>OZ010800.1:236689790-237889790 GCA_963932465.1 Maratus speciosus
GATGCTTTTATCTTATAAAATAGCTACAATAAAAATGACAACAAGTTATTTCACTAACTGATGTTTTATATTATCTCCTGTAAAGTGTTTTGTCAATAACATATTTGAGATCACTATAAAAATATTTAAAAGATTAGTTTTAATAAATACTGTCAGTTTTTTCCTACTTATATCAATAAATAGAACAAGAGATTATATCACTTTAGCATGCAAAAATATATAAAACTTTAAGATTATCTATTAATTGCATTAAAGCTTAAACAGAAAAACTTACTTCGATTGTTGAAAAATGCACTTTGTGGAATATTCTAATTTTCTGTATTATGCACTGGTTTGAAACTATGTCTGTTTAATGATCTTGGTGATAGCATTTATCAAATGAAATACCAATTTACTTATGATTGCAGACCATATAAATATTTTTATTTTGGCATTGATCCACTGTCGCATTCAACTCCACTTTTTATTTATTATTATTATTATTAAATATTAATTATTATTATTAAATTAATTATTATTATTAAATAAATGAAAAAATATATTTTAATAATAATAATTTTTTACAGGCTATTTAACAATATTTTTTTCTCTTTGATGACACTGTTGTAGGATCATTAGCGTCCCGTTTCAAAAGAATATCATTATCCTGAATAAACGTGATATCTGGATCATGTTCATGTAGGGGTAAACCTGATATGTCCCATTCATCAGTATTTCCCCACATTTTCCCTAGTATTGCTATAGTGTCATCTTCCTCCTCATCGTGATCTGGGGAAAATTTAACAACATTTCCGTAATTGATTCCGCAACAATTTTTGCAAATTCATGAGCACTTTTTGCCTGTTTTTCGGCATGTGCATGCTTTACCGCAACCCTTTTTGCAACCGCAAAAAGCAACCATACCGCAACCATATATATATATATATACATCAGTGCCGAAACTAACCTTTCTTGCACCAGGGACAAACATGCATTTTGCCCCCCCCCCCTCCCCCCTCACAAACCTCCGCAAAAGAAATTTACAAAAAGAATTTTCAAAAACCGTTGTAAGTTTTCGTAAAAACTCAAACAAATGTTACTTCACCCTTTCTTATCATATAAATAAAAACATACATTTATTTTACTTAAATAGGTGTCACAAATAAAAATCAAAATATGTTGACATGTTTCGGTTTAATAGTAAAAACCGTAATCCGTAGAATTTTATATTAAATAATATATTAATGATATTAAAAAGAATTTTACTAATTTCTAATAGCCGAATTATTTTAAAATTTAAATGTAATCATGAAATACGTAATGCTGAACTGCGTAACCAGCTTTGTCTAATATTGATTCATTGAAACCTTTAAAAGGGAACCCAAAATATTCCGCTTTATACAGGTTTCCCTCTCAGCAGTTGTATTTGCTAGTATTCTTTCTGTACTTTTTTCATTTAAGACAGGATTCCGTTATCCTATTTTAATGCATTTGTTTCAAATTTTCTTTTGGATTAACATGTAATTTTTTCATTTAAAACAGGATTCTGTTATCCTTTTTTAATGCATTTGGTTCAATTTGCATTTTGGATTTTCCGGCTGTGAGACAATTTTAGCCAAATTTCATACTATATATTTTTTGGTATCAAACGACAAAAAAATCTTTATTTGGCGCCCCTTCGCCTTCCACTCTGGCGCCCGGGGCACATGCTTCCTTTGTCCCCTCTAGTTTCGGCCCTGATATATATATATATATATATATATATATATGAAATTTGGATAAAAAAGTCTCGCAGCCGGAAAACTGACCAAAAATAAAAAATAATTAAAACTGTAATCAAAATAGAAAAAGTAAACACTAATACGGTTGGAATTCAACGTCAACACTTCTAAGCCCCTCAAAAAAAAAAAAAAAAAAAAAAAAAAAAAAAAAAAATCATTTAAAACTATTAAATTGCAAACGAGAAATTGTAAAAGGAATGCTTCCATAGGTTTAACCTTAGCATTCCAGTTTCTTCGCGTGAGTAGTGAAGTCTCACGCGAAAACATTTGCACGCTCATGATAAACCTACAAAAGTGTTCTTTTCAGAATTCGTGCTTGAATTTTAATATTTATTTATTTTTCCATAGGATACCGAGGTCGATATCTAACGATGTCTTTGTATGACTAATTTAGTCTCATAATTCATATAACTATGACATTAAACGCCTCAATACTACAACTATCATAAAATTTTTGAAAATAAAATCTTCATATACGGAATCCGGTCCTTAAAGAAAAAAATATATTTTTTTAAGAGAAAGAATATGACCAGTTATACCTCCTAAGATGGAAAATGTTTAAAGCGGAATATATTTCGGTTCGGTTTTCAAGGTTTTAATGAATCCATATTTGAAAAACCTGATTACGTATTTAATGATTACTCACTTAAAATTTTCAAAATCTGACTATTAGAGATTTATTAAAATAATTAACGAGGGGTGGGGCAAAATATGCATGAATTTTGCCCCCCCACCCCTCCCAAAAGGCTAGTTTTGGCCCTCAAACACATAATTTACTGCTGCCAATATATAGAAGTTGACATACATGATTAAATCCGTGGGAAACATATGAATAATCGGGGGAGAACTACGTTTTCACGGTTTTTAAGAAAATTGAAAAAATTGTCTTACTTTTGAAATGGCGTACTGCGCTTGATATTGGGTGTATAAAAAAATTATAAATATGAAAGTTGTAGAAAATTTTCTCTTCTTTAATATTGTAATTAACAAAAATTATGTTACTGCAACGGCTATTGAGATATTTTTAAAAAATCGAAAAAAGTCCCAAAATTTTGTTGTTTTTCGGCCACAGAAAATTTAGCCTTAAGAAATTTTGTTGGAAAACTTGGTTTTTCCATGTTGGCATCATTATAAACAATTCAGAAAAAAAAATCTTCTACCCGATTTTTTGTAAGGTAACCCCCCTTTTTTTTGTACATTTCACCTGGTCTGTTAAGCGTAGAACCTAAAGAGGGAAAAATGACCAGGCCGGGAATCGAGCCAGGAACCCTTGGAATAGCGCTCCAAGTGCTCTACTATTTAAGATACTAGGACTATACCCAGCTTGGCATATCTCACTTCCATATGTTGGTACGGCTGCAATTGCAGCATAAGATGGAATAGTATTTATGAGCGCACAAACCTGCAGCGAAACGTGAGTCACAAATAAACCCAGCATCGTTGAACACATATAAGAATTTTTACTAAATTTTTCAATTAATAATCTGCTGCGAAATTGCGCTCGAAATTATTGAATATTTAATACGTGATTTATCACATTGCTAACGAAGAGTAGAACCAACAGAGTGAAAAATTTCCAAGCCCTTTATTCCATTTTGTGCTGCAGTTGCAGCCGTACCAACATATATGAGTGAAAGATGCCAAACTGGGTATCGTCCTCGTAGATTACATGGTAGAACATTTGGAGCGCTATTCCAAGGGTTCTGGATTCGATTTCCGGCTTGGAAATTTTTCACTCTGTTGGTTCTCGCTTAATTATCGATGTGATAAATCGCGTATTAAATATTCACTAATTTCGAGCGTAATTTAACTTCTGAAAAACTAATGATAAAATTATATATTTATTATAAGTTTAGCTTCTTTTTCGTGTTTAAATGTTATCTGTTACTGATCTAATTCTTATCTTAAAAATTTTGACCAGCACTTAACTTCGGTTAGGATGTTATATTTATTGATTTTACTAAAAGAATTGATTCTGAATTCGATTTATTTGAGGTTTTGTCAATTTCTCTGAATTTTAAACGTGTGTAGACTAAATTTCAAAATAATTTTATCATACTGATAAGCGAATCATTTGATCATTTTCTTTCAATGCCGTAATTTTTTTAATTTTTTGTATTCATCTAAACAGTATTATCACATTCAAGGCCATTCTAACACCTTCTGATGACCTATTATGAGTCAATACAGAATGAGAAAAAATGCTGCCATGCTCGTGTATTAATTATCCAGCACTGTAAAATATTTAAAAAAGATCAGAAAATAAGATATACAATAATAATATACAATATTATTTTTATGATTTTGCAAATGTTGTTTGTGTTTAAATGAATCTCTCTTACTGGATTATATTTCTTTTATAATTTTTAAGTTGATTCTCCGTGATCGGAGTATTCGTTACTCTTCAATAATCAGGGTTCATTTTGTGCAACAAACTGGCTTTTAAGGTTGACTTAATGCCTGCAGTCACCCAACCAGCCCGCACAAAACCACTTCTCATATTAATATTGAATTTGAATTTTCACTATTACTCCTTCATGTCATTTAACGGTAACATTTAATTGTATAGGCTGAATTATTCAAAGAACTACATTTTTCAATCCCCGATCAAACTTTAATAAAAAGTCAAAATTTCTGTTATAGCATGAAAGCAATTTATTTAGCCCAATAGTGAAGTAAAATAGACAGTCTAAATTATTGCCTGCAGTTAGCCAACCAGCCATTAAAAAACACATTTTTGGTATTATTATTGAATGCGGATTTTCATTATACTTCTTCATGTTATTTAACGGTACCAGTTGATTGTATCGTTTAAACTATTAAAAAAAAATATTTCAATCTCTGATCAAACTTTGTTAAAAAGTTAAAATTTTTGTTATAAAATGAAAGAAATTTATTTAGCCAAATAGTGGACTAAAATGTACGATTTAAATTATTATTTGCAGTAAGCCAACCAGCTTCCAGAGAATAACATATTTTTTTTGCATTATTATTGAATGTGGATTTTCAATATTACTCCTTCTTGTCATTTTATGGTAACAGTTGATTGCATAGGTTAAACTGTATTCAATCAAATAGTGAAGTAAAATGTGCGATCTAAATTGTTCCTTTCTAATCTGGGTACCGTGGCAAATTAGTTAGCGGTACACAAAAATTATTTTGGAATTGGTGTAAAAAGCAAAATATTATTAGTTAAAATAAAAACAATAATACAAAAAATAGTGATTTCGTTTACAAAGAGAGATAGATATATGTGAAAGTATAATATACTGCTCGCAAAATGAGGACAAGAGCCTATATAATTTCTAATGAAATTTATTCTATAACTAGCGGACTTCGCCCGTTTCGCTGGTCGGTTTCTCTAAAGGTACCTTGAATCAAACTAAATATATCTAGCAAAGACGAAATTTGTTTACATATTTTTTTAGTATGTTTCTTATTTTAAATTTCACGCTTCTACCTAAAATGGCTGCTGATATATGCCAAATGTTGTCAAATTTGTGAACCCCACTCCCTCCCCCTTTAAAACACCTTTAGGGTAGGGAATTTGTAAAATCGCTGAAACACGTTTTCAATGATTTTTTAGTAATTTATTTTCTGGGATTTCACGCTTCTAACTAAAACAGCTGCTGCGATATGACCAATTGTTCTAAAAGTTTCAACACCCCCTTTTAACCCCCTTAAGAGAAACTTCTAAAAACGCTGAAACACATTTTTAATTATTTTTAGTGGCTTTATTTCCTGGAATATCACGCTCCTACCTCAAACAGCTGTTGAAATAGGAAATATTCCAAAATGTTCAACCCCCTTTTAACCCCTTTTTTTTGGGGGGGGGGGATTTCTAAAATCGCTGAAATACGTGCTTAATTATTTTTTAGTAGATTTATTTTCTGGAATTTCACGCTTCCAGCTAAAACGGCTTCAGAGACATGGCCAAATGTTCAAAATATTTTGACTCCCCTCCCACTTTAACCCTTTAATGTTGGAATTCCTAAAGTCGCTGAAGCATGTGTTTATTTTTTTATTAGATTTATTTTCTGAAATTTCACGCTCCTAATTAAAACGGCTGCTGAGATATGGCCCCATGCTCTAAAATTTTCGACCCCCCCTTTTAACCCCTTTAGGTGGGGGAATTTTCAAAAATCCGTCCTTAGTGCTCTTCTCCCCTCAATTTTCATGCTTCTAGGCTAAGTAGTTTGGGCTGGGCGTTTTATATATGGAGATAAAGATTAAAAACTATCTCAAACGATTTTTCCCCATAATGTAACGGAATTGTTTTGAGTGCCTCTGTTATCTCCCACTTCCACCCACTTCCACCCACCGCGACTAAACTGCCTTACTAACTGCAGGAGACCAAGGGCTATCTAACCGCTACAACCGCGTGTGTATGGCAGTACGTGTTCATGAAGAAAAGTCCGTCTTTACCCACACACAATTGACTTTTATACATATATAAATTTCCTGGAATTAGCCACACTAAATGCTAATGTTAATTTGCGCAGCTTCAGAGGTGTACTCTCGTTTTCTTTTCTTTTCTTTCTTTAATTCCAAAAAGATACTCAAATATCCAAATGTTGTTAGATTTTATGATTACGCTGATCTATTTAAACAAAATAGTTCTCAAAATACTTCTTTCTGTTTGTATTTCGTAACTGCTACGCTTGGGATATGGAACGAAACATAATTAAATTAATACCAGTTATCCGCAGATTTCCATGGATATTATATCAGGTTTTAGAATGCTATCTATCTATCTTTGCTATCTTTGCAAGAATTCGTGAAAAATTTACTTTCTGTTTCTGACGGAATTATACGTTTTAAAAGGTCCTGAACAAAATTTGCATGTTTTTAGAAAATGTTTTTAGAGTCTGTCTATCTGTCTGGCTGGCTATCTGTTTGCCTGAATATGACAAAAATTTTGTCGGTGCTCTATCTCAAGAACTTACACGCAATTTAATAAATTTTAGATCCAGTTAGATCTTGGTATAGTTTGGTGCTGGTTAGTTTTTGGTGTACATCCATTTGCGGCGAATTCTGCAAATGCTCTACGTCAAGAATTAATGCACAGATTTTCATCAAACTTCAGATAAAATTAAACGTTGACATAAGTTGATACTGATTAGGTTTTGATGTAAATCGCGCTACAAGTGACGCTGCTATGCTATATTTTCCACGATATTCGTAAGAGGATATTTGAAATAGGGTTCGTGCTAGGCTAAACGTCAATACCATCTAAAAAGTTCAGGGCAATCCTAGTATATTTACGAGAGTTAGAGCGCGGACAGACGGCCAGATAAACCGAAATCAATAACACTGTTCAATGTTGTTGGAAAGTGTTAAAAAACAGTTTTATTTCAAATGTTGGTAGCTTTCAGATTAGCTGCTATCCCATATTTTAATATGAACAGTATACAGAAGTTACACAATGATAGTTTCACATTTACAATGTAACAATATAACATTTAAAATACATACGCAGCAGCGGTCTTTCGGTAGCTTTTGAAATATAGTCTCTAATTCTAAAACTAATACACGGAACTCAATCAAACTTCATATTCTGTTATGCTTTCAAATAAATATATTTTTATTATCTTGGCTCCTTATCCTTATTATTTTAGGCTCTATGGGTTGCGAATTCTGGTTACAGACGTCTAAGAGTGTAGGTGCCGAAATTAAATAATTTGTTTGAAAAATGGGATGTTTATATCTCCCTTTTAAATGCACACAATTTAACGAACCAATGCCTTTAGAATCCTCATGATGGGCGTAGATTATAATTTAATTTTGGTACTGTGATGGCGAATTTTGAAGTGTTAACATGTATGAGATTAGAAGGAAGTTTTGGGATTGGACCTTCAACAAGTTAAATTTGAAATAGTGTCCGAGATTTTATTATTACTAGGGGATCGTACCCGGTTTTCCCGGGTTAAAGAATATAGGTGAAAACATTTTTTTAAATTGAAAACTAATAATATTTTATGTGCAATAAATTTTTTAGATTGACCATTTACATTAAAAAAGCAATTTTCATATGGAAAGTATGAATTATACAATCAAATAATTTTTTGAAATTTATTAAAAGCGGTATTTCCTTACTAGCCACTTGCTAAGAGTTATTTGCCAAGATTTTGCTACTTATGGCATCCTTTTATATTCTGATAATTTCAGAGCTTATACATGTCTGCTAAATTTGTGTTTTATTTATATTATTTTATTTATTTATTCATAGGGAAGTTTTTTACAATGGATATCAGCCGTAAGAAAATTATGAATTCTTTATTTTGATTTAAGGGTAAACGGATTAATTTTTCGTAATCGAGCTCCGCGCGATATAGATAAATTAAAAAATATATATATTTCATGCTTTAAAATTGTTTTTAAAACCATAGCCAATCAGTAAACTGAGATGAACTTTGCAATCAAATTCCATTTGAAAAAAAAATCCTATTTGGTGATCTAAAAATTTTAATTGTACGAATATGTTAGATTTGTGTTTTTTAAATATTATCCTTTTATTTGTTTATAAAAGAAGTATTAATTTCGTTAGTTTGTCTTTCACAAATATGTTAGATTGGTGTTTTTTTTAATATAATTCTTTTATTTGTTTTTAAAGGAATTATTAATTTCGTTATGCAAAAATAGTCAGAAACAAATGCTGCAAAATGTTTGTTGCTTTATGTGCAGAATATTTATTATTATTATGCATTGAAACCGGCACGTGATAAGATAAACTTGAAAAAAAAAATGCTTAAAAATTATTTTAGAAAATATAATACATCAGTCAGTGAATACAGTTTTTAAACAAATTGCTTTTGAAAGTAATTTTTTTTCCCTATGCGACGAAAATTGAAAATGTACGATGGTCAGAAGATTAAAAAATTGCTGTAGCGAAAAATTCAAGACCAAAATTTGATCGTGAAGTGTTGCCATTTGCAAAATGCCGTCAGAGTTACGCACAGATACGTTTGTTCTTTATAATATAGATACTTAATCAGTAAAATATAATAAAGATCAATTATTAGGATGTGGTTATCAATTGAGGCCCTTATGCTTGGTATTCCGGAATGAAAACAGCAATTTTCACCTTCTCAAAATTTGCATACGCACTTCTCATATCCATATTCACCATTTAAAAAAAAAAAAAATTATTTTGTCTGATTATTTAAAAATTATTTTAACTCAAAACATGAAGTCACGATTGTCAGCAACATCTTTTATGTGAACAGACGCACTCTTTACTTGAGATTCTAATCTCCATTCCTGAGAGTAAAAATTCCATAATTTATGTTATTTAGACGCATTCGTGTTAAAATATTTAGTTTTATCTGAGAAAATGATCGTTTTCTTTTAAATATGACTTCATTTTCAGTTAAATAAGCATTTCTCCAGGTGTCTGAAACTTAGTAACAGTTCACATGCAGAAGGAAAAACAATGTAGAAAATTTATGAGGAAAAATGCGTGTTTTCAAAAGCAGTATGTCATTCTCCGTTATTATGCCCTTAATATAATATTCTGCTCCTAATGGGATTTTGCGCCACTAAACCCTATACAACGATTTTGAATTTTTATCAAAAAATAGCATGAATAAAGTTAAAAATACTTCATTATTTCTCTCTTGTCTGCAATAATGAAAGCTATCTAATTTTCATAATTTTGAAGAAATTTCATAAAATTCTTTAAAAATTAAAATATAAAAGTGGGGATACTTAAAAAAAAACAAATAGTGCGATCACATCTACAAAGGAAGAGCTTTCAGTTGAAAAAAAAATAATAGTAAAATTGTTTCAGCAGAAAGATCACGACAGATGACTAAAAAACACACTTGTGTTTTAAATATGTAGATTATATAAAATTACAAAAAATTAAGCAAATTATGTTATTTTGATAAAATTATAGTAGAATGTCCTAAAGAATAGCATTAAAATTTTATTATTCGAGAGAATTTTCGACAAAAACTTCAGGAACACGATATTATTTTAACCACGAATTATTTGTTATCTTGTCTAAATCGGCGAAGCAAATCCATCTAGGCGAGAATCATCAATTTCTGTAATATAAATCGCTATTATTTGCATGCCACCTCTCTTTTATAAAGACACTCTAAAATTTTGTAAAACGTTGCGTTTTATCAGTGCGCGATTTCGATTACATTATTTCCAAAAGTGAAGCATTTTCACCTGTGAAGAATTTCAAAGCAGCTGGGCTGTGAAAATGACGCACTTCTAAAAAACATATTTCAGTTTTAAGAATTAAAATACACGCTTTTTTATATAATGACGTCATTTGGATCCGCTAAAGCAATTCACTTTTACAATCCAGTCTTAAATTTCGACTATAGAAAAATGTGCCTATGAAGCTATTACCACGGAATAACAGACAATATTCGTGACATAGCACATATTTTAATTTAATTTTTTTTCCGGTTTTATGAGAAAATAGCAACAAAAAGATGCAGTATCTCCTATTTTTGACTATTTTCCGTTTACTTTCAATGACTTTCAATAGAAATGAGGTACTTTTGTAGTCACAATAAGAAAAATGGTATTAAAAACTACAAAAAAATTAATATCTCAAAAATAAATTGAGATACAGCTTTCAAACAAATTGTATTTAAAAGAGAATTTTTTCCCTTATACGATGGTGTAAAAATTTAAAATGTGCGATGTTTAGATGTTTAAAAATTTGCAGTAGAGAAAATTGCAAAAACAAAATTTTATTTCAAATTTCAAAGTGTTGCCATTCGCAAAATGACGTATGCGTTACGCACATATATGTTTGTCCTTTATAATATAGATATTAGGTAGATTTCGTATGAAATACTACCTATTACATTCTCCCCTATGTTGGAATTTCTGAAAAATTTTTGCAGATCTACACCAATCATGACTTCTAGAACCCAAAACCACCCTCAGTAAAAACTTTATCTAACTATCTATCTATAATTATAAAGAAGGATCTTGGTGCAATATAAGAGAAGCGTAAAAAATACAACGTTAAAAGCACAAAAAAATTTTTGGTGCTTTTAACGTTGTATTTTTTACACTTCTATCTATCTATCTATCTATATAACTTCCTTCTGGACGCGATAACTTCCACAATTTTGCACAAATCTCTTCCAAACTGACACATAAAATCAAGGGTTATAAAATCTCGGTCAAGTTCGTTAATGTTCAGAATCGAACCAAGGGGGTGGAAATAGGGAGGGGTTTTGTAAAAACCGAATAAACACCATAACTTCTTAATTTTTTTTCACATTAAATCAGTTTAAAGTTTTTATTACTTCTAAAAATAGGGCCAAAATTTTATGTATTACAAATTTTTGATCAAACTAAAAATGGTTTCAAGGGGCGCAAAAATAGGGTTTTTGGGAGAAAAATTCATAACATCGTCAATTCTCAAGATATCAAATCCAATTAATTTTATTATAAATCTCATTAATATTATCTACAACTTTTATATTCACAAGTTTTTGATAGGACCAATTCGTACCGCAAAAAAATATTAAAAACCAAAACAAAAGGGGGGCGTTGAAGAAGAAAAAATCCATAACTCCGTCAATTTACAAGATATAAAATTCCCATAAATTTATCATACATTTTCTTAATATTGTCTACAACATTTATATAGACAAGTTTTTGATAGGACCAATTCTTACAGCAGAAAACAAATTGAAAATACACATCGGTTGAAGAAAAAAATAATCTTATTAAGGGTGTATTGAAATCCAAACTTCTTATTTTCTGAATCATTTTAAAATTCATTTTTGCTCTCAAACGCACCCAATTGGTAGATTCTCTTACTCGGAAACTATATTGATAGAGGCAGAATATATTTCAAAAAATGATGTCAAAGTGGACATTTTGAACAGAAATTTCCCGGAGCGATTGTGTTGGAAACGAAAAATATTGTCCTACTGAGAAAAGGATTGTTCATAAATCAAGTTTTAATTAATTGAACGAAAAATAAAAACATAGGTCTTTTATAAATCACTTCAAAAATCACGCCAGCAAGTTTTTTCTATTAAAAATGAATCTGAAAATGTGCCAGAAAATTTCGAGTTGTTGAGCATGGAATAAATATTATTTTGAATACCTCCTTAACATGACTCTGATAAAACTAGCTATTATATAAAAATGAAATAAAAACTCGGCAAAAGCAGCCAGATAAAATTTTTAAAGCGGATAAATCTCTAATCATGATTTAGTTTTTGTTGGTGAAATTAGTATACTTAACTTCGAAATCTACCTCTATCTGTAGGCCGGGTCGTCAGGGATTTTTTAAAATTTTAATAATATTTTAGATGGAAACTGAATTACTCAAATTTTGTGTATAAAATGGAAAAAGGCGGAATAGATAAAGGTTATTAGTTTTTTTTTCATTATTAAATTTAAATTTAAATTTGAAAATATCTTTGATTTCATCAGACAGTGTAAAAAATATTGTCCTTAAATTACGTGTTTGATGAAATGAAAACTAATTTTTTACATATTGAAACTTCGAGAATCAGTTTATTTTAGAAAGCAAAAAATCGTCTGCTGTGACAATTTTAAAGAAAGCATTTCATTATAAAGCAGGAGGACATTTTACGCATTTATTCAATATGAAATATTTCTGCATAAGTTCGTTCTTATGACGCCGTTTTTAATTTTCGAAATATTGTGTTGCTGTAAATAAAATAAAACAAGAACGAAAAATCATGCGTACGGCATAGATTATGAAACAGTGACAACCACATTCAGAATACTATATAAAAAATTCACATTTTACTAATGTGAAATATGACGCCTAAATGAAAAATATGGAAAGCACATAATACATTTGAAAATCCAATTTCTGCTAATACCATGAATATATAATGTTTTTGCACTGCTGTGTATATGGCCTATTGATATGTATGTATACTACATAGTATGATAAATGTTAGTTCATTTAAAAACATAGCACATTTGAAAATTTCCATTCAGCAATTTCCGCCAATAAACGGATGTTGTTGAAAACATTTATGCAGCCATGTATATGATCTAAAAATTTTATACACACGAAGTAACATTTAAAAAATAATTAAATTTACAAATGTATACCACAAGTGAAAACGCATTTCCAGCAAATATTGTTCTTAGGCTTCAATAGTTCAATTATTGCTCATTTTCTTTTGCAGCTAAATTCTTTTAGGTGTTCCTGTAAATGAACGATAAATTCTATGCTCACCATGCTTTATAGTAAGAAACTTGCAGTACAGTGATAAATATCACTTTCAATATGTTTAAAATAGTGTAATATCATTAAAATGCACCATAAACAATTTTCCCCCATGGACCGTAATGTAATGGAATACTTTTGAGAGTTCCTGGAAAAGAACCGTAAATACTTGACACTTCAATTTCATTACCGAACATATCATAGTGAAACTCAACAAGATATATCTATTTCCCGACTATTGGACTATATTTACGCGAGTTAGAATACGGACAAACGGAAGGACAGACAAGCCGAATGCATAAACACCTTTCAACTATGCTGGAAACTGTTAAAAAATGATTATCAGATTTTTGTTTATTCAATTTTCATTAAATTTTGAAAGAAATATTTAAATATTAATTTGAGCCACTTTTATTAGAATTCAAACAAAAAATACTTATACTAATTTTATTAGATAAATTGCGTTTAAGAATTATATCTGAACTCTAGAAGACGCAAACAATAGAAATAATAATTACAAAATATGTAATCTAATAGAGTATTACAATTTACCTTCTATTCACACTTATTTACTTTCAGTTATCAGCATGGATCCGTGTATGTCAAATAAAAAATCAAAATGTTAAAGTTTCAATCAGTTTTTTATATATCGTCGCCCAGAACAACAGTAGGACATCTAGTAATAATAAAAAATGAGATGTCTGACTTACTGCTATGAAAAACACTGTCTGCATTTAGTGGAACAGTATGAAATTTTTATAAAACACGTCTGAGATATAGTAGTAAACATAACTTTTTGTGTCAGAAGTTGTTCCACTAGATGCAAACACAGTCTCTCATAGCAGTAAGTCAAACATCTCATTTATTATTATTAATAGATGTCCTACAGTTGTTCTGAGGTTATGATATACCGGGTGTCCCGAAAATGACTGATGCGTTTTAAAATTCAATAACTTGCAAACGGTAACAGTTATTAAAAAAATTCTTGCAGGAGGATTATGTATGATGTCAGGAGTTTTCTTACTGTGATTCTTGATTTTAGTTTGAATTTCAAACAATAGAAGGCCCTGCGAGAAATAGGTGCTAATTCTAGACCCGATTTTTTGTACTTCGGGATACATTCAAAACATTTTAATCTTTTTTTTTTCGCATGGGAGAAGAGAGAGGCCGAAAAATCGAGCCTGGATTTACCGCCTATTGCTTGCAACGCCATCTATCGTTGCTGGTTGTACTTAAAACTGGGAATCGCAGCATAAAAACTACTGACATCTTACATAACCCTCCTGCAAAATTTTTCGAGATTACTGTCACCGTTTGCAAGTTATTCAATTTTAAAACCCATCAGTCATTTTTGGGACATCCGATATATATATATATATATTATATATATTGTAAGTTTTAGCGAAATTTATGTTATGCTAGCAACTAAATTACTTCATTGCTGTAGAAAGTAAAATGTGCTTCTTGTTGCAATTTTTCCAATAAAACAGTAACGTCGAATATATTTTCCAATATATAGGGGAAGGTGGGGCAAAATCGGGTACCATAAATGTGACTATGAACACCGTGTTTTAAAACGTTAAAGGATATACATTTCGATAAAAAATATAATTGATTATATAAAAAATACGTTTCTTCAGGCATATGACAAAATCCGGTTTTACTTCGCCTGTTGGGTAAAACTGGATATCCACAAAACTCCTAACATAGTAAAAAAATACATTTTTGTTATTTTTAACAAAGGGAAATTACACATGTGTTCTTTCATGTTTCAAAAAAAAAAGTCTGTGGCAAATTTTCTACATTATTTATGCCGACCTACTGGGATTACTTTACTTTTAGTTATTTTAACTGCAAAACTTTTAAATAAATTTGTTATCATATTCTTCTTCATATTGCATGCTTCGTGTGCCCATCCGTGGCATTTCAAACAATGTATCAAAGCTTTTTTGGATTTAGAATTGGACTAAAGTTCATTGAAAAACATTGAGGCTTCATTATCTACTTCATCTTCTAAGGATGTCTCCTCAACCTTTTTTGGTTTCTTTTTCTATTGATTCTTAATTCCTTGTTTGTTTTTAATAAACTTCCTTTTTCGTTTTGTAGGTTGTATAGCTTCTTTACTTTAATGTTTGTTTTCAGTTCTAATTTATAGGGCAAAGAAGTCAAAATAATAGTTTTTCTTTTCTTTTGCCGGTTCTTTTTTAAATCCTTCTTGGGGAGAGGGTAATAACATTTTAGACGGAATTGTAAATGCAAATAGCAGGTCGACATAATCAGAGATGTCAAAGGGAATGCTGGATGTCGTCAACTGCTGGATGTGTGATGTCAACACTTTTAGATATGAGCCTCATTATCCTGTGATATTTCAGAAATATTTATTAATGCATCTATGCTAACCTGCGGCTGCATTGACCTCGATGTGTTATCACTGACTTTGATGCGTTCTTTTGTCATTTCGACAAAAAGTTGGTTTAAAAAAAAACATCGTTGTTATAGAGAAAAATGTCTGTTTTCTTAAACCGTCTGATTGGAGTATTTGCAACTGCTGCTCTTAAAAATGTAGCTTTGAATCATTTTCTCCCTGGATCGGAAAGTATCTAATTCCTCACCTCTTGTTCGTAGTATGCGTTTAGATGTGCCATGAGTGACACATCAAGGGGTTAGCAGCGATTAACAGCACTATAAATCTAATTTAAAGCTCCATGCTGAATTATAAATTATCTTTAAAAAATCATTCCGTGAATGTAGGACAAAACCGGGTATACCCGGTTTTGACACACTTTTAAGTGCCATGTTTTACCCCAACATGACACAGATTTAAAAACATGCTCTCACTACTCTAAATCTTATAGTAAAAAATCAGAAAAATATTAAAATTCTAACAGGAAAGCAAGGAATTAGGTATATTACTTACCAATATTTAATATACTGGCAAGCAGTGAATATATGCGTAAAACTTAGGATCAAACAAAACAATTTTTAAGTTTAATTAAAACTAAATCCTTCATACAAAAAATAACCGCACGCAGTAGAGTTTCGTTCAGCTACAAAAGTCGTAATGACGTTGGACAAGCAATTCCTGGTGTTTTCCGATAGCTAAAAGTTCAAATCATGGAGGAATCTGCGCTACCCGGTTTTGTACTACTCTCCACTACTATGACAAAATCATCGTCTGTTAGGAAAATTCGTGAATGAATATCTCTGGTTTAATTTTGTTTGTTTTAAGGGGGTCCAGGATTAACATTTCTCAAACAAAATGCATTTTTTTATTGGCTTACAAAATATGCAGAGTTTTTAGAGTTAAATAACGCAAACTGCATGCTTTTATCTTCATTAGATACAGAGATATAACACCTTTTGCCTTGAGAATCATCAGCCGTCCGCTGACCAGGACATTAGCTCCATTTATCTCAGAATGATTTTTTTCACGATTTGTCAACTTTAAAAGAATATAGCTAATGTTCCTTGCAAGATATATGTATGAAAGTTTTAACATAGATTTCATGCTATATTTCCAACAAACTGACTTCAGGATTTTTAATTTTCATTTATAATTCTGAAAATATGCTAATTAATGCAAAACTCATTCATAAAAAGACATCGTTTTTTACTTATTTTTTTTTTATAAAATTCCTAATCAATATTTTAAGAATTCCTGCAAACAAATTAAAATGACAAATTTTCTGTACACAAAAGTCTAAAAATTTCGTAAATCGAGTAAAAATTCCAGAGCTATATCAAAAATTAAATATGTTTAAAATTTTACAATTTAATTTTTTTTAAAATATTTAAAATTTTTCAGATTTTTTTTTTTTACATGCAATATTCTTGTTATATTAAAAGATTTTTCAGAAAAAAAGTTTCATAACAAAATTTCTATAAATTAAAAAAATATATATATATAGAATTTTGAGCCCCGAACCCACTTAATCAATTTTATGAGTGTAAGTTTACCTTTTTTTAAATAAATATTTTTGAAAGAATATTTTGGGGACTTACTTCCAAATCTATTTGCGAAATTCTGAAACATTACAATATTATATTAATCGGTGTGAATATAATTTTTCGAAATTAAAGAAAATATAAACGAATTTTTTCTGACAGAACATGAAGCTATAGTTGACTAATTTTAATTTTCAGTATCCATTGTAATAATCCAAACAAATAAAGGTATATGAAACATTACCTGGCAGATATTTTCGACATGTTCTTGAATAAAGATATCGCTTTATGCGAAGTTTGTGTATTTGTTTCGTGGTCCTGCAGATATGCATACATTCCTATGTATGTTACTTCATACATTAGATTTCTGTCAATGATTCAAAGTGGACTTCTTCAGAAGATTCAAAAGACTTCTCTTAATAATAGAGAGCGTGTGATTTAATTCCGCAAACTGCAGTAATTTTGAACCTTTTATGTACTGAATTATGAATTTATGAAAATTTTATCTTTTAAAGCATTTTTCATGAATTTTTGAAACTACATTTGAAAATTTACAGAACCATTTAATAAATTTTAGAAGGATTTTAGAAGAATTGAAGGATTTAGAAGGATTAATTAAATTTTAATTTATATTGATTTTGTGCAGTATTTATAACCACACTCAAATCTTTTATTTTAAATATTTTTCATAGTATTTTGTAGAATTAGGAAATGTACAAATATAATGTTATTACAATAAAATTGTAGAAATATTTCCGAATTGAAAATTCCCCCGTCCCGCAAAGCGAAGAAAGCTGACAAGATGCAAAGGCAAAAGAAATCATCCTTTAAAAATATTTTTGTTTTGATTAACCAATAACAATTTTGGAACAGGATAAAGTAATGCATCTAGAACTCATTCTAAACTGTATTACTACTAATCGATGTATTAAATGAATTTTTATAACAAGTTATTTTAATGGTACATATAATTACCATCATCAGATAAAGCGTTACAATATCTCATTGGGAAATTAATATTTTTAACTTCTTTTCTCTGTGTTCTTTTTGTAAAGGATGTCTCTTTTTTTCTTTGTTCTAAAAATATTTCTAAAATCTATGTTTAATTTTATATGAAGTGTTAAGATTTTATTTTCAGTTCGTCCGCTTTTAAGGCATAAAATATTAAATTAAGTACGTATTTTAGAAATATTTTGACAACTAAGAAAAAAGAGTAATCCTTTAAGAAGAGTGCACAGAAAACAGGAATATAAAATATTGATTTTGAGCTTATATAGGACTTATATAGGGCTTTATACTTTCCAAGGTATATAAAGTTTTTTTCAATATCCTTTCGACCAATAAAACTTTCATGTCTATATGTCGTTATTCTTTTATAAAGTTAATGTACAATATTTTCATCAAAATAAAGTAATTTGCGTAATGGAATTTTCTTAAATTTCAATTAATCTGCATAACTCTTTATATATAACTAAAAATATACAAAAATATTCTTATAAATATTTTTGAAATGTTGAATACATTTAAATTCATTTTTCTTTCAAAATTAAATAAATAAAAAAAAGAAAAAGAAATGTCCGATGTATTAATAAAGGCAATATATCGGGTTGCTGATACGAGACATTTTTGAAAAGTAAAGATAAACCCCAGACACCAGGAAAGAAAAAGTTTTAATCAGCGTGTTAGCAAAAAATATTGCAACCTTAAATATTCGATTTTTTCCTCGCAGTCATTCGTTATTTTTACGATTAGTCTGTTTCGAGTAGCAAGTGTTTATAATGACTGCGTTATTTTAGAAGCCCGCCAAATGTGAAGTACGTTCCGTCATACGTTTTCTTCATGCAAAAGGTAAGCGACCAACGAATATTAACTAAGAAATTGTTTCCATCTATGGGAACATTATGAATCGGCAAAATGTAACGAAATGGTGTCGTGCTTTCTCTAGAGGTATGTTCATGACCAATGTTCATGAAGAACCCAGAAGTGGTAACCCATCTGTGATCTCTGAACTTCACCCAGAAATTACCATTTTTTACTTTACATGAAGGAATATCATGCAGGGAAAGACATCCACAACGATGGTTAGATCAAAATGAAAGTCGAAATATGTTTTCGATAACAGGAGGTAAATTTCTATTACGGTGGGATACAAAAGCTTATACCGAGACTTAAATGCTTGTACAAGGACGGCAACTATGTCCAAAAGCATATACCAGTAAGTAATTTGTAATGAACATTCTATCAAATAAAAGTATTTTTAATGAGTGTGTGGCAACGCATTTTTACTTTTCATAAACCCCTGGTAATTAATGTCATTTAAACGTCGTTTGAAAGCATTCCATTTTAATGTTTTTTGTTTGACTGGGCAGTATCAAGTCAGTAAAGTACGTACACTGCTGGCCATCCAAAATGCAACACCAAGAAAGACAAGGGATATCAAAGCGAAATTTATTTTGGAGATTACACATAGTATCATTGTTAATTGATTCCAAAGACAACCTTCTTTGAAGTGAGATAGACGGGTAAATCACTAAGAACTATTACCCCCACGTCTGTCATTTACCGCTGCTACACTCTGCAACATAGAGTGAAAGAGGCTTTGGATGTGCTGTTGGGGAATGGCATCCCACGCAGTCTCCACATGTAGCCAAAGTTCATCTTGTGTAATCGCGGGTGCTGCATTCCGGGATAGGCGTTCTCCAATCATTGACCAGATATGCTAGATGAGTGATAGATCTGGAGAACAGGCAGGTCAGCGTAACAATGGAATATGGTGAGCTAACAAGAAAGTTTGAACATTGCGTGCAACATGTGGTCGTGCATTGTGCTGTTGAAATGTGGCCGCAGGATAGCCTTGAAGGTAAGGGAGGTGAACAGGCTTCAAAACCTCAGATATATAGCGCTCGCTAGTAAGTTTAACGTTAATGCGTACTAGAGGGGTGCGGGAGTTGAATACAATATCACCTCACACCTTAACACCTGGTGCAGGACCAATGTGATCATGCTTAATACATCAGTTGAGAAACCTTTCCCTACGGTGTCTCCAAACTCTGATTCGGCCATCGTGATACTGCAGGCAGAAGCGTGATTCATCCGAAAACACAATGCTATGCCATTCGGATGTCCATCTGTGCCGTTAAGTGGACCATTGTAAACGCAAACGCCTCTGGTTTAATTCCAAATATATGCGAAGCAATAAACGCCTAGCGGACAGTCCACTGTACCGCAAACGTATTATAGAAAATAATAAAATGCCTTAGACAACCAAGATTATTCAGAAAATAGTTACGTAATATCTTGATTTGCAAAAAGACTAAATTTATGAACTTTGACAAAATCTTCAAATCTTTAAATTTTAAAACTGTGAAAAATAAAGTATGTCTAAAAACTGTGAAATATGTTTTCAAATCTTCAAACTGTGAAATATGTCTTCAAATTGTAAAATATGTCTTCAAACAGAAAGCTTTAGTGCCTTGCTCAGTAAAATAAAGCCCAAGAACAAAGAAATATAATATCTTTGAACCAAAATAGTGAAATATATAACTAAATCTTGAAACTGTGATATAAATCCCCAAACTGTGAATTAAATCTTAAAAAAGAAATTTATAGTGCTCTGGATTCTAAAATAATGCCTATGAACTACGAAATATAATCCTTAGATCTGTAAAATATAATGATTCAAATTCTGAAACAAACTTTATTGAACTGTGAAATACAAAGACTTTCAAATTTAGAACTTTAAAATTAATAATAATCAATAATCAATATCTCAAATTTGTTTAACAAGTCATCACTCAGGAATATAATCAATAATCAATATCTCAAATTTGTTTAACAGGTCATCACTCAAGAACATAATTAAATTCAGCAAATTTAATGTCTAATTTAAATATTATTCAAATTTTCAAATTCTTGCATTGATTTTATTATCTGTTTTATCCTAAATGGATTACTTATTTAGTTTTATTAAGAATTTATTATGATTTATCAAAACTTCTATGACTTTTTAAGATTTAATGCTAATCTCCTTGATGAATTAGTTTTTTTAAATTTCAAATTTTAAATTTCAGGCTTCAAGATTTCAAGCTTTTAAGCTATTTCTATTAAACTTTAAATAAATCATATTCTTTCTACTCTCAAATAGTTTTCACAATAACTGATTGATGATCTGTAATATCCATACATAAAAGATCCAAAGTTTCAAAATATTGTTTAATTTGGGCTCGCCCAGCTTATGCAACATTGGGTATCTCTTGTGAGAAGATTGTACTACATCCTAAGTGAAATTTCAATAAAGGGGGGTCTTCCATCCTGCTGAGGCCTCTGGGCCCGCTCCGGTGTCTGGGGGTTTCGTGGGATAGGGGATATGTTTTTTTCTTTTTTTTTCCCTCGTGGACATTTAGCTCCTATATCGCAAGGTTGGCTGTCCATGAGTGGGTGATTTCTGTTCATTTCTGTTCTGTACCGCAAACGACTTCTAACTGGTCGTGCGAACGCCCATTGCTGTGTTACAGACGGAATTCGTTGTGTTATGGTTGCGGATGTGGCAGTGCGTTCCATCAGTGTCATGCGCACAATACACTGTCTTCCTGTGGAGTGGTGTTATAAGGAGGTTACAATCGCTCCTGCTGGTCTGTCGTTCCCTCCTGCATCCACCGATTCAATATTCTCATGACTGTTTCATGGCTACGTCCAATACGATGACCAATTTCCTGGAAGGATAATCCGCATTCTCTGTATGCAACGATTCTTCCGCGATCAAAATCAAAAACGTGCTCGAATGGTGCTCGTATTCTTCTACGAGGCATACTGAATGTGTACACATAAAAAATCGCACGAGAAAACAATTAACGTTCTTCAAAACGACAATCTTTATTCCCTTTATAAACAGATTGTAAGGGGCGCTGCAGTCGTCCACGATGTGCGCGAGCGCTGAATTTGTAATCATTTGCATATCGTACCGAGGTGTATATATGGTGTAAATTTTACGCTGTTTGGTTGATCTCTTCATGGTGTTGCATTTTGGATGGCTAGCAGTGGGACTGAAGGGTTACTTTTTTTAATTAGTCCTATATGAAATATTTCCATAAAATGCTAATACACTTAGGAACTATAATTTGCTTATAGTTCCTAAAGTTCCTAAAGCTTATAGTTCCATTTAAAATTTAAAAAAATTAAATTGTGTGTATCGTCGTTCCTTTTTCATGTGTATTTAAATGGAAGTGTTCAGCTTTTATTAATATTGTTTAGTGTTTCTAAATAGATATGTTGTTGGAAACTGAAACGATAATGTTAATCCTTAAAAGGATTAGAAACCAGCATAAGCGTATTACTATTGACCGAAAATAAATATCTCTTTGTAGTGGGAGTATGCTAAATGGGGTACATATAACTGGGAAACCAAAGCACAGGAAACGTGATTTTTAGTTAAATAGCTGATTTAATTAAAAGAATAATTAAACTGATATATTAAAGATATATTTATGATTCAAAGATTAGTTTTTCAACTATTTAAACAAAGAAATAACGAAATAACAACAACAATAAATTACAATAAAATCTGATTTTTTTTAAATATATTCAGTTATTTAGATTTTTTGCAGAATTAATTTCTAGACAGTATTTTTCTAATATTTCGTTATGGAAGCAAATTATAGTTCCTAAATGTATCTCTCAGTGAAGATTTTACAAAACTTCAAAGGTTCTGTATTAGCATCCTATGGAAATATTTAATATAGGACTAAATAAAAAATGTAACCCTTCTGTTTTTCTTATAAAACTTATTATTTTTAGGAATTAAGTTCTATTTAATATATAAAAACCTTTATTAATAGAAAGAAGCATTTGCATTTTATAAACGACAAGGGACTGCTAATATCTTATTAAAATATTTTCTCAGATTTCTTAATTAGCTGCGTTATGTGGAATATCTACTAATGAGAAAAACGAAAAATAAAGACACGTTAAATTTTTTAGTTCCTATGGATATTTTTCTTGTACGTTTTATGAAGAAAATTATAATTATTTGAAGAAAATTGTAATTATTTTTAGAGTATATTAATATTTTTATTTAAAAATAAGTAATGTCATTTTGCTTTTATGTTACTGATCATTAACATATACAATTTGAAAAATTATATAAGGTTTTAACTGAAGGATTCAAAATTAGAGTATAGTTTAATTGAAAGAAATGGTCATTGAATTTAAATATAATTAGTATTATGATAATAAGCAATTAATTAATATAATATTAATTTATTAATAATGTTTCCTTTAATGTTCTCCGACAATCCAGCCTCTATTTGCTGGAATAAAAAAACTTTCGAAAAGTATATATAAGGTAAGTATATTGAAACAAAAGCAACAGTTATTATAATAGATTTATTAGTGTATTTTATAGCGTAAGCTTTAAAAATATATATACATCCCTAAAATTTATTTAATTTTAATTAAAAAAATTATGATAAAACAAAAAAGTTTATCAATCAAAATTTTAAATAATCCTTTTAGCGTAGTTACTGGAAAAAGCTTATGTAATCTTTCCTTTAATATAAGATTTAGTTTCATTTTCAATTTAAAAATCTATTCAGATATTGCAAATAGAGGTTTGTTATATTAGTCCAGGGGAAACGTACCAAAAGAGGGGGTTACCTTGCAAAAGGTCGGGTAGAAGACTTTTTTTTCTGACTTGTTTATAATGATGCCAACATGGAAAAACCAAGTTTTCTAGCAAAATTTCTCAAGGCTAAATTTTTTGTGGCAAAAAAAAAAAAAAAAAAAAAAAAAAAAAAGGACCTTTTTTCATTTTTTAAAAATATCTCGAAACCCGTTGCCGTAGCATATTATTTGTAAGTTACAATATTAAAGAAGATAAAATTCTCTACAACATTCTTATTTACAACTTTTTTATACACTCAATAGCAAGCGCAGTGCGCCATTTCAAAAATAAGGCAATTTTTTCAATTTTCTTAAAAACCGTGAAAAACGTAGTTCTGCCCCCAATTATTCAAATGTTTCCCACGGATTTAATCGTGTATGTCAAATTCTGTGTATTGGTAGCAGTAAATTATGTGTTTCAGGGCCAAAACAAGCATTTTTTGCACCCGTGGCAAACATGAATTTTGACGCCCCCCTCCCCCTTAAAAAATGTACCACGAGAATTTTAATAAATCTCTAATAGCCGGATTTTGGAAATTTTAAGTGTGTAATCATTAAAAACGTAATACTGAACTACGTAATCAGCTTTGTCAAATATTGGTTCATTAAAACCTTGAAAACCGAACCGAAAGGAACATCAATATATTTCGCTTTAAACAAATTTCCATCTTAGCAGGTATAGATGTTCATATCCTTTCTCTTGAAAATATATAATTTTTTCTTTAGACCAGATTCCGTATATACAGATTTAATTTTCAAAGATTTTAAGGTAGCTGTAGTATTAAAATTGAGACGTTTAAAGTCACAGTTATATGAATTATGAGACTAAATTAGTCACACGAAGATAATATTAAGATAATATTAAACCTATGGAAGCGTTCTTGACAAATATTTCGCTTGGATTTTATTACTTTATTTTGTTTTTATTTTTTTCATGGGATACCTGAGATCAATATCTAATGTTGTGCTTTTGTACTTTTTCGGGTTTGATTGCTTTTCTCTCTCTCTCTCTCTCTCTTTTTTTTTTTTTTTTTTTTTTTTTTTTTTTTCGGACACTTTAATTTTTCGAAAACTGTTTGGAATCCGTTCTGCAATTTAAAGTATCCTCATTAAAAAAATGCAACCAAACTCGAAAAATTAAAAACGCACAACGTTAGATATCGACCTCAGGTGTCATATGAAAAAAAAATTAAATATTGAAATTCAAGCAAAAATTCTGAAAAGAATGCCTCATAGGTTTAACATTAGCGTGCAAATGTTTTCGTGTGCGACTACACTAGTCACGTAAAGAAACTGAAAGAAAGTGCAGAAAAATGCTGATAAATGCGAAGTATCAGTCTTTATACCACTAGATGATCCAGATATCTGTTTTATTCTGGATAAGGATGTTCTTTTAAAACGGGATGCTAATAATCCTACAACAGTGCCAACAAAGAGAAAAAAAATTGTTAAATAGCCTGTATCGGAATGCTCTGAATCGGATATTATTATTAAAATACATTTTTTCATTTAGCTTATGCAGTCATATTGCGTACCTTACTTTATTGTGTTGGGAAAGTGGATTTGAATGGAACAGGTGATCAATGCGAAAACAAAAATGTTTATATGGTCTACAATCATAAATAAACTGGTATTTCATTTGATAAATGGTCTCACTGAGATAATTAAACAGATATAGTTTCAAAACAGTACATGTTACAGAAGATTATAATATTCCACAAAGTTTATTTTTCAACAACCAAAGTTTTTTCTGTTTGAGCTTTAAAGTAATTAATAGATAATCTTAAAGTTTTATATATTTTTGTATGCTAAAATGATATAATCTCTTGTTATATTTATAGATATAAGTGAAAAAAAAATGATAATTTTTAAAACTAATGTTTTAAAAATTGTTTAAAACTAGTAAAAGTTGAGATGATCTCAAATATTTTATTGACAGAATTTTTAAATTTTAGGAGAGATAAATGCATAACATTAGTTAGTGAAATTATCTGTTATCATTTTTATTGTAGCTATTTTATAAGGTAAAAGTATTTCTTACAATAAAGATATTTATTATTTGAATCTTCCCCTTTTATATGGAACTACAATCCAATTTTCGCTATCTTCAAAATAGTAAAACATTAAAAGATATGTTATCAATAATTAGTAAATAAAATATACCATTGTAGTGTGGAATAAAATATGTTTTTCGCAAATTTTCATACCTATCCCCTTGATACCTGGAAAAATATGTATGCATTATAAAAATTGTTAAAATTAAGTAAGAATTCTTTCTTAATTGAAACTATCGTGCCAATAAGTTACTAAACAATAAAGTATTTTTTTTTAAACAATGCTTTGAAGTTAACATTGTATACACTTAAAGTTACTGTCTAATTATGAAAATCGTCTCATTCATCTATACTCTGCTCTACTATTAAAATTATATATTTATTGAATATACAATGTCTGTTGAGATGAAAATAAAGACGTGAGTGTGTAAATAGATAATTTGCTGCTACCAATTACATGCTGCTATGATAATTTGCTGCTACAGCATACACGATTAAATCCGCCTGGAATATTGGAATAATCGGGGCAAAACTACAGTTTTCACGGTTTTTAAGAAAATTGAAAATCTTGTCTTATTTTTGAAATGGGGTATTGACCGTCGTATCGAAATAATGTTAAGGTGATTCATTCTCATTTGTTATCTTTTAAATTCCAGACTTCTCGTTTTTGCGCCATGTGTGATTCTGGTAGTTTAAATGCTATATCACTCTATGTTCTGTTATATTTCGTAAAACACAATTCTGCAACAGTTTTTCATATTTCCATTTTAGCAGAAAAAATGCAGTTCAAATTGAAATAGCAGTAAATAATACTGTAGCTTATATCATCAGTTAAAATGCAACACTATGTTTATTGCGTCACGAAAAGATCTCTCAAAAAGAAAAAAAAAACCTTCTTTTAATTCATGAAATTCTTAAAAAAGATAATCTTTAATAATCGGGTTGACAGAATTAAGAAATTTTCCCGTAATTTTATAATTAACCGTTGTTCATATTTTGTAATAGGATTCATCCTGAAGATTTTTCTTCAAACATGAAAAGTGCTTCCAATAACATAATTTATGCGCCAATTGGGTGGAATACTCAATTACGGAAGATTTTTCAAAAATCCTGTAGTCACCTATCCTAAAAATGGGGGTGTATACGCAGTTATACTAAAAAGTAACGAAGTGTTAAAATATATATATATATTTTACCTTGAATTTTTTTTAATAATGCGTAATTACATAAATCTCCTTAAGAATAATTCTAATTTCCATTAATTTGGTTTTTTTATTTATATTTTAAATAAAATTACAAACAGTTTTCCCATGCTGTTCGTATTTTTTTTTTGCTAAATAATATAGGTGTTTCAATTCCTCAATAATAGCGTAATATATCGTCGCCAAGATAAGAAACAATGACCAACAGCAACTTTTGCGCCCGAAAAAAAAAAAAAAAAAAAAGAAAAAGAAACATCAGATTTTAAATTAATAATAATAATAATAAAAGTTACATAGGTAAATCATGCATACAAATGATTCTGAGCGCTTATCCAATGGTGTAAATGATAAACAAAATGCATCCTGTACTTTTGAAATCAATCCTGAAAAACTTAAAAAAAAGAAAAAGAAACGATATTTTATTTAAATAAAGGTTTAATAAATATTTTCTTATACAGGTTCCGAATATAAACCACAAAGATGATAATAAGTATTGTTTCAATGGATCGACTTTGAAAATGAATCTTTTTTTAAGCCGTGCAAGCACATTTCTTTCATATAATTATTTTCTTTTATACTACTAGGAGGCTTTGCCACTAACGAGCTACGCTCGCCAACCCCCGTTCAGGCACACCAAAATCCAAAAAGCACGCTAATTTGATCTGCTATGAAAAGATTTCGGAAAATTGAATTATAATTTAAAAAACAGTGGCGATTTCCCTACAAACGGGTTCCTATTCATTTCTTTTTGATTCGGGAATTTTAAGGCCAAATCAACTGCTGTTAAAAGATACAATGTCTGTTTTCGCCTTTGATTAAATAAAATCACTTACTTAAACATTTGAAAATAAGCTAATGTAAAATGAATTAAGTAAACAGTGTCATTGGCTCCCGGTATTTTTTTTAAACAGCTCTATAAGATAGTTCTTTTAAATAATTCATTTTAAATGTATCGTTTCAAATCTGACGTAATTTACACCAAAGTTCTATTTCTCTTATTAATATTCACGTGAAAATACTTTTGTTGTTAGAAGGAAATATTATTTGCGCTGTCTTCGAATTCACGATAATAGTTGAAAAGATTATCTCAAAATATCTCGCGCAAATAGATTTTTCAATTTAAATTGTTTTGCCATATTTTTTGGCCATTTTAAATATGACGTAATTTCCTCCATTTACAAGTTTAACGCATAATAATGATTTTTTTTTTTTTAAGATTTTGTTTCTCTTTTAAAATTAAGACTAATGTCAGACGGGTGTCTTTTTTGCTGCCTTTTTGCTGATGTATTATCCATTCACAATGCTAGCATTGAGAATGGATAATACATAAGCAAAAAAGCAGCAAAAAAGACGCCCGTTTGACATTGGTCTAAAGTGTAAATATGGTTCTTATGACGTAATTTTCCTGCTTTTAACATGTAATTATGTAATTCTAATTTTAAAAATTTTTTCTGTTTGCAATAGTCACGCGTAAATAAATTTTTAATTTGAAGTAAACATTATTGTTTGCGCTATTTATACAATTGGCAACAGTTTAAATTAATAACATTTTCTAAAATTTATAAAAAATATCTCTCGAAATGCTGAAAATTTGAATTTAAAATAGAAATAAAACCTCAAAAAATGAGTCAAATAACAAAAATAAATGCAATCTGCACACCAGGAACTTATAACGTATAAAACGATCTAAAAATGATTAGATTCTCATGTATAGTTTTTGCTCCAATAAAACTTTTTTAATGGAACGATTTTGTTCAACTTTAGCATTAAATATCTCTTAAAATAATTCTTCGATTTGAAAACTGTCAACATCAGCGTGTTTATCAAACATTTCTCTATAATACCACCGATTTTCATATTTTTGTATGCAACAGTTTTATTAATATTAACGATGAAAGGCCAGGGTTAAGCATTCAAATTGGATGCCGATCTACCCGGAATATCTACGCAGATTCTCATTGGTCCATTTCCAAATCAAAACTTTTTTTTATATATAGAAGGATTATTTCTCATTAAAACTGTATTTCTTTGTATTTTAAAAATCAGTAATAGTTTTTTTCGGGTTGTTTGTACATTTTAATTTCTAAATGATATAGACGTTTCAATGCTTTAGCAAAAAGATAGCTTAATATGCCAAGATGAAAATCATATGCCAATGGCAACCTTTTCGTCCAAAACAACAGAACTTTCCATCATAATTCTATAACTAATCTACGTAGAACGATGTGTTATAGTTTAAAACCTTCCCTGGAATGATATCTATCTAATAGTGTAAGTTACGTCAAAATCCGTGCACTAGAACTTGAAATATAGAGGGTCGGAACGAAATTTCCGTTTGTATTTTATATATAGAAGCAGATATATACAGGGTGCAATATGTTATCTATCGCCGACCTTTAATTTCTCAACCGTTGGTCGTAGACATATAGTTTCAGTTACAAAAACGTTTCAAATGAAGTAAATATTCATGATGTGGCATTATTTAAAGTAAAAAAAAAAGTTTATAAAAATTACGAAATCTAAATTTTTATACGCTCCCCCAGTCCCTATAATCATATTTAGTAAAAGTTTACACATATCATAACACATATAACACAAACAGTTTGACATCTGTACTACAAAAATTGACAGAGTTATTAAATTTTAAATTTGAGATTTTTGCATACGATTTTGTCTTTCCTAGAGGGATCTGTTAAAAGATGAATTAAAGTAATTCGAGATAAAAATCAGGGTGCTATGTCCTTTTTACGGCGAAACCACATTTAGCCGGTATCGCCAAATCGGGGTATCACCAAAGAGGGTTATTTCATCTAAAAATTGGAGCTGACTTTTAGGGGTCGTATACAAAGCGAAGAATGAAATATTGAAATTAAACAGAAACATAAATATCAATGTATTATAATATCAAAAACGGTCTACTATAAAAAATGAATACATAAAACGCCGGAAACTACTAGAGATACTGTTCAAAGTGTTTGCCATTGGTGACAATGCACAATGGAATGCGTGACAGTACTGAGTCCTGGGCACGTTAGAGCATAGCAGGTGTACAATCTGTGCGACAATCAAGGATAATGCGCAGCTTCAAATAAACCATAGAAGTAGTCTCAGTCACATAGACTTATGCCTAGATGTAATCCCAGAGGTAGAAGTCCATGGAAGTCAAGCCCGGTGAACTCGGTGGCCATTCTACCGATCCGTCATCTCCAAGGATCTGTTGACCGAATTCGGTGGCCAGATACGCCCGGATGTTTGATGTTTTATGCGGAGAGGGCCCCATCATGTTGAAATCACACCCAGCCGTCATGCCGGAGAGCAACCCTTCATACCAGTCACGTACCATGTTTTGTATCAGATGCAGGTAACCCATGCCCGTTAAGGTCCCATCTTAGAAGATTGGTCCAACAATCCAGGTTCCCTATATACCGCACCACACGTGTCGTAATGTGATGTCCGGGTGATGAGGAGATTTCCAAGTCGCATCATCCTTTTGATTATCGCACAGTTTGCACACCTGCTATGCTCTAACTATCCCAGGACGCAGTACTGTCACGCATTCAGTTGTGCATTGCCACCAATGGAGAATATTTTGAGCAGTATTTCTAGTAGATTCCAGCGTTTTATGCATTCATTTTTTATACTAGGTCGTTTTCTGATATTATAATAAATTGATATTTATTTTTCTGTTTAATTTCAATATTTTATTATTAGCTTTGTATATGACCCCTAAAAACCAGCTGAACATTTAGATGAAATAACCCACTTTTTGTGAAACCCCGATTTGGCGATACCGGCGAAATGTGGTTTCTGCGTAAAAAGGACATTGTACCCTGATTTTGATCTCGAATTTCTTTAATTCATCGTTTAACTGATCCCTCAATGAAAGACAAAATCATGTTCAAAAATCTCGAAATTGAAATTTAATAACTCTGTCAATTTTTTTTAGTACATATGTCAAACTTCTTGTGTTATATCTGTTATGATATGTGTAAACTTTTGTTAAATATAACTATAGGGACTGGAGGACCGTATAAAAAGTTAGATTTCGTAATTTTTATAAAATTGATATTTTTACTTTAAATAATGCCACAACATGAATATTTATCTCATTTGAAACGTTTTTGTAATTGAAACTATATATGTCTACGACTAACGGTTGAGAAATTAAAGGTCGGCGATAGATAACATATTGCACCCTGTATAAAAACTACCAATTTTATTTTTGATTTCCTATTTTGGAAGAGAATTATACTAATCATACCATAGAAATATCAATAAGAATTATAACACAAAATGAAGCATGAAATCCACATTATTATTTATGTTATGAAAATATTTAATCATATTTCAGTGAAGAATTCATTCATATCCAATATTATAACAGATATTCTGAAATTAGTAGAACGTTCTCTCAAAATAAACAAAAAGTGATTCCATTTTCTGAAAGGGACTCATACAATTTTCTAAATAAATACAAAGCGGAAGAAACATTACCAAAATGTTTGACATAGAACATTTAGTCATATGAAATAAATTTTAGATTAAGATCATGTGGAATAATATTATTCTTTAATATCTGTTGCTTAACGAAAAAGTTTACTTTAAATTACTTAAGTAAACATTTTATTTACTTTATGGATTAATTAATCAATGGATTGAATTAACTGATCAATCTGAAATGATGAAGGGATTTACTTGACTTAAAAGAATTCTGCAATTTTACAGATTATTTTTTCGCAGGGGAATAATATATATATTTTCGTAATTTTGAACGATAAAGAAAATATTTATCCTTTCCATAAATATTTAATAGGCTTCAGCCAATTTATTGAATTACAAATCCAGTTAGGAAAATAAATTATGGCTAAATATTACTTATTTTAAATATAAAATTCAATCAGATATTTTCCATATCCTTCTATATATATAAAAAAAAAGTAACGATTTGGAAATGGACCAATAAAAATCTGCGTAGATTTTCCCGGTATACTCCTAGATCGGCATCCAAATTTCTTGTGATCGGGGGTTTTTCTCCGTTAATATTAAGAAAACGGTTTCATACAAAAATATGAAAATTGGTGCAATTATAGAGAAATATTTGATAAACACGCTGATGCAGACAGTTTTTAAATCGAATAATTGTTTTATGAGATATTTAATGTTAAAGTTGGTCAAAATCCTTTTATTAAAAAAATTATGTGAGCAAAAACTATACATAGGAATTTAAACATTTTTACTTCATTTAATACTTTAGAAATTCCCGGTGTGCAAAATGCATTTTTTTTAAAATTTGACTCATTTTTGAGGATTTATTTCCATTTTAAATTCAGATTTTCAGCATTTCGTGATATATTATTTACACATTTTAGAAAAGGGTATTATTTTAATCTGTTGCCAATTTTAAAAACAGCGCAAAGAATAATGTTTCTTTCAAATTAAAAATTCATTTGAACGTAGCTGTTATAATTACAAAAAACTTCCAAATGAGAATTGTGTGATTACGTATTAAAAATCATGGAAATATTGAAAATTACGTCATAAAAAATATTACACATGAATTTTAAAAGAAAAAGAAATTTTTCAAATAATAAATTCATTATTATGCGTTAAAAGTTGGAAATGGAGAAAATTTACATCATTTTTAAAAAGGCCAAATAATTGACAGTTGGCAAAACAGATTAAATTAAAATATATATTTGCGCGAGACATTCATTTCATATTTTGAGATAATCATTTCAACGATTATCGTGAATTTCAAGACAGCGCAAATAATATTTCCTTTACAACAACAAAAGTGTTTTTATGTGAATGTAAAAAAGAGAAAGAAAACTTTGGTGAAAATTACGTCAGATATAAAACGATGCATTTTAAATCTGTTATTTAAAAGAACTTATAGAGCTGTTAAAAAACTGAGAGACAAAGACTCTGCTTACGTTATTCATTTTACATTAGCTTATTTTCAAATTTTTAAATATTTTTTTTTAATTAAAGAGGAAAACATCCATTGTATCCCTTAACAAACGCTGATTTCGCTTTTAAAATCTCCAATCAAAGGAATATGGATGAAAACTCGTTTACAGTGAGATCTCCACTGTTTTTTAAAATTATAATTCAATCTTTTTAAAGCCTATGAAATTAGCCTGGTTTTAGAATCTGGAGTGTTAGAACGGAGGTTGGTGAGCATAGCTCGTAGGCGGCAGAGGCCCCTAGTGTAATAGAAAAAATGAATCTCTCTATTCTAAAAAAGATTAACTAACGCTATCACCGCCGCCGCCTCCTCCTTTGAATTTTTTGTCACCGTTAGTCTTTCTTCGTTAATATTAAGAAAAACTAGTCGTTGGGGGTCACCATAATACTTACCCATCTTGGATATGCATAATATAAAATATGAAAATAAAACATCTGTAAACTATTTATAAAATGCATTGCAATTCCAAAATACAATTTAAACGTATATTTAACATGTTTTAATACATAGTAATTCTCTATTACTGAATTGAGGATACTACTTGATTATCCCATTGACCCATTTTGATAAATTATAGGATACATCGCCAAAATACTCGCAAAATTATACAAACTAGCCGCACTTGGCGACCAGCTTGGTCTCCCCTTAAAATCTATCTTTAGGAAAGCATGCTAAGCTTTGTATCATGTTACTTTTATTCACAATTTAATTTACTTGGACTCCCTTAAATATAATTATCATAATCCCTTAAGCTAATATTAGTTTTTGATGCATTAAAATATCTCAAATTGTTGATTTTCTGTAAGCAAGTAAACCCTATTGGTTTACAGTGGAAGTCTATGGGAATTTGGCGAAATATTAGAGATATCGCCAAGCTGGTGTCTCTTTTGGCGACTAATTTTGGTCGCCAAAAGATTTTGTCGATGTATAGCCACGTTGGCGACAAACTTTGCGGCCTTTAGCGACGGAAGAGATATATAGTTCTGGATGGAGGAAATTACGTTATTATTACGTTACGTTATTTAAATTTACCAAAGCTCAATATTGCCAAAAAGTTTAAATTAAAAAATGTATTTGCGCGAGACATTTATTTCATTTTTTGATATAATTTTTTAATCATTTGTTGAGAATTCTAACACAGCGCAAATGATATTTCCTTTCTAACAACAAAACCGTTTTCAGGTGAATATTAAAAAGGGAAAGAAAACTTCGGTGAAAATTAGGTGAGATTAAAAACGATCTCTATATACATATTACGCTATCGTACGTGGCACAGAAATTGCGATTATTTATTAAATTTTTAATGGCAACGTCCAAAGGAAACGCATCTCATTGGTTAATGAACAGCATTTAATGCATCGCCATACCTATCAGTGGGTTACGATACAGGGGACCCTGTTCTGTCGTCAAATGCCGCGAAGTTTATCGCGAACATGGCTATATATCCTAAATTTCCATAGACTCCCATTGAAAATCAATAGGGTTTACTTGCTTACAGAAAATCAACAAATTGAGATATTTTAATGAAAAAAAAAAGCAAAAAAAACTAATATTAGCTTAGGGATTATATTAATTATATTTAAGGGAGTCCAATTAAATTAAATTATGAATAAAAGTAACATTATATAATGCTTAGTATGATTTACCAAATATAAGTTTTAAGGGAGGCCAAACTGGTACATTTAACACGTCTTATTTAAAAAAACATCCTTACGGCTTTGTTAAAAAATACCGGAAGACAAAGGCTCTGTTTACTTAATTCATTTTATATTAGCTTATTTTCACATGTTTCGCTGAATGAGCAAAATATTACATTAAATAGAAATGTACGATTTCTATATTTCATGGTGGTGCTGTGATCTATGCCGGGGCACTAGAAAGTACTCAAATAAAGTCAGTGGTACACCAAACTCCCTCAGTTTTATCCAGTTATAATTGATTCCCGTAAATTGATCTTACTAATAAAGTGTATGAAATTTTTAGAAACCAACTAACTTTTATTTTTTAACCTTGTTTCTTTCTCAGTCATTTCTCTCGGTGAGCCATGGATTGGTCTTGGCTTGACCCTAGGTCTGGTTCTGAGCTTTGCGGCTTAGTATTTTTATTTATTTATTTATTTATTGTAAATATGTCTTTATTGCAGTGACAAACATCTTATTAGGTTGAGCAAAAAGTTCTAGGAAATATTTAATCTAATATTTTCAAGAATTTGTGTCATAATATAGGTATACTAGTGGTATATTTATAAGAGTTCAGGAACTTTGGCTCCAAATTGCCTATTGAACAGCATGATTTGCGTGTGTTGAACCGGCATTATTAGAGAAAAGGCCTAACGATTCTGAAAGCCGTCGATGAGATTAATGAGGATGAAGGTGTTGGTAACAGCGACAAACTTTGCCAGCAAATCCGGAATCTGGCAGAACGTTGAAAGAAAATCGTGGACAATGATGGTCTCTACTTTAAAGAATAGTCCTTGTTGCTTTTGTTGTTAATTTGCGCGTAACAACGCAACTTTCACAAATTTTCCAGAACTTTATGCTCAACCTAGTATAATGTCACGGTACATATATCTGTTGAATTTTATTTTATATTGGTATTATGCCTTCTGTAAATTAAAATTTTTTTCGAAGCTCAGTACCTAGTTGCAAATTGTGTTCTTACCGCACTGTTGTATTGATATTGGTAATGGTATTGGCATTAAAGTATATATGCAGTCATCTAATTATATTTTCGTGTTTTTACCTTACTCAATGTGTCTATTGAAAAAAGAAACCACTTGCATATCAGTTCATTGTTTTTTGTTTTATATCAGTATTGTTTTTTTTCATTAGTACCTGTATTGTTATATCTTATTTATACTGTATTGTAATTTTGGTATTTATAGTATTAATAACACTGATCGGCACCAAAATACTCTCAATAAAAATAAAAGTTGAATCTTACAGATTCCACACTGCTAAATATTAATATGGAAATGAAATTACTGTATCACGTACCATTCTTGTGATAGGAGGGGTTGCTTTTAAAATTAAGCTATTTTATATCTTACTAGCAAACCCCGCGGCTTTGCTCGCGTAATATTTGAAATATACCAAGTGATATTTATATGTCTAATTTTTATTAAAGGTACTAACTAAATTTTTATTTTATTAAAAGGTAATATTTTATTTTATTAAAAGGTTTTTTTAATTAAAATATACTTATTACTTTTAAAAATAAATCAAAAATTACTATTTAAAACATAGTTTGCTTAAACGTCATTATATTACACTGCAATAGGCAGAAATGAGACTTAAAATAATAAAACGAAATAAAACTAAATAAATGATGATTTAGAAAATATTTTGAAACTTTTATGCTTAATTAATACGCTCATTTCAGTATTCATTTGAAGTTTTGAATTTTTTAGAAACCATCTTCTTACATCTTAAAATTAACTATCATGTCAAATTCCAAGTCCTACCACCTCTCTCAACATAAATGGCTGTGTTGAAATAGGAACTGTCATCATTAACTTGCCAAAATTAATTTAGAAATCAGTTTGTTATTTCCTAATATTCCACATAAAAGTAATTTAGGAAGCTTTTAAAGGCCTTTTTTGAACGTTTGTTGTTATTGTGAACCACAAGTGGTAGAATCATCGGCATAAAATACAGCCTGTGTAGGATCAGAGACTGTTAACATTGATTCGCAACTATTACTTTTATAATCGGTTTATATTCCCTGAAATTGCATATAGAAATTGTAGATTAGGACTTTTTTAGAATGCTTTTCACACCTCCCTTTCGTTTCACCCATTTTTAATTCGAATTTATTTTCGACAGTCCTTTGAGGTCATTTATATTTTATAAGTAACTACCATGTCATATTTAAAGTTTCTAGCCTTTTCAGTATCACAGATATCGCAATTTAGAAAGTTTTTAGCTCCTGCAACCCTCTGGTGGTAGTGGCACAGACATAAAATATAGCTTATGTTTGAGCAGGTTCTATCACCAACAATTTGTCATAATTATTTTTTTAATTGGTTTGGTATTTCATATGATTGCAAAAAAAAATTGTAATTTATAACGCTTTTCACTCACTTCATCTTTTTAAATTTGGAATTTTCTTTCAACTGTTCTTAGAAAGCAGTTGCATCTTGTAAGGAAATACCATGCCATACTCCAAATTGTTAGACCCCTCAGTTGTGTAAAAAACGCAAATTATAACATGTTTTGCTTTTGCAACCCTCAGATGGTAGTGACAGCAACATGAAATATAACCTATGTTATAGCAGGGAGTTTCACCATTGATTTGCAACCATTACTTTTGAAATAGTTTTAGTATTTCCTGAGATTGAGTAGTAATTGCAATTTAGAAAGTTTTTAGAACGCTTTTCGCGCATTTTCACCCCTTTTAAAATGTCTAATTTTTTTTTAAACTGTTCTTAAAGATCATTTGTATCTAATAAATATGAACCTTGCTTAATTTTAAGTTGCTAGACCCTACCGATCACAAAAATCGAAATTTAGAATGCTTTTTTGCTCCTGCAACGTCTAGGTGATAGTGATACCGAGATAAAATAGCGTCTATGTTAGAGCAGAGGCTGTCAGTATCAATTTCCTACCATTACGTTTGAAATCAGTTTGATTCTTCCTGAGATGTTGCTGACAAATCGGCATTTAGAACGCTTTTCGCGTATTTTCCTCCTGTATCTCCTCTGGAGTAGTGAAAACAGATATAAAATATAGCCTATCTTGCAGCCTCTTGAAGATCTGTCACCATCATTTTTACATTATATTTGAAATCGGTTCAGTACTTTCTGAGATTGCATAGAAATCGATATTTAGAACGTTTTTTTACAACGCTTTTTTTGCGCATTTTGACCCCCTTTTAAATTTCGAATTTTTTACGAAATGTCCTTAGAGATCATTAATATCTTATAACTTTTTTGGAGAAAGGGTTGTCACCATCATTTTGATGCCATTATTTTTAAATCGGTTTGGTATTTCCCGAGATTGTGTAGAAACCACCATGTAGAAAGTTTTTTAGAACGCTTTTCGCGCATTTTCACCTTTTTAAAATTTCAAATTGCTTAAGAACTGTTCTTAGAAATCCTTTATATCTAACAAGTAGCCAATATTTCAAATTTCATATTTCTAGGCTCTTCAGTAACAAATAAATCGCATTTTTAGAAGGTTTTTTGCTCCTGCACCCCCTTTGGGGTAGTGGCACCGACATAAAATATAGCCTATCTTGGAGCAAGCATTGTCACCATCCTTTTGACACCAATATTTTTAATATCGGCTTGGTATTTCTTGAGATTGTGTAGAACCTACCTTTTAGAACTTTTTTTAGAACGCTTTTTGTGTATTTTCACCCCTTTTAAATTTCGAATTGTTTAAGAGCTGTTCTTAGACATCATTTATATCGTATAAGTAACCAATATCCCAAATTTCATATTTCTAGGCCCTTCAGTAACGCAAAAATCGCATTTTTAGTTTTTTGCTCCTGCACCCCCTTTGGGTTAATGGCACCGACATAAATATTGCCTATGTTCTAAGTTGAACTAACACCATCATTTTGATACCATTACTTTTGAAATCGGTTCGGTAGCTCCAGAGATTACTTCTAACAAACAAACAATTCCTAATTCTTTATAATATTAGTACAGACTAAAACATGAGTGGAAATTTTGTAAACTATAAAATATAGATAATAATATGCAAATTACCTGTAAATAAATGCATAGATATACTTACCCGAGTTACAGCGGCATAAGGAATGAAAATATATTAGTGGATAGCAAATAGTAAATTCGGACACAAAAAAGCAGGGGGTTATAAGAAGAAAAACGCACGATACAACTATCAATAAGGCAGATTTTCATGTTATATTTTATCAGTTTCATATCTAAGACAGTAAAAACACAATTTTTCATTAATTCAATTTTATCTAGCATTGCAAATTAACATAAAAATCTTTCAAAATTTTTTTATATTATAAAACTGTTTCTTGGAAAAATGGTACGTGCTGGAGCAATTTGGATAACATATTTAGAATTAGGGACATTAGATCTGTACACTTTATGTATTTAGTTTATAGGAAGGAAAATTTTAATTTTTTTTTGCCGACTAGTGTAATTATATACATTTGTAGTATTATTATTATTTTTAAATATTTATATATTATATTAATATATTTTGTCGATTAGGCAAAGTGGTCATGTGTAACCTCAAATTGACCTCAAACTCTGTACGAATTTATCAAATCCCCTGAAATTCACGGTCCTCTGTCAAATAAATTACGTAAGAACTTGTAAATTTTGCAGTTAACACATAAACACTTTGTTTGGTCAATTGCCGACTGACCTTAAACCATGTTCAACTCCAGAGCCAATATTCCATGCTGGAGCGCACTATAACCCTAAAGCGAAAGCTGGGTTCTCGAAACCGTCATCTCTCTTCATCTCTCTATTTATAGGAACACTGTAAAGATCTGAACTATATCAGATTCGCCATATAGAAAGAAATAATGCATTTCTAAAACAGAGTAAAAATATGTTAAAGTCCACTAAGACGCATGGCAAGATGAAGTAACCCCATCAGCAAGAGTTATCGGCTAAAATTCGGCCTGTTATAAGAATTGTATGCAAATAAACGGTAGTCAAATAGAGAGATTAACGCGATGTTTTCTCGGCATTACAGACGATTCCTCTAGTTATAGGTCAAATGCTAACGTCGGCAGAATATAGAATTGATGTATGAAAGAAATTGATTGGCACATACTGCAAATATAAAGTCGGCCGATCTTGTCAGCCGACCAAAATTGAATCATTTTACTAAGAGCGTCGGCGGTAACTCTACCCCCCGTAGTGAAATGTTTCACGTGACATAAATACACCGATACCTTTCGAGATCTTTATCTCGTATCCCCTCAAATCCTCTATTCACGTTTCAAGTACAGACCAGACCCCACTTTTAAGCGAACAAACGAAGGGAATAGAAGTCAAAAATACTTCCGAAGAATTGTTTTTTGGTGAGAATAAATTCCTTATGCACAAATCAATAAACCTTAATCTGTTTAAAGTTTGCAGATTCTCCACGATATTTGGATATAAGACTGTAATCGAAATCTAACAACTTTTTTAAAAATTCTAATTTTCTCTTCTTCTTCTTTTTTATAGTTACGTATAGTCATTCGTACATAAAAATATACTTTGATAAGTTTTATAACTTAAATTGATTAATAAATTAAATGAATTAAACTCATATATTTGTTAAATGTTGATAATAAGACTTGCCTTTTTTTATTATTATTTAGATAAATACGAGATAATATCTTAAATTAAAAACTAGGAACTATTTGCTCTAAATGTATTTTTTAAATTATGAGTTGAAAAATTCTGAGTAAATAAAGGTACTTCTTTAGAAGTTAATTATTTGGAAGTTTATATTTGGAATTAAGAAAATACAACTCTAGAACTGTAATAAAATGAAAGATGATTGTAATGATACATAAAAAATTTGAGAAAGTTTTTGAGATTTTTTTCTAAATGTTATTATTTAAATTGTCTTACAAAGAAGTAAAACATCTTTTGTGTTCCACATAATGAAAAATCTAATTTTATAATATTTTAAAAGTAAAAAAAAAAAAAAAAAAAAAGGCTGAATAAAGTATTTATTAAAATAATTATTTAGATTTTGAAAAAAAAAATATTTTTATACATAACCATAATAAAATTAGAAGTGTTAAAGAATGTGATTTATGTAGTTGGGGAACAATGTTAAGTGGGAATAATTTTCATTGTAAGATGCATATATTGTATAATTAATTTAAATGACTGAAAGTTCGTTTTAATTCAAATAATATATTTTGCTAAATGGCAATATTTTCCATTATAAAATGCAAAAATATTTACCGCGTAACTAATTAAAATGTAAGAAATTTACTATTTTTTAAAGTCTAAACATTGCTGTTAGAAGATATTACAATAAAAATTACAAATAATGACAATTACAATTTAAATTACAATTAATTTTTCTTTCTAAGATTCAAAAATATTTATACATCAATAGTATTAATAATTGGTAAAAACGTAATTTTTACCTTAAAAAATAATTTGTTTGCTTTTTACGCTAGAAAATTATTGCAATTTAAAATTTAATTGTAATTAAGTACAATTTTTATATCGAATGCCTTTAACAGCAATTTTTAAGCTTTAAACAAAAACATTTTTTTAAAACGTTTTAATTGGTTATGTAATCGACGTGTAAATATTTTTGCATATTATTTGTAAGAATAATGCCGATTAGCAATACTTATCCTTTGAATTTAAACGAGATTTCTTACTTTTAAATACTATTTAAAAATACATACATAACTACGTCTGGATTACTTAATAATTAACACAATTTGCATAACTACAGACATACACACATTAAAATTTTAAAAGCAGTTAAAATATAATTAAAAAAGTATATTAACGTTTCGGCTATTTTCATTGCCCTCAGCAGTAAACGAGCAGAGTCACAAAACAGCAAGAGCCACAGCAAACGAAAAAGCAGTTAAAGCAGTTAAGACCGTGATTTTAACTGTTTTTTCGTTTGCTGTGGCTCTTGCTGTTTTGTGACTCTGCTCGTTTACTGATGAGGGCTATGAAAATATCCGAAACGTTTATATATTTTTTTAATTATATTTTAATTGTTTTAAAAAAAAATTTAATGTGTGTATGTCTATAGTTATGCAAATTGTGTTAACTTAAATACTTATTTTGCACCTTACAAATTTTACTTTATGATATCACTAACTAATCGGCAAAATATCATATGATATTGGAATGTTGTCGGTAAAAGATTACCTACTGACCAAATGATCGAAATCAAATAGGCAAAAGCTTCAAAACTGATTCAATAACAATCGGGATGCGATGCTCCTTATCTGCTTTGCCGGGCGGACAAAAAGCCTTTCCGCCAACCTCAGGGGGTGACATCGTTCGGGCGAAACATAGTCAAATTAGGACATTCGGCGGAAGCTCGGCCAGGGATTATTTGCTGCTTGGGAAAATACTCAGTCACCATCAATATTGGACATTTGACAATCGGTGACAGTTTACTAATGCAAAAAACCAGGCGGAACTCTTGTGAACTTTAGCGTGAGAAAATATCTCTCAGACCTTCTCACATGAACAGATGTTTAGAGAGTGTGTGTGCAAAAAAGAGGAGGTGCTCAAGGTGTCCACTCAGGAGATAGCGGAAAAGGTCCCTAAGAGGTTCTTGAAAAGAACGGACAGTTAGTGGCTGAGAAACTCACTATTGTTTTTAGAGGGAGATAATTGAGGTATATATACGGAGAGGAGGATGCAGAGGAGAGATTAGATTTTGGCTGGAGTTGGAAGAGCGACTTTTGGAGTGGAAGATTTTGAAGGCCGAAAGGGCCGGACTTTACGATCCCTAGTACCGGGGAATGATACCCGAATCAACGGCGACAGGGCACCAGATTGCCGTCGCGGAAAAGAAGATCTTAATCTCTGAGACTAGACAAGCGTTTTCCGTTCAAGTAATGCAATGCCTGATGACTTAATAGACTAGCTACCACCTTCTCATAGACACTATTTCTGATACATAAACTTTGTTCAACAAAATTTACATTGTTGTGTACATAGCGACTTATCCAGACTTACTCCAGACTTACTACAGACTTACTCCAGAATATCTTTTATTGTATAAAATAAATTTCATGTTATCATATTATAAGAGAATATAAATTGCTAAGCCTTCGAAGTTAACACCCTCGAACATCGCTACCGCCTTCTTAGGACACGGCACAACTGGTGGCAGCCAACGAAACGAACTTTTATGTGCAAGAAATAGTACAGATGAGATTGTTAGCAGTCTGTGATTAAAAACAAAAGAGAGCAGAGCATCGAGCAGCAGGACAACGTCATAGCCGCAACACTGCGAAGGATACAACAGTCCAACGACCCAGGAAAGAGCAAAGGGACATCCAGGAGATCCACCTAAAGCCAAACGGAGAGAGCCGACAACCGACAGACTCCCTCGGAAAGGCCAAACCCTGACGCAAAGAGAGTGACTGATACTTCAACGGCAGCACACTGGCCAAAACAACTGTGACGGGACCTCAACACAACAGAGCAGGTAGGCTCATTATTTTTCTGAATGGCTCTCAAATTTTGTTTTAGTAGAATTTAAATGTTTTAAATTCGGGATCTAAAATTGTTTTATATTAAAATTGTTGTAATTTGTAGAGTAAACATTAAGAAGGGCATGAAGCCAAGTATAACAGAGGCAAATTCATAGGCATTTAAGATAGCTCAAGCCAGGGAGCAGATTAAAATCTGGTTTGTATTCGAAACAAATACAAAGGAAAGTTTTGTTTCTAAGAAAGGAAGCGGAGAAAATTTTCAGGGGAGATTGCAGTAGCGAGCCGAAAAAAAGAGGCTCAGGGGAACAGTTTTTTAAATTAGAGATGCAAGTAGTGTAATATTACATGTAAATTGTGAGGAAAATTAATTTATGTTAGTTAAACTACTGAATAAAGATATTTTCTAGAAATTTATGGTCAGAACACTGATTACACTGGTCATCGTTTGCAAAGAAGTGCTCAGATTTGAAAAATTTGAAAAGTTTATTCGAAATATATGTGTGCAATTTCTATAAGGTTTTACGATATATTGTGTTTTATCCTGTGTGTATAGGGACTTTAAACAGAAAAATTTATCTTGCGCATTGGTTATTTTTAACAAAAGGGGAAGGTATCCAAAAAATTTCAGATATTGTAAATTTATACTTTATATCCTGTATTTGTATTTAAAATTTGTTTATGTAAACATATTTTATAGTGTTAATTGACAGGTTTTAAATTCTCAGAGGAAATTATTGGCGTAAATTATTGAAATTGTGTTAAAAATAAGGCTTCATTATGACAAGGGTGACCGCATTAAAACATTGTAGAAAGATTGATCTACAGATTTAGCAGCAGAATTGGGTGTAGCACTTGAGGATGGGGATACAATACAAATAATCATCCAAAAAATTGAGCAATCAGATAACTACGACAAGGACCTTGCGCTAACGCAAGCCAGGTACATTGTACAAGATAGAGAAGTAAATTTAGGTAGGGAAAAAGACCGCGAAAAGGAACAGTTAGAATTAGAAAGAACTAAATCAGACAACGCAGACAGACAGAAAGAAAGAGAATTCAAACTAGAAGAATAAAGATTAACGCAAGGCACAGAGAGAAGCAGTTCCAGCGCGAGCAATCGTTCTGATAGAGGCCCAAAATTAAACATAAAATCTATCATGCATTCGTTCGATCCAGACAAATCAGACATAACTTTATTTTTAAATTTATTTGAGAGACAGGCAGAAAGATCGGGGATCGAGTCAGATGATCTAGTAACTCATCTTTTAGCTTTATTGCCCTTACAAATTGCGGAATTAATTTTACGAGAACCGTCTGACAGCGTGGACAATTTTACTCACGTGAAAAAAGTTCTCTTAGAACGATATAGGTTAATAGCAGAAGCCTATCGTTTAAAATTAATGAGGCATCAAAAAAATACAAACACCCCATGGAAAGACCTAATCTTCGAATTAAATAGTTTTCAGGATGGGTGGCTTGATGGGTTGGGCATCAAAACCTTAGAGGAGCTAAAAGACCTGCTTATTACGGAACAAATTAAACGAAGAGTGCCGATCGAAACTAAAAATCATTTTATCGATTCGTGGGCAGAGTATAAAAAACCAGACAAACTCGCAAAAGATTTGGACAGGTATGAAGCAATAAAGGGCGCGACGTCCTGGAAAGGGTATGCCAGACTCCCCGTGGAAAAAAGATTCGAGAGACCGAGATATGCGGAAAACGTTAGCGAAAAATGGTTCGATAGCACCTGTTACGGGGAAAGGGACCCGAGGAAAAATGCTGATAATAAATCTAATTGGCGGGAGGAAAATGGCGATAGGGAAAGGCAAAAAGCTTTCGAAAAAACAAAACAAAGCACTTGCTTTCGATGCGGAAGTCCAAAACATAGGATACGAGACTGTCCAGATTAAAAAAGATCGGAAAAAGAAATAAGCACGGTACAATATGTTAGGTGTAGTACGAAATTAGATAAATGTTTCGAACCATATTTAAGTAAGGGAAAGATAAATGGAGTAGAAATTACAATGTTACGCGATACGGGAACCATGGATGATTTATGTTCAAGAAGATTCATTAATAAAGGGCAATTAAACGGAGAAATTAAGTGGTTAAGACAACCTCTGGACAGGGAACTTCAACAGCTTCCGGTTGCGGAAATAAAGTTAGAATTAGCGGATAAAACGGTGAAAACAACTAAAGCACTTATCACAGACAACGAGTCAAATTTGTATTATTATATCCTTGGAAACAGAACACAAGAATTAATCAATTCGTATAAGCGTAAGAAAACTAAACAGCTGACCAAAGAAAACGAAACCAATAGCAATCGAAACTTTCAGCCGTGCATTCAAGGGGTGAGTCAATCACGAGACATTAATCCGGAAAACGCCACGACAGACGATGAGTTGGACGTGAGTGAAGGGGAGGAGCCAATTTCTTTACCTCCGCTCTCACAGGAGTCGAATGAGAATGACAAAATACTGTTTGAAAATGAAACTTATAGCTTAAGGAAAAAAAGTAAGACGGATTGTAAAAATGCACAAAACATAGTCAAGTCGTGTGAGGAATCGATTTCCAGGTCAGAAAACTTTCGAGGCGATAGGGATTTGGAAAAAACAAACGGGCGTTACGAAAAAGGATTATAACGGTAATCCGAAAAACAGAATAGCGACGGATTCATCAAACTTCGAGAAAGAGGGGAGAACAAAAGACAGCGTTCGAAAACGAAATAAAAGAAAAGTCTCTGGGTCAGAAAACCAAGAAAAACCACAAGAGAAACAGCTGTCAGGTGAGGTCAAAAACTTAAGGATTATAAGAAACTCAGACACACACATAACTCGCGAAGGCAAGAAGTCAAAAATACCTGTAAAAATCATACAAAATAGGCAAAGTACTGGACAAGAAAAGCTGTTCAGAGATTCATCTCAGATAGGAGGGATTAAAATGAGGGAACAGCAGGTTAAGTCGCATGACGTCGGTAAAAAAGTCAGAAGGGAGAGTGAAAACTCAGTTAAAAATTCTGTAATTCGCACTTTTTATTTATGCATAACAGTAGAAAAGGATTTTAAACCCGGGAAACAAATACTAGATTTAGGAACAAACGGTCAACAAAATGAAACTGATATTTGGGAGGACATTAAGAAAGGGAAAGAAAAAATAGCAAAGGTGGACGAACTTATAGAGATCCCCAAAAATAAAAAAACAGGCGAAAACAAATAAAGCGAAACGGGCTAGAAATATTAATACGAAAATGAAAAGAAATAAAGGATTAAAGGTCTGGAAAATTGCTGGTCAAGGAGAGAAGTTTAACACTCATAATTCCACGAATAGATTGAAAAGGCGAAAATGGAAAGGAATTGGCAACAGGAAAACGGGACAAAAAAGCACGAACATAGATTTAGAAGCCAAAATCAAGGTAAAAATAAACAAAAATCCGAGAAAGCCAACGTTAGTTAAAATAACGGAGATAAATACATTGTCAAAATCTAAAAGGGAAACAGAAAATAGGAAATGGTTAGATAAAAACAAGGAAATTGATCAAAAAGAAATCAGTGAAAGGCAAGAAGATCGGCAAAATTCAGAGAGGCATTCGACAAATAAACGAAAGAATACGGGAAAAGATGGGACTACGAGAATAGTTGCCATAAAAAAAATTAAAGAGCTGCACTGATAAGAAGAGTTTAATAGAAACGGATAGCAGTGCGTTTTCATCTAGGAATAGCAAAAACAAAACGACTCGTAAACCACTCACAAGGGCACATACTTTGCAACCTGACCAATATGCCAGAGTACAAAGCCAGGGAAGGACATTGTCCAAATAGATTTTTTTGAGTAGGGCAGAGTAATCTTGAAAAAAAAAAGAAAAGAAAACTGTATATAGTATGTTATCATTCCTTTTAATATTTGAAAAAATAATATAATGTGAAGTGTTTGAAATAGAATAAAGTGTAAAATATTATACAGAGTGTATAATGAATACTTTTTTTTTGGAGGGGCAGACAGGCAAATAAAGTTTTTTCTTTTTTTTTTTTGCATGTGAGCCATTCATATAAATTTTGAGTCACCTTTCTCTTTTCCAGAATATTTCGTCCTGCTGCCAAAATATTCTTTTAAAAGGAGGGGGGGGGGTGGTTGTAAAGATCTGAACTATATCAGATTCGCCATATAGAAAGAACTAATGCATTTTTAAAACAGAGTAAAAATATGTTAGACGCACGACAAGATGAAGTAAAATACTCAGTCACCATCAATCTTGGACATTTGACAATCGGTGACAGTTTACATATGCAAAAAAACAGGCGGAACTCTTGTGAACTTTAGCGTGAGAAAATATCTCTCAGACCTTCTCACATGAACAGATGTTTAGAGAGTGTGTGTGCAAAAAAGAGGAGGTGCTCAAGGTGTCCACTCAGGAGATAGCGGAAAAGGTCCCTGGGAGGTTCTTGAAAAGAACGGACAGTTAGTAGCTGAGAAACTCACTATTGTTTTTAGAGGGAGATAATTGAGATATATATACGGAGAGAAGGATGCAGAGGAGAGATTAGATTTTGGCAGGAGTTGGAAGAGCGACTTTTGGAGTGGAAGATTTTGAAGGAAGAAAGGGCCGGACTTTACGATCCCTAGTACCAAGGAATGATACCCGAATCAGCGGCGACAGGGCACCAGGGTGCCGTCGCGGAAAAGGAGATCTTAATCTCTGAGACTAGACAAGCGTTTTCCGTTCAAGTAATGCAATGCCTGTGGACTTAATAGACTAGCTACCACCTTCTCATAGACACTATTTCTGATACATAAACTTTGTTCAACAAAATTTACATTGCTGTGTACATAGCGACTTATCATTACTCCAGAATATCTTTTATTGTATAAAATAAATTTCATGTTATCATATTATAAGAGAATATAAATTGCTAAGCCTTCGAAGTTAACACCCTCAACCATCGCTACCGCCTTCTTAGGACACGCACAACACTTTAAACATATATTTTATTTCAAGCATCAGTATGAAATTTGCGATTTTATATAATTTCACTACTTAATAATACACACACAGATAAGACAGATATAGCAAACGCTTTTACAATGTCTATAAACATTGTTCACGGGCCAAACTTTTATATAAAAAGATATTTAAACAAAGTATGCTGCTTATAAAGGGTGTCCAGCGAATAAGACCCTGATTTCTAAATTGAATATCTCAAAAACAAATATCAATAGAATTAACAGTAAACCGTTTGCTTATTAGCTAAGCTGCAAAAATGTTATACAGAAGTTTCAAAAATTAGTTGCAAAAACCGCCAACAGATGGCGCTGTAATCGCAATGCCTATAAATTGTGTTTTGAAGTCCAGAGCACTAGCGCCTCATTCCTAGGTGGCTTCTTATGGAAGAACGAAAATTGAGAAAGACCACTTTTTCTTTGGGTTGAAGTGCTAAAGTGGAGACATCTGGTCACAGAATTATTACATCAGCTTCAATTTTAGAGAATTTCAATTAATAGAATTTTCAATAAAAATTTTAGCAATCATTATGTAAGAACTCATTAAAATATTTTATTTCGGTAATGTGCAGAAGCGGAGCCATGCGTTGACAGATATGAGATTTGTTTCAAATTTTGTTACAAGCTACTTTGGTCCGGATACCAGTATCTCTGTGGTATGTCTTTTGTCTCCTAATTGGTAGATCGTGGAATCGAATCCAAGTAGAGGAGGATTTGAAAAAAATGGAAATCTTTACTTTTTAATATTTATTTAAACTGTGAAAAAAATTGAATAAAAAAAATCCAAAGTTTCTGGTTTTAAAATTTAATTAAGCTAAAAGAAGCTCCTTTTTTAAAAAATCATTGAGCATTTATAATAATGATTCGCAAATAATTTTTTTTAAATTGTAGAGAATAATTTGAATGAAAAAATACAAAGTTTCTATTTTTAAAAACTTAATTAAGTTAAAAAAAATAATTTTAATTTTAAAAACCCGTTTTCATTTGTTTTTTTTTATCATTGAGCACAGAAATATGCGCAGCTTCTAGCGATAGGACCCGAAGTGCTGGAAAGGATATGCAGCATCCAAAAGACTTTTGCTTTGACGTTGATGATATGACTTTTCATCAATTCCTTTTAAAAAATAAATAATTTAATGCATAATTTCTGTCTCTAAAACTTTGTTTACAAAGAAAAGAAATATATATGTTGTGCTAAAACCAAAGTATTATGCCTTGATTTAAAAAGAAATGAAAAGTGCAAAATTACTTTTTTATTTGTAATAATTTAGGTATAAACAATAATACCAAAATATTATGCCGCGATTTAAAAATTTAAAAAATAAATTAACAGTACAAAATTATTTTTCTAAATATATGCATTTTAATTTAAATAATTATATGGCATTAAAAATTGAATTTAATAAAATATTTTAATAAGCTCTTATATGATGATTTCTAAACTTTTTATTGAAAATTCTATTAATTGAAATTTTCTAAAATTAAAGCTGACGCAATAATTCTTTGACCAGATGTCTCCACTTCTGCACATCACCCCAAAGAAAAAGGGGATTTTCCCAATATTCGTTCTTCCGCAGGGAGCCATCTAGGAATGAGACGCTAGTTCTCTGGACTTCGAAGGACAGTTTACAAGTATTGCAATTACAGCGCCATCTGTTTGCGATTTTTGCAACTAAATTTTGAAACTTCTGTATAACATTTTTACAGCTTAGCTAATAAATAAACCGTTTACCGCATAATTCTATTGATCTTTGTTTTTGAGATATTTAATTTTGAAATCAGGGTCTTATTCACTGGACACTCTGTACAATACACAGGTCAATAGAATCAGTCGCTTTCATGCATTTAATACATAAGAAGTAACATCGAAATACGATTTTTCTTTTGTATGAATCACTATTCCATAAATACATATTAGAAAATTCGTATATTCTTATTAATTAATGTAAAATATAAACATTGTAAAAATAACTTGAAAATATGCATGATAGCGAATTAAAATAGAGAAAAGATTCATGTATCAGCTATATCTGTTCCTGAAATATTCAAAAGTCGATCAAAACATAAAATATAAGCGTAAAATTACAAAACACAATGCTTTTCCATACGTGGATCTGAAAGGTATTTTCAAGCAGACGGAGTTTTTTAACCTCTAACCTAAAAGAAGTCCGTAGCGTCGTTACAAAACTCAGAAAGATATACGTTTTTAACCTAACCATTTTACACAAACTGATTTTCAAATGTGTAACGGATCTTACTTATCAATCCCGAAAGCAGACTTCAAATATTATGACAGCAATGGATGAGGATATAGTAACTGAAAAATGCCCATTCAAACGGAAAAGCTTGGCAACGCGACTACATAAGATAGCCGCCGTTATACTGATAATATCATTCAATCTTCCGTAACCTGGTAATATTGTTTAAACATTAGTATGTTTTTTGAAGCTGAGAAGCCTGAATGGGGGCTGGCGGGCGTAGCTCGCAGGAGGCTGAGGCCCCTAATATATATATATATAATACAATTATATTATCCCTGATACTTTGCTACGATATCATCATACGTTTCATTGCAAATCACTTGCTAATCATCTACTGACATAATTATATGTACGATTGCCTTTATTATTTTTTACTTATAATATGAAGCATCTAACAAAGTAACATTACAATAATTGTTGTATTTATATTTTGGGAAATAATTCCAGTTATCAAAGTGTCAAAATACCTGATAATAACCTAAATAATTATATGTGAATACATAAAATATTAGTAAAAGATGTGTTTATTTCCTACCAATGCATCAGTAAGTCTCACCTATATACAGAAAATAGCTTTAAAAAAATAAACAAACATTAACACACTATTTATATTTACACATATGATGCTTGTCTCGAATGACTTTTATAAATGCGTGATTAAGTATAATTGTGTTTTAATAATTCTCAAAGAGATATAACCCATACATCGCAACATTTAATTGTTAATTATGCAAAATTTATAGCGTTTGTAATAAGTAAAATTTCTAATTTAACACCTCATTATTTTCCGCCTGTCACTTCTACATACGGAAAGAAAGATAAATGCGTTCAAATGCGCATACAGCTTTCCATGTTTACGTATGTTTAATTCCTTTTAGATGTATTTATCTCATGATCAGCATCAATCTAATAGTAAAATTCCGAACAAGCTTGAATAGTGTCGAAGTTATCAAAATACGGAGATATTCAATGACGGATTTGTATTGATCTTCCAAATGTTCTTAACAATTAACCTTTTCTGTCACTGATTAAATTTCGTTTACCTGGGACGTCTAATGTTTATGAAATAGCACAATAAAGAAAAATCATACGTCAAGCATAGATTATGAAACATTTTCAGCACATTCAAAATACATTAATAAAGCCCTCCGTTTAAGAGGGAAATTGCTTTTTTTCAGTTGAAAAGAATTTAGTTTTTAATGCTTTCGAACAAAGTTAAAAAAGTGTTTATACAATTGGTTTGTCTGTCCGTCTGTCCACGTTCTAACTCCCACAAATATACTTGGATTTTCATGCAATTGATAAAGTTTACTTAGGGTCACCAAAGCATGTTTGGTATTCTGTATGAAGTATGTAAGATTAATAGTTCATTTACGGGAGTTCATGACATTATGTTATATGGGGAAAAATCGCTTGCAGAGTATTTTAATGACATTATACTAATTCAAATGTATTGAAACTGATATAAATCACTGTATTTCACTACGATCACGTTTGAACAGGGAATCCATAGTAGTTTTTATTCATTCAGAGGTAACACGAAAGAAATCGGTTACAGTACTGTCTTTGAGTATTAATTGCTGGGGTGTATGTTTTAAAAATCGGTTTCAGCTTTTAAATGTAACAATATTTTTGCATGATACTCGGTATATATAAATTCTATATCTCATATACAGGGGTGCACAAAAGTATTCACGTACCATTCTACTTATTAGAGGAAATTACGAATTGAAGGTGAATTTTTAACTGAAATATATGTATTTCTTAAGTTAACTAAATTTTGGCATTCATGTAATTAATAGATACAAACTTATATATCATATACAGGGCTGCTAAAAGTATTCGTATAATTTTCCGATTGTAGATTGGAACAGTTGAAATTGGGCTTTCAAATGTGTTACGCGTTTCCATATATTTGAAATAGACATAATATTTTAAGTTATGAAACGATGCAATTTTATTACATTATTCTGAATGTGTTTAATAATCTATACTTAATGCATGATTCTCCTTTCTTATTTATTAAAGTTTTTTTTTGTTATTCCCGACAGTTTGTAGATTGTACAGTCGTGGAAAAAAAAGTAAACATCCCCTACTAACTCCTCAACAAATTATCGGAGACAAAAGTTACTGGTACCGAACGATTGGAAATAAAGTCTACTTTTAAATGATGTATAACAAATTTGCTTAGGGAGCCATCTACATATTAAAACGAGTCCAAACTTCATTTTTTTCAATGGCAATAACCAATTTTAACGAGATATTTCAAATCTTCGGTTCAAACTATGCCTAGACACCAAATGTCAAGTCATTTGAATAATAAGTTTTTTAATTATAAACATTTAAAATTTAGTGTTTCTAATGTTAAATTACATTTTCATATTTTTATTTATATCTCCAGAAATTAGACTCCTAATGTGCTAATTTTTTGTGTAGCAATAATACTAATATACCCAAACATAAATACGTTGAATTTGCAATTTTTGTAATTTTATGATATGAATTATGAATTATGTAATTAATATTCGAAAGAATTATGAATTGTAACATACAATTTTTTTGATGGATTTATATTTATTAAGTCCTGCTTTATGTAAATCCAAAATTTCACATTTTTCTCCCAAGTAGTTTTCAAGTTATGCTTAAAAAACAGCAAAATAATGGTTTATACGCTGTGATAGAAGTGACAGTTTCTATGATAGAAGTGACTAGATATTTTGCAATTTCTTATGCTGTCCTGTAATGCAGCAGACTTCATTGACTGCTTGAGTGACGCTTAAGGTGCCTTGATCAAGAAGGGGGCTCTCTCGGTGAACAATCGAGTACCAAACTTCAATTTGGATACAGCCCTTTAAATACGCTGGTTTTGAAAATAATTAATTTCTCGGAAACTTATACTACGAGTTGCATAAAAATTTGTTTTTATGCTAATTAAATGGTGTAGAATTCATTTATGCTGTCAGAATTCTGTACTGCTATTAGAAAAAAAGTTATGGTTCGTTTTAATATAAAGATGTCCCGCTAAGCAAATTTTATAAACATCACTTAAAAGTAGACTTTATTTCCAATTGTTCGGTACCAACAACTTTCTTCTACGGTAATTTGATGAGGAGTTAGTAGGGGGTGTTTACTTTTTTTCCCACGACTGTAGCTTTGAAATGACTTAGCTGAATTCTAAGTTCTTTTGTAGCTCTTTAGTGCTTTAGCGCAACGCGTCCATAGGCTTATACTGGTTTGGAGCACTATCGATGTATTTTACTCAAAAAGATTTTATTCAAACTGCACGAGATCAGAACGCAAAAAAATATTAAACCAATATAACATATTTTTTTAAGTTAAAGGTAATATAATTTATTGGAGCTTGGACCACTTTCGAACATTTTTTGAAAAATAAATATTTTTAGAATCACGCCAAAGTGCGAAAAAAGGGGTAAAAGATAGACCATTTTTTTTTCAAATGGCTTCTACTTTGTTTATTTTCAGCTTTTTGACCACAAAGTCCTTGAAGCTCTAGACAATATTACCTATTTTCATAATCGTTAACGGAAAGTGATTGCAAACGACTCTGGTGATCTACTGGATCAGCCAGAATGGAAGTGCTCGTCGCGCATACTAGAACATAAACCCACGTTATTCGAGCCATAAAATAAAATTTTTACTAGACCGAAAATCGAAGTGTTCTTAAAATAATAATTAAAAACATGCAAAAAACCAGGGGCTATAATTTTTTATCCTTTAAAAAAAACAAAAAAAAACACACCCTTTTTGTGGTCTTCTAGAGGCACATACGCAAAAGAAGCTTAAAAACACCCTTTTAGCGGTCTTCTAGAGGCAAATACCCTTTTAATAAGGTGAAAATTATATCTGAGTAAATAACTTGGGCAACAAATAACGTATTTCAAAACCCAATATGAGCAATTACCATGTATGTTAGGAAAAAGTGTTAAAATCCTTTTGTGAAGCCCTGAATATGATCTAAAGATTTCTATGTTTACTGCAGAGTATGCTAAAATTTTGTCAGTTAGTGAGCGCATAACACAGTTCAAAACTCCCTTTCACTATTTGACATCAATCAACGGAAATTAACTCGAATTATTTTTTGAAAACTTGTATGTGCTATAGCATTTATATATAACAAAAAATACGCAGGTTTTAGTTAAAATTTAAAACGCATTTCAGAACTCAAAACACATTTATACCAATCACGCAAGTCTGCAAAATTTTTGTTGTGTCATATTACTTAGCATTTGATAATTGATTCTTACGTATTATGTAGCGCTGAATCAAAACATGGCCTTCATTTTTTACCATCACGGCAAGATTTTTTGCAAAAGTTTTATTTTTTAACTTTGAAATTTACGATTCGCGAAAAATTCTGACGCGATGGTTAAAAATGAAAGTTATTTTTAGATTTAGGGCTAAAAAGTACATAAAAATCAAATATCAAAATTTAAAAAACAAAACCATCACATCTATTTTATAGTATCAGCATTTCGCTATTTTTTTTTCATTGAAATTTATCAATTTGCAAAAAATCCTGAAGTGATAGTTAAAAGTGAAGGTCATTTTTGGATTCAGCGCTAAAAAATACATAAAAATCAATTACCGAAAGTTAAACAACACAAAACATTGCAGGCTTGTGTTATTCCTCATAGATAATACTGCAACTGAATTATTTTGTGTTATTTTAACCATTTAGCGGGAAGTGTCCACAAAAAAGACACATAATTTCAATTCCAAACTGACAAACGGCACCAAGAATACTTAATTAAATTTTCCTTTTATAAGGTACAGGGAAATAAGCAAGATTTTATTTTCTAATAAATTCGTTTGTAAATTCTGGTGTCAGACTATCATTTCAACATTTTACAAACGAAATTACTCCGCGCCGGAAAGGGTTAAATGAACGATAAATGTTATGCACACCATAATCTATAGAAATCAATTTTTATGGCACCTCAGTGATATATAACATATTAAATACGTCTCAAATTGTCTAACATCATTAAAATACATTGCAAACGATTTTTCCCCATATACCATAATGTATTAAAATACTTTTAAGTGTCCTTGTAAAAACCTATAAAGACTATATATCTCATTTTCTAAGCTGAACATTCCACATTAACTACTAATAACATATATCAATTACATAGCAATATTATTATATTAAAATAAGTTAGAACTCGTGCACACAACTGCACTGTACTGACAGAAACCCAGTCAAACCGAATTTATAATTTTTTTCAAATACGTTAGAAAGTGTTAAACAATGCATTGAAAATTATAAGCGTACATAATTATTACTAACATTTACTAATAATGGTAATTGAAAAATGAAGTAAGCTTATTCTTCGATTGCAAATTTCTATTTCTTCTAAAATTCCATATATGTATTTTTTCTCTCTCTCTGTGAATATTGTTACGCTTGCCAATGTAGGAGTATATAAAAATGTATTGATTAATTAAATATGACAATATTAAATTATTCGATACCAACGGTGGCCTTATTTATTATGCTAATTTCAGTAGTATACACACATAGTTCGATTAAATGTCTGTTAAATGTGTGTTTTATTTATATTATTTTATTAATTTATTTATGAAGTTTTTTTTATGAAATATTAGCCAAATAAAAACACTGAAACATTTATATTGTATTATTTACGGACTAGTGAATCTTTTGTAACCAGTCTACACACGATAGAGATAGATTTTGAAAAAAATCATGCTAGAAAATGATTTTTTATAAAAAATGAAAAATCGTAAATTGAGATATAGTTTTCATACATTTTGCATTTGATTTTTTTTTTTCATTGTAGATTGTATAAAAATTGATATTTTGCGAAGTTTTGAAATTTTAAATAAAGTGCAATAAAATCGAAATTTATTAGTCAGGTTTTGTCCCCGTCAGTAAGATGCTAGATATACTCAACGAAATGTTTTTACTTTATAATATTCATTTAAAGGAGTAAAAAATTATTTAATCATGTATTATTTCTATCTCAAAGGATCGAATTTATTAATTTATTAATCATACTACGTACGAGTTTTAAGGTATTTAACATTTATCAAAATAGGAATATTTTAAATTGTTATTTATAAATAGAGTTTGAATATGCCATAAGAGGGAAATTTTGTCGTAGCTTGCACAGCTAGACACATTCATTTGAATAGCTTCCGTATGGTGATAAATAAGCTGAAAACTGTCTCTCGTAACTCTTATCCCTGATTTATTTTCACATTACATTCTACAAAATAGAGCATGGATCAACTGACAGAAACTACTTTCTGTATTAGTAAATATTAACTACCAAATAAATATTATGATTTATGCGTTGAATTCTTTGTCTCTATATAATTTTAACTCTATTCTGCATCAATTGTACTGATAATTTTAATTGAACACTTTCTACAAGGAATTTGAACTTAGAACAGAAATTATTAAGTCTTTTAAAATACAGCAAGTTTATGATTATTTCTTATATAATACTAAACAGGGATAAAAATTGGATGATAAAGGTAAACCACACGTAACAAAAACAAAAACAAAAGAAAATATTTTCAGCTTCTAGCACGTCGCAATGATACAGTTTCTGTAGCACATGTAAAACAATTTTACAAAAAGTGTCAAATATTACAGAAAAATATTATAAAATTATAAGTTTTATCGAATCTGTTGCTTTGAAAAAAATATATTAACTATTAAAAGTCTTATTTATATAATAGATTTAATGGTTTTTAAACATAAAAAATATGCGAAGACAATATATATACACTCATAGGAAGTATATATGTATAATGAATGGTATAAAAATTTTCATTATTTAAAATTCAAATTTCTTTTATTTTTCAAAATCTTCGTAATTTTATTCGATAAACTAAATATAAAAATTAACTACATATACGTTTATACATTCGTTATATTTTTACGAATAAAATCCAGATTCTGTATATTATATTGTCAGGGCATATAAGGAAAATATTTATTAGTAATCTAAGCTAAAACATAGTTTAAACATTTCAAGGAATTCTCCTTATTTTTGAACAAAAAAAATACCAGGATTTTTATAAGAAAATCTCGCCTTATCGAGCAATTACATAAATCGAGTTTTCCTGTGAGAAAATACTGGTATTTCCTTGAAATTGTAGGAAACAAGTATAGTGTCAATTATTTGTAATATTATAATAAAGATTTTTTTATGATATTAGATTTTGTATTAAGTATAAATTTCACTGTACATTACAAATATCATATTAAGTTGTTGAAATTAGATAATTTGTTTGTGTATAACATACCCTCGTGTAACATGCACGCTTCGAGTTTTAAGACATTATTTGGAGAAAGCACATTTAATAAAATAAATTGAGAATTAGAACAGATTTCAATAAAGTTTAATTAACATGCACACCATATATTATGCATAGCATTTATAAAATATTATTTCATGATTTCCCATACAGGAATAAAAATTTGTAATACTGCGATCTTAATTTATAAAGATGATGTAAAAGAATAGGGAGTGGAGGTTTTCTAACCAATGTTTATCTCTCGCACCTCCTATTTTAACATTTTAAAAAATAAAAACAGCTTGGCGTACACCAGCATATATTTTTGGGGGCATATTTTTAAAATGATGGTGGATCCGAAAGTGCACAAAAGTGCATAATCTGTAAAACATACATTATTCATGAAGAATTATTACTAACAAATATTATTTTTCAATAATTTTAAAAGAATCAGTGGAGATATTTTTATTTCTTCAGGAGAATTACCTATAAAAATAAAGTTAAATGATCTGTATGAACAATTATTAAGTAAAATTTTAAAGAACAATAAAAGGCAAGAAGATTACAGCAATGAATTCATAGAAATTTTTACTAAAACGGCGGTCTTTATTTTATCAATTATCTTAATCTAAACGTTTTATATTAATTTATGTATGATTTATAAATTTTTGTGTATAATGATTATTTTTCAGACCACAGAGTTTCGCGCATAAAACTTGAATGACTAGTCATCTATGTATTTGTTTAATTTTTTACTTTTTCGTTGGCTCATTGGGAATTTCTTAGGTCATCTTACAGAAATCAACTTATGAAACTGCACGAAATTAAAATACTATCTATATATATAAAATATTAATATAAATCTATATTAAAAAGAACAATTTTTTAATAATAGAAGACATATGTAAACAGAAATAACACAAACAACTAGTTCCAGTACAAATGGAAATATCTTAGATATAGTATCGTAGTACTTTTTAAATTGTTAGTATAAACTATTTTCTTAAACTACATGTTAAACAACTGTTTTATTTGAAAAAATGTTTTATTACATTACGAAATATTTTATTTGATATCTAACACAAAAAAAACAATATAAAACTAATTATATATTATATAAAAAATCCCCTAGTATCAATTAATTATGTATTGCGCCCTGCGCAAAGTATCGATGAATATAATTAATTAAATATTTTAATACCCCCCCCCCCCCCGTCTTCATAGAAATAAAGTATTACTAGTAATTTTTAAAAGATTCCTGGTCACCCTTTTGACTCTAATAAAAAATAAGTCTGATTAATTCTATTCAAATTTATTTAATAAAGGGAATTACTTTATCAAACGATTTTATTTCTTTATTTTAGATTTATCTTTTGTTTAAACATGTCATTTATTTGTGTTTTAATGCTTGTAAAATAAAGAAGAACATGCATATATTGTTTTAGCAATAAATAGGCTTATGATAAACAATAAAGACAAGGGAGATCAAACTAGGGACTTTTCTTTGTCGTTATCAGTGACCGGGAGATATAGTGAATAAATTTAATTAACTTATTTAATTAACTAATTTAATTAACAACGAATTTCATTAACATATGTTAATAGAAATTTTTATTAATTCTAAAACATGAAGGAAAGGACATTAAATATAATACATTTATAATTAATTATTGATAAGTGTGTGGAACATAATTTGTATTGTATCCTTTGATTAATGTTTCAATTTTATCGAGTAACTTTACAGCTTTATTTTTAATACTTTATTAATTCATAATTATCATCTTTATTTTTAAATGGCCTTGTCATGTTTAATAAAATATATCTTTGGTCAATGTTGAAATACTTCTATATAGTTTTTATAATAAAAATGATTTATTCCAAACAAAGCAAACACATACTTAGTAATCAGGAGCGGTAAAGTTAGTATATATATTTCTTATTCATTATGTATCGATAGACTTAAAAAATTTTCATCGACAAATTCTATTTGTAATTTTTATGAATTTGGAAGAATAAATGGCCAGGCGATTGTAGATAATCTTTACAAAATAGAAGATCTTAACCTGAATGATCTATGCCTGAATTTTTGTTGTCATTTGTTACTAATTTCATATAAAATGCATTCATATGTACTGCAATGATAAAATCATTATTAGAAATGGTAGGTAGTAAGGCAAGTAGTACATATGAATCCATTCTGTGCGCACTAATGTTAAACAATGACAAACGTGTAAATAACAAACCTGGAATTAAAATTACCATTATTAATATCATTTATTTGCTAAAAGTCGTCAATTTGATGTTATGTATTTAAAAAATGTATACTAAATTACTGTTTATTAATTTAGCTTGCTTTAATATTATCATTTTTAACAATTTTATTTATGTAATTACCTTTAGAATGTGACTGGCGAATGGCAGTGATAAACAAAACTGGTGATCTATTCGCCTGGCCTGCATAGTATGTAAGCACCGTTTATGTTAATAGAAATTCATGAAAATTAAATACATTTTAAAGTTTTCAATCAAGCTATAATATGCATTTATTCACAATAATACGCCAAAAACTATATCATAGTACCTTACTTTGAAAAGAGTTGCACATTTATCTACCTTTTTAATTTCATCATTAGTTACCGAGAATATGTTTTTTTTATAATTTTCTTCACATTTCATACAATTAAATAATATTCAAATAAATATTTATATTGAGATTGATTCTATTTCTTAATTATGCCAAATTAATCCTACATGCCAGAATTTTTTGTATGACTGTCAACAAAGTACATATAGACAAACTTTAGTTTTATTTACCCTTGAGTGTTTTTAGCTACATAGCCAGTTTAACATGTAGCAATGCCTTTTGTGTGTTCATTAGAGAACTTACAGGTTTAAACACTATCAAAAAGTAAAAGAACACTGTATGTACGTAGTATACAAAGGAGGACAAACAATAAATTATAGTACATAATAAAAGAACATTAATCTGTATTGTTTGCTTTTAAGCATTTTTCGTACTACAGGTCATCTCTTTAATCACTGTTTCTATTTTTTTTAATTTATAATTTAATATGTGGGTGCACTTTGTTTTCTTTTTTTTTTATTACAAAATACTACTCTGAATTTGGCAGAGTTCGCCACACCTGGCCAAAACAGTAGAGTACAATATATTTTTCTGAAAAAAAAAAATAAAAACAAAATAAATTTAATTAAGAAATATTTAAAATATATATTTGCTTAAATTTTTAAATCGATAATTATTAGTATAAAGACATTTAATTTATGTTGTGTGATAAAAAAATTTAGTGTATGTATATATTTTATGTTGTATGATAAAAAAAATAGTGTATGTATATATTAAGTGTGTATATATATGTATGTATAAGTGCATTCATGTAAGCATTCGCTGTTTTCTATAGAACAAACCTGTATGTACTTCAATTCAAAGAACTTTAAAGTGTTTTTCCATTAAACCAATATATTGTACATGCTTGTCATTATTTAACATTACAGTGACACAGAATGGATTCATATGCACTACGTGCTTTACTACCTACCATTTCTGATAATGATTTTAGCATTGTAGTATGTATTGTTAATAATTATTCTTTAACAATTCTTAACAGTTTAAAGCGGTAAATAGACTCTTTTTTAGTGCCATCAAGTTGTTTGCCGTCAAGTTTTGACGGGTTCCATCTAGTAAAGTTAATTTCTTAAAAATACATGATTTGATTTAAAATTAATTGTGTTACAGATTAATTGCTTTTAAAACTGACAAACTTTTTCATTTATTTAAGTGAAATCTTACCAATTGCTGAAAGTCGACACCATCTTGCTGGGGACAAAAAAGCATAACACATTTTATGTTTTATTTTCAGTAAAGCACCGTTTATACGTTTCTCATTTATAAGCCTTTTACATTTATACGTCGTGTCAGTGCGGTTCCGATTCATCCCTATGTATTTTAATGTTGTAAGGTATTGTTTATACGACACATAATGTCGGTTTTACGTCGTTTCTGTCATGCTGTAACTGATTTTCTCAGAATTGTTTCTCCCGCCGTCGTTCTTTTTTTCTATTCTGCTGACAATATTTGGGAAAAGATGAAATACAAAGAACATGTGTGACTTCTACATGAGTTCTTTTAAGTTTGTGGAACTTGTGGAGGGGGTGGGGGGAGAAGAACGGACAGTGGGCAAACTGCATTAACAGTAACGCACTTATAGAATATTTATTGTTTCTCACATGACCAGTGAGAAACTTTCCAGGAACTTAACTCCATACCTAATACTTTTATTAAGTCTCAAAGTAAATATACACAAAGCTTTGTTTAATTTAAATCTGTTTTTATATTCGATAATGGAATAAAATAAATGTTATTCAAGGTGTGCATCTGATATATGGTTTGATAATTCTCACTTTTATTTTTAAATTTTAGAAATGATTATTTAATATATTTTTTTCAATATATAGTGCACCGTAAAGAAACGAAAAAGGTAGTAAAATTAAATTTATGTGACTTCAGCATTATATTTCTAGAGTCGAATATTTTACACCGTAGGCGACTACAGTTTCGATTGTACGTCTTTCTCAGATATACGCCGTCTTAGAACAGTCCCCTGAAAGACGTATAATCGGCGCCTTTACTGTACTGTTGAGGAAACATCGAAAAACATTTCACGCACAAACTGAAAGATATCTGTATTATACAGTTCTGCACTAATGGAGGGGGGGGGGGGAGAAAGAAAAAGAAGAAAAAAAAGTCGAAACAGTCGACCCCCTCGGCAAATAGGAATGTGTTAAACCTTACCCAGGCAAGACTCAAAAACTAAAATATTTAAATTAATTTCCAACTCATAATATTAAAAACACTTAAAATATGTTATAAGGCCCACAATCGAAAGAAATCTTTGTTTACTGTAAACGCAAGAGAGGTTGGAAATATTGTTCCCAATGCCTAAATATTAATCAAAGAAAGCGGTAAAAATATCACCTCTTCTTGTTTGAGGCGCACATCTCATTTACAATTTACATTGCAATTGTTATATAAACTATGATTTCCTTGTTATAATAATAAAAAAAACTTTAAATACATTATAAAAACCAGAATTTTATTTTTAATGTTGTTTACCTTAGATGTAATAAGAGTTGGAAATTTCTTCCCATTGTCTAAATAGTAAACAGAAAATGTGGTAAACGTATGACCTTTGCCTGCTTGAGGCTCCAAATATCACTCATACAAATAACTCAATAATAAATAAAATAATAAATCAATATGTGTAAAGTAAAAGGCGTTATCATAATGTGCGTTCTATGTCCATTAACAACAACAAAAAAAATCTCCTTTCTTACTTTTGTCCTTTTTATAAAAATTCAGCCTAAGGAAATATGCGAAACATAAAAAAATTAGAAATTTACATTGCTGTCATTCTTAACTTAGTGTTGACTGTAGGCCAACTTGGCGAAGCGCATAAACGGGCAGACGTTTGTAACTGCTTTATGTGCCTGACAGCCCTTGACTAACCCTTTTTTAATATTTAACTTGCCCGGTGGACCTTACTGTCCTTTTTGATGTGCCCTTTCGATTTATTTCCTTTTTCGATCGCAGAAATAAAAAAATCACGAAATATGTCAATTGACCATGGGAAATAAATTGTAAATTCCGTCATTCGGTTTCAGGAAAATATCGCTAAATTTCTGAATCTCTTTTATAAAAAACAAATCAACCCCACAAAAAAAAAAAAAAAAAAAAAAAAAAAAAAAAAAAAAAAAAAAAAAAATCCCCAATCAGTAGAAGGAAAATATTGCAAAATTCATCGATTTCGGGAAAAAAGTTGTAACGTTATTACTTTGTCCGTCTGTAAAAATCGGGAAATTTGCTGATCGATCGTCTGAAAAATAGAAAATTGACAAATCAGTCGCAGGGGAACATGCTAAAATCTACAGTCAGTCGTGGGGGGAAATCACGAAATTCTTCGATCGTTTCACATTAAAAAAACCCACAAAAATCAGCAATCGGCAGAGGAAACTATCCCAAAATTCATCGATTGCAAGTAAAAAAGTTGCAACATTCTTACGTCATTCGTCAAAAAAAAATCGTGAAATTTGTCTATCAATCACCTGAAAAATTGCCAATCAGTTGCGGGGAAAAAAATCATGAAATTCTTCAATCGGTCACGTAAAATACCTCACAGAAATTGCCAATCAGTAGAAGAAATATATCAGAACATGTAAAAATTGCAGGAAACAAGTTGTAACATTCTTCCTTCATTCGTCAGAAAAAATCGTGACATTTGTCGATCTATCGCCTAAAAAATAGAAAATTCGTCAATTAGTCGCAGGGGAAAACTCTAAAATCAACAGTGGGCCTTGGGAACAAAATCAAGAAATTTTTTGATCGGTTCACGTAGTAACACAAAAATCATTAATCGGGAGAAGAAAATATCGCAAAATTTATAGATTGTGGGAAACAACATTCTTACTTTGTCCGTCAGAAAAACCGTGAAATTTGTCGATCCATCGCCTGAAAAATAGAAAATTTCTCAATTAGTCGCAGGGAAAAATGCTAAAATCTACAGTCGGTAGGGGGGGGGGGGTGGGGATTGCGAAATTCTTCGATCGCTCCACGTAAAAAATATACAAAAATCAGCGATCGGCAGAAGAAAAATATCACAAAATTCATCGGTTGCGGGAAAATAGTTACAACGTTCTTCCGTCATTCGTCAAAAAAAAGAAAAAAAAAGCGCGAAATTTGTCCATCAATCACCTGAAAAATCGTCAATCAGTTGCGCGGGGGAAATTATGAAATTCTTCAATCGGTCATGTAAAATACCCACAAAAATTGCCAATCAGTAGAAGTAAAATATCGCAAATTCACAAATTGCAGGAAAAAAGTTGCAATGTTCTTAAATGTAAAATCGTGAAATTTGTAGATCTATCGCCTAAAAATTGAAAATTCAATCAATCGCAGGGGAAAACGCTAAAATCAACAGTGGGTCGCGGGAAGAAAATCACGAAATTCTTTGATCGGTAGAAGAAAAATATCGCAAAATTCATAGATTGTGGGAAAAAAAGTTGCAACTTTAAATTTGTAGCCACAGCTTTGAATTTGTAGCTGAAGCTTTGAAATGAGTATATTTTGTACCTGCAGCTTTCAAAATGTAAGTTATTTATTAGGTGTCCATTTTGATTTCTTATTATTTTGTTAATTTTAGCGAGACCTAGGTTTATTTAGTTGAGTAATATGGATTTAGCATAGTACAATGTAGTTCTGCCTTTTTTCCTCTTGGAGGGAGGTTGTTCCAAGGAAATAACGCCATTTTGAGATCATTTGAGGTCATGCCGGCAAAAGCTGTAGCGAATACCTCATAGCTTAAAATTAAATTAAAAATTAAATTAGTACAATGTTTGTGAAATTGTAGCGTGGAAAATTGCTTATTTAGTACACTGTGACTTTGTTTATATATGGTACAGAATGTCATTACTCACATGTGCGCAGACAATTTTTAAAGTTTTTTGTCACTATTATTGATTCTCAAAATGACAATGTTACAAATGTTTCTGTAAATGCCAGAGGCAAAATAGAAGTAAATTTATTGTATGTTGGAAATGGACATGAAGGTCACAATAAGGTATTATTTGAAAAAAAAAAAAGACTAAAAACAAAAACTGTGAGAACAAAATAAAAGTGCTATGCAAAGATAAAAAAGTTACCTCCGTCAGAAAAACAAAAACTGCAAGAGCAAAATAAACAGTATTATGCTCATAGAAAAAAGGTAGAGTCAGTTTTAAAGCCATATAAAATGTATCGATGTATGGACATGAAGATCACAAAAAAGTCTTACTTTAAAAAAAGAGACTGAAAACAAAAACTGTAATAACAAAATAAAAAGTGTTATGCAAAGTTAAAAAAGGGTTAAATTATCTCCGTCGAAAAAAACACTGCAAGAACAAAATAAACCATGTTACGCTCATAGAAAAAGTTTAGTCATTTTTAAAACGATATAAAATTCAATGTTGTTGTGCTGTTTCCGATGACATTTTACAATTTTCTTCGTTAGATTAGTTTTACTAGAGGGGATATTCTTAATATAATACTTTACAATTTAATTAAATGTTAAAAGGTAAAATGCTACAGACCAATGCTTCAAAAAATATCCGAGGAACGTGAGCCAACTTTAAAACAAAAAAGTCCTTCCGGCCAGTGCCGGGAGGAAGAGGTAGCTTTCATAATCCTTATTTAAAAAAAGCCAACTTATATCATGCAAACACACGAAGCTCAATTTAGTGGAAACCGAATATAGGAGATTCAATACTAATTTTTATCAATATAATGAATGAGAATTTCGCGAAATTAGTCAGCTTTATCCAAGCTGCTTTTCTTTAAAGTAACTTATATTTGGCTGCCAAATTCGGCAATTTCTTAAAGTGCCTGTCATTTTAAGACAACATGGTGGATGAGGCTAAGCAGTGAACTTGGTCGAGACCTTAGTAATTGCTGTGCACATGCTCACTCACATCGGAATCGGTTAATATATAGGAGTGCTGTCGCATGCAAAAAATCAGATTTTTCAAAATGTCACCCACAGTAGAAATTGAAACTGCTATATCTGAGCCATTTTTTAAGGTAAAGACAAACAGAAAATGCTCCTGAATCCTTATATCAAGATCAAATACTTAAGAAAGAAACCTTTTTCAATTTCTAATTTTTTTGCACCTCACTTTAAATATATATATATTTTTTAATTTAATGGCCGCCATTTTGAAACAAGATGGCTGATGAATCTGGCCAGCGAACTTGGTCGAGGTGTTGATGTATACTATCCACATGCCTTCTTACATCGAAATAGGCGAATACGTGTGTTATCGCGTGACAAATACAAGATCGTTTCAAAATGTTAGCCATGCTAGAAATTCAAAGTGCTATAAATCGACCATTTTTTAAGATATCAACAAAAGAACAAATTTTCAGAAACAAAAATTGTTCCGGAATCTTTGTATCAAGGCCAAACACATAAAAAAAATCTTTTTCATTTTCCAATATTTTAATACCTCATTTTGAATTATAAATTTAATTTTTTTTAAATGGCAACCCTTTTGAAACAAGATGGCGAATGAAGCTGGCCAACGAACTCGGTCGAGACATTAGTATGTACTATGTACAGACCAAGTTACATCCAAATAGGTTCATAAATACGCCTGTTATCGCGTGACAAAAATCAGGTCGTTTTAAAATGTCAGCCACAAGAGAAATTCAAAATGCTATTACTCAGCCATTTTTTTTATAGATATGGAAGAAAGAAAAACTGTTCCGGAATCTTTGTATTAAGGTCAAACACATACAAAAAAAATCTTTTTCATTTTCCAATTTTTTGGTATCTCATTTAAATTTTTTTATTTTTTAATTTTTTTAAATGGCCGCCATTTTGAAACAAGATGGCGGATGAAGCTGGCCAACGAACTCGTCGAGATATTTGTATGTACTATGTACACACCAAGGTACATCCAAGTCGGTTCATAAATACGCCTGTTATTATGTGAGAAAAATCAGGACGTTTCAAAATGTCAGCCACGCTAGAAATTCAAAATGCTATAACTCAGCCATTTCTTAAGATATAGACGAAACAAAAACTGCTCCCGAATCTTTTTCTCAAAGTCAAACACATAAGAAGAAAATACTTTTTCAATTTTCAATTTTTGGTACCACATTTCAAATTTAAATTTTTCTTAAAAATTCAAATGGCCGCCATTTTTAAACAAGATGGCGGGTGAAGCTGGCCAACGAACCCGGTCGAGACATTGGTATGTACTATGTATAAACGAAGTTACATCCAAAGCGGTTCATAAATACGCCTTTTATCGCGTGACAACATTCAGGACGTTTCAAAGTGTCAGCCACGCTAGAAATTCAAAATGCTATAACTCAGCCATTTTTTAAGATATAGACGAAACAAAAACTGCTCCGAAATCTTTGTATAAAGGTCAAATACATAAGAAAAAAATATTTTTCCATTTTCAATTTTTTGGTACCACATTTCAAATTTTAAAATTAAAAAATTTTTTTAAATGGCCGCCATTTTGAAACAAAATGGCGGATGAAGTTGGCCAACGAACTCGGTCGAGAGATTGTTATGTACTATGTACACACTCAATTACATCCAAATCGGTTCATAAATACGCCTTTTATCGCGTGACAAAATTCAGGACGTTTCAAAATGTTAGCCACGCTAGAAATTCAAAATGCTATAACTCAGCCATTTTTTAAGATATAGACGAAACAAAAACTGCTCCGGAATCTTTGTATAAAGGTCAATTACATAAGAAAAAAATATTTTTCCATTTTTAATTTTTTGGTACCACATTTCAAGTTTTAAATTTTTTTAAAAATTTTAAACGGCCGCCATTTTGAAACAAAACGGCGGATGAAGCTGGCCAACGAACTCGGTCGAGACATTGGTATGTACTATGTACACACCGAATTACATCGAAATCGGTTCATAATTACGGGAGTTACAGTGTGACATAGGTCAGATATATATATATATATATATATATATATATATATATATCAATTTTGAACGGAGGGTGGTTTCGGGGTCTGGGGGTCATGATCGATGAAAATATACCAAAATTTTTTGAAATCGCTTTCCTCCGAACGGCTGCAATAGGTAGCTTTTTTGTAAAGAAAGCTACCTAACAGAGTACCAGTCGTTTTTGTTATGCGCTTTTATCATGACATTCTATCAGATCCTTGCCATTACTAACATGTTCGGAAATTGTAGCGTTTATTAAATCTCATGGTGGTGCCTCATGGTTTATTAGTGAGAAATTGCAAACTCAGGTATCGGCCAGTTATTTGCCGGCCGATACCTGAGTCTGCAATTTCTCACTAATAAACCATGTTGGGGAATGGAGACTCAGGTATAGGCCGGAGTAGCTCAGTGGTTAGAGCAGCAGTCTGGTAGACTGTGGTCCCGGGTTCGATTCCTGGCTTTGGCTAATTTTTCACTCCAGTTAGGTTTATTGTATTTATTGTATGTATGTCTGTAAAATATTTATATCTACCTTTAACTGTTGAATGCAGGCGTTATCTATGTGTGAATGTGTGTTTTAATATATATTATAGTATGTGTGTTTAATATTACTTTTTACATTTCGCTACATTGAAAAATGGAAAAACTATAAACACCGATAAAAAGCCTTCATTTAAGCCAATAAATATCAATCTAAAGCTGTCACTGCATGCAATTTCATGTTGTAAAGAAAAAGAAAATTATAAAAAAATATTAAAATTCGAGACGTCCCAACAATGGGACCCTAGGCATAAATGGGTTAAATTACAAAATTAAAAATTTAGGTAATTTTGTATCTACATTACCGTTTTTATCATGCAGACTTTTATTTTTTGCAGCTTAATAATAGTTATTGGGGATTTTACATCAATAGGCATAAATGTTATAAAGATAGCTCTTATAAAATTAACGCCCATTGCCTATAATGCAAAGGTTTTATTTTCAAACTATGCTGAATATAATTTAGTAAATAATTCACCATTTGGGTACATTTAATGAAATTGTTTTCGGTATTTTCTGGAAAAAATTTCCTTCTTCCATTACATGCTCGAAGGAAAACAAGCAATTTCATTTATAAAATTATTATGATTAATTATTTATTTTATTATGATTAATTGAAAATAACGTATTTTTTTCTCACTATCATTTTAACGATTTATGTTCGTGAATGCATACGGTTTTGTGGATATGATAATTGCATTTTTAGGATATTACATTTTGTCCACTTTAACCGGAAAGAACTCATGGTTAACACGGATAATGCCGGGAGGTTGCTAGATAATAATAACATTTTCGTCTTGGAGTTTTAGAAAATATCCTCAGATGTTGTTGCGATCGACTCTTTGGATTTCAGCATCGTTTTACATTTAAGGAATACAATAATTTAGCACTTTTTAACAAGGAAGGTCTCCATATGGGCATATTCCAAAAAATCTGGAAAAAAAAAATAGAAATGTTCTGCTCATGAGGATAGATAGGTTTATAAAAAAAATTCGGCTGAAACTCGATAGAGCGTCCGTAAAACAATAATAAAGATTTCGATATTTGGCGATTTATCACCAGTTGGCGATGGGATAACATTTCAAAAAAATATATTTTATTTTGTTAAATACTCTTTACGATAAAAATGATATTCATATTGAATGTTCATATTGAACTTGTTTAAATAAATTTAATGTAAATAACATCAGTTTTGTCAGTTTTAGTTTGATGCAACGATAGTTCTTTTTTCACACATATGCACTTATAATGAAAGTTTACTATCAAATTTTGTGAGATAAAACAAAATTTAAATTAAATAAAATTGTTTTAATCTCAAAATTAAGTCCGATTAAGCACTGTCGATTCAATTTTGTTGCTATGGAAACAACGACGTCTTTGATATTGAAATGAATAACTGCAGCATTCTTCATCTTGCCTTTATTTTGGAGTATGCTTAAATATACGAAAATATTTTTACATATGAAATTGTTTTTAAAGTAATAAAATTAATTAACAAGCAACATAAATGTGTAATACAAAAAAATTATTTATTGACCTATCTCATTCTTTAAGCTCATCTAATACAATTTATACGCATTCTAAAACACAATTAACAAACAATTTTCAGGTGCATTAAAATCTTTTGCTTTTGGCGAGGAAAAGTACTGCTCGCCCAATCGTACGTTAGCTGATCAATTCTGTGTTTTACGTTAGATTTCGAAATTAACATTATACCATTGACATTAGTTATTGTTTTGAAACGATTTTCAGGCATTTTATTACTTATATTTGTGTTTAGAATTTAAATTAGTTTATGAAGCTGATTTCAAGTAATTGTTTTTCAGTTTATCCCATCATGTACAGTTCAAAGAGCTTGGCATTTTTTTCATTTTATCTTTTATTTCTCCAATGACGAATGGATTGAGTTCATTTATAGCTGTACTATTTTTCGTTTGTTGTATAAATGTATAGATTTTTATATTTTGTTTTCATTTGATTTATGTGTCTAACACTTCGGTTGCTTTTTTTTATACCGTATATTTAATTGTGAAATTGATTTTTTAAAACATACATTCTTAAATTTCCGGGCAACGCCGGGTACTTTAACTAGTATACTATAAAAATTGCGTTATATTATTATCGTTACTAGTTAAAAAAAATTATAGAAAATAGATTTTATTCACAAATATACTAAAATATATTTTTTAAATATAAATAGTTAGTAATTTGCAGTGAATAAGTTAATAGTGTGTATTAATATGCAGGAAAATGAAAAAATATATATATATAATATTTTAAAATTAAAAACCAATAAGATAAAAGAGCATAATTGGAAATCAGTTGTTGTTTAAAATGTACTGTAATTATGATTTTATATTTTATGATAGAAATGTATTGGTTGTTGCTGTCTCTAAAGCCTGGAGATATATTTACTGATTTAGAAAGATAATGGCAAGGACAATGAAGATAATGTCTTTTAACACTTTCCAGAGATACACAGTACATACATTCAGTAGTACATAGTTTGTGTCATTTAACATTTAATTAATATTCCTGGAGTTAATAAGTGTAAGGAACATTTTCCTGTTTTCTCCAGAAGAGAGGTATTCAACTGTTCTTGATCTAGGACTGCATAAAAACTCTTATAAATCCATTGGGTCATCTATAAGTCACTTAACTAGCTTATACAAACATACGTTACAACAAGAGGAGGGATGAGGTTTTGGATATAGGATTTTAGAAACTTCAGAATTCTTATTTTCTTTCCCATTCACACAGAGCCATATACAACAATAAGACCATATAAACTTACCATATAATTTTTACATGCAATATTTAATGAAATCAGAAAGGATTCTATACAATCTAATTTTAACAAGTAAAAATTAAATTAAAAAAAATCAAAATAGCCCGACTGCGTAAAAAGCGAACTAATTAATTATTTCTCATCCATGTGAAACTATTTTTTATATTACTTACCTATTTTTTTCTATTTACTTTTATTGACGACTTTTAAATTGTGTTTAATTGTTAGTTCCTATCTATAAACACTCTTTTGATGAGGCCTATAGACGTTTATGAAGGTTACAGTGTCCGTAAAGCTACAAACCCTACCTACACAGCGTCCAGGTTATGTAATATTTAAACGGAGCTTCTGATTGTAGAAGAGTCAATGAAACATCGTCTTCATTTTGAAAGAGCTATCCAATAACATGCCACTCAATAGGGTGCATAAAATTTTTTTTTCGTCTCTACGGCATTTTGCATTTTACGACTGCCATTTTAAATTTAAAAAACAAAACCTAGCCTATAACCATCGGACGTTTAAGACAAATCGATAGAGTCCTCATTCATTAAAATCCATCCAGCCGTTGGGATGTTTCGAGGGTATAAAGATATCTACATACCCAGATACGCGTGAAACACATAACCCTTCTTGGCAGTCGGGTAAAAATATACTAATAGTATATGAAAATAATAAAATTAGCACATCGTGTAGCTCTCAAGACAGAGGAAGACGCTAGCAGTGCAATGTTTAAAGCAATAAGATATACATGAGAAAAATACATGAGAAAGAAGATAAATAAGCCATGGTTAACAATTTTCATACACAGGCAATGTCCGTTGAGCAAAGATGCTGATTTTAGAGCATGGAAGGAGAAAAAAAAATCACGTAGCATTTGTATTGATAAAGAAGAAAATTTTATCTACTGAATTGTTTTAGTCCTTGCAACAGCACTGAAAAACTGCCGATAAAACACGGTTAATACAATAAAATGTTGTACTAATTACTGTACAATCAAAACAATGTGCTGTTTTCATTATATGGTGATTTTTGCACAGTTTTATTATTTCAAATGTTTTAGTCTTTATTTGTCAGTTTTTATTGATAGAATAGCTACTTGGCCGGCAACGTAAGTATTCTCGTAAGACCAATGCGGGTTGCGGGGTATGGATTGAAGAACGCTACTTATAATATATTGCTTTCTACCTGTTTTTCATATCATATTTGAAGAAAACTAACTACATCTCCAATCGAAAAGAGCAATACAATCTACCAAACGAGTGAATTTCATTTTATCAGTTATCAAAGAGTAAAGTTCTAAGAGTACAAACATAAAGTAAAGAAATTTGTAAAAGTGGTGTAAAATTATATATTTATTCTCTGTAAATATAGCAATTTATAATTGATAATAGCATTTTTATAGAAACAAACATATCTTCATGAAATTAACATTAATGTGACTTAAATGTCTATAAAATTATATTGTAAAAAATATATATAACATTTATTACTAAAAATATTTGACGTTATATTTTTTTTAAATAAGAAATAAATATTTTAGATGCAAAAAAGCATACAAATTCGATTTCACTATTAAAATTGCAAAACGGATTTATTGCAAAAGATTATTCTAATGCATAATTTTAGTTTTGGGTTTTTTTTACAAAGCAACAGCCCTTCTTGAAACATAAAACGGACTAGTTATTGTGAAGTTCTTTGTACTATTTATTTTAATTAGAAATATATTGACTATTTTGCAATTAAAAAGAAGTTTCTCGGAAGCCTCTAATAGGATAACAAACATTTTCTGTCACAAAAATATTAATTTGATTAATAAAGATAAATGTGTTTTGTTTCCACTTTGATCTTCGAAAGAATTTGAACAATGACTCTGTTATTTAAAACGAGTAATTTTTATTGAGTGGGATGTTGTATTATTTATTGTTATTGAATGTTGTATTATTCATTAAATGAAGATAGATGTAACTAAAAGACCGAGCATTTTAAATAAGGAAAGTCCTTTAAAAGCATAGAAGGATGAAAAGATCACATATTTTACTTAGACGCAAATGCGTGTACAATATATATGAGGACCGCAGAAGCCAAGTGATATAAGTGACAAAATTGAAAAAACTTAGCTAAGTGCACAGGCTATTTGGAAATAAGGCTATTTGGTTTGGAGGTAAAGAAATAGTATAAGTGATTTTTTAATTATGTGGTGTGTTCTAGAGGACAACTACTTAAGCTCTTTAATCTACTAAATTTCTTCACCTCCTTAATCGCTACTCCACTTATCTTTCACAATTATTGAAATAAAAGTTCAAAGACCACTATGAAATAGGCAGCAGTTTCATATTTTAACTCATTCAATTATTATTGATGTTCCAAATTTAAACTCAATTTACTCCAAATCTAATTTTGTTATTTGTTTCCCTTGGCTTCATCATATACAGGGTGTTTCATTACCAGACCGACAAACTTGCAAGAGGTGTAGGGTGTACAGAGACGACTCGAATGCAAGGTCGGAAATGTAATCCTAACAAGATAGAAAGGTTGTTAAGGGCTGAATCATCGTGATCAAAAATTGACATTGAAAGACTATAAACTTAAAATATGTCATCACTTTCCAGTAATGAAGTTGCCCGAAGATTCGTAACATGGGCATCGCATTGAAACTCAAATGTTCTAAAATACGCCATGCTTCCGTCGGATGTTCGAGGTATCAAAGAAGATAAGTCATTCCAAAATGATCCTACTACTTCTGATAAGCTGGAGGATAAACAAAGATGCAGGAATGAAAAGCCTTCGGGGAACTTCATTATCAGGAAAATCATGACTTATTTTAAGATTATGGTCTTAAAATGTCAATTTGTATCATGATAATTCTGCCCCTAACAATCATCTATCTCGTTAGGAATATATTTTCGACACTGCACTGCTATGTGATTCCGAATCGTCTCTGTGCTCCCTACACCTCCAGTAAGTTTGTCCGTCTGGTAGTAAAGCACCCTGTATATATATATATGATATGAATTCACTAGTATGATATAAACATATCAGTGTTAAGCAGCAGCCATCCGCTCGTTATCTAACTCAAGTTTTGCGTCGTGAAATCATGGTCAGAGTTTAAGATCAGGCCTACGTCATTACCGTCTCAATGTACAAGGCCAAACAGGTAGAGAAACTGAAACCCTTTGACGTCACTAAAGAAGACTTTGACGTCACTCGCTTGACCAGCTTGCAGTATCTATCCACCCCGCCCTAGTATCAGTTCTCAGTAAAATGGTGTATAGCTCACCTCGTGGTATACTTTCCTGTAAATTATTTTCGCGAAATTAGATTTAGTTTAATTAGTAATCTATTTAATTGTGAAGTTGTGTATGGTTACCCGATACATGGTTACATGCAATTCCAAGAAAACATTATCAAGTGACTAATTCATCAAGTGTAAGTTTCTCATTTAATTGTTATCTTTGCAATCTTTATTTAGGTTGAAATTTTATGATGCATTTTCAGGGTTTATTGTCCATAGTAATTTCTCCTGATTTCAGACATTCTCGTATAAAGCTTGATTTCAACTAATGAATTTTTTTCAATGAATATTCAAATTATTTCTACTGGTATCAAACGACACCTTTTAAGATTGTGGTTTATTGTTATTTTATTTGTAATTTTTAATGTTAATAAGCATGGAAATAAAGTTCAGTGTATTAGAAAGGATCGGTGATAGTTTAATTTTAAAAACTACAAATAATATTATTAATATTACAATTTTGTAATTGCAATATATCTAGTCAAAACTTTAATTTTTGAATTCTTATTAATTAGTATCTAAAATTTATGAAGTAGTTTTTGTATGAAGATCTCAAGACTGTTCTAATTATATCTAATTATATAAAATGAATTACAAATAATTACGAACAGTAATAATGAAGTATTTTATTTTATACCTATCATTGTTTATATGAACATAGTTTTTAAAAATTATTTGTATTAGTTAACTTTTTTTTTTTTAAACTCTGTTTTTATTTAACCATTAAACGTCTTCTTAGTTATTATTTATTTATTTATTTATTTTGTAAAATTTTTATGAAATTGCTTTATGTATTTAAGAATAAAAATGATTCTTTATGTTTATCAGAAAGTAGGTACTTTAGGTTTACAAACAGCCTTAATTGCCAATATGAATTTAAAATATAAAACGAATGAAAAAATAATTACGAATAGTAATAATGTATTATTTTATTTTATGCCATTTTTTATACGAACACAAAATTTGTTTTATGGCTATTTTATTTGTAATTTTAAAACTAATAAGCATGGAAATAAACATTCAATGCATTAAAAAGGATAGATGATAATTTTATTTTAAAAACTATAAATAAAATTAGCTCAAATAAAAATCCTTGAAAATGTCTTTTGACATCAGTAGGAATAGTTTTAAATAAATGTTGAAATATAAATTAGTTTTTTTTTTTTTTTTTTTTTTTTTGTAAGTATTAAAAGGAAAAATCTTTTGTTATTTACAAATAACTTAATTCTAAAATTTTAAGTATAGAGGAGAAGGTCCAAATACCGGCTACTAGGTGTTCTGAGAACTGAGCGTAGCGCAGCCTAGAGGTGATAGGCAGAATTTGTAACTTTAATTGAGCGAAGAAATTTACGAAAAGTATGTCGCTGAAGTCTATGTCATTTACAAATAGTAAATGCAAAAGTGTCGAATCTACCTAATCTGGTACATCAAAAGATTTTCAGATATGTGTTTGTCATTTTGAAAAAAATATACTGATCGTATATTGGCTTGAATTGTTGATTAAGTTATTTTCTACACATATTTAGCTCTCAATTGACACGCGCACATTATTGGTATTTTATTATATGAATGAGTAAAACCGGTTTTAACTTAAACATAGCAGTGGTCCAAATACCGGCTACCTAGAGTGATCTAAATACCGGCTAGCCGGTATTTGGACCTCTCTTGGTTGCTCTGCATGAAGGGGAGGGAAATAAATTAATTTAAATAGTTCCATAATTAATAAAATAATTTAAATGGTTCAGAAATAGTTCCAGTCCCATTTCGCAATATGATTAAAGCAACCATGGCCGTAATTCTTCATGACCGACACAGGTTACCAGATTACTTTCCAAAAAAGCGCTGTTGGACACTACAAATTTTCCTGTAATAAATGTGAAGAGAAAGAAAAAAATGACTGAGTAAACCAGGCGAAAGAGGCAGAAATATGATTTTAACCCTCTCGCTGCGCTACCCGAGATTTCCTCGGGCAACGTAAAAGTAGCAAAATTTGCGCAACCCGATATTTCCTTGGGGATGCATTTTTCTTATCTAATTAACCCTCCTTGATTATTCCCACAAGTTATTTTTTAATTGTAAATTTTACCTTATTTTTTCGGAGCATTTTCCCGGTTAAATTAGATAAAAATTTTTGTTTTGAAAAACCGGTGACAAAAGAATAAAAATTCTTAAAGACGCTCGTCGCGAAGGGTTTAAATACGAAATTTTTGAAGCTATTTTGATAAAACAAAATAGAGGGGGGGGGGAGAGGGTTAAAAAAGTGAAAAGGAAAATATCCAATATAGGAAGATAATAAATTTCTGTCTTCTGCATGGGTGCTTTCTCTATGGACAAGAATGGGGGAGGAGATTCTGGGTTCAATGTTAAGAATGCGATTTGTGGACTGATAGGGACTATACCAACGCTGAGAGTGATATTATGTTTTCGATTTTTTCAGATATAATAATTCTCATTTCAATCAGCAAGCTTTTTTTTTTGTTGTTGTTTTACACGTTAAAAAACAAAATTAGAAACATAATGGGAAGAAAACTGTAAGAGATAGTCGTAAAGAACTTTAGAAATTTGACAAAAATACTTATTTATTAAAAATTTCGTATTTTTTCTGCGCATAAGAAATGGCATTAATCAATACATTTTATTAAAATAATATTCTTATTACTTAATAATTGTCATTAGCTCTATTTGTGTGATCCTTTGGAAAAAAAAAAAAAAACTTAAGTAGCCGGTATTTAGACCCCATTTTAAAAACTCAAAATTTGAAGACTTTCGGAATTTTGCTATTTATAAACAGATAACGTCTTTTAAACTGATTTTTTTTTTCTCAAAACAGGTGTTAAACATGTCAAATTACCCTGCTGTGACTTTTTATTTTATTAATTTTGAAAATTGTGTGATCTAGATTGAAAACAAAAGTGGTAGCCGGTATTCGGACCCTTTTATCTACATCTAGACTTGCTTATTCTTTCATGAATTTTCAAAATTTTCAGATAAAGGACTTAAATAGCCTGTGTTTTGGAATCATTTTTTTTTTGTTGTTGTTGTTTGTTGCAGTATAATCTTAAATGATTGTGTTATCAGGAATAAATGATAAAGTACTACTACAAAAAAGTTCGAAAAAGAAAATTAGAAAGTTTTATTTGTAATTTTTAAAATAAAATTATCACCGATCCTTTTAAATACATTGGATGTTTATTTCCATGCTTATTAGTTTAAAAAAATTACAAATAAAATTATTATAAACAAATATCTAAGAGATGTCATGCTCTTTCTAATGAGCCATCATCAAGGTAGAGGGTTCTTGACGTTCACGAAGCTACGCTACGAAACGTAGCTTCGAGGGTTCGTAACTTAGCTTCGTGTAGGTCAAGAACCCTCTCCCCTGATGATGGCTCATTAGAAAGAGCATGAAACGCCGAGATTCATTTTTAATGTGCTTTTAACATAGTTTTTATTTATATGTACGCTGATGAGTATCATAAGACTTATTAATTATTAAATTTTGACAGCGTAAGTCTAAGTTACTCTTATTCTAAGAGATGTCATTTGACACTGGTGAACTAATTTGATTAGACAATGCGGGCTTTTTTTTTAGACGAGAACACTTTACACGAGAATGTCTAAGATTAGGAGATATTACTATGGACAATTACCACTGGAAATAAGTCCGAAAATTTCATCACAAATAAAGATTGTAAGAATACCATAAGAAACTTACCTTTGATGAATTAGTCACTTGATAATCTTTTCTTGGAATTCCATGTAGCCAGGTATTTTCTAATTCTTTTGGATCTAGGAATTCTGAATATCGTGGATCTTCAATCGTTAATGTAATTGCTTTTGCACTCGGGTATCATTCAACACTGAGGCGTTTTCTTTTTCTTATATTATCGCCACTTATGATTAAAAATTTATAATTTCTCGAGCAAATAGATTAATCAAACTAAATCGAACTTCGGAAAAATAATCCAAAGCAAACTGTACCATGAGGACTTTTGTGGAATTGTATACAATTTATATTGTCGGGAATCGGCAAACGCTATTCGGCTGTTTGTCATTTAAATACTAAGAAACGTGTGCCAATTTCATACCCTTCTAAAAATTACTTCATGAATATATCAGAAAGATTCGTATTTATGAGTGGAGAGAAAAAAAAATGACATCCTTTAAAAAATATCTGAAAATTAGAAAATGATATTTTAAAGCTTATTGTAAAGTTATTTTTCATAGTATATCCTTTATCAATTAAAAAATAAATTATACTCGACTATTCCCTTCCTCTCCCCCACCCCCCCCCCGCCACCATTGAACCAAAGATAGTTACAAAAACTGTTATAAATTTTAAATATACATTAAATGATTGAAAATGTGCCCATTATTTTAACGTAATTCAAAATGGCGAAAGAGGATGAAGGTCCCTCTCTTGAGCCTATTAAAATATGCTTCTGATCTAAAACTAATGTGATTTTTTTTTTAAATTACGAGATAATGGCTTGGAAGTATATCTAAAATAATAACTCAAAAATTGTATTAAGTGTTTTCTAAAAATAACAAAAATGTTATATTTAGAAGTTCAAAAATAATTTAATTGAACTAGATCCAATTTCATATATTTTTCCAGAGGTTATGCTTTCCTTTTTTGCAATTTTTTTTTTTTTCACTACCTCCATTCTTCTCCCAAGGAAAAAAAAAACTTTAATGCATAGAAGAAAATGGTCTTACGAAATGGTCAAAATAAATATTTCGTATACCAAAACGTATGTTATTACTAATATCATTTCAGCATTTCTTATATATATATATCGTCAGTTTTACTGTTTTGTTTCAAGTTTGTGTTATATCAAAATTTAATATTACAACATAAGTATAAACATACGATTTCTTAAAAAAAATCTGTATCTATCTTTTAGACAATTTAATGACATAAACTTCAGAATTAAAAAAAGAATTAATTGTTTATGAAGATAGCTTTCTATTTTTATAAAATTGATTCTTCGAAATATAACCTTCTTCCTTAAATAAATAAATAGGCCTATCGTGTTAGTACCTAGTAGTACGTTTTTGGCTGAATTTTGCGGAGAAAACATCAGCACACAGTTATCTTCTTTCATCTTCATTTGGTACGCCACGAAAACAGCCCGGAGGCCTTGTGTATTGAGACGGTAATGCCTACGTCGCTTGGTATTTTTCCCGAAAATGACAACTGAAGCCAATAGATGCATCAATTATTTATTAAGTGATAGTAAAGTGCTCCAAAGCCACAGGAAATGATGTTACCCGTAGTCAGGTCGTTGCTACATCTTAACTATAGACTGCTAGATGTTAAATATTAGAACAACTTGACAAAAATACAAGAAACAAAGCTCTCCAGGCGACAGCGGTTTTTGAAGCAAAACAATAATCATAAAATTCTGTCTCTCTCAGCCAATGGAACAGGTTAAATACTTGCAAAAAAGAAACGCGCACGTATACCGATCCAAAAGAAGGCCAATTCAGTTAAATGGAGGGGGGAAGCGAAAGGAAGCCATGTCAGCAATTGGCTAACTCCTTAACAAAGGGTCAGGAAAGTGTGGCTTTTTACAGGGACTTAATATTTGAAACGTCAGTTTTATTGAGAAAAGAGGATGCTTGCAATGTCTTATGGATATTGAACGAAAAGAATAAATCACATGAAATACAATAAAAAAAAAAAACAATTTATTCTCAGAATAAAATGAAATAATTTAGTGGGTTTTTAAGAAGTAAGCTACGAAAAGGTTTTTAGAATAATAAAAGAATACGCATTTAAAGCATGGAAAAAAGATAAAAGATATTTAATATATTATAAAAGCTAGGTGAAAAAGGGAGATATTATAATAATTTGGAATAGTTTAATTAAGATAAAACGGCAAAAATTTGTATTATATATATATATATATATATATATATATATATATAATATACATATAAACAAATTATTATTATTCATTCTTTATTATTCATTATTATTATTATTATTCTTTTTCTGTGCATACATAGGTCACAAAAGATCCTGTTTCCAAACTCCAGGATTTATTTTATAGTTATGGTTAAAAAACAAAATTTACGAGGAAACATTTAGAAGAAAAAATATCAATCAATCAAAGCAGTGGTATTTTACGTTTAGTCTTTAAAATGCAGGCTTTGCTGCATTAGATATTAACTTGTAATTTAAATGTATTTAAAATTAAATTATCTATTTCCCGCCATTTTTTCGAGGTTTATTACGCCATCCTCCAATGTAACTAAACTATCATTTTTTTGTCATTTTTGAGTACATCTTTGGTGGAATATATGCTATGATAGTTTGAATTGACTCAATGTTATTTACACACATTTTATTTGTCATTTTTCCTTAAAAGTTTTAATCTGCGTCATAAAATTTCATCTCCACTTATCTTTCACAATTATTGAAATAAAAGTTCAAAGACCACTATGAAATAGGCAGCAGTTTCATATTTTAACTCATTCAATTACTATTGATGTTCCAACTTTGAACTCAATTTACTCCAATCTATCTTTGTTATTTGTTTCCCTTGGCTTCATCATATACATGGTGTTTCATTACAAGACCGACAAACTTGCAGGAGGTGTAGGGTGTACAGAGACGACTCGAATGCAAGGTCGGAAATGTAATCCTAACAAGATAGAAAGGTTGTTAAGGGCTGATTCATCGTGATCAAAAATTGACATTGAAAAACTATAAAATTATAATATGTCATCACTTTCCAGTAATGAAGTTGCCCGAAGATTCGTAACATGGGCATCGCATTGAAACTCGGATGTTCTAAAATACGCCATGCTTCCGTCGGATGTTCGAGGTATCAAAGAAGATAAGTCATTCCAAAATGATCCTACTACTTCTGATAAGCTGAAGGATAAACAAAGATGCAGGAATGAAAAGCTTTCGGGGAACTTCATTATCAGGAAAATCATGACTTATTTTAAGATTATGGTCTTAAAATGTGAATTTGTATCATGATAATTCTGCCCCTAACAATCATCTATCTCGTTAGGAATATATTTTCGACACTGCACTGCTATGTGATTCCGAATCGTCTCTGTGCTCCCTACACCTCCAGTAAGTTTGTCAGTCTGGTAGTAAAACACCCTGTATATATATATATATATATATATATATATATATATGATATGAATTCACTAGTATGATATAAACATATCAGTCTTAAGCAGCAGCCATCCGCTCGTTATCTAACTCAAGTTTTGCAGTCGTGAAATCATGGTCAGAGTTTAAGATCAGTCCTACGTCATTATTGTCTCAATGTACAAGGCCAAACAGGTAGAGAAACTAAAACCCTTTTGACGTCACTAAAGAAGACTTTGACGTCACTCGCTTGACCAGCTTGCAGTATCTATCCACCCCACCCTAGTATCAGTTCTCAGTAAAATGGTGTATAGCTCACCTCGTGGTATACTTTCCTGTAAATTATTTTCACGAAATTTGATTTAGTTTAATTAGTATTCTATTTAATTGTGAAGTTGTGTATGGTTACATGCAATTCCAAGAAAACATTATCAAGTGACTTATTCATCAAGTGTAAGTTTCGCATTTAATTGTTATCTTTTCAATCTTTATTTAGGTTGAAATTTTATGATGCATTTTCAGTGTTTATTGTCCATAGTAATTTCTCCTGATTTCAGACATTCTCGTATAAAGCTTGATTTCAACTAATGAATTTTTTCAATGAATATTCAAATTATTTCTACTGGTATCAAACGACACCTTTTAAGATTGTGGTTTATTGTTATTTTATTTGTAATTTTTAATGTTAATAAGCATGGAAATAAAGTTCAATGTATTAGAAAGGATCGTTGATAGTTTAATTTTAAAAACTACGAATAATATTATTAATATTAAAATTTTGTAATTGCAATATATCTAGACAAAACTTTAATTTTTGAATTATTATTAATTAGTATCTAAAATTTATGAAGTAGTGTTGTATGAAGATCTCAAGACTGTTCTAATTATATCTAATTATATAAAATTAATTAAAAATAATTACGAACAGTAATAATGAAGTATTTTATTTTATACCTATCATTGTTTATATGAACATAGTTTTTAAAAACTATTTGTATTACTTAACTTTTTTTTAACTCTGTTTTTATTTAACCATTAAACGTCTTCTTAGTTATTATTTATTTATTTATTTATTTATTTTGTAAAATTTTTATGAAATTGCTTTATGTATTTAAGAATAAAAATGATTCTTTATGTTTATCAGAAGTAGGTACTTTAGGTTTACAAACAGCCTTAATTGCCAATATGAATTTAAAATATAAAACGAATGAAAAAATAATTACGAATAGTAATAATGTATTATTTTATTTTATGCCATTTTTTATACGAACACAAAATTTGTTTTATGGCTATTTTATTTGTAATTTTGAAACTAATAAGCATGGAAATAAACATTCAGTGCATTAAAAAGGATAGATGAAAATTTTATTTTAAAAACTATAAATAAAATTAGCTCAAATAAAAATCCTTGAAAATGTCTTTTGACATCAGTAGGAATAGTTTTAAATAAATGTTGAAATATAAATTAGATTTTTTTTTATAAGTATTAAAAGGAAAAATCTTTTGTTATTTACAAATAACTTAATTCTAAAATTTTAAGTATAGAGGAGAAGGTCCAAATACCGGCTAGGGTCCAAATACCGGCTACTAGGTGTTCTGAGAACTGAGCGCAACGCAGCCTAGAGGTGATAGGCAGAGTTTGTAACTTTAATTGAGCGAAGAATGTTACGAAAAGTATGTCGCTGAAGTCTATATGTCATTTACAAATAGTAAATGCAAAAGTGTCGAATCTACCTAATCTGGTATATCAAAAGTTTTTCAGATATGTGTTTGTCATTTTTTAAAAAATATACTGATCGTATATTGTCTCGAATTGTTGATTAAGTTATTTTCTACACATATTTAGCTCTCAATTGACACGCGCACATTATTGGTATTTTATTATATGAATGAGTAATACCGGTTTTAACTTAAACATAGCAGTGGTCCGAATACCGGCTACCTAGAATGGTCTAAATACCGGCTAGACGGTATTCGGACCTCTCTTGGTTGCTCTGCTTGAAGTTGAGGAAAATAAATTAATTTAAATAGTTCCATAATTAATAAATTAATTTAAATGGTTCAGAAATAGTTCCAGTCCCATTTCGCAATATGATTAAAGCAACCATGGCCGTAATTCTTCAGGACCGACACAGGTTACCGGATCACTTTTCAAAAAAGCGCTGTTGGACACTACAAATTTTCCTGTAATAAATGTGAAGAGAAAGAAAAAAATGACTGAGTAAAGCAGGCGAAAGAGGCAGAAATTTGATTTTAACCCTCTCGCTGCGCAACCCGAGATTTCATCGGGCAACGTAAAAGTAGCAAAATTTGCGCAACACGATATTTCCTTGGGGATGCATTTTTCTTATCTAATTAACTCTCCTTGATTATTCCCACAAGTTATTTTTTAATTGTAAATTTTACCTTATTTTTTCGGAGAATTTTCCCGGTTAAATTAGATAAAAATTTTTGTTTTGAAAAACCGGTGACAAAAGAATAAAAATTCTTAAAAGACGCTCGTCGCGAAGTGTTTAAATACGAAATTTTTGAAGCTATTTTGATAAAACAAAATAGAGGGGGGGAGAGGGTTAAAAAAGTGAAAAAGGAAAATATCCAATATAGGAAGATAATAAATTTGTGTCTTCTGCATGGGTGCTTTCTCTATGGACAAGAATGGGGGAGGAGATTCTGGGTCCAATGTTAAGAATGCGATTTGTGGATTGATAGGGACTATACCGACGCTGAGAGTGATATTATGTTTTCGATTTTTCCGGATATAATAATTCTCATTTCAATCAGCAAGCTTTTTTTTTTTGTTGTTGTTTTACACGTTAAAAAACGAAATTAGAAACATAATGGGAAGAAAACTGTAAGAGATAGTCGTAAAGAATTTTAAAAATTTGACAAACATACTTATTTATTAAAAATTGGATATTTTTTCTGCGCAGAAGAAATGGTATTAATCAATACATTTTATTAAAATAATATTCTTATTACTTAATAATTGTCATTAGCTCTAATTGTGTGATCCTTTGGAAAAAAAAAAAAAAAAAAAAAAAAAAAAAAAACTTAGGTAGCCGGTATTTAGACCCCATTTTAAAAACTCAAAATTTGAAGACTTTCGGAATTTTGCTCTTTATAAACAGAAAACGTCTTTTAAACTGATTTTTTTTTCTCAAAACAGGTGTGAAACATGTCAAGGTACCCTGCTGGGACTTTTTATTTTATTAATTTTGAAAATTGTGTGATCTAGATTGAAAACAAAAGTGGTAGCCGGTATTTGGACCCTTTTATCTACATCTAGACTTGCTTGTTCTTTCATGCAATTTCAAAATTTTCAGATAAAGGACTTAAATAGCCTGTATTTTGTAATCATTTTTTTTTTTGTTTGTTGCAATATAATCTTGTGTAACACCACGTATATCATGCTCCACGTGCCACGTTTGACCTCCACGAAGCTAAGTTATGAAACTTAGCTTCGTGGGTTCGTAACTTAGCTTCGTGGAGGTCAAGAACCCTCTCCCCTGATGATGGCTCATTAGAAAGAGCATGAAACGCTGGGATTTACGCTGATGAGTATTGTAAGAGTTTTTAATTATTAAATTTTGACAGCGTAAGTCTAAGATTTTCTTATTCTAAGAGATGTCATTTGACACTGGTGAACTAATTTGATTAGACAATGCGGGCTTTTTTTTTAGACGAGAACACTTTACACGAGAATGTCTAAAATTAGGAGATATTACTATGGACAATTACCACTGGAAATAAATCCGAAAATTTCATCACAAATAAAGATTGTAAGAATACCATAAGAAACTTACCTTTGATGAATTAGTCACTTGATAATATTTTCTTGGAATTCCATGTAGCCAGGTATTTTCTAATTCTTTTTGATCTAGGAATTCTGAATATCGTGGATCTTCAATTGTTAATGTAATTGCTTTTGAACTCAGGTATCATTCAACACTGAGGCGTTTTCCTTTTCTTATATCGCCACTTATGATTAAAAATTCATAATTTCTCGAGCAAATAGGTTAATCAAACTAAATCGAACTTCGGAAAAATAATCCAAAGCAAACTGTACCACGAGGACTATTGTGGAATTGTATACAATTTATATTGTCGTGAATCGGCAAACGCTACTCGGCTGTTTGTCACTTAAATACTAAGAAACGTGTGCCAATTTCATACCTTTCTAAAAATTACTTCATGAATATATCAGAAAGATTCGTATTTATGAGTGGAAAGAAAAGGAAAATGACACCCTTTAAAAAATATTTGAAAATTAGAAAATGATATTTTAATGCTTATTGTAAAGTTATTTTTCCGAGTATATCCATTATCAATTACAAAATAAATTATACTCGAATATTCCCTTCCTCTCCCCCCCGCCACCATTGAACCAAAGATAGTTACAAAAACTGTTATAAATTTTAAATATACATTAGATGATTGAAAATGTCCCCATTATTTTAGCTTAATTCAAAATGTCGAAGGAGGATGAAGGTCCCTCTCTTGAGTCTATTAAAATATGTTTCTGATCTAAAATTAATGTGATTTTTTTTTTTTTTTTATTACGAGATAATGGCTTGGAAGTATATTTAAAATAATAACTCAAAAATTGTATTAAGTGTTTTATAAAAATAACAAAAATGTTATATCTAGAAGTTTAAAAATAATTTAATTAAACTAGATCCTATTTTATATATTTTTCCAGAGGTTATGCTTTCCTTTTTTGCAATTTTTTTTTCACTACCTCCATTCTTCTTCCAAGGAAAAAAAAACTTTAATGCATAGAAGAAAATGGTCTTACGAAATGGTCTCTTACGAAATGGCCAAAATAAATATTTCGTATACCAAAACGTATGCAATTACTAATATCATTTCAGCATTTCTTATATATATATATCGTCAGTTTTACTTTTTTGTTTAAAGTTTGTGTTATATCAAAATTTAATATTACAACATAAGAATAAACATACGATTTCTTAAAAAAAAATCTGTATCTATCTTTTAGACAATTTAATGACATAAACTTCAGAATTAAAAAAAGAATTAATTGTTTATGAAGATAGCTTTCTATTTTTATAAAATTGATTCTTCGAAATATAACCTTCTTCCTTAAATAAATAAATAGGCCTATCGTGTTAGTACCTAATAGTAAGTTTTTGGCTGAATTTTGCGGAGAAAACATCAGCACACAGTTATCTTCTTTCATCTTCATTTGGCACGTCACGAAACCAGTCCGAAGGCCTTGAGTATTGAAACGGTAATGCCTACGTCGCTTGGTATTTTTTCCGAAAATGACAATTGAAGCCAATAGATGCATCAATTATTTATTAAGTGATAGTAACATGCACCAAAGCCACTAAAAGTGATGTTACCCATAATCAGGTCGTTGCTACATCTTAACTATAGACTGCTAGATGTTAAATATTAGAACAACTTGACGAAAATACAAGAAACAAAGCTCTCCAGGCGACAGCGGTTTTTGAAGCAAAACAATAATCGTAAAATTCTGTCTCTCCCAGCCAATGCAACAGGTTAAATACTTGCAAAAAAGACACGCACACGTATACCGATCCAAAAGAAGGCCAATCCAGTTAAATGGAGGGAGGAAGCGAAAGGAAGCCATGTCATCAATTGGCTAACTCCTTAACAAAGGGTCAGGAAAGGTGTGGCTTTTTACAGGGATTTAATATTTGACACGTCAGTTTTATTGAGAAAAGAGGATGCTTGCAATGTCTTATGGATATTGAACGAAAATAATAAATCACATTAAATACAATAAAAAAAAAACAATTTAGTCTCAGAATAAATTGAAATAAAGTAATTTAGTGGGTTTTTAAGAAGTAAGCTACGAAAAGTTTTTTAGAATAATAAAAGAATACGCATTTAAAGCGTGGAAAAAAGATAAAAGATATTTAAGATATTATTAAAGCTAGGTAAAAAAGGGAGATATTATAATAATTTGGAATAGTTTAATTAAGATAAAACGGCAAAAATTTGTATTATTACACACACACACATATATATATATATATCTAATATACATATAAACAAATTATTATTATTTATTATTATTATTATTCATTATTTATTATTCATTATTTATTATTATTATTATTAATATTATTATTATTCTTTTTTTGTGCATACATAGGTTACAAAAGAACCTGTTTCCAAACTCCATGATTTATTTTATAGTTATGATTAAAAAACAAAAATTTACGGGGAAACATTTAGAAGAAAAAATATCAATCAATCAAAGTAGTGGTATTTTATGTTTAGTCTTTAAAATGCAGGCTTTGCTGCATTAGATATTAACTTGTAATTTAAATGCATTTAATATTAAATTATCTTTTTCCCGCCATTTATTCGAGGCTTATTATGCCATCCTCCAATGTAACTAAACCATCATTTTTTTGTCATTTTTGAGTAAATCTTTGGTGTAATATATGCTATGATAGTTTGAATTGACTCAATGTTATTTACACATATTTTATTTGTCATTTTTACTTAAAAGTTTTAATCTGCGTCATAAAATTTTATTTTACAGTGCAAAACCATCGCACGGAACCACCTTATATAAAAATTCTCAACAATACCATGTTTAAGAAAACTCCGGATAAGTAAATTGTAAAACTAGGTCTGCATTTCATACCCTGTAAAATGATTTCTTTACATACGTGATAATATTAATACGGTAATTATTTTTAGCGATTAAAAGTAGTTTAAATAATTCCACAAATATTTTCTCAAGTTCAATTTTTTAAGACTCTATAGTGCGTAAGGAGTCCATTTTCTCTCCTGTATTGTTCTGTACAATTTTGTTATTCTGTACAACTTTAATTATCACAATTATCACAAGTTTTGTTACTAAACTTCCATAAGTATTGCGTTAATTTAGTACGCCTTGCAACGCTTACTGTAGCAACAGTATTATAAAAATTTCAAAATATTTTAAACGTTATTTTTCATACGTGTTTTGAGTTAATGTTCTTCCATATAAGCAGTTTAATTTCTAAACCTACAAATTAATTATCTTTCTTTATTTGATTATAATGCCGTGCACTGTAGTGTGCATTAAGTCATGGAGAAAGTAGTCATAGGCAATTTTCATACGAAGGGCTTGTAAAACTATTATAGTACCGATAAATCGTAAAAAAATGTCAGCACTCACATTGTACAATTCGTTGTAAAAAATAAACTTTTTTTAAATTAGAATTTTTGCGTGAAGACACAGGGGAGTTTAAATAGTTACAAAAAGTATATGATAACTATTGATTTTTAATTCAACAATATTTATTTTTCATATAAATGTATTATTAATAATATTGATTAGATATTAACGAATCGTATAAAAGCATCGTAGCACCATATAAAAGAAGTAAAACACTGTAAAAAAAAGACAAATGTTTGTTTCTTAATCTACGGGAATACAATATAACAACATGCAAAATTTGTACTAACATCTTTCGAATTATATATGTGTCCTGAAACCATGTTTTATATTTAGAAACGATAGAAACAGGTATATGTTCGAGATTAAAAGAAAAATTTATAAAACAATTTTGCCTTTCCTACAACTGATTTTCGTAATTGTTTCAGGGCAGTTTGTAGCGTGCATTTATAAATTTTCACAAACGGGAGTATAGTCTTTTAGTACGCTATGAATTCTTAACTAAATATTTTCAGCTGCATAACTTAATTAGTTCGTGTAAGTGTAACAAAATAATATTAAATTTTGTATTAAGGTTAATAGTGTTAATTTTTCATGTTTTTCTGTAACACACACTGCAAATAAGGGCGTCTTAAATTCAGACACATATGTGACTGAAAAAGTAATTCAGACACTTAAGTGTCTGAATATGGAATTTCAGACATCACAGGTGTCTGAAATTAAGACACTTAAGTGTCTTATTATATGATCATGGTATAAACACTGTAAACTGACATGTCTGAAATTCAGACACATAAATGTCTTAAACTGGAGTGTTCAATTTTCAGACATTTTAAAGTGTCTTAATTTTTAAGACACGTGCATGCGTCTGAATTTAAGACATTTCAAACGTCTGAATCGCATCCATTTTTGACCAACCTGCAACTTCGGCAATAAGCAGCCAATTTTTCCCTGTTTTTTGTAAGCTTTATACATTGTAAAAAATATTCGTTAAAATATTTAAATTATATTGCCAGTTGAGACGCCAGTTTACGTATTTTAATGCAATTTTTCTTCCGTAAATTCCAAAAAATTTTCTATTTTTTGCATATTTCTGTATTTAAAATTTTCCATTTAAAGATACAATATAATCTTTCACGGACTTATACACATATTTAAATCACCACTTTTTAAAATCTAAAACTTTCTAAAAATATTAGACATGATTTATTTATTTTGTATTCTAACCAGTATCAGTGGCGTATCTAAAGGGTGGGCTAATGGGGCTACAGTCTCCTCTGAAATTTGTAGAAAATGTCAAGTTTAATTACGAAAGTTTAGCAAAAGGCAGGTTTTAATCTTAAAAAGTGTGTTATTTCGCAGAAACAATGAAAATTTTCGTTTCAGCCAAGTTTCCGTTGTGCAGAGATTTACAGAAATTTTATTTACTGTTCCTCTTTAACCCTTTATCTACTGACGGTACTTATAAGTACCATTAAAATAACTTATTATAAAATTCATTTAATACATCGATTAGTAGTAATACAGTTTAAAATGAGTTATAGATGTATTACTTTATCTTGTTCCAAAAGCATTATTGGTTACACAAAACAAAAATATATTTTTTTAAATGATTTATTTTGCCTTTGCATCTTTTCAGCTTTCTCGGCGTTGGGGGAGGGGGGGGGATTTTTCAATTCGGAAATATTTCTATATTTCTTCTGTAAGAACATTATATTTGTATATTTCCTAATTCTACAAAATACTAAGAAAAATATTTAAAATAAAACGATTGAGTGGGGTTATAAATATTGCACAAAATCCCTATAAATTTAAATTTAATTAATCCTCCTAAATCCTTCAATCCTTCTAAAATTCTTCTAAAATTTGTTAAATGATTATGTAAATCTTCTAACGTAGTTTCAAAAATTCACGAAAAATGCTTTAGAAGATAAAATTTTCATGAAATTACATTCAGTACATAAAGGGTTAAACCTGTTTAAAGTCCTCTTTAAACTTGTTTAAAGAGGAATGTTTTCGGCATCTTGTATTCTAATTTAGAAATTTTTTCTGTATCTCAGACCCCTGCGTATTAGAACAAAAATAAATTAAAATTTCTGCATATAGTTGTCTAAAAAAGAAAGTGTCTTAGGATATGAAAATAATCAAACGCAATGAAAATTGAAATAACTGCAATGAAAAATTATTTGAAATTAACGGAAAACAGTGGCGCCATCTGTTTGACTAAGAGAAGTTGAACTTCTCTTTCGAACTCTCTTTCGAAACTTTCTCTGTCAACACGAAACAAAAATCGTTTAACACAAAAAATTTCGTGTGAAATGTAGTTTCCAACGACCTGACAACGCAATCAACGATGTAGATCTTGCCTCCTCTACTTCATAAATGCAGAAAATAATTAAAAGTGTGCGCAGTTAATAAGATGCGCTTTCGAATGGAGAGATGAATAAAACAATAGATGATCTCAAACAATTTATGGGCAATATGGTGCTGAAAAAGACACTTCAAAAAAATATATCTAATTTTTTTTCCAAAAAACAATAATTTTTTACTTGCTTTTTATCCCAATGGATGCAACCTACACGAAATCGAAATAAAATTTGACGACATCGAAAATATTGGTGAGTTTTCTTTTCTTTTACGAATCTTTTAACGCGAAAAAAAATTTTGGTCCCCTGAGTTTCGTGTTAAACGTATTTCACTGTATATGGAATAGGTCTGAAATTTTTTACTATGCTAACCTTTTAGCTAACGATTGACTATCGATTCAGTTCGGATTTCACCGTGAGAAAATTAGTTTCATGAAAAATTTTTACACTGTATTTCGATCGGAAAAAAAAAAATAACGACAAAAAAAATTGTGCGTAAAACAGTGATTTTTTATTATTTTTCCAGAAAAATTATACACAATATTTATAACTGAGAAATTTTCTTCACAATATATAGCATATAGGAAGGGGTTAATCAGTCCAATTTAAAAAAAAAATTGCCATATATTCGATTAATCAAAAGAAAAAAAAATAAAGAAAACAGAAAACTATATCAATACCTTCGCATTAAAATTATATACAAGATTTGAACAGTAAGAAATGCAATTTTCTTTTAATGAAAAATTGATTTTATTTTTAAAAGGCGTTGAACACACACACATAACTGAAATGGGACACGCCCCGAATTAGATACACACACATATATATACACACTGTTAAAATATTTTAATACACAAATAACGTGTTCTGTATAAAGCATAATATTTGTGTTCTGAAAATTTCTTCGGTAGAGGAAAAAAAACTTTCTGCTGTCCTACATCGCATGAAATTAAAAAGCAAAATATTCAAAATTCTAGAGAGATCTGTAAAATCGTTCAGAATTACAAGTAGATTAACATTCATTACCATAAAATAAATTCTGAGTCATAAATAAGTAACAATATTTGAAACAATCAGCTGTCTAGGCGTGGCCGAGAGGACAGGACGCATCGTCTAGGAACCAAGAGGTGTTGAGTTCGTATCCTGCGACGGGCAAGTACAGCTCTGTAAATTGAGTAAATCATGTGAAATATGCGAGACCTTGTATTGAAATACGTGTGTGTCATTCCTTGAAAGGTTTATTTTTTTATTTTTTAAATGCAGAAATTTCCAAAAAAAAAAAAAGAAAATTTCCATTAAAATAAGTAAATTGACGTAAATTGTACTGGCGTTTTGATTGGTAGTACAATTTTTATATTTTAAAAGGATTTTTTTTTCTGTGTATAAGGCTTACCGAAAAAAATGTGAAAAAAGGCTGCTTTTGCAGAGAAATTAAACGTGGTCAAGCATGGATGCAATTCAGATGTTTGAAGTGTATTAAATTTAGACACATACAAGCGTCTTAAAAATTTAGACACTTTAAAATGTCTGAAAATTGAACACTCCGTTTCAGACACTTATGTGTCTGAATTTCAGACATTTCAGTTTACAGTGCATGCTTCTTGAAATGAAAATATTTAATTGAAAATTCATAGAAGACGAAGAATCTATATTCGAGTTTCAGAAAGCTGATAATATAAAAACGAAACATGTGGTTGTGGTTTTCGATTCATCAAAAATCAGCACTACAGTGCTCAACCCTATTTACTTGATACTGGGCCTTGAGGTGCTATACAGAGTATCTACCCATCAGGTACTCAACATAATGCGGGACCCTTATAGTTCCAAAGCAACCTTGATGCTCATTTTACCAACCCTGAGGGAATGAAGGGCTAAGTGGGCATTGTCCAGTCAAGAGTCAAAATATATGTACTTGTTGCGTGATTCGAGTGGTCAGCCTAATGTGGGACCCGCAGTGTTTAGTTAAGAAGCAAGTGTGGTACTCAAAAAGACTGAGTGAACCTTGTTCAACCCGCAGTCGAAATCTGGAACTGGTGCTTGATAGCCAGACGTTCTGACCACTATGATATTGGTCTTCCAAACTGATAATATACTGAAAAAAGTACTCAAAAATATTCCCGAATATCAATAAGAGCAAAAAAAATCTTCTTTTTTATAAATATTTCATTAAAGCTCAAAAAGGTATTTGTTTTTGGGATTTCAAAAATTAAAGTACACTTTTCAGAATCGTAGGTAACTCGAACAAGAGTATTGAATATTATCTTTTGTGGTTATATTATTTTCCTAGATCCAGAAGCATTTTCCTTTTTTTTATTTTATATATATATATATTTATTTATTTATTGCAATTTATAGGTTTACCTGGGCATGTCTAGGATGATTTTTTCGAGAATTACCGAGCAAAAAAACTGCAGGGCTAGTGAACTTCTTGACGCTCTTTTGTAAACAAAGTGTGAGTCATAACCAGAGGCTTCATACAGTTGGGTAAAGTGGTTACTAATTTCTTTATAGTTTTCAGGAAGATGAACCTACTGAAAAGATATGCCACTAACGAAGGAAGAACGGATTCCCAATAGTCGTTTGGCTAGGAATGGTACCAACCGTCATGTAAGGCAATGGAACGCACAGATTGCAGGTAAAACATGACACCGTAAGGCGATGGAACGCACAGATTGCAGGTAAAACATGACACTGTGGCAAAACGTATCAAGAAATTGAAAAGGGCAGGTACTGTTGCTGATGGAAGGACATCAGAAAGAAAAAAAAAGAGTGCAACAGACGAAGATAAACACAGTTGTAGCAGTGATCAATAAGAATCCGAAAGAAAAGACCCGACGTGTCTCTGCACAAATGGGAATCAGCTTAAACAATGTCATATACATTTTGCACTCATTCAATTAACAGATGTTGCAACATCATGCACCGCTTACATTAGTCACCATTTTTATCATATGTATAGGGACTTATAACTTACCCTATATCTCATGACCTATTGTCTCACAATGAATAAATCGTGAAATGGTTTTTTACTTACATTGTTACATCTTCACCTTGTCAACTACTATTCAGTATCTATAACTGCTTACATTCCGGGTTTTTTTTTTTCGAGTCATGCAAACAGAAATTGTTACAGAGGCATTATTTACTGACAAGTCTCTTGTTTCTGTGTGAATATTTAGTAATTTTTTTTATTAAATAAAATAAGCAGTTCTATTTCATTTGATAGACATCGAACGTTTTGCAGGTTTAAATATCTGAGGTAGTACGCGGAGTTTAAATATTATTCATTTCTAAAAACAATAACGATGCATCTTTTTTATTGAAATTTTATTCATTTTGAAAACCACTGAAATACAATTGCTATTCAAAATTAAAGAAAACCTAATAAAGATTTTTTCCTGTTGGAAAGAAAAAACTGTTTTCATATATAGATAATAAATAAATAACGTTATATTTAATCAATTTTCACCTGATAATGGAAATTTTATTTTGATTTAAAATCACACTTTTTATTATACAAATTCATTAATGATTTTCTTGCATTTATTAACAGATTACAGTAGACTCGCGATTTAACGATCTCGGCAAATAGGACGTTAAATCGAATAGTCGTTAAATCAAAAGTTGCTAATATTGGTGGATTTTAATGCACTTCACAAATACCTAGCATTCTAATGTAGTAAAAACTACTGATTTATACATTTAAAAAATGCAGTATAGACTAAATGTTTAGATTTAAAAATGGTTAAACATTATGGAATAATTTTATAAGAATTTAAACATTTTACAAAATAAAAAAAGGCCTGTTGAAAATAAGTTGAAAAGAATTTTTTGTTTAATTAGCGTTTTTGGAATAATCATGTTATACTATTTTGCTGTAAATGGCTGCTGGAAGCTTCCAGAATACTTCTCTGAAGGTCGTTGATCATCTAAAAGTAGTCGTTAGAATTTCCTTCCCTTCCAAAAATGTTCCGTACAATTTGATAACACCCTCTGCATTTTTATGCAGGAGGTATATATAGAAAATCGTCAATTTCCTCATCGGAAGAATTATTTTAAATGTCCAATTAGGGTTGAGAAGGCTGCAGATTAAATCATCTTTGGAAAATGTTTTCTCAGTTTTAAACTTATCGTCAAGGTCAACATAATCTTCAAATGTGAGATTTTCCAGCCAAACAACATGTTTTTGCAATGCTTGCATATTAGATTATTGAAATTTTCAGTTTCAGTGTTCTGGCTTTTCAGCCCCTGGGCAGTAGGTTCAAGTTACCAAGCTTGGTTCTTTAAATATGCGGCGGGATGGAAGCAAAACTGTGTCCTGAGAAACCACATGCCAAGGATCGTTATACCATTGACTAGTTTATTCGGTACATTTTTTAAAACATTGTATAACACCTTGATCGATACGCTATAAAACGCATGTAATATTTGGGGAAAGAAAAATAATCTTTACTGCTTCTAGATTTTTAATTTCTGTAGGATGTGAAATGAAGTTCTCGTAAGTCACTAAATCAATAATTCGTATTATTTGCGGGTCATTAAATCGAGCAAGGAAAAACATTGAAAGTATTGAATAAATGGTCAAGTGCGAGTATTACATGCGCACAGAGGGTTCCATACAGTAAATATATAAGTTAGAATTTGTATTATTAAAAATATCAGTTGCTAAAAGAATACTAAGATTTTCCAAAACACTACAACATAGGGTTGGGTATAGCTGTGTATACAAGAAAAGTATTAATGGATATACTATGAAAATTCACAGAGATATGGAACCTAAATAATATCTATAGCTATTCTGTACAACTCATTCTTTAATATTATCATAATATGTTTATGATGAAATTAATTAGGTACTGGCAATTAAAGTAGTGCGTATTTAAAATTTCATTTGGCATTCCATAAAGCTAAATTCAGCGTAGTAATAATATTCTCATTTTACAGTGTACCTAAAGCAAAACCCTCGTTAAAAATTTAAACTTGGCATTGTGGTAAGCGCACTTCGAAAGGAGATCGCAAAATTGCAATGCCGTTTTGGTCCGTGTGAGATTTTTCCAGAAAGGTTTTTAATTAAATTGTAAAGACACGGAAGGCGTATTGAGAGAGCCACTCAATGCAAACTGGTCATGAATCCCATAGTATTTATGTGATTAATTCTATTTAAATTAGTCAGTTTATTAACAATACAAACATTGCTTTTATACTGATACTGGGCATTGTATTACACAGATATATCCTTAAAAATTGTTACCTAGGCTTTAAAAGCCGATGGAGCATAGTGTATGGCGCTCCTGTCATTAAGCACGTCTAAATCGCCGTGTCTTTAAGGGTTTATATCTCGGCTAATTACAGATGATTTTTTTTCGAAAATACTTATCAACAATGCTTTTATACTTCTGTTACGATATGTACACAGTCGTGGAAAAAAATAAACACCCCCTAGTAACTGCTCAACAAATTATCGTAGACAAAAGTTACTGGTACCGAACGATTGGAAATAAAGCCTACTTTTAAATGATGTACATAAAATTTGCTTAGGGTGCCATCTACATATTAAAACGAATTTAAACTTCATTATTTCAATGGCAATACCCAGTTTTAACGAGATATTTCAAATCTTCTGTTAAAACTATGCCTAGACAACCAATTTCAAGTCATTTGAATGATATCTTTTTCAATTATAAACATTTAATTAAAACATCAAAATTTAGTGCTTCTAGTGTTAAATGACATTTTCATATTTTTATTTATATCACCTGAAATTATGCTCCCAATGTGCTAATTTTTTGTGTAGCAATAATACTAATAAACCCAAACATAAATACGTTGAATTTGCAACTTTTATAATTTTATGTTATGAATTATGAAATTAATATACGAAAAAATTATGAATTGCAACCTACAGTTCTTTTTTATGGTTTAGTTTTATTAAGTCCTGCTTTATGGAAATCCAAAATTTCACATTTTTAATCCAAGTATTTTCCAAATTATGCTTAAATTTTTGCTTTAAATTAAGCAAAGGGATGTTTTAAAGGACCATCTGTGATAGAAGTGACTAGATGTTTTGAAATTTCTTTTGCTGTCCTTTAATCTAGCAAACTTCATTGACTCCTTGAGTGGTGGTTAAGGTGCCTTGATCAAGAAGGGGGCTCTCTCGGTTAACAATCGAGTACTTAACTTGAATTTGGATACAGCCCTTAAAATACGCTCGTTTTAAAATAATTAATTTCTTGGGTACATATGTTACGAATTGCATAAAAATGCGTTTTTAGTCTAATTGAAGGGTGTAGAGATCATTTTTGCTGTCAGAATTGTGTACTGCTATTGAAAAACACAAAGTTATGGTTTGTTTTAATAAGTAGATGGCCCTCTAAGCAAATTTTATATACATCATTTAAAAGTAGACTTTATTTCCAATCGTTCGGTACCAGTAACTTTCTTCTACGATAATTTGTTGAGGAGTTTGTAGGGGGTGTTTTCTTTTTGATTTTCCACGACTGTATCTCCAGCGCTGCTCAACATTTTTGCTGAATGCACGTAAATCAAAATTCGTGGGTAACGGAAAATTGCGATTTTCTCTAAAACTATGTGACCTAGGGTAATCACTATAATTTTCCTGAAAGGTTTATATTAACGTTTACTACCTCTAATTTTTTCATAATTGATTTCATTCATTCATTCATTTTCATAATTTCAGTAGATTCGGAATTAGATGTGGGGGGGGGGGGACATATTTTTGCGCTACATTTTCGACATATCTGTGAAAATATAATACCTACAATTAACCCTTAAATGCCTGATTTTTCAAAAATCATTGTAATAATGTTTTTCTGCTTTCATTTTTTAAATAAATCATGGGAAAAATAATTTAAAAAATCATATTTTGTTTTAAGTGTGGTTTACGGCTAAAAAACAGTTTGTTACTAATTCGCAATACTGGTCTTTCAAAAAATAATTTTCCTTGATAAAATTCTATAATATTAAACACACAAGAATTTTAGGAACTATAATAAGAAATAAATTTTACTTGCCCACTGCAGAACAAAATAGGGTATTTCGCAAGCTTCCAAGCAAAACAAAAAGAACAAATAGCAACAATTGAAAAATTAAATCTATCTTTATTCTTAAACAGCACAAGTGTCGTCATCTACATGTTAAAAATCGATTAAATAATATTTTCAGAATGTATTTTATTGGCAACATATAGCGTTATAGTTTCAGTATTATTCTAATGGTATTTTAGAGCCTAAATTGTGTATGTTGTCGAAAAGCGACAACCGACATTTAAGGGATAAAAGAAATGTATATTTGAGTTCAGCGCTGCGAACACTTTCAGACGATACCCCACACGATATACGAAGAAAAGATTTTTTTCTTTTTCAAGTAACCTCATCTACATTTATCCTAAATATATTTACGTATCTTTAATAATCTGAAAATATGTGAGTCAACAATCTTTATTACTTCCTCCAATTGGATTTTTCTATGTTCCGTAGTTTACGAGTAAAATGTCTGTGAAAGACAGACAGACACTAGAGTGATGTTATAATGGTTCCGTTTTTACTTTTTAAGTACGAAACCCTAAAAATGTTCTGGGCTTTATCCAATGGTTGCTAAATCACGAGGGGGTCGTAAAATCGTGAGTCTTCTGTATTGATTTTAAATTGGAAGACCAATTCGTTTAGAATATATATAAAACTTAGTGATATTTCTAAAAGTTCCTATTGAAGTTTTAAAAAAAGTTTTATGATACGGTAGGCGCCAGTCACAGTAAGTTTAAAGCAACAGAAACTAATTTTTAATTAGTTAACATGTTCTCGTTTTTTAAAACATATTTTTATAAACCTACGACGTACTGTGCTAAGATTAATCTTAGTTATCAGCATTTTTAAGTAATTCCGATTTAAATTTTGTATAATCGCGTAATCTGTAAGATAGAATTTTTATAATGATTAATTAAATACAAAATTTCAGTGAGGGTAATGTGGGTATAGTGATAATATTGTAAACTTATTACAGCGTGACCTCGAAAATTCGATATCCAGAAATCTGACAACTTAAAAAAAAAAAACCCACAACCACCTTCCCTGCTTTATTTACACATCCAACTTACGGGAGAAAGAAAAATAGTAATTGTTTGAAAATTAAAAACTTCGAGCTCGAAAGCTATAGATTAGCGGACAGCGATATTGCTGACGCTATAATAAATGGTACCGCTGATAATGATTTTAGCCGCTCAGAGAAACTAGTACGAGGAGCCATCAGAAGAAAAGGTGTCACTCCAAAAATGATTAAATTTGATTGGAAAATTAATACCTTTTTTACAGAAACAGCACTGTACTTCAGAAATCGATATTCTTCATTTATATAAAATACAAGAAAATTGAAGCAAATATAATTGACATCGATGTCTGGGAAATTTCACGAAAAGAAATTACTTCATTGTTTAAAATAATTTTTTGTAACATAGAAGATACCTTCTTTGCAAGTCTTTTTTTTACTAATTAATTTTCTCTTTTTATCACGTAAATATCATTTGGCTATGAATTAAATTATAAATAAAGGCATCCTTAAAAATATCGGAATAAGTATTAATATTTTTTTCAGAAATACAGAATTTTCAGAAATTTGGCTTATTCTCATTCCCGATTATGCAGGATTTTAGAATTTTTAATATATTTAATTTCAGTACAAATATTTTCTTCATAAAAACCTAAATTTATATACAAGGCGATTATATTTAAAGTTTCACTTTCAAAAGTCTGTAAAAAAAGAACCACTGGTAAGAATGACCTGATATTTCAAGTGAGTATACGTCAAGCAATGGGATTTTTGTTTTTTTTTAAGTACAGAAGTTCACCGACAGATGGCTCGTCTAAAGATGCTAATAAAAAGACGTGACATGCGCACTGCACATTACACTTCTAATAAAAAGGCAGAGAACATGCAGTTCCTCTTATTCTGCATGTGAGAAGGTAGTCATGATTATATCTTTAAAGGATCGGGATCTTCCTGTGAAGTTTTTTTTACAAGAATTATGCGCCAATGGAAGTGAAGAAATTCCGAACATTAAATGTTTTAAGAAACGGTTCTGGTTCGATGACTGCATTCGGTCTCAAGAAGTAAATTAATAAATTCAAAGAGACGGGTTCATTTTCGTGTTTTGCTATTTCCAAGATTTTTGGGCCAGGAACAATTAAAAACCTACCTTTTTTTTTCCATCGGCAGTGACACCACCTTGTCGTGCTGGTTGTGCTTTGAACAAAAAAGATTGCAACAACAGCATGTCACGTCTTTTAAGTATAATTTTATGACGAGTACAGCGCCTACTATCGGTCAATTTTTTTACTTTATTTTCTGTCCCAAAATAAATTCCCATTGTTTTACGTATACTCACATGAAATACCAGGTAGTTCTGCCAGTGGTTCTTTTTTTGCTGCCTTTTGAAAGTGAAGCTTTAATTATAATAACACTGTATTTTTAAAATATTATATTTATACCGTATTCTATAAACACTTATTACAAACTTAGGGTATAAACGTAATAAGTCTAAAAAATACATTTTTTTTAGATCTTGATGAACAAAACGGATTATATAGTCAAAGCATTCTCACTACATCCAAAATTCTCTAAATGATGCAAATAAAAAGAGTATATACATTTTTTTCTCATCATCAAAATTTATTTTGTCGTAAAATGTTAGTTTTTGTAATATTTTAATAGATTATCACAAGTTATCTATGTCATTAAATAGAACAAAATTTTGACGCAATAACTTTTTATATGTTTATTTTTGCTTTAAATATTTTTATGGGTTATTTGTTTTCCCCTAAAATCGTTGAAATTCACTTTCCTTTACTTATTACCTTTAAAAAACCACATAAATTTGCGTTGACAATAAAGTCAAAATCAATATTTGCCATAAATGCTTTTGCTTGAGGAACTGAGCAATAACTGATGAACATCACATTTTATAACGCTTTGTTTGGGAAAAGAATTATGGGGGTTATTAAGCTAAAGATATTTTTATCTTTTCTTCAGGGATAATTATAAATTTTAATATTCAAGTTACTGAACAGCGTGGAACATATAGTAAAAATAATTCATCGAAAATATTTTGATTTAGAAATTTTCTACTACAGTGAAATTAAAAATTAGATAAAGTTAATAACATAAAAAATCTATAATTTAAAAGAAAATTTCAGTAACTTAGGACACAGACGAAATAATTTCCATCGTATATTGCCTCCGAGTACATATATTCCATATCGTAAATTTGTATAAGAAATAAAATTCTCGCATCAAGCATAGATTATGAAGCACTTTCCAACAAATTCATAATACTGTAACAAAACCTCACCGTTTAACCCTTTATCTCCTGCATTATGATCTATTGCAATTTCATGTAATTTTTTTTCTGTCACTACGGTGAAAATTAAAGTACGCACATAAAATATATACTCACCCGCTAGAAATTCAATTTGTTGGAGGTAATTAATTAAAGTGGTATTTTAAAGTACCGTCAGTACAGCCACCATGCCTAAAATAGTCTCGTCACAGAAATCCCACATGATATTTCAAATAAAATGTAAACTGTTAAAAAGGCTAAATAACAAGAATAAACTCGCAAGTTAATATATATATATATATATATATATATGTGTGTGTGTTAAATTGACTTAGTTTTATTTTACGCATGAAAAATGAGTAAATACTCAAATTTGATGGCATTAAACAAAATATTTTTTTTTTTTAACGTTTTGATCTTGTTAGTAGTCCCTTAATTATGAGACGCCTATATTCCAGGCACAGTATGTTCCCTCGCATCTCCACATATGCAATAGATGAATTTACAAACGCTATTTCCAGCATAGCAAAGATGAGCCGGTGCCACAACATTTTTGATTCCCTACAAAAAAAAAATAATAATAAAACAGAAAATAAATACCAGGAAAAACTTTACTACACAACAATTTAGAAAGTACATTATAAAGCAGATAAAAACGATGGATAACTACGCAGACTAAAAGTAAACAAGAAGTTTTTCTCCAACACCCAGTGTACTGGCGGTACCAATAATTACCGCAGAGTAATTCAATTATTAAATCAAATACAGCGTTCACTTAAAATAGCTAGTCAAATTGTATTCAAAGATCATAATGAACACATAAAAAATACAATACTTATCTTATGTATTTTACTATGTTTGCAGCAATAAAAATACAAGCATGTTAATCTGTTCAAAACTTCAGCATAAAACACATCGACTGTTGGAAACTTAGCCTCATATATCGCTGAAATAACGAACCTAGAACTACTACTGCCATGTAGCATGAAAAAAAATTGAGTAAAAAGAGTGTTTTTACAAAGTACCATTAGAATATTAGTAATATTTATTATGGGATGAAAGTTTAAAGTGAGTGGAACCTGAAAGTACCGTCAGTAGATAAAGGTTAATAAGTTGAAAGAAGATGTCTTAGCAAATAATTTGAAAACGTTTAACTTATTTATAAAATTAATTTTCATAATAACCATCTATAGTTGGTAAATGATCAGAATTCTTTTGTGCAACTTTATATCTGATCTACTATAAATTTCTATATATAATACATAGTATACAAAAATTTGATTCAGTTAGGAAAAGCATAACACAGTTGATAACAACTAATTGCAACTTTCGTCAATAAGTGGAATGTAATCAAATCCCTTTATTACAACCTTATATGTGATTTATAGAATTTATACACACTAATAAATAGGCAAAAAAATTAGTTAAATTTAAAAATCCATATGTACATGAAAACGCATTTCAAGAGTTATAGCTCTTGGCCAGTACACTTACCGAATTCTTTTAATGCCCCTGTAAATGAGCGATAAATGCTATATGCAGTATATTCTGCACAAAGCATCTTGAATTGTGCCTCAACGATGTATATGAATTTCTGTATGTTTAAAATAGTGCAACGTTATTAAAATACACTGTAAATAGTTTCTTCCATGTACAATAATCTAAAGGAATTAGGTAAAGTTCTCATGTGAACGAACTATAAATACTACACACTACATTTTTATAAACAAACATTCATTAAAAACGTGAACAACATACATAATTTGCATAGCAATCCGAGAATATCTAGCGTACAGACAAATATTAGAGTACAGACAATCAGAGGGAGTTAGACAGACAAATAGATAAATAGGTTTCAAAAGCATTTTCTATTATGGAAAGTGTCAAAATGATGCTTAAATAACAATAAGACGTGTTTAACCCAATAAGTCACAGTAAAACTTTAAAGTACTGAAATCTATAAAACTCCCCAAAAGAATCACTGAGTTCAGTATTGGTGAATGTCTTTTTTTCATGCACAACAATTTACATTTATTCTCTTACCACAATTTATAATTGTTTTTATAGTAATTTAAAACTGTATGGTCGAATTATAACCTAGGACTTATAACTATTTCTAAATAACAATTTTATTTTTATTTAAATGCAAGTTTTCTTGGATTGTAAATGGTAAGACAAATGAATACGCACTTACAAAACAGTTTACAGTTATTGATCTAGGAAAAATTACCATTACTCAACTACCAGGATGTCATCTTTTTACTGGTACGGACCTATGTTCGGCCCTAATCTCGAAAACACTAAATATTTTCACCCAAAGTAATTATGTAATGTTAAAGAAAGCGCTCATTAATAAAACCGAAATAGATAAGGGTGTGTATTTATTCCATTTTATTCATGGCGGTTCTCAACTCGAAAAACTTAACTACATTCTAACATATTCACGGAATGGTTTTTCATAGTAAATGCATAAATGTGCTTTGAATAAATGAGGAACTGATTTAAAAATTATTGCTTTAAACTAAATATATATATTTGGAAGTGCTCATAATTTAATCATGTAGTCTTTTTAAAGTCAAAGTACTGTCTGAGACAATTACAAGAGATTTTTTAGGGGTAAGGGGATAGGTATCGTATATAGCATCTAAGAAAATCGAAGTAGGTCTTTTTTAAAGATTACACCTTGTTTTATGTGAAAAACGGATATTTAACCCCACCTGGCACTTTATAAAAAGATTTGAAGATGCATACATTTTTTAAGTGACTCAATTCCCTTTCATTGTAGATTTATAATTTTTTTAAATTATCAAATAATTCAAATTGAACCGATTATTCAAATCTAATTGAAATATATTTCTTTTATTTGCATAACCAATTCAAATTTTATTTTGAAATAAAAAAATGTCCATTTCCCTGAACAAGAAGGATTAAAACTATATAGTTATTTTTAAATTTTCATTTTAGTCATTTGGTAATGTAGTGTAAAGTAATAACGCTATGGCAGATAAGTTTCGAGTAATTATAGATTTAAAGATATTTCCCTTTAATTTGGTTGCAGTATATATTGACTCATTGATTATTAGCTGAGGTTAATGTTATGGTATGGATACCGAAAAAAAGATACACACCATTCCTAATAGCCATTTTTTATACATTTTCTTATTTTATTTTATTTTACTTTTTTGCAAGCTGTAAAAACTCATGCTTTTTTTAAATAAATTATTTCAAGTTGGGAAACGTTTGGGGGTGTAGATTTTATTTTAAAGACGTTTCAAAGGGAAAAATTAATTATGATCACTCTGTACAATGCATATATATTTATATAAAAGAATAAATAATGATGAGTTTGGTGAAATATGTCATAACAAACATATTTAAAATCGATTATGAAAATCACAATTACATATCTTTCAAGAGTGGTTTTAACATTTTTTACATCTATCGATGCAAAGAACCCTTTTGAAAAAATAATCATCTAACATTTTGTGATAATGTCCATATGGATATCAATAAAATATTTTGAAATTTACATGTTATTATTATCTTTCTATATCTTATTATGTATGTAATTATCTTTCTTTAATATTAAGGACTTTTTCACTTTTTCATAATCATCAGATTTTGTCTTATATCGCATTAAAACAAAAACAAAATCACACTGAAATAAATACATATTTCAAAACCATAAACTTTGATATTTATACAATACTTAAACTCACAATCAAAGAAATGACAAGGTATTTGAAAACACAGTATTCAGAAAATTCCCTTGTGTTCTGAAAATTTCAACGTATAGTTTTTCTTCATGTGCGGATAAAGTCAGATCAAGAATAGTTATTTTCGCGTAATTTACCAATTTTGTTGTTTGCCTTTAGAAAAATTTCAATGTTTTAGTGTAGGAATATAGTTACAGGGTTCGTACGGGTGCTAGAATTTCCAGACTATGAAATTACTTGGTACCACTATTGTCTTATAAAAAATCTCTCCTTATATAAGGCAAAATTTCGTCCGTTTAAACTAGATTTATTTTTCTATGCAAAAATTCTGATATTTGGCCTTGAAAATAACGATACCCGTACGAACCCTGAGTTAATACGTGCAAAAAATAATAATAATAATAATAATAATAATAAGTTTTATTATTCGATTGTCTATAAAATCTCTCTTCAAAGTCCAAAATACAACTATAATTTGGAAAACAATATGAATTTTTAAGTTTAAATAGCGTAAATACGGGATAGGTTCCCTTAGAAAGACCCCCATGGAGGGCACACCCCCCCTTTGGGCCCATATCCCTCGTGCTGATAATTGGCCATCATAAACACAAACAACCTTAAGTTTATATTATTTCTGAAAATTTTATACTTATTTTTCATTTGAAAAATACAGTACTTTAAAATATTACAATATTTTTTGACTATTTATTAAATAAGTCTTGTGTCCTTACTCAATATGACATATATCTCACGAGAAATATTTTAAGAATGAAGGTATTAAAGGTACATCTAAAATTGATTGTCACAAAGTGTTTATCCTAAAAATATTTTAAATTTCTATACGCAAAGTATTACAACCTTCTAAAATTACGAAATGTGTATTTACAAAACACACACTTTAAATTTTTAATCTGGAATGCACAAGGCGATCAAATAGAGATGATGGTAAGGGAAAGCTGTCAAACAGAGAAGAAAGTTGACTTAAGAAAAACAAATCACTACTTTAAAATCAATAAAGATGATAATACAGAAATGTCCCTTTGCTGCTGTGCTCGTATTAAAGATAGTTTAGTGTTCAACGTATCCCACCTGTTTTTTAATGGTATTCTAAAATCAATTATAAAATTTACCAATGCTATTAGAACTACGCCTTAAGTCAGTCAGCGTCATTTCAAGAAATTTTGAAGATAACAATCCAAACTAAATAATGTTTTTGTTTCACATTAAGGTAAATTAACCATGGAGCAAAAAAAAAAAAATAGTTTTGGATGTAAAAACGATCATATGACTTCGATGAGTTCGTTTCGTTTATATAATTACGCCGTAAATATATTTGTCACAATACTGTTGCTTACGTTAAAAATATGCGAAGTTACCGATGTTAATGCATTTGTCAATTTTATTGCTTTTAATGCTTCTGCCTTGCGAAAAGTGTTTATACTTTACGTAATGATAATTATATGTTACGAGAGAGGTATCAGAATTTTAGAGATTATTAAGTGCTTGATGACCCGGAAAATGTTGAGCGAAGCTACAAAAATTACGAGTCCATTGCTATCATCTTTTCATTTTCCTGACCTCCATTAAGAGACCACCTCTCGGAGCGACCAATTTTTATTGGAACGGAACGTGGTCGCTTTAAGTAGATTTTACTGTAATTGCAATGGATTTCTACGGTTAAAATGCTTTTATGGAAGTGTGATATGATGCTGTTAAACGTTTTAGAGACTATTTTTTTAGCTTTTAATATATATATATATATTTCTTTACGCCATATTAAGTCATTAGTGTGGCAAATAAAAACTTTTTTATTCATATATATATATATATATATATAATTACGATATATATAATAACATATATAAATAATATATATAATAAGAATATGTATAAATACGAATTTTATTTGACGTTTTCCAGAAGAATTCAAACTCGTGCAATACTGGAACAGATACTAGCAGTCTATCACTGATTTTGCGAGAAATGCGAATATAGTTAATGTAGGTAAATGTTTTATATGAGTAAAATAGATTAAATGACTTATTAGTATTCTGCAGAATATATACAATGTGATTCAATGCGATACAATGTGTATTTAATGTGATTCATACATCATTAATAATTTAAACGGATTTATATAATAATATTATTGTTTCTATTTAAATTACAAATCATTTAAAAAATCTCTGTTTTTACCGTAATTAAAAAGTTGATTTTAATCCTCGTAAATAATGATATGTTAATATTTCATATTATTTATATTCATAAACATATATTTTAAAATTAAATAATAGTATTTATTAAATACTAGTATAAGCAACCTTTTAAAATACTCAGTATGTGAGTTACGTCACTTCAGATAAAGGTGTGAGGATTTCTTTGCAACTTGAAATTTTATTTTCCAAAAGATTGCAATAAATTTGGATTTATTAAAAGCACCCTGTACAAAAAATATATTTTCTAAGCTTCTTTAAAAATATTTATATCATTGATAAATAAATGGATATTCAAAATCAATAAACAATGCTTTTCCATAACTTGTATAAAAGCACGCAGTCACAGAGATAATAAGGTATTTCAAACAGACATTATTAAGAAAATATTTGTATTTCTATAAATCTCACATCTGTTTTTCGATTAGTGAGATATTTTGCCTGAATCTGTTATCCCTATTTGTTAGAGTATTTTGTTGGTTCGAGATTATGTTATTTATTGACATAGCCTATAATGTGCTTAATATTTCTGAATGTAAATGTCAGAGATAAAGTCTGACGTTTTCAAAATATTTATTCACCGAAATTTGTAAATATTGGCTTTCTTTTATGCGTTACAGCATATTTTATTTCCCTTTGAAAAATTGGATATAAATTTAAACATGAAGAAAATATCACAGTTCTATCAGATGGAGGCAGTAAATTTGAATAAGTTATATATTTGCTAATATTGCATAAAAATAGAGAAATTGTTCTAATGAACATATACAGCAAATAAATACATTTATGAATAAATGTATATAAATTAGTAAATTTTGTCTGTGTTTTCTTTCTTCCTTTCGTTTGCATTCATCTATATTAAGAATAAGCTAATGTAATAAGCTTATGTTTTTTAATATTTTCTTGTTATGTTACGAATTACCAGATCAGGTTTTTCAGGTTTTCCATTACATATATTTATACTATATACATCTTTCACTACAATAAAAATTTTCAAAAACTTCTTAAGTAACTCATGTATCACACAATGTTTACAAAATGTTGAAAATAGGAGAAGATTTCTTAAAAATTTTTAAACGTTTTATAAACATTGTTTGCTATTAGGAAAGTAAGTTTTGAGCACCAATTGAGCCTTTGAATGGAAAAGAAGATAGCAAAAGTGGAGAGTCTAAGAGCACTATTTTTTTTTTTTTTTTTTTTTTTTTTTTAATAAAAAACATTTTATTTATTTTAATTTCTACAGAAGAAGAAGTACTTGAAAACCAATTTATCTTTTCTAAAATTTTTACATTTGCAAGTTTTTAAATAATTGTATAAGAAAAGTCTTATTTTTACTGATAAAATGTGAATATTGAATTCAATTGTGAAATTGTTTTTTTCATACAAATTTCTAAAACAAAGATAAACAAATATCATTGTAAATCCTTCTATACTGTATTTATGAGTATCAAATTATGATAAGCGTCATAAACCTTCTGGTTAACGTGATAGGCTTTATACACCACATATATTTCTCAGAGCGAAGAATGGAACGCCGATAAAGAGCCCTTACTCCGTACGGGAGTAAAGTACTCTTTTTCATTATTTAAGTTCCCAAACTTATAAATAATCATTTTCATAATTTTAAATACAGTAGAACCTCTTTCATCCGGAACTCTTTTAACCAAAATCAATTTTTAAAGTGGGCTTCTTTTTTTTTTTTTTTTTTTTTTTTTTTTTTTTTTGCTATTCATTTCTGGTGTGCAAAATCCATTTTGAAAGCTTTTTCTTTTTTTTAAACTATCATATTCCTTGTGTGCAAGAAGTCCTTTCAGAATTACGAGTACCATAGAGTTCCTTTGAATTTAAATTGAGCTCCCGTAAGCTGAGGAGTGGAGCGGAGAAAGCGAACAAAATAGCAATCCTGAAGTTTTTGAATTTTTTTAAAAAGGTTTAGCATGGCTGGAGTAGCAGAAAGACTGTGATAATGGTGAACTAATAGTAGTAAAAGATCCGCAATAAAACTTCAAAGCAAAAGAAATCGACACTACGTAAAAAAAAAAAAAAAAAAAAAAAAAAAAAAAAAAAAAAAAAAAATTCAAATCCTTATGATAAATGTAAAACGTTCTTAATTTCAAAATTAAAGTTAAGGTAATTTATTCTTGTTTCTATTTTGCTATTGCTTTATTTTTATTAAGCACTTGTTCCAATAATAAGAAATATTGCAAACATTTCTCCTTAATCTTAAAATTAAAGCATTCTCCATTATCCGATAATTTCGATTTTCCGAAAGATGGTTGGTCCCAACTACTTCGGATAATCGAGGTTCTACTTTATTTTGTATAATACTGAACAGTTTTTAAAAATACTTTTTTTTTTTTTGCAATAAATGTCAAAGATGATTTTAAAATAGAATTCACTATTTACTGTTGATCTATATAAACAGGTTTATCAACTTCAGATACTTTTAACCTCTTGACGCCCTTGGCCACATATGTGGACCTTTACTTTTTTTATAATTATAATTGCTGTCTAATAAAAAGAACAAAAATTTCATAATAACTTATTCACTATCGAATCCCTCAACATGAGAAGTAAAAATTTATGGTTTGGATGCACATATAATGTTATTCCCGACGTACAGTTAGAGATATAAAAACAAGTGAGTAAGTGTGATCACAGATCGCATAGTAGGGTTCGTTTAATATTCTTATCAAAACACTTTATGCTATAATCCGGGAGAACACGCGCAAACCCAGGATAAGAATGATTTTCACTTTGTCACCCACAAACACAAATAATAATCGTCACCTTATTTAGTCGGAGACAATCGTTACAAATTCTACAATAAAATAATTTGAAGATTACTTAAAAAAAATAGTGGTGACTATTGTAAAAACCATACGCATCCATAATTAAGTTTAAGTTTTGTAAGATTATGTTTTTGAGATTAATGATGTTTTTAACCCGGGAGAACGCGCGCATACTCAGGGTATGAATGGTTTTCACTTTGTCACCCATAAATACAAATAATATTCGTCACCTTATTTAGTTGGAGACAATTGTTACAAATTATGCGATAAAATAAGTTGAAGATTACTTTTAAAAAGTATGACTATTGTAAAACTCATACGCACTCTGGGTCTATCAGACCCGGCGCGAGTCCTCTCGGGTTAAGGAGGCGGTGGACGTTAATGTTTCTTTTCTTTTCTTTTCTTTTTTTTTTTTTTTTGATAGAAATATAAAATTTTTTGCAAATGTACACTTCATCATAATTATATAGGGCACCTTAAAAAAAAAAATTACATTGTTAATATAAGTTTAACCCTATCATTATGACCTGGGGTCCACGCGGACCCCAAGCACTTTCAACAAGTTGTCAAGAGTATGTTAAAATTAATGTAAATTTAATATTTTGGGGTATAAATAATAAAATTGATTATGAAAACAACAGAATAAGCGTTAATTTTTTTTAACCTAACTAAATAAATGAAAAAAGTAACTTATAAGATATTTAAACCATATTAAACATGTGTATCATAGTATGGGGTCCGAAAGGGCCCCAGGTCACAACAGGGCATGTTTCGATAGGATATAGTGATAGGGTTAAGATTTTTCACAAAATTTAAAATTTTAAAACGAAATTTTAAAATGCTCCATGCGTGTTAATTTTTGAGATATTTTCTCGATTTTACATTTTAAACACTTAAACCTCTATTACAAATAATTCTGTGTATCGATATTTTAATCCCTTGAATAGCTAATTTTTTAAAGATTTTTTCTGAATTCCATAACGAATTTCATCAAAATTTGCATTTTAATAAGTTAAAAATCGAGTTTAATTATCTTAATGAAGTCGAATTTTAAAATGCATACACAGTTTCTTTATAAGAGATATCAGGATTCTTCCTTATCAATTTTATGAATTTTTATCAAAAATTAAAACACATGGAGCATTTCAAACATGTAAAAACGTTGAAAAATCAGTTTTGTGAAAAACAGATTTAAAGTATATTAAACGACCAAAAATTGTTTGTGTACAAAATTAGAACACTTGTAACTTTTCAAAAATAATAGCATCTACATGCAGTTTTCCATGCATGACGTACTAAAAATTGGAGGATAACGCAGTACAACAGTGGTTTTGTCCTAGAACTAAAATTAGTTGTTTCTAGATCGGTTTTTGGCGCTGATTCCGAATATGCTTTTCGTTTATCTCTAGGTGGTCCAGGTTTTGAGAAATTTGCATATTTAAATTTATGTTTAAATATGCAATGTTTAAATGTGACATGGTATGCATGTTTATATTTATATTTAAATTTATATTTTATTCTTAACATTTATTTATCAGTTATTAAGCCTAATTTTCATATTTTTCAATGGTGTAATGTTTACATCACTATCACTTTAAAATAGTTGCCACAGAATTGATGTAATATTTTTCTAGACTAGATTTTCAGGCGGATTTCAAATCTGCAGTCTGTTTTTTTATGTCATGTCTAGTTTTTGAGTAAGATGAATTTCTACTTTTGCAAGGCATTAACACAGTTTTGATATAAGATGCTTTTTAGGGATGTGTAATTCATTGACAAGAAGGTGAACAGGGTCAGATTCATATCAGAGACATAAACAAAAATTTATATGATCGAAAAAAAATAAGCAGTAGAATCTATCCTAACTAGTTGACGTTTATCACACAAAGTATCATAAAAAGCTATTTCCGGCTTTTTTGGCCAAAAAAAATAAATTTTACTTTTTTCAAAAACTAGACGTGATAGAAGAAAACAGATATAAGATTTGAAGTCAGCTGAAAAAACTGGTTTAGAAACATATTAGCGTACTCGTGCGGCAGAAATATTTAAACTTCAAGAAACATTATTAGAAATACATGAAAAATATGCAAATCAGGTACAATATTTCACAGTCACATGTCAGTATAATCTCAGAAACAACGTTTTTGTGAAGAAAATTAGGCAGTAATCATAACGTAAAACAAAAAACCCTGTTTGATATTGCTTTATACCTTAAATTTGCAAATAATTGTATAAAACTTACTAAATTTGCATAAATTGAAATATGCAAATATCTCTCAAACTTGACGTGCTGGAGTAAATCTAAAACTAGATTCGAAATCAGCATAAAAGAGCGCATAAAAAACAACTAATTTCTGTTTTAGGACAGAGCAAAAGATCAAATTTGTTGACCAGTGTAATAATACACACAAAAAGAAATTCCCATTTTTGGGTCGATTTTCGCTCAAATAAACATTCACGATCCCCTTAATTCATAAACCCAAATTGGTAATTTATAATTATTAAATCTCGCTTCTAGATGGGATTTTTGAAAAAATATATATATATTCTGGAAGAGAACTTTTTTTTTTGCGTCTGGGTGCGTAATTTTCAAGTTTTGAGGTTCAGTACATTTTAAAATGCGTACATATTTGTAAACACCCAGTACATTTTTCGCTGTAGAAGCTGGGCGAAATTATGGCAACTCTCCCGCTTTTTTGAGAGAATTGTTGTGGTTAGATTAAAATCAATGCTTTAGTTGAATTATGAATCATTTTCCATTGTTTTAAGTGGGTGTTTTAATTAATAACCTGTGTTAATTAAGACTTATTCAAAATTTTATGACTGTGGCAAGGTCAGGAGTATTCAGCTCTATGTAAAAAATAAATAAATAAATAAATAAATAAATAAAGCCTGGAACTTAATAGTTTCTGAGGACGAACATGCCCGGAGTGTGAAATCATGTCACTCATAAATTACCATTAATGCTCAGCGGCCATAAATGTGGACGTTATTAGCCTCCGGTACGGTATGCTATTCCTTTCTCCCAGCTTATTTTGTGTCCAAAAAATAAATTACCTTACAGAAGCTAGCCGTAAAACAAAGCATTGCGATTAAATACTCTTTAGCAATTTTTTAAATGTCTAAGAATCGCACATTTTCAATATTTATACCGTCGTATTGGGGAAAAAAAAGTTATTTTAAATGCATTTTGTTTGAAAACTGTATCTCCATTTATTTTTGAAATATTAATTTTTTTGTAGTTTTTGAAGCCATTTGCTTAATATTGGCAACGGTAGTACTCCATTTCTGTAGAAAGTAAAGAAAAATAGTTTTAAAATTGTAATTATATATTTTTGTTGCCATTTTCTCGTAACAACTGAAAGAAAATGAAATTAAAATACACTGTAAAAAAAAAAAAAAAAAAAAATGCCAGTTTAACGATAGGAATCGAAAAAATAGTTGCCCTTATCGTACCGGAATAATTTCCGACCCAGCTCGGAATAAAATCCGTAAAATACCGTTTTACTGACTATTTCCTTATTTTTACGGATTTTATTTCAAGCTGGGTCGGAAATTATTCCGGTACGATAAGTGCAACTACTATTTTTCCGATCCCTACCGGAAAACTGGCAGTAATATTTTTTACAGTGTACATGCTATTTTGCAAAAAAAAAATTTTAAACGAATGATTTCTCTTAAAACAATGGAGCTATTATATAATATATTTAATTGTATCTATAAATCATTAGATAGCTTTTTTTTTCGATTTTCTTGAATTACGGAATCTTTTTGCTGCATTTGTGCATTATTTCGCGATACACTGTAAAAAAATACAAACAGTGTTCTTGTAGGAATCGGAAAAATAGTCGCCCTTATCGTACCGGAAAAATTTCCGACCCAGCTCGGAATAAAATTCGTAAAATCGGAATAAAATCCGTAAAATACCGTTTTATTGACTATTTCCTTTTTTGTTGTTGTTGTTGTTACGGATTTTATTCCGAGCTGGATAGGAAAATTTTCCGGTACGATAAGGGCAACTATTTTTCCGATTCCTACAGAAAAACTGGTCTAATTTTTTTTACAGTGTAAATATGTGCTATGCAGGTGTGCTATGCATGCTTTACTGTAGATGTTTAAGAGAAGATTGTAAATGTGGAATTCTTAAGAGGATGCGAATGACGTCATTTTACATAAAATAAATGTGTGCTTTAAGTCTTAAAATTGAAATATGTTTTGGACTGCAGTAGAGTCACGCTTCTGATGGACTGGTGGCTTCTATTATTATGAAACAGCCATTATAAATGAAGTGTTAGGTGAAGATGAAAGAGCAGCCATAAAAAAAAATTATGGCCATTTTCCCCTCATTCTGACCAGAAAACCAGAGTTCTAACTTTTTACGGCTGCTCTTTCATCTTTCATCTTCACCTAACACTTCATTTATAATGGCGGTTTCATAATAATAGAAGCCATCAGTCCATCAGAAGAAAATGAAGTAATGGAAATGCCGGATGCGACACTAAATTCTGAAAAAGCAGAATTTCTGTTCTCTAGTTTTTTATTATTTTTTTTTTATTCTTTTCCCATTTTTTTCGTTTTGAATTAATATTAATATAAAATAAAGTCGATAAAAAAAAGTCATTTTTTCTCAGTATAAAAAAAACGTGCCAGAAGAAGTTAATATTTCAGCAGAAAATTTTGTTGAACACATAGTCATAACTAATGTTAACTTAAGCATTTCATTTATCTTAGATATTTTAAAGTATAATGATTATTAAATGTATTTCCTTTTCTTCAAATGTATTTATAGTGGGACAAAAGAAAGAAAAAGAGAGCACTCTGTACATGTATACACCAAATTAATAAACAAAAATAGAACATAGTCATTCGACTAAAAATTACATGTAACACAAAATTTATCTAACACAAAAACGCTTACGTTTTTTTTTTTTTTTTTCTAATTGAAAATGAGGCAGATTCAGAAATGTTTATTAGAAACAATTAATTATCACATAATATTTATATTTTTCGATAACTTTTACTTTAGGAAACAAAACGGGAACTCATTAGGTCATGTAGATTAAGAATTGTGAATTTTTGAGATTTCTTAAATACTAGTATTCAATTCATTTACAATCTTTGCAAAACAGATTGCATTGCTGGTAGTTTTTTTTTTTTTTTTTATCCCATTGATTAAGAATAACTTGGAGAATTCGGCTCTAATTTTGATAGGTTAGGTAACGGAATTTTTTTTTAATTTTTGATTCGTAAATATGAGAAACTGAGTTTCAAAACTCGCCTTATCCAAATTATAAAAAAAAAAAAAAATAAAAAATAAAAAATGCGTTTTTTATATCAATTTATTCTAATGGTAAACCTGCGAGGTTTTTCGCGATTTCCCAAAATTTTATTTTTAGGATTTCGTTCATCTGACGAAACCCTATTTGTCTCCTCCTCTGTCTGTCTGTCCATTTGTCAGAGAGCCCGTGCTCAAATACTATATATGCACTGTAAAAAAATCCGAACAATATTCCTGTAGGAATCGGAAAAATAGTTGCCCTTATCGTACCGGAAAATTTTCCGACCCAACTCGGAATAAAATCCGTAAAAAAAAAAAAGGAAACATTCATTAAAACGGTACTTTACGGATTTTATTCCAATTTTACGGATTTTATTCCGATTTTACTGATTTTATTCCGAGCTGCGTCGGAAAATTTCCCGGTACGATAAGGGCAACTGTTTTTCCGATTCCTACAAAAAATCTGGTCGTTTTTTTTTTTTTTTTTTTTTTTAACAGTTTGTTGGAGACTTGGAATTTTGCATAGTTATAGCTGAACGCCTCACATAAAACGGAAAATCATAAAAGATTGGAAAAAGTCTTATATTTACCCCTCTGGGCTCTACTTGTGTATTGAAAGCTGTTTTTTTTTTCAACTGAGCCCCTTATTAATTTGGAGACTTTAAATTTTACATACTTATAGCTGAACACTTGCGATCACCCGACAAATCATAAAAATTTCAAAAAGTCTTATATTTACCCCTCTGGTCTCTAACTTGTGTATTTTAAGCAATTGTTTCGAACTCAGCCTATAATTAAGTTGGAGACTTGAAATTTTGCATACACATAGCTTAACACTTGCGATCACACGAAAAATCGCAAAATTTTCAAAAAGTCTTATATTATTTACCCCTCTGTGCTCTAACTTGTGTATTTTAACTATTTTTGTTTTTCTAACTGAGCGCCTAATTAAGTTGGAGACTTGAAATTGTGCTTACTTATAGCTGAATATTTGCGATCACACGACAAATTATAAAAAATTCAAAAAGTCTTATATTTACCCCTTATTTCTCTAACTTGTATGTTTTAAGTAATTGCTCTAACTGAGCCCCTAATTAAGTTGGAGACTTGAAATTTTGTATACTTATAGCAGAACACTTGTGATCCCACGAAAAATCATAAAAATTTCAAAATGTCCTATATTATTAACCCTCAGTGTTCTAATTTTTGTATTTAAAATATATTTAATGAGTAATGTACACTACAAGTTAAGAACATACAGAACAAATACATGATTGGCACACTTAGAGCAGTTCTCGCCCCTACATAAAATACATCACAATCATGGAACTTTCGTATCAGCTACACAGTTAATCTTGCCAGGGGTTATGACAGTCATGCACTGGAAAACACGCCAGATACAGTGAGTCCAAGAAAGCACCCGTGCAGATAGAACTTTGGAATCACCATTATGGAGAACGTTGAAGGACTTGAGAAATTGTGCAGAGTCAGAGGAAGCGGCGCCATGCCAGTCGAATGTCAGGGAACTAATGTAAACTCCATTTGGCCGAAGATGTTCAAGCTGTCGGGCAATTTTTCTAACCGCCTCCCTTTTCACCCGGAGGACACTTTTCTAACTTTTGACGACACCCTCACGTGATGTATCATTGCACAGCCCTTTGAATAGTCTTTCATATTATGCAACATAGCCATACAAATTTTAGTTCCACTTCTTACCGCCAGGGGCGTCTACCCATCTCGAGGGCTATTGGCCCGATCCCCTCGACTAATATATCTACGGATACGTTGTAAAACGGAGTTTCGTTCGGATAGAAGTTCGTTTAGAATAGAGTGCGACCCCTAGTTTCTAAATGTGGAACTAACACATTTTGAAAAAGGATAAAGTGTTTTGAAAGAAATATATAACGAAACACTCTGTGTGATCTATGATCACACTTACCCACTTTTTTGGATAAGGCGAATTTTGAAAGTTATATCCTCATATATAAATATATATTTACATAATTGTCGATAAAATATGAATCTTAACCTATGAATATTTTAATGCAAGTAAATTTTAATAAACTTCCAATATTTGAATCAATATTTATAGCACATTCAGCCATGTAATTTATAAGATATTCTAAAAAAGATTATCCGCATTTCAAACTTTTTTGACCGATAACAAATGAAATTCACATTAGGATTTAAAAAATTAAGACTACATAACTCCTCAAACTGATTGACTTCATGTTTAGTAACTAAATAAAAAATTGCCGAAAAAGCTTCATATAATGTCAAAATTTAATGTCCTTTATGAAAATGACAGTGTTTGGTACATTTCAGTACAATTATGAAACCCCAAAACTTCTTTTTTTAAATTGAAAAAACATAATTTCCACTCGAAAGGTTACTTTCATATTTTTACAGAGACGATTCAGATATTAAAACGTATGAAATCTTTCTTCTCCCTCATTTTTTTTCTTCTGCCGATTGCACTATTTTGCCCATCACTGATGGAGGTGCAAGACAAAAATTTCACAACTTTAAAATATGAAAATTGAATTTACATAAAAAAAGTCTGAATTAAGCGTTTTTAATTTCCATATGACACTAAGTACACTTATATTACACTTGTATTCAAAATTTGAAGAATGTACTGAGTTAGAAAAGCTTTTTTTTTTATAAAAATGTTCCCACTTATGCCTCTTATTTTTATGTTTCACAAGAGAAACAATACTGTAGATCGTGCGCAAAGCGGTTATTATTTATAAAATTTTATTAAACATCAAATGTGCCCATTGCTTACCAATCGCAGGAAAAATGCCAGGAAATGTGGTACGGGATGCTATTTCTTTCTCACAGCTTATTTTGTGTCTCTCCAAAAAATAGCGTTACCTTACAGAAGCCAGCACTAAAACAAAGCAGTACGTTTAAATACTCTATAGCAATTTTTTAAATTTATAAGTATCGCACATTTTCAATTTTCATACCGTCATATTGGGAAAAAAAGTACTTTTAAATGCAATTTGTTTGAAAACTGTATCTCCATTTATTTTTGAAACATTAATAATTTTGTAGTTTTTAACACTATTTGTTTACTTTTGGCAACTCAAGTACTCCATTTATGCAGAAAGTAAAGGGAAAATCGTTGAAAAATAACAAGTATATATTTTTGTTGCGATTTTCTCATAACAACCGAAAGAAAATCTAGTTAAAATACGTACTATTTTGAAAAAAATATAAACGAATAATTTCTATTAAAACATGGAGCATTTATAAACTATATTTAATTTTAAGTATCTGTAGACTCTTTCAGTGTGACGTCCGTTATGACGTTTTGGTTGGAAACTGACTCCAAACAAGCGGTTGCTATGCATCATTTCTTTTTAAATATAAATCGTGGAAAATGTTACCAGAACACTTCAAGGTATTCTTGTATTAAAACACTTGGAAATGAGATATATATATAAGATATGGCTGCAACACGCAAACAATATAGAAAATACAACATAGCAACCGTTTGTTTGGAGTCAGTTTTCTACGAAAACGGCATGACTGACGTCACGAATGAAATTGTCTATATTAATTTTACAAACAAATTAAAGTCTATGAATCATTAGATAGCCGGTTTTTTTTTGCCAAGTTTCTTTAATGACGGCATCTTTTTGCAGCATTTATGTATTATTTTGTGATAGTGACATCCCATGCAGGCTTTACTGTAGATGTTTAAGAGTGGCTAGTAAATGTGGAATTTTTAAGCGGATGCGAATGACGTCATTTTACATAAAATAAAAGTGTGTGCTTTAAGTCTTAAAACTGAGATATGTTTTGTACTATTTATATATACATATATTTTTTTTCATCGGGGGCAACACTAAATTCTGAAAAAGCAGAATTCCAGTTTTGTAGCTAACATTTTATTGTTGTTCTTTTTACGCCACTGGTATAGAAAAAAATTAGTACAAAAAAATCTCAGTAGCACGGAGCTGGAAAGTACTATTTTAGAAAATGAGCAATGATTAAGCTTAAACCGCTGTGGAATTCGATAAATTAAATGTTCTAGACCTCAAGGCTGTACTGAACTGCCCTGCTGAACAAGCGAAAAATGTTTTGACACATTTACAAATTCATTTTTTAACGTAAAGATATAAAATTGAAAGACCTGCCTATGAAAGCAATTCGAAATCAAATTGTGATTTCCATTTTTTGATAAATAAATTGTCTATTGAGTTATAAGCGATTTTGATCACTTGACAAAGACTTTTTCACCCTATCTTGAGTGGTTATTCTTCTTTCCCGCAGAAATTCTGTTCAAGACGCCCACTTTGACAATAATTTTTGAAACGTCTATTGTATTTGTAAAAAAAAAAAAAAAAAAAAAAAAAAAAAAAAAAAAAAAAAACGGAAAACACAGTTCAATTATATAGTTTCTGAACAACAACACCTGCTAGTTTCTTGCATTTCCGAACAAAAATAAATTAAAACTTATGTCATAAAGTTGTCAGTTTAGATTTTGAGAACAGCCTGAAGAACATCCTGGTAAATGACTTAAATTTCTTTAATTTTGGCTTTTAATTTTTTCGGAGGATCTTTCGTGCTCGGGTCTTTCTCGAATGGGATCACCATTCCGTCTGTTCCGCGTGTGACGGAGGTTAATGGAGTTCTGCATTGCAATTGATTATCTAAAATAAAAATGAAAAATGGATTATCTTCAAGGAAATTTTGTGTTGCAATATGTTCACGAAAATTTATATATTTTGGAAATTACCTAGAAAAATACTTAGGTGAGACATGAATTCTTATGCAAAAATTAAGAGACATTTAAAAAATAATAATAGTTTCATTTTAAAAGAAATTCTAATATGAAATAGAAAAATATTTTTATTTTTGCAGAATGTTTTAGCCGAAAATGATATACATTTGTCAATTTCTTCATTTTCTGAAGAGACATTGAAAAGTCAAAACATTTGTGTGAAATGCATTACTTTAACGACAAAACGAATTTGTATTGAATAACTGGAATATCTATTAGCGTGGCGACCTCAATGACAAGAATATAGATCGAAATACCCAGAACAAAAATTGTTAAAGATTCAAGGGATGTTGTAAAGTAGCGTTCTATAGCGTAGGCCAAAATATTTCATAGATGATATCGTGCGAAAACGCTGAATATAATTTTTTAAAACGAACATTTTAGAACGGAACATGATTGAGTTTCTGCAATAACCCTCATATTCACTATGTCTAAATCTAAATTTAAAAAAAACATGACAAGAACTAATAGGTAACATAAATATCACCAGTTATTCCATTTTGACGAGATTTGAAAGATTGCTCAAGAGATTTTCTTTTCTTCTTTAACGTTTCTAAATATTGGTGGACTCTACTGTATGCGGCATTTCTGTGTTATCCCTAAAAAGAATGGTTTTGCAGCCAGTTATATATAAATAAGTTAGAATATTTATAAAGATTTTTCTACTAATCCCAGTTTATGACATTTTTAACTTTTCACAATATCTAAAATTTCAAAAATGACAAATTGGCGTTCTTCTTAAATTTTCCAATAAAAAACGTATAAAATAATATGTGTTTTGACTTTTCAGATATAGCTTTTATATAAATTACAGCAGACATCTGCTGCATTTTTTTCGGTTGCACGTTACATTTTTCGACGAATTTGTAAATAAATTCCACTATTTTATTAATAAAAATATTTTTTTTGCCTAAAAGCTTTAAACTATATATGATGGGGTTGGTAAATATATATATATATATATATATATATGTATATATATCGATTAACTGTTATTGAAAATTTTATCTTTCTAATCTCTAACTGAATTCGCCATTATATACAAAGCACCGACCACAGCCATATGTACCGCTTACCTTCCATTATATTATAACATACAGAAAGTCTCGATTATGATCTCTGATATACCGCCTTATCTAAGAGTTTTTTTCTGTTTTTCATCAAAACTGGCTTGATTATAGGTAATAAAACCTATGAAAGACATTCAAACCTACGGTTTACGTCTCATATTACAGGTAATAATTGCTCATGATTAAAAAACATACACTGACAAATATTTCTTATTATATTAAAATTTATACACATCTTTCACTGATATTCAAATATTTAAATATTAGCTGCGATTTTTTTACAAAATGTGACCCAATTTTTGTGTTTAGATGTATCAAAGAGCGTCTTTCCCACCCGTTTCCGAATGTTTTATGATGATAATAAACACAGAGCTTAGCTACAGCAATTTGTGACCTTTCCCAAGTTTTGATTTTTAATAAACGAAAACATTTAACTGTTAGGTACTAACAAAACGTCCTACTATCAAATATTTCGGTATTACAGTCTCAGTCACTCAATGTTTCTGTGATATTTAAAGAAAACCGTGACCTGCATATTATGTAAGATTTCTGATGTTAAATATACATAAGGTACGTCATGTAACAAAATGTTTAACACCACGTTTGTGATTCGCAAGCAGTAAAAAAAAAAAAAAAAAAAAAAAAAAAAAAAAAATCTGCTTCGCCACGAGTGTGCGGTGGTTGGAAAGACCGACAACTATATTACCTTTTATATTTTTCTAAGAAGAAAATTTTTTGTTCAGTTCCAGTGCATTTAAAGTAAATTGTGTAGAAATTTCCTACTTTTACATAGAAAAAGGACTTAATGAATGTGATTGGAAGATTCGTGTTGTTCAGCAGATATTATTTCTTGACAACACTTTTAAATATATAACTTGCCTGAAAATTTGGCAAACTTTTAGTATGTCAATCACTACACCAGATACTGCAAAAGAAATCTCTATAAATTTTCTGTAATTCTTTTTTAAAGATGGGGTGGTTCTTTTTATTTTCATATCCATGCCCAAAAATCTTATGAAAGTTACGAAATCACAATTTGAAATTTTTAAAATTCATTTATTACATTTAACTATGTATTTTCTTCTGGTTTATTTTAATTTGTAAAATCAATATATATTCATTAATTATTATTTAGGACCATTGATTTTTACTTACTACTTTTTATATAAATTTCAATATATATTTGTGAACAATCGAACATTTTGAAATAAAGCTTATTTACCCTTTATTTTTAAATCTCTGTTTCCGTAAAAAGTAATTTTCACATAGTGCGTTTTATTTTAAGAATAGGCAATTTAACCTGCAATAAAGTCTGATATAAAACAAAAGCATTCATTATATACGCCCCCACCTGTAATGGTATACTTTATTTTCTATTTCCAAAACAAATTTCAGCTTCATTTAAATGACCCTGAGAATACATACAAAATTGGATCATAAAATGCACGATATAGAGATTACTGTATTTCGATACTGTTCATTTAAATCGGTGTATAATAAATTTGCATACTTTACAATAGATGCAGATTTTGAAAATTGTATTGCATGAGATACATTTTGTAGAGAGGTCTTATTACTTACATTGTTTCAAAAGCAATCAAATTGATGTCATTCTCCAATCTCTTCATGTTTCTCTCAAAAACTATTTTTGGTATTGTTTTACATTTAACTAAACAAGTTTTATAATTTAGTATTTTTTCTTCATATTCACGATAAGAAAGTATATTGTTGTTATGTGTAATTGTTCATCTTTTTGAGAATCTTGATATTTCCATAGTTTATAAGGTTGCCAATTTTATAGTAAAATGAAAAAGATGAAAAGATCTTCTTAAAAATAATGTAAAAAATTTAATAAATGCGCAAGGTTTTTCTACAGAACTAGTCCTTCTTCATCAGGCGCAGAGAGAATGTACTACTACTTTGAAAACAGCAGCGAGAATGACAAAGGAAAGGTAAGGGAAAGGACAAGTTGAAGAAACAAACAATAGGGAAGCATGAGTAGGAAACAGCCAATAGGAAAGCGGAAGGCATCAGACAATCACACAAGAATGTTATTGAAAGAGAAGGGCACAGACCAAACAGGAGAATAAAGTAATTTTATAAAAACTAAGTCAAAATAGAAATATATAAAATAATTCAAATGTAAATAAAATAGAAATTAGCAATTAGAAAATAAGATAAAATAATAATGATAATAATAATAATAATAGCAATAGTAATAATAATCATAATATGTAAGAGAAAATAAATAAAAATGAAATATATATATATATATATATATATATATATTAATACAAAAATAATATTAGGTAATTTAATAATATAAAAATTATATGGTAGGTGTGAACATGTTTTTCCAAGCAGCAAAGAACATAGTAGAATCAGATTTTTCGTTAACAGTAACTTCACGTTTAAGATAAATGACCTAATTTTCAAGAAAGTCCAATTCATAGGTGCTTTTGGCATTGAAGATAATTTTTGCATTTTGAAAAATTAAAACTATGACTAGAATTCCAAGAATGCTAGGCGATAGAATATTTAGAAATTTCCTGATTATTAACATAACACGAGAGTGCTCTTTTAAACAGATTTCCTTTAGTTTGGCCAATATAAGAAAAATGACAACCATTACAAGGATCATTATAGATTCCCCATTTACGAAAATGTGGAAACGAAGACTCGGTGGAGGGGGAATTCAAATTTATTTACAGGTTTAAAAATAACATTAAAGTTAAAACTTTTTAAAACTTTAGATCAGTTGAAACATAAAGGAGGATAAAAAGGCAAAACAATCAAACTATCAGGTTTGGTTTTCTCAAATTTAGAAAGGGTAGAATTGTAAAAGGGTCTATTAAATTCCTTCCCAAATTTAATGATAATAGAAATGTTCTAATCTTTTTTTACAACAACATATTTTAAGTAATTAAGTTAATACTTAAGGGATGCGGCATCTTAACAAAATTTGAGGGCACGATTTACATAAGTGTAAAAGACACAGATTTTCTGGTTAACAGGATGATTTGAAAGAGCATGAGGTGGGTTAGTAACAGAAAAAGGTTTTCTATAAACACAAATTTTGAGAAAAGAGTTATATCTAGTAACTTAAACATCAAGGAAAGCTAGTTTATTGCTATTTTCTAACAGAAAAGTAAATTGGATATTTGGGATCGATGGAATTGACATTATGAAGAATGGTGGAAAAATCAAAAGGATTATCAACTAAAACAAAAGTATCGTCAACATAGTGCATCCAACATTTAAAATTTAACAGATTCAATAACTTTTAATCAAAATGATGCATATAAATGTCACAGAGAATTGGTTTCAGAGGATTACCCATTCTTAAGCCGCCAGATTGTCTGAAAAATTTATTATCAAATTCAAAATTAGTATGACTAATACAAATTTTAGTTACGTTAATCAATTTTTTTACTTCCAATATCTCAATAATTAAATTTCCGTAATCAAGATTCCAAACATGAAAGATCCCCTTCAATCGGAAAATTAGTAAATTACGATTTGACATCAAGAGAAAGCATACAAAAACTGGATGGGTTAACATTTTTTAATTTATGGACAAAATCATAAGAATGTTTAATCGTATGCGTATTACAAGAACAATTATATATTAGTTCAATTATTAAATGTGTTCTCAATTTCGTTTTACCAAAAAGGAATTTACTGTGATCTGAACAGTTATTTTAGTATATTGTTCTAACCCTGTATATCTAATTATCCCTAGTTAGGAATTAATTTCATCTCAAACGCCTTTTCTTTATTTTTAAAAAAGACGTTAGTAGATTTGTAAATAATTAGTAGATAAAACTTAACAGTATTCTAGCGCACAAACTCAGAATTTATTCTGTATTATATGAGGGCCCCAGAATCCAAGGGAAATAAGTTACAAAATTTAGATTTGGAGTAAACGGAGTTAAAGTTGAACATCAATTGTAATTTACTGAATTGAAATATGAAACTATTGCTGTTTTCAGAACGGTATTTGAACTCATATTTCAGTAACTGTGAAAGAAAAATGCAGTACAATATTTCAAAATAATTAAGAGGAAAAATAAAAAAGTCAAATAATTAATTTAAAGAGTTTAAATAGTTGATTTTAAAATTTAATTAGAAAATCACTTATATTTCTTTACTTCCAAACAAATAGCCTGTGCACTTAGCTCAGTTTGTTTTTTTTTTTTTTAATTTTTTCACTTGTAATCCATGGCTTCTGGGGTCCTCTTACAGAATAAAGAATATTCTCTTTTTTATATTAAGATGGAATAAAAAAAAATCAGATTTAACTGTATACGTCTGCAAAAGAAATGAAATGAAAAAAGAAATCATGAAAAAAATTAGTAATCTATACATATATGCTTAGTTGCCAGCATTCGGAGATATTTTTTTTATTATTGGAAGACAAAAACATTCATGAAACTTATATATTTATTTATAAAATTATTTAATAATGTTTCTTTTTTTACCTAATACATAGTTTATTCCATTTCGTAATTAAAATTTCTGTTTCAAATTAGAAATTTAATTGAAAAAAAAAATAGAAATTTGGCAAGAATGTAAATGTATAAGAATAAAATTAGACTTTTTTTTAAATTTAAGAAACAGTAGAATATAAACAGATATACTTCCTCGAGGCTTTATCACAAATTTAAGTATAATTGTTTAACAATAGTAGAGGAAAATACGTCCAAGTATATTTTGAATACAGGAGATGTAAAAAGTACTGCCGGAAATATGTATATATATACACATATATATATATATATATTATATTATGCACGAAATAAAACTAATGAATCACCTAATAATCAAGTTATTCTTCCAGAAAACATTGTACAGTGTGACAGAAGAATAGGGAATCAACACGTTTTGATGTCACATCTAATAAATGAAAAAGTGCTCTTTTAAAACTTTTGGCATTATATCCAAGCAGTATTAGAAAGCTGTAGGGAGTGATATGCATTTGTTTCCAGTTAGTATTAGGTATATTTACGTCTCTTTAGCAGCTTGAAATTGAAGAACATACGATGATAACAGTTGTATAAAGTTTCTGTCAGAAGGCACCATAACATATTTTTCCATGCATGTAGAAAACGTGACATCACAACAAGAGGGAGGGAGGATCCAAATCAAGGGTGATAACAAATCTGAGACATAGGGAGGGGGGGAGGGGGCTAAACAAACAGAAAAAATTGCGTGATGTAATTAATTGATTACCCTTAAAATGATGAATCTAAAGGTGAAAAATGTCCTCTCATAGAATATATTTACTAAAATCTATATTGACATTAAAAGGGTAAACACATCTGACACGGATTTTAAAAGTTTATAAATCCATCAAAAATAATTTGAGTTTTAGTATATGTAAATTTCAATCTTCTTACATATAAAAATTGAAAGTAAATATCTGATATTTATGAAATATCAATTTCAAACTGGATCTGATAAAAATGAAAACAAAGTAAAATTATTCGTTTTAAGACTCTAACATTCCAATTACTACACCGGCGTTATTGAGGTATTTTGAAATGGTGTGCAGTCACTTTAAAAAGATGAAAGAAGTGGAATGCGGGGTTAAAGACAAAATGCTAATGTAATTGTTTATAAATATTCTTTTAAGCATAAAAATAATTGTTTTAATTTCGTTCTGTCCGGGTCACAAAAGGAGGGAAAATATAAAAATGTAAGGTTAGTTGGGACAACTGGACCCACGAGGCAACTGAGCCATAGGCTATTTTATAAAAAACTGTTGATGTTTTTTTAAGTTTTAGCTTTTGTGAAAAATGCACCTTAATCTCTACTTCTTAAAACAACGTGTGTCAATTCAATCATATCTCTCACTTTGCTGTGATAGGTTGTCAAAAATTTACGTTTCTTTTTTTAAAAACAACTTCAATATGGTTAAACTTCCTCGGCTTTTTATTCAATAACTGTAAGTACTTTTGTTAAACAATCTTTTTTTAAAAAGATTAGGCATGTAACTACATTAATATTATTAGGTATCTATACATATTTACTTCATGTTTCAAATGTAAGCCCGGTGTCCCAGTTACCCCATAAAATTTTCAAGAATGGGGTAACTGGGATATGTATCCGGGGTAACTGGACCATGCTGGATCCAGTTACCCCAATAGTTATAAATAACTTTTTTTAAGTTTCTCTTACTACGGGAAATAAAGTGCTCCATTGCTTTTTGCTCACAATAAAGAAAATTATAGAATACCTTATCGAAATTAAGTAATAAAATTTAAAAAAAGCATATTGGGGGGTATCAAACCAAATTTCTTGACCCCTTGAGAAGCGGTGATGCATCACATAATTTCAAACCCTAATTTCCACATTGGTAACGTAATTTTTATAATGAAAATTTCACCTTTATTTAGTACGTAGAACTACACTTTTACTTGTTTAGAAATAGATTCTCTTGTAAATGCTGGTGTCATTAAATTATTCCAACATTTTACGAAGGCAAGTAGCTTGCCCCTGAAAGCGAGAGAGCCAAAATCTTGAAATTGTACGACACACAGGGGTCGCATTCTATAGGGAAACTTTTATTGTTCCTACCACTATATTGAAAATAATATCTTCATCGCACCTTTCTTTGGAATATGTTAAATAAAATGATCATGAAGGTAACTCATTAAGGGTTCTGGTAAGAACAATAAAACTTTTCCTATATAATGCGATCCTATATATGCTGGATACAGATAAAGTACTTAAGTACTTACGTAGCCGTTTGTTCATAGATATACCTTCCTATTTTTTCCCTTAAAATACCCATGTGACACTTATACTTATTACCTATACTAAAGTACATAAGTTATTACTTAATTTTTATGTTTTTGATATAAATAAATCTAATATTTTCATTTTTAGTGCTTTTTTTAGACACATTGACGGCAAAGGTTTGCCTTACAACGCTCTTTAGTTGATATATAATTTACATGATCTTCCTGGTTTAAATTTATTTAAAGTTATTTACACTTTTTCAAACAGGACCTGATATCCCATATGAAAAAAAAAATAAAAAATAAACGCGTGTGGAACATAGACCCTCCTGGTCCACTTACCCCATTTTTATGAGGCAACTGGACCCATGAGGAAAGAAATATGAAATATGCATATTTTTATATTTTTAAATATTAAAATGTAGTTTTGAGCATTTCTGTCTGATAGAGGGAACCTAACTAAAAACATTTACAGAAATTCAGACTTTAATTCAAATGAACATTATCTTTTTGAAGCTGATTTGTCAGAAGGTCCATGGTCACATTGTAAAATGGCCCAGTTGCCCCAACTAACCTTAGTATTTTAATGACACTGAATAGGATTTTTTTTCTCTATTACCTATTAGAATTTATATCTTAGCAATTTAAAAATTAGAGTCCTCTATGTTTTTCTTAATGCTTTAAATATTAAAAATTAACAACTAAGAAATTGTTCTTCTACTGTTTCAGTAACTGTTCAAAAATAGTATTATAACATAATCTTAAATTTTCGAAGAAAATTTTATTCAACACAACCTTTTGAAAATATCTTAAATATTGTTAAAGTATGATAATTTATTCATAGGTGAACAAGGAAAAAATTAAAAAGAGGAATTTAGTATTGTTGCATAGAAATTTATATTATACCATATATGTAAAGACGTACATATGTTGACCTTATAACGTTTAAAAAATATTAGCAATAATATCGTTTAATTGTTGTCATTAGATGTTCGAAATTATATGAAAGATTGAGAAATCAAAATTTTACTGTTACTTAATGATTATTTTTAAAAAGGAATATTATAACAACATCTTAAATTTTCCTTTTAACATTAAATTTCTGGAACAAAATTGCATTTAACAAAAAATTGGAAAGTATTATTAACTAATATCTTTAACTTTTCGATTTTTTGAATGATGTGAATAACAAAATATCCCATGATGACAAACTTGATGTTGCTGGATAGGAATCTTTCTTAAGTTGCATCTGCAATGACAGATTAATTAAACTATTTTTTAAATTCTAGCGTTATTTCAGACGAAACTGTTTTTTTAGATACCCTGTTTACAGCTGAAATTCTTTTCTCATAGCGTTTGTTCTAACTCAAAATATTGAGAGCAGTTTTCTTTACTACAATTAAACAAAATTTTGAAAGAATGTACATAAAGATATGATTCTTTTTTTTGTTTTGTTTTTTTATTAGAGATTAAATTTGATTCAAATGATGTTCTTTGTCATAAGAAAGTCCATTCTCGTTAAATAAGTTATTTTTTTCTAAATTTACGAAACTTAAATTTCAACATCTCTCTTTGGTCCTATAAGTTTTATTTAAAAATAAATTTTTCATGTTCTTTGAGTAAAACATAAATTATTCCATTTTTTCTATGACCAAAATTAGCTGAGTAATGACGCTTTAAAATTAATGAATTTTCAATGTTTTCTGGGACTAAAATGCGCGGTTTTTTTTTCTTATTTTAGAGTCAAAAAACTCTGAGAAAGAAATTTTTTAAACATTAATTGGAAAAAAAAATATATTGCAAATGTGATTAAAATTCCACTTTAAACAGAAAAATTTTGCAAGTGCTTCAGACCGTTGCGATTTTTATTTTGACCTCTAAATTGATGATAAAAAACGTTATTTCTTATCTTTAAGTATACAAATAAAAGCGACATTTGCAAACAGAAAAACAAATGAAATATTTTAAGAAATTTAACATTTCATGCCATGAAAAACAAAATGCAAGTAATTTATTTTTATTTTTATTTTATTCAACTTATGTCTTTAGAAAAAAATTTTCATAAGTCATATACACATATTTCAAAGCACTTAAATATTCTACTTCCTAAAATTAATATCTGATACTACGGTCAAATTTCACCGTGTATCGTAATTAGTATCAATAAAATCGTAAAAAAGAAGTTTTAATAACGCTTTTGACACATTTTCATCCCTTTGTAATTTCGATTTTTTTTATTGTTCTTACAGACCATTTAAATTCTATAAGTAACAACGATGCCGAATTTCAAGTTTCCAGCTCCTTCAGTATCGCAAAAATCGAAATTTAGAACTTTTTTTACTCCTGCAACCCCAGGAGGAAGTGGCATCAATATAAAACACAGCGTATATTACACTGCTACAATCAATTTGCAACCATTAATTTTGAAATTGGTCTGGTATTTCCTGAAATTGCATAAAAATCGTAATTTAGAACGCTTTTAGAACGCTTTTTGTGCATTTCTAAAACGTTCGAAATTTAAAAGGGGTGGAAAGTGTTCTGAGAGAGCTTTTACATCTTATAAGTAACTACACCGCCAAATTTCAAGTATCTATCACCTTCAGTATCACAAAAATCGAAATTTTGAATTTTTTATACTCCTACACCCCCATAACCACTAAACCGGCGACAGGTATGGAGACACACACAGGTATACAGTGCTTTTATTCCGACTTATCTCGGGGCAACCGGAGAAGTGGTTAAGGGTGGCGGCTTCGACATAAAAAATAATCTATGTTGGAATAGGGACCATCAGTTTGTAATCATTACTTTTGAAATCGGTTTGGTATTTTCTGAGATTGCATAGAAATCGTAATTTAGAACTTTCTAGAACGCTTTTCGCACATTTTCTCTCCTTTTAAATTTCGATTTTTTAGAAACTGTTCTTAAAATGCATTTATAACCTATAATTAACTTCCATGCGAAAATTCTAGTTTCTAGGACCTTAAGTAACACAAAAATCGCGTTTTTAGAACGTTTTTTTTTTGCTCTTAAACAACCTTAGGGGTGACGACATCGACATAAAATGTAGCCTATGTTGGAACAATGACTGTCACTATGATTTTGCTACCATTAGGTTTGAAATCCGATCAATAGTTCCAGAGATTACCCCAAAAATAAACATACAAACAAACAAACACATAGACTTTACTTCTTTATAATATTAGTATAGATTGTAACAAATCGGTAGAAAAAGTTGTTTGTTAAAAATAGGGCTCTGAGAACAAAGTAAGAAACCAAATCTAATTAGTTTTATCATTTCCCATGTCATTGTAACTGTTTGAAATATCAAAAACTATTGTAAGTTTTCGTAAAAACTCAAACAAATTTTACTTCACCCTTTCTTATCATATAAATAAACACATACATTTATTTTACTTAAATAAGTGTCACAAATAAAAATCCAAAATATGTTGACATGTTTCGGTTCAATAGTAAAAATCGTATTCATAACACATATATAATCAATAGAAATGAATGACACTGGGTACCAAAAAATAATCTAAAAACCAAAAAACATAAAAATGCAAATACTGCGCCTTCTATGATCATCAAGGCTGTTTTTAAAGAGGGGGGGTTAATATTTGTTTCAGGGATAGTAGATTAGTTTTCGTTTCGAGTGTACACCGCAAGTCAATCATCCGTGAATCTATTGAGATATATTCTAGGAGGGATACTGTGTGTAATGATTATTTTTCCTTTGATATTCCAATTTTATGGTTGGAATTCCTTAATAAATACTTAAGAGGTGAGTCTGGTAGAGGGAGCTGCGGTAGCGTAGGCTATGTGAGATCATAGAGGGCGCAGTGTTTGCATTTTTATGTTTTTTGGTTTTTAGATTATTTTTTGGTACCCAGTGTCATTCATTTCTATTGATTATATGTGTGTTATGAATACGGTTTTTACTATTGAACCGAAACATGTCAACATATTTTTAATTTTTATTTGTGACACCTATTTAAGTAAAATAAATGTATGTGTTTATTTATATGTTTGAAATATTTTTTTTTTAATTTTCAAATTTTGCCACATACATTTCTACTTTTGATAAAGACTTATCGCGTAAAACGGACTTGTTACAAAAAACTGTTAAATTTTCATGACTATTCAAAATGTGTGTTTACTTTTAAATCTCTTTAATCTTTCTTTCTATTTAAACAAAAAATCCTGCATTTTGACAAGTCGCATAGTACAAATCGTAATTCGATAAAAAAAAGTTTGCTGTTTTCTGAATTTTCGAAATGAAGCGGTTTATTGAGCACTCTCCATGTAAACACATAGTAGAAGTAAAACTTATATTTTTATGTAGCATAATCTAAAATTTAAAGCAGAAACAATGGTTGTTTTGGATTGAAACAATTAAAAATAATTTTATGATGCTTCAAGCCAGAAAAATTTACATGTGTAACAATCAATTGTCAAAGGCTATAAATGTACATAAAGAAGACAAGGAATGTGAAGCAACCCTTGAAGGAAAAATAAGTGTAAGTGGAGAAAAGGAAGAAGAGGAAAAATCAGTTGCTTTTAAAATTAATCAGAGATCAAGACAAAAAATAAATATAGCAGCGAGGAATTCTTTTTTCAAAAACACTTTTAATGTTTGAAATTTTAATACATTTCTTTTTATCGCACTCTGATAGAAATATCTAATGACATAACAAGGCAGTGGGCAGCCATGCAGATGACTTTCGATACAGCAGGAATTTAAAAAGTAGAATTCGCAAAATCGGTTACTACAAATCGGTTACGTATAGTTTAGTTTGAACTGATTTGCTGTTATTAAATTTGAAGGTTTTTTTAATTGAAAATAGAAATGTTGATGTTTACTACTTATTTGGGAATTATTAGCTCAATTTATTTTTTTATAATTTTTGGCACCAGAACTTGAAATATTTATTTCTTCAAATATTTGTTTATAAATTTTAATTCTAGTTTGTATTAATTTTTATGTAATATAAATTATAAAATTTATTAAAATAAATTGTAGAGATAGATTTCCCGTACATTTACAATTTATCTCATTCATATCCAAAACAAAACCATTGTTAAAAAATTTAAAAAGGAACATATCTAAATTATATTTAATTGCAGTATAAAAAATCATTAAATGGTATTTTAGAAAGATAAAAGCTATTTTATAATTAAAGTGGTTGACATCTTAATTTCAATAATATCAAAGGTTGCAAGATAAAAAAAAAGTACGTTAATTAAACGAAAATGCTTTTCTCAAAGTGCTTTTGCGAAAATATCATAAGTCATCTTATTAAAATTGCCTATTTTTCGGTAATTTTTATCGAAAAACTGTATTCTTGCGTCGGCTTGTCATAATAATCGAAAGGTCTAATTAACTCAAATTTAACTTTTGATGATTAATTAAAAACATTTTTCACTAATTTTTTTATACATCCTTAAAATTTCAAGTGAATAAATTCGTATATTGAAAGTTTTAAAATGTGTTGCGCATTAATACTTTTTTAACCTAAAAGATTATACATTATAAACATCCAATTAAGGGATATTTCTATGTTATGCATATAGGTACAACAACAAATAGAACATTAAAAATTTGAGATAGATTGTGGAACTACACTGTTAAAAATTTGCAGCATTCTGTCCAGTCATTCGACCGTATCTTTTGAAAAAAAACAGTTTCATAACCGTAATTTAACTATATTCTGACCATAAAATAGCCAATAATATGGTCAGAATACTGTTAAATTACGTTTGAGTAACCGTTTTCGGAAAAAAATGGTCAGATGACTGGACAGAATGCTGCAAATTTTTAACAGTGTATGTTACAATAACATCATGAAATTTCGCAAGTCGTTACTTTTGAATGTCAAGATTTAAGCTTTTATATTCAGCATTAAGGAGATTATGTCATACTCCTGGAGTGCTTACTTCTGTCGACAATTTTGAGAAAACACAGAACACAGTTTATTAAGTATTGAAATAATTAGCAATTTTCAAAATTTTCTAACTTACAGTGTTGGATGATTAATATTGAAAAAAGTCATTGAAGCATTTATTACTTTGTCTTACGAAGGCAACTAAGCAAATTCAATGAGAAATGCTTTGAACGTAGCTATATTATAGTTTGCATTTAATGTCAAAGCATACGTGCATTAATAAAAAAAAATAGATGAACATCTACGCTAGATTCTAATGTAATTGCACATATGCCTCCGCCTGATGATAAAAGCTATAAAACTAGTCTATTAAAAATAATTATTTTAATCTTTTCACGAAAATTGATGAATTATTTTGTTAAGTTCAATAAAAGAAAAATATGATAATTTTTTTTATTCTATGCTTTCAAAATACTATTAAAATTTATTCAAAAATATATTAATCGTATTAAAAATACTAATAAAAATTCCTTTATTTTAAAAATCTTCGATGATGAATGATCGATGTTCATTTTTTAATTTATCTCAATTTTCTTAAACAACATTTTTATTAAACATTGCCTTTAAGTAATTTTTTTTAATTGCTTTTTAGCTTTTATAATGAAATACAAAATGCCTAGAAATTGCTTTGATTTAAAAAGGAATATATGAATTTTCTGAGTGATTATAATGTCAGAGATCTTTAAATTTTACATGCATATTGTCTTCAAAAGTATCTCGAAAATTTAAGTTCAAATATTTCCTCATTTTCTTTCTGTTATTCCACAGATACATTTTTAAGATTTAATTTATTTTATTAACTTTCTCGTTTTATTTTCTTCGATATACATATATATATATATATATGTAAGCGGCAGTATTGGATACTTTTAAAATTTAGACTTTTTGGGATGCCTGAACACGATCTGAATTGTTTTGGAAACGTCTAACGGTCTGTTTGCCTGTATGTATGTTACAGCCATTTGTAACACAAGAAGTATAGCACCTGTAACCCAAGAAGTATAGCACGGAATTCCATGAAAATATATTCAATTATATCATGCTGATTATGTTTTGGTTTATATCTCATTACACATGACGCTTCTACGAGTGTTTTGAGATTTCCATGCTACCTATAAATTAGCACATGTAAGACGAAATTGCACCAAACCTATAAGAAATGCGTGCTTATTATGAAAAACTGTAATGATTTAGACGGATTTTCATCACTCAGAAGTGGCTGTTGGTATACTATACTTTTATTTAGAAATTTAGTTCAAAGTCAAATGTTTTATTTTAATGGGGATAATTTTATGTATAATTATTTCCATCGTTTAAAGCATTATTTTAACTAATATACTTCCAACCACATTTTGGTAGAATCGCACATATTTCATGGAAACTCTCTCTGTTCTGTCTATTTCGAAACTTTATTAACTCTATATCTTTTACAATGAATGTTTTTATTGCATCTGAATTTCTATAGTGAACAAATACACAGAATATATACATGTGAGGTTAATTATTAAAAATTATATTTGTTTATCCAATTTGAAGTTGAATACCCTAAATGGGTAGTGTCGAGCTCTGCTTTTTAATTCGCTGATCACTGTTATACATTTAAAAAGATGCGTTGCACATCCTACTCATAATTGTTGGTGTAACTACTATAGATAAATTAATGATATTAATGTGGCATAGAAAGAAATTCTTCATGCATGCAACATAAAATTTTTTGCGTTTTTCGCATTCTGCATACTATCTAGTCATCATACTGTCTGTCGTATCATCTAATATTTAAAGAACAAGAATAAACTGTCAGATTAGCACTGATCAGCTTTTTAACACTTTCCAAGAAAGTTGAAAAGTGTCTATTACTTCGATTTTTCTGGCCGTCTTTCCGCGCTGTAACTCTCGTAAATATACTCGGACTGCCCTGAAATTTTTGGACGTTATTAAGATTTACCATAGCACGATTTCTATTTCAAGTGAAGTTTGTAGCATGCTTAGTTCTTTTACAGAGACAGACAAAGGTATTCCGTACATCACAACCAATGGGAAAAAATCGTTTCAAATAATTTTTAATGATGTTACACGCTTTCAAGCATAAAATAATTGATATGCATTTAAGAAGTGCACTAAAATAAGCAATCTGAAGAACATGCGATACAAATAATACATATTATTCACTAACAGGGCCGCACAAAAGAATTCCGTTACATAATGATATGGGGGGGGGGGGGGGGGGGCGGCGGATTGCTTGCGGCGTATTTTAATTATGTTAAACTATTTCATGTATAATGAAATTAATATACGTCGCTGAGGTTTACTATAAATTATTTTATGTATAATAAAATGTGCACAGCATTTACAGGGACACACAAACAATTTCATGTAATATATTGTATCCGAGGTACTGTACATAAGCGATGATTGCTTGAAATGCATTTTTAATTATGATGTGCGCTTAGATGTTTCACTATATTTATGCATACTATAGGGTGTGCATAAATGCTATAGTTCATACACAGGGCTACACAAAAGCATTCGAAAGGGTTATTGAGCATGAGCGTAAATTGCTTAAACGTAGTTTTTAAAGGATTTATGCATTTTGACGCTGAACTGAATTTAGTTTATTAAGAAATGTTTGTAAAATATAGATAAAATGATATACTGGGTAACGCAGAGATTTGGATACATAACCGTCTATGGATGATAATATCTGGAAATGTGATTTCAGTAGTTTTAAGAGTGTTTTAGTTTAAATTAAATTTTAGCTAAATAGTGGCGTGTAATAAATGTAATATTGTCTATGGGTGGTAACTGCTAAAATCATTTTTTAAAATATTTTATGCGTTTTCTAAAATGCTCACTTAGTTATCTTATGTACCTCATTTCCTAAATAACGAAGTTTAGCTAAAACATTCAGGAATTATTGGGAAGTGTTTCATGATCTATGATTAACGCGTGGTTTTTCTTTTTTGTTTATTTACTTATTTAGGCAATCTTCATAAATGCTTTTCTGTGATTTTTCATGCAAAAATATTAACACAAAAAATGAGCTACATTTAAATCGTGGAACACTTTTAAACTCTTTAAATAGACAATATTTTTACGAAGTCTTCATCTTTGGTTCAATGAAAAGTAAGTTTCGAATAAACAAGATCATTTGAACTTCAAAAAAAATTTTGTGCTCTTTCGTATTCGAGAATTATACAGAAGTAATTTCCTTTATTTTTGCATAAAATTGAAAATGTTGTTTAATTAAATTCCCTCTAAATAAACATACACATATTTAGTAATTTATGAAAATATTTTCCTCCATTGAAAAAAACAAGGTACTTAATCTTTATTTTACTGTTGTATATTTGTAGTTATAATTGGCATTAACCTTTATCTTATTGTCGTATATTTTAAATCAGAATAGGCATGTTTGAACTTTGTAATTTCATTATCAGTTTAAAAATTTATCTTCGTTCTTTTAGCTCAAGCAACCTCTATGCCATAAAATCAACAAAATGTCTTTACAGACAGTTAAATTATAAAGGGAAATTCTCACAAAGAAGAATTACATATCATTTCCTTATTTAAATATTTTCTGAATGTAAAATAACATTCTGAAAACTAATACTCTAACATAAGATTTCGTTATGTAAGTTATTGGAGCATGTTATTTAAATCTGAAAACTTATATTCAAGTTTTATATCTTGAAATATAATAGTTTATTTTCGAAAGAAATTTATTATCAGAAAAATGATCTAATACAACCAAAGAGAAATAATACTTTTTACGTATTTCTCATATATTTTAATTTCTATGAATTAAGATACCTAGAAAAACAAGATGCGTGAGTTCAAACAGAATGGAAATTATAGTGAGAACTTTACTTTTAAATCTAGCCTTTAATTATTATATTAATGTCATGATATTTTTCGTGTTTTTAATCAATATCAAAACAGTAGATAACCATAGGCCGTTCATGATACAAGTATATATTATTTTTAAAGTTTTCCATGTGCAAAAAGATTATGGTTATATATTTTTTTAATGAAAATGGAATTTCTAGATGGTTGTGTTTAAATAATATTAATATTTGATAATGCCATGATCTGGATCTAGTGCGAGTGTCTCATCATACTGGAATACGGATAAGGTAGGTATACAGAAATTTCCTTTATATTTTTCACCTATTGCAGAAATGTAGACAATATGTATTACAAAAGTGTTTGAAGAAAGGTCGGATTTAACATTATGTTCATGTATGATAAGTTATGTTGAATGTTAATCATCCCATTTATTAAAAAAAATAAAGTTACACTTTTATATTTTTTTATATAGTCACTAGATCCTAAAGTTATACTTAGAAAAGAAGTAACCATGCTTTGACATGTAAACAGGTAAACATTTTATTCTTTCACGACCAACACGAACTGAGATATCATGGTTTGAAATACCTAAACTTTTGGACATTTTCTGGCATTGAAACTCTTCTGTTTATTTTATTCTCGCCAAACTCAGAAATTAAAAAATATATAGTAACATACATCGGTAAATATTGGTCGTAGTAAAATTAAATTTCTACAGTTTTACTTCTAAGAATAGAGTTAAAAGTTTTTTTTTTATAAAGTCACTAAAAGTTAACTATAAGTTTAAACTATGCTAACTATAGTTTAACTATAGTTTATAAAAAACACCGGTTTGTATAAAAAGTTAAAAATGTGAATTTTTAAAAATTAAATGCATGAATATTTCAGCAACATAATGCCAGTTTAAATCATAATTTAATCCCTTTTTCCATTTATAATGCCTACGGTTCTCCAAGAGATGACCACTTACAGCGTGTTTCAATATTTTTGGGACACTCTGTATAAAAATCCCTAAATTGGACCGAAAGTTTTAAGGTGCGTTCCTAATTATTTGAAAACGTTGCACCTATAGTCGCCGTCTGGTACGTCCGTCTGTCCGCTATAACAGCGTAAAAATTGCCCAACCAAATAATTTGTAATTTAATATATGTAATTGCAGCAGAATTTTGTGGAGTCATTTCAAATTTTATGAAAATCGAATCGAAATTTAAAAAGATATTAATAAAAGTTTTATTCATTCTATTAAATCCTGTCATACGTGATTAATTCAATGATATTCCATGATAGGTAATTATTCTAGGTTGCTATAGTGATTACGTCCTATTTAAAAAAGAAACATATTACTTCCTCATTACTGAATTAATATATACAGGCGTGGATGACCGAGCTATCTTCGGTCAAAATTAGCTTTACGTTCAACACGATATAATGTTCTCATTGTATCCTTCTCTCTGTGTTATTGTTATAAATAATATTATTTTATAGCAGTATTATTTACAAAAACAATCAATAGGAAAACTATGTACGTACATGTTTCTAATTTTTACATTATTTACACATTTATAAAGAAAGGACATCAATCCGAAATACATTTTGAGCTCGACTCTGATTGGTTTAAACATGTATCTCTAGAATTTCTAAAAAATTGTTTCACAATCGGAAAGGATAATTTTTTCGCCAAATATAGACAAATTTGGCGACATTTTTTTCATTTAGCGTATATGTTTTGGCATCCGCAATCTTGAAAGTCGATTTTTCGGCCAAATGTTGCCAATATTTCGTCAAATATCGCCAACTTCAAGGCTTCGTGAGCCTGACACGTAGTGATCCAAAATGATCCACTATTCAAATATGCTCGGACATGTGACTTAGCTTAATGGACTTCAGGTAATTAAAAACGGTAGGATACAACATTTAATGAAAATCGCTTAAGCCGCTTTATAGATAAAATTAGCTTGACCCTGCAGTGTCCCCAAAAGACCACTAATCTAAATTTCTCGAACATGTGACCAAGCCCAACGATCTTCTCAAGACCGAAAACGGTACAATACAAAATTTGGTCGAAATCGTTTAAGCCGTTTTTAGATACAATTATCTTGACCTGGACACATAGTGTTCCAAAATGATCCACTAATCCAATTTTCTCGAACATGCGACCTAACACAATGGTCTTCTCGTGCCCGAAAATGATGGAATACAAAATTTAATCAAAATCGTTAGAACTGTTTTCTAGATAAAATTTGCTTTGCCAGTAACGACCCAAAAATGACCCATTTATCGAAATTTCTCGAACATATGACCTAGCCCAATGATCTGCTCGCGACCGAAAAATGTATAATACAAAATTTTGTCAAAATCGTTTGAGAAGTTTTTTAGATACAATTAGTTTGACCTTGACCCATTGAGACCCAAATTTACCCACTATTCAAATCTTCTCGAACATTTGACTTCGCATACTGGTCTTTTGTTAAATAAAAATGTGGGATACAAAATTTAGTCAAAATCGTTTAAGCCGTTTTCTAGGTAATATTAACTTGACCCACAATGACCCCAAAATGGCCCACTAATCTAATTTTCTCGAGCATGTGATCCAGCCCATTGGTTTTCTAAAGACCCAAAACGGTGGAATGCAAAATTCAGTCAAAATCATAAGAGCCTTTTAAAGATAAATTTAGCTTGGCCCTTAATGACCCAAATTGACTTATTAATGGAAGTTTTCCGAACATGTGACTAGCTAAATAATCTTCTCGTGCCCGAAAATGGTATAATTCAAATTTTTGTGAATATCGTTTGAGACACTCTTAGATATAATTAGCTTGACCCAGACTCATTGTGACCCAAAGTGACCCACTAATCGAAATTTCTCGAAAATGTGATCTAGCCCAATGATCTTTACTTGCTCGGAAACGGTATAATACAAAATTTTGTCAAAATCGTTTGAGCCGTTTTTAGATACAATTAGCTTGACCCTGACCCATTGTAACCGAAAAAGACCCGTTAATCGAATTTTCTTGAACATGCGACCTAGCCCAATGGTTCTCTCGAGCCTGCAAACGATAGAATAAAAAATTTAGTCAAAATCGTTAGACCCGTTTTCTAGATAAAATTAGCTTGACCCACAGTTACCCCAAAATGGCCCGCTAATCGAATTTTCTCTAACATGTGACTTAGGCTAATGGTCTGCTCGTAATCCAAAATGATAAAATACAAAATTTAGTCAAAATCGCTAGAGCCGTTTTCTAGATAAAATTGGCTTGACCCATAGTGACCAAACATGACGAACTAATTGAAATTTCTTGAACATGTGACCTAGCCCTTCTCGTGCCCGAAAACGGTTGGATACAAAATTTAGTCAAAATCGATTGAGCCGTTTTTTAGATATAATTAGCTTCACCCAGACACATTTTGACCCAAAATGACCCACTAATCAAATTTTCTGGAACATTTGACCTAGCCCAATTGTCTTCTGGTTCCCGAAAATGGTAAAATACAAAATTTAGTCAAAATCGTTAGAGCCGATTTCAAGATAAAATTCACACACTCACTTTTTGGCAATTTATACTACAAACGCACAACATTTGCCACGTTTGACGTACAGTTTCCGATGTGTTAAATTTAATAATAAGCAATCGGCTACAGCTACTTACGTTATTTCTTCGACGTATGCAATTTAGAGAATTTTATTACTACACCTATTTATGGAACTGAGTTTTATAAAGTGGTTAAATGACTCAATCTAAAAACAAACTTGATCGCAGTTCATCCAAACTTTAAATTTTTAGTCTGTTGAGTTGTCGAAACATCTAAAAATGGTTTTAATTGTCAAGTAACAAGGTTATTTTTCGAAGCATTAAAGTTTGAGACATCAGTATGCTGCAGAGAAAAAAATCTAGATTTTATTTTCAGTAAGAATAACGAAAACAAAAAAGACAACAGCTTAGATTGAAAAGTGGCTACTGCAGACTCAGTACGAAAAGTTAGAGTCAGGTTGCTTTGATGGAACGAATATTTAAGTGTAGACATCAAAGATATTCGTGTCAGGTTTGAGAAAATTAAGAATGTCGTGAAGGGCATATTACGCGACCTTTTCAGTTTACACATGAGTTAGGAATTGTGAATGAGAATAGATTCGGTTCCTATCTTACCACTACATGCTACACGTCTGTGTCAATCTCTTCATGTTTGGTTGTTTCGTCGCATGAAGATAGCGGGGAGGGAAATTCTCATTTAATATAAAGGTGATCATTGTCGAAGTAAGATACTCAAGTAGTCTGGCTTCCATCGCTTTCTCCTACAGAAATTACTGCATGTAATATCGATAAAAGATGCCCAAGATATTGAATCGAACTCTCGGAAGTGCGGAGCCGTCCATTTATACAGATCTGAAATAATGACAGATAGGCTTACACTCGGCAGCCATCCCCTAAAAACAAAAATGTGTGACACACTGTTGAAATACTTGCAAGTATGTCCCAGATCTTAGTCTGGAAGAACATCGAGAAGAAAATGACTAACGTTCTGGCAGTAAAATATGTCTCAGCTGTAGATCTACTGTCATACAAAGATAATGGTTCATTGTTTGCTGCTGTTTTAGTTCATGATGAAACAGCTTTGAAACCCACCTCAGGGCTTACAAAAATAATGCCAACAATTCCTAGTAGTAAAAGTAACACATGTGATAATTTTTCTGTTAATGGTTCTATCAGTGCTTATGCCAAAGAATCTGAAGAATTAGATGATGAAGTCGAGGATAAACACGAATAAGCAGAGTCTTGAAATTGAGGTTAAAAGAAGTATAGAACTGGAGTTTGTGTCACTGAAAAATGTTTTCGCAAGATCTTAATACCACACTACATAGGAAAAATAATTTATTTTGTAGATCATGAAGTTGCTTAATTTTCCGTTATGAAAACGCTAGAGAAATAAAATACCTCCACATTTCTAGTCAGATCTGACGAGACAAGTGCGCGCAAAAAGATATCGTTTTCCAACCCATTCCTTCAGCGAAAAAATGTTTCCACGGATATTTGTCTGCGATTATTGAAGCGATTTAGGTAAAAGGATAGATTTCGTTTATTATAATATTTTTCTCTTATTTTTCTAAATGCCTTCGTTTGTTTTAATTTGTTTGTATTTTTATATACAATCTAGATAATTTTTCACTTTCAAGTGTTTCTTCTAGCAAAAAAATTTTAATTGATTGTCTGTAAAATGAATAAAAAAACTAAACGATGTCAAACCAATTTTAATCGTTAGAAACTGGTTGATTAAACACTCTGCTTTGGTAACATTGAAGAAATTCCATTTCTGTAGTTGAAAAGCGCCGGAATCTGGTACTGGGCGCAGGACCGTGCGAAGATAAAACTCCTCCCGGAGCAAAATTTCAACATGGCGACCACCACAATGCCTCCTCTTTGTGTCACAAAATTGACAAAGAGCAGAAACAGAAATGAATTCTATTGAATATATATTTCGCTTTTATTTAAAAAGCCCCACCAGTTGCCGAGAGGTTCTGCTCTCGAAGCTGGTAGACGGGGGGTGCTGGGATCGAAACCAATCGCGCCCGTCGGTCTAATCATTCGGAGTTTTCGTTTTTTTCTTCGAACAGTGGATTTCCATGCGTAAATACGGGTTAGGTTAACTCATAAAGACCCCAAGAATGACATTCCCTCCTCGGGCCTATATCTCTCGAGTAGATAATCGGCCGTCAAAAATCAACCTTTATTTAAAAACTTTAAAAGTTTGGTTTTAATTCAGAAATTCCAAACAACTAACTAACATAAGAGAAGATTGCCCTTATATTTCGGCAAAGGACATCTGAGCGTAGAGCAATTGTATATACCGGTACAGTATAACAGTTTGCAACACTTTTGGATCCCAAGACGGAAACCACTATGCTGTTTTGAGAGTGTATGTATTTGTCACAAGATTAGAAAGAAAATTTCAGAGTCAGGAAATAGAAAGTTAACAATAGAGACTAAGACAAAGACAGTAAACAAATTTCCGAAAGGAAGACGTCGTTTGTCAGATTTTTTTTTCAGTATGTGGTAAAGATAATGGGACGATGAAACGACATTGAAACGAAAAATTTACCTACTTTCAATGGGAAAAAAATACAAGGTATACATATATATATATATATATAAAAGAAAAAAAATACGTTGTTGGTAATATAAATTTGGCAACTCTTCAAATTCGGCTTCCGAGTTGACGACCCCTTTGACTCCCCTTTCTCACGGTACCGGGCATCTTGCAGGTAACTTTTCCCAACAACTTTTTGATTTATAGCAATGAAGGTGGCAAGAAAAAAAAAGAAAATATAGCCAGGACGTTTTAATATCGTTCCATATGACAAATTTTTCGGCTCCTCAACAACCTATGTGTTATATATTTCCTATATATATAAAAAAAAAAATCTACACTGAGTGGCATATATGAGAAATAAATAATACACAAAGCTGCAGAAAACATTTTGGATATTTTTCCGCCTATGAAAGATAAATGTTGAAATTTGGCGTTTAGATGCGTTATGTGGTTTCCAAATCTTTTACATGATCTTTCACTTTATTGAACGTGAAGTTTTATTAGAGTAATCTGAATATAGTGGAAAGGGATTCATAATCTATGCTTGACACATGATTTTTCTATACTGTTTTATGTTATTTTGGGTATCCATATGTATATTGTAGTATCCATGTGTAACATTTCAAATCTGTAATGTATCTTTGCTTGTAAAGCAAAACGGAGAGATGATGCTTTTAAATTTTTAAATTGAAAGTTACAACTTCTTTATAGAGTATGGAACGTCCTTAATTTGTACATGAAAGGAAAAAAGAGGCACGTTTTCGAAATTATGCTTATCATTTGTGTATTGTAGTATCCATGTGTAACATTTCAAATCTGTAATGTATCTTTGCTTGTAAAGCAAAACGGAGAGATGATGCTTTTAAATTTTTAAATTGAAAGTTACAACTTCTTTATAGAGTATGGAACGTCCTTAATTTGTACATGAAAGGAAAAAAGAGGCACGTTTTCGAAATTATGCTAACTCTTTAAAAGAAAATTCATATTTATATTTCGGTGGTGATATATGCAGACTTAAAAAGATTTAACCATTTTCAAAATATAAATTCCTCAGGTTGGTGTGAAATATACATTAGTAAAAATTCTTTTCTATTCATATTTACGTGGATATAAAAATTTATGGTATGCTTTGAATAAAATTTGTAAGCTTTCCAGGAAAATCTTTGAATAATATAGTAATGGGATATTATAAATGAGTGGGAAACGTTTAGTAGAATAGGATTTTTGCTGAGAAAGAAAATCCAAAATACGCATTCAGGATTCGAATAGCTCTAGAAATTCCATAATTCAAGGTAAAACATTTGAACATGGCTATAACCAACTTTTCGAAACATTTTTAATGTGTTATACAGTAAATCATTCAAAAGACTAGATATATGTTCGCTTCTGCATATATGTAAAAGAATCGTTGTTTTTCTGAGCATGACATTACATACAAGACACTCTATAAAAATATTAAACGACTAGGGGATTTAAATATTTACGTTTTTGTTTTACCATAATAGGAATCATGCATTTACTTTCGGAAAAATTCCTACATACGGAATTTATCTTCCAACATTTTAACAGTCAGAAGTAAATCATTATTTATATATTCATAGATACTGAACAAATATTTGTATAAGATTTACTGAATCTAGATTAAACCAACGACTGCAAGAATGAAAGGAAAAAGAATTCAGTAAATTCTTGGATTCGTATAAAAATATAAAATGAAGATTTTATTGTTTGCACAATTTGCAGCATACCCATATTTCTATATAGTTTTCCGATTTCCATTTATACTCATTATTATCAGTTGAACAATTGTTTTTCCATGGAAGTTTATAAGACGATAAAACAGTTATTATGAACGTAAATAAAATAATATAAAAATATGCATAGCAATAACGATTAAAAACTATTTTGTTAAAGATAAATTAACTCAACTATAATTTATCGGTCATCAAGTGTGTGTATTTTATTACTCCAATATTGCAGAATACGGTTGGGGCAAATAATTAATTTTCAAGGGCACCGCACTACGTTGCACAGGACCAGGTTTCAGTGAATGTGTTTATACGGTTCATTCGCACGTTTATACAGATACAGCACTATCTGCAGCTAAAAAGAGCAACCCTAAATGTTGTTGAATTTATGTACCTGATTTACACTTGATTTATACCTGATTGCGTTGTACCTGATTTATAATGTATGATACTGAAATAACCTGAAAGTGATATTATTCATTTTTATTCACTCTGCGATATGTCAAAGTTATACAACATTTCATTTGATTCTAATATAAAATTTTAGAAAACATTAAAACATAACACACATAAACATTCAACATTAAAATATGGGATTTAAGTCATTCATCCGAAAACGGACAAATTCAATCAAAATTCATCTGGCGTTCGTAAGGCACAAATACTATTTCATTCACGTAGTAGAAGTGCCTGATTAAATTTTATATATTTTTTAAAATGAGGAATTTTTTATATTTTTATACATTTTTGTTATGTATCGTGTTGTATTTACGCCATGATGATTAAATATTTATAATGTAAATGTTATATAGCTTTTTATATTTAAGACTTACAAGATTATGTCTAAACATTTGGACAAAATTTATTTGTGCAAGAGACGGCTTCACATTGTTGCCTACAATTCGTCGATGATTTAGGTATATTTGACAGATTAAATGGTACAAACAACAAAAGTGCCAGTCAGTTGGTGCAGAAACGGAAGAGTTTGCCATAGCAACATCGCAATATAAGACCTCTGTAATGTGAGGTGAATAACATCCCCATTTCAAATAACTACCTCGAATCGAAAGCATCATCAATAGTATGTTCGGGATTCATTTCACATTTGAGACAGCCTTGTGATGTTGCTAAAGTAAGACTTCATCCTCTGATGCGGCAGCTTCCCACGGTCTCGTTAACTGCAATTTTAATTTATCCTATATAAAAAATCATTGACACTATCATTGGTTGGAAAATTGTGACACTGTCTTTCAAACTGTAAATCATAGTAGTACGCACTACAACAAACAATTTCGTTTTACAGCAAATCAGGTTTAGAACGGATTTATATAGTCAAATAGACAGTGTTTCTCTCCGATGAGGCTGATTATTATTTTCCTCTTAACAATAATTTTGATTTTCTTACGAAATTTAAAAAATTATTTTTTTTAAAAAATAAGACTCCCCAAAGAAATAATGTAAGTGGTTACCGTACTTATGTAAATAGCACGGAACAAGAAAATCCATGTTTGTGAATGTTATCAACATTTCATACCGTTTTCCTTATTAAAATGCAGTAAATTTCCATATATTTACTTATAAATTAAAATCTAAAGTCCGTGTAAGATAATGCACACGAGAGGCGTACTGAGATAATTTCATGTATCTAAGTTTAACGACGAGGAATTGGAACAATATTATATTTTACTTATTTTTTTCCGCTCACTTTTGTATAGTTAGCTATTGGATATTTAAAAAAATAATAATAACTTTTTTATTCATTTACTATTTGTTATTTCTATACTCCTCCAACAATTTTTCCAAATTTCATATACATTAGTTTAATTTTGTGACAGTTATAGAAGCGTACATTGTAGTTAAAAGAAACCATTTCCCTTCTCCGTTAAGTGTATAGAATAAGAATTTGGACCTTGTGTAAGAAAACTCTGTAGGGAATTGGCTGACTCTGAATTTTCCTCAGGGAAATTACTCTGGGTTTATTTTATTGAGGATTTTGTGCGTTTTTTTTAATTCATAATTCCCGTAGGTCAAAATTTCTGAAGAAGAATCATAATTTTTGATATAAATAACTCAAATCCAAGCAAAACGTATATAACGAATTATATGGTGCTTAAAGTTCAAATGCATATATAGCCGTTTCATTTTATGGTTATATATCCTTAACGCTAGAAGCGCCAAGAGCAGTCAATTTGACTTCTACCGCATACGTATAATTCGATTTGAACCAGATTTATTTTTTAAAAAGAGTTAAATATATATATCACACAAGAATAAGTTAAATAGGTAAGTTAAAATGCTTTAAATGAAAATGTTAGTGTACATTTTTAAAATTAAAACTTGAGTGAAATTTCTGGCGTTTCCAGTTATTTGATTGATATCCAGTTTATTGATTGATAAAGCAAAAGAAATTGCTATTTTTTTAGAACATTATTGTTCATGTACAATAACAAAACTATATTCATCAAATACGATCAACTTAGAAAAACGCATTAATTTTATTTTAATAATACGTGCAAAGTGTAACTGTTTTCAACAAGAAAAAGGGTCAAATTATTAAGTGATATCTGGGAGTACGGCAGTGCGTCCGCCAAGTTCGCACAAGCCGTAAGCTACCTTTTCCTCAACCATTTTGGCATGCTTTTCACCCCCTCATAACGTCGTTTTAGGGAGAGATATAGAATTTTTTCTTTTATACACATGTTCATATGATCAAATTGAACTAAGGTTCCACGATTTCATGTTTCTGTATTTAGTAGTTTTCGAAATATTAAATTCCGAAAAAGCGCTTTTTTGTCACTGACTCACTTCGCATCATCAAATAACTAAGGTACTTCTAAAAGTCGTAGAATCATGAAATTTCACAAGTAAGTCGGGTTTGTAGCACAATTAACCAGAAAAATCTGAAAACATAGAATTTCCGCCTCTAAACCCTTAAAACAGGGGGTGTTGATTTGGCCGTAAACAGTTCCTTCACATTCAATTGCGCCAATGTTGGTCGCCAATACTCGATTACAGAGTTTTGAAGGGGTCACGTAATTTCAAGCAGAATAAAACTTTATATATATGCTTTTCCAAAGATGTTTGTTAAATAGAAAAAAAATGAATATACCTAAAAATTTTAATCAGTATAGGTTATGAATATGATATATTCACGATATTAAAACAATAAAACATTTAACAAAATATAACCTCAATTCGGTATGTTTCCGATATAGTAGCCTTGGCGAAATAGAGAAAATAGCCTTGACGAGAAAAGAAATTTGATAATAACGTATTTTCTGGCAACCTATCTACTGTGTCATATACACAAGCAATTTTTTCCATATGTATACAATTTATTTAATGTAAGGAACCCATTTATTTATTTTTATATACCAACATAAATAATTTGTATATAAAAAACAATATTTTATACGTGTATAAATAAAATATTTATATGTATATAAATAGTACATATATAAATAACATAAAAGTTCATCAGGTTTGTTTTCATAGTTGTTTATATCATTTGGCAACATATCTCAGTTTCTGAAGTCCGAATTGCGCCAAGATTTTTAAAAAAACGCCAAGGTCCCCATAGTGGAAAAATATCCTAATTCTCATATGAAAGTTTAAAAATCTGCTTTTAATTAAATGAAATGTGTAACTAATAAAGCTGTCTTTAACGATGTGCGACAGATGCGGTGTCCGAAGTCCGCTGCTAATGTTATTATATTGTATTATTAGCCTACTTACTGTTAATTTATTGTTAATTTTAAATCTGTAAAAGAAAGATTATAGTTATAGATCAGATATGTTGGTTGCCAAAACTCGATTACAGAAAATTAGCCTGAGTTATAAAGGTGTTACATGATTTCAAGCTGAATGAAATTTTATATGCTTTTAAAAAATCTTAATAAGGCAAATATTTCAGTTTATCTGTCCATATGTCTATCTTTTACTTCCTTAAAACAAATTTTATTAAAGACCGGGAGGCGTCTGCACAGATCATCACCTCATCGAATTGACGGCTGAAATTATAGGACTAGTTAAAAATCGATTAGCGTATTAAAATGCAACTGGTCTGCCAAGTCCTATCTTTGTGGAAACCACCTACAGACCCGATTTTACCGGTTAATTGGTGGATTTTCCATTGTGTTTTTCTGCACCCATTCCTCCATGTTTCCATACTTTTGGATGCAGGAAAATACAATAGTAAACCTATCAGTCACCCACTAAAATTAGGTCTTCATGTTGTTTCTACCAATATATGACTTAACAGACCAGTTGCATTTTAATGTACTAATCTAGTTTTAACTAATCCTAAAATTTCAGCTGTAAACTCGATGAGGTGATGGTGTGTGCAGACGCCTCCCGGTCTGTTATAAATGTCGGAATTCTAATCTCAATAGCACTCTGGTCAATCTGGCAAATATCCCTACTATTTATGGAACACTATTCCTTTAAGTGCGTTTTAGTAATGTTAAAGAACTCTATACATATGCATCATACATATTATACATATGCATATAATACGTAATACATTTGCATCATACATATTATAGGTATGTGTATAATAAATAATACATATGCATCATTATGACGTCAGAACAAACAAAACATTTTTTGTCGCCAAATTTGAGAATTGACATGATATATTACCAAATTTGGTGATACTTCGCTAAATGTCGCCAAGCCTGGCGAGTATTTGACGTTTGTGGCTATTTTTCAATGAGTTAATTATTAATGCGAGCCATCTATTTATATTTTTCCGCATATCATCTGAATAGTTAAATAATATAACGTACGAATATTTCCAAAGTGGCAGTAGTTTCGTCACTGCACAAAACCTCTGCTATTGTTAATATATTGTACTGTTATTATACTTACTGTGACTATGTTGTTAAGCTTTAAACTTCTGTATTATATAAATAGAATTTACGGAAACTATTAAAGCACCGAAACTGACAATTCTCCTTATGATTAATATAATTTTATAATATGTAACCTGTTAATCGATATGTACCGTTAGAAGGAATCTTCTATAATCCGGTTTCTCGCATTTAAGTTTTCAGGTTTCGAATAAAATTAGCTAAAAACTTAAAACCATGGCAAATTGGCTAGTTCTTCAACACGATTAGATGAGAAGAATGATAGATTTTCAAATGGATCATAGCAGTGAGCCCGTAGACCTTCTATTCTTCCGTAATCGAGTCTATTGAAAAGGTTAGCATGAAACAAAAAGATATTAGCATCAATATGGTTGCAGATATTATCAATATTATTATTAAATGCAGATATTATCAAAGGATTTAATAAGAATAATTTCACTTGTACCTAATCGTATCAGTTAAAATACAGTAATAAAATACAATTAGAAAAGATTACTTAATAAGATTAAAAATTTCCGCATTAGAGAACGAATCGTAACTGATAAGGAAACATGCATAAGTGAGTTAAAAGATATTTGTCATGAAAGAATGAAATACATAACAACACAAAATATATGTTGTGCTTCCATGATCGTAAAGAGTTCTTGATTTCTCTATGAAAAGCTTCCGACTTTTCGAAAGAATGGGCAAGTAAATTAAATTATGAATAACAGTAACATGATGCAACGTTTAATATGCAATTAATAGAGTATATACTGCTTGCTAGAGGCGGCTAGTACTTTAATATAAAAAGAAATAAAGTATGAATTTATAAAGCTCAATAAAATAAATTTAGGTATTTTTATGCTAGCCGGGCGCGAAATGGCAACTCGCCAAATACTGTCCCTAACTCTATTGCTCATATTGCATTTATTTCATTTAAAAATATAAACTTTTCAGTCATCTCATTTAAAATAGATGCATTTCCCTCATTTTATTTAATAGAATATTTAACATAGAAATAAATAAATAAATAACAAATAATTACATAAACCAAAATAATTTTATTTGAAAATCAAAGCATTGTTTCTAATTTACACATGTGAAAAATGAAAACTTCTTTTGGCGAAAAAACTAAATGCTAATTAGGAGATTTGCTCCCGGCTAACATAAAAGTACTGAAATTTAAGTTTTTTTTATATTAATATAGCTTAGAAAAAACTAGAAAAAACATACAAAAAGTAGTGATATCCCAACAAAAAGTTTTCGGTAAAAAAAAAAAAAAAGCGCCAAGTTCTCCTTAATGTTTCGGGCAGAAAAAGTAGTGATATCTGAAGTTCGCACAAGGGCACAAGTTAAAAGCCAAACATCCCAAATCTTTCATTGAAAATGGCTTCCTGCGACTTGGCCGTTAATGCCTTCGAGAGGGTTTTTCAAATTTTAAAGTATGTACAAATGAGCTACATGACAACTACATTTTTTGATTATTTTAGACATTTTGTGGCACAAAGTACAGAAATAAAATATACATTTAAAAAAGTATTTAAACCACTTCAGTCTATTTAAATGCTTAGAAGTTAAATATAACAAAATACTTGTATTCAGAAGGTAATATCCCTAATTGCTAAAACATAATTAGTATCAGCTTTTAACAGTTTATAAATAGAATACCTTTTAATGTATGCAAACAAACTATAATAAATGTTCAAACGAAAAAATCTCTTTCGTCAATGCACAAGATTTCAATATTATACAATAAAATATAATGTAACATATTGTGAGATTTGAAGAAAGTAAATTTTCTTTTATTTCTTAGGTTTTACGTTAATGACTTTAGCTTTAGACCGTACGAAATGGCAATTAAACCACATGTGGACTAAATGATCTGTAATCAAAACTATTGTTTGTTGAAATTGATGGCATTTATCAGAAATCTTTTACTTATAATGTCTTTCTGTGAATTTGCCTCTTTGCATACTAATATTAATTTTAATATTTAAATAATTCATAAATGCGAAATTTCCGATCATTAATTTTGAAATGCTGTAGAAGGCATTAACGGCCAAGTCGCAGGAAGCCATTTTCAATGAAAGATTTGGGATGTTTGGCTTTTAACTTGTGCCCTTGTGCGAACTTCAGATATCACTACTTTTTCTGCCCGAAACATTAAGGAGAACTTGGCGCTTTTTTTTTTTTACCGAAAACTTTTTGTTGGGATATCTTTTTCTGATACAATTCGGTGTCTTATTTAAATACCGGTTGTTTTACAAGTTCGGTGCCAAAGTAAAACGTGATAAAAAAAGATCTATTGGTCTGAGAGACATGCGGATTGCAGATTAATGTTCAGCGTGGTGTCATGTTTGAGAAAAAATAAGAGTGTAGTGAAGTGCGTAATATGCGATATTGTCAGTTTACACACGAGTTTGGAATCGGTTAGGAATTGTGAATGACAAAACGTTTGGTTCCCATCTTACCAGCACATGCAACACGTCTCCATACATCTCTAGTTCAAAATCTTAACAATAGAGGGCGCTACTGCAGATAATTCCGTGGAATAATTCCATATTGCTCACACAATGCCAGATTTGGATACAAAAAAAGTGTACATGCACTATTCTTTTGTATCCCAATCTTGGATTGAGTAAGCAATACGGAATTATTCCATGGAATTATCTGCAGTAGCGCCCTCTATTGTTGAGATTTTGAACTAACTTTTTTGTTGGTGTCATACAAAATCCCGTACCACGCTGAACATTTATCTGCAAACCGTATGTCTCTGCGACTCCTAGACCTTTTTTGATCGCGTTTTACTCTCGCAACGAAATTTTGACAGCCCAGGTATGTATCTTTTATAGAAAAAGCTAAACATTTGTTTTCCGTTTATTTCATTTTAAAACAATGCATCAGCTAGAATTTATAGATCTATGAAATGCCTCGGATTTAAAGTATATTTTCATGTGTGTTAGAATTTCATGCACGGTCATACTCATTTTAACTTGTTATCTTTATTAAACTAGTATTTTTTGTAAAAATTAAAGTAAGAATATTTGTAACAATATGTATGCGCTATTACAGCTCTTAAAATACCGCTTGCGAAGAAATTTGCAGAATTGTACCATCAGCAGCAAATATTTGAGAAAAACGTAAATTCTGAAGGAGTTAAAAATATTTTAAACTTCTAGAATTTACATCAATATTTTAATTAAAAGGAACTACGTACGTAAGAGAAAGTTTTGTTTATGGTCACAAAGTTTGAGAAAATCCATGCTTCTTTTAATTCATATAAAATTTTATGAAGAGTTTAATTTTCTTGCTATTTAAAAAAAAGAATGTTGCTGTGTAACATTAAATATATATCTTATATATATCTTATGAAACTCTAAATCACAAGAGAACCCATTCTTCGAAATTACTCATAGGTTAATCGACATCTTTATTCAGAATAAATTTGCTTTTTTTTTACCCTTTACTTATCATTATAAGTCCATTTTCGAAATAACTATTTATTTTTTAATAAAAAAATTTAGTGGGTTTTTAATAAAAATTATTTGTATATGGGGCATTTCATAATCTTTCGACTTTCGGGAATAAAAATCTGGTGAAATGAAACTTTCTAAAATAACATTTTAATCTGATAGACGAATGCCTTAATGATTCAAAATAAAGAAAAAATGGTCAGCAGCGAAATTTTTTTTTATTTAACTGAGGTTTATGTTAAACTTGCGAGTTTAATTTTCCTTACCATTTTACCACTATAACTTTTTATTTTCTTCTAAATTTTTACTTATAATGAATTTGCATAGTACCCACAGGACATTCAAATAAGAAATAATAAAAATGTAGTACTTTTAATACAGAATTTTTGTACAACATTGTCTTAAAGGGGTGTTAAAGAAGGGACGGTAGGGTAAAAAATGGGGACGGTATAGGAAAAAAAGTGACGAAATGGGAAAAAAAGGGACGGTAAGGAAAATTACCGCCTATTTTTAGGAAAATCATGTTAAGACTAAGTGATAGCCACAATTTTCATTGATTTTTAGAAACAGTTGTTAACATTGGGTTATAGTATTTTTTTTTATTTACCACGAAAAATGCAGGAATAAACCTTGGGGACGGTAAAACTACCAATATAGCCGCGATCTTGAAATTGATATTTAAATGCTGATTTAAATTCTGCAGTAAATTTCCTGTCAAAGAATTTTAGACATTCTTTCTCTAGCGTACTTCTGCATGAGACAAAACTTGAAAAAATTCTGTGGCTGCATCTGAAGTGATTTTCTGTATAAGTTTAGCAAGAGGGACGGTAAGAATAAAAAACCCAGGGACAGAGTTAAAAAAATAATATCAACCGTAAAAATTTACGCAAGTTAATTTTTTACTACACATTTATATAAAACAATTGTCCCAGTTTCGGAAAAAAATTACATCGAATTACTTTTATTGAAACAATTTTATACAGACAGCTCCAAACTTAGAAATCAGCATCAGGGACACATGACGGTATAGGAGTTTTCCTGATATTTGGACCCCCAACATCGCCCAAAACTTATTTATCTCGTTAATATTGTTATGCAATCCTGCAATGTGATGTTCCCCAGTACATGAAATAAAAAAAAAACCACAAAAAAATGTATTAAAATAAAAATTATTATTCAGGGCCATAAAAGTCAAAAGATTGTGAGAATGCCCCATATATAGCTTGACAGAGTGTCAACATGCGTGTCATCGTGCTGACTTCATGGCTGTGTGTGATCTTATAAGTGTGTGTCAAAGGTTTCAAGGTGCTTTTCAAATTTTCAAAAGAAAAAAAAAATATGTGTCATTTCAAATGTATTTTATAATCTAATATATAAAAATGAAAATTTGTCTGTCTATCTGTATCTGTAATTCTATACAAATCCACATTTTCGAAACTAGGATTGTGTAATGTTGCTTCATGTAATTATTAAGATGCTACATGGCACAGAATGATATACATTTTAAAAGCAACGTTAAAAACACCAGAATAAACAAAAATTTCGCAGACTAGTTTCGGTAGCGTATAGCGTACCGTCCTCAGTGTCCTCAGTACCGGCACGGAGGACAGTACGCTAAACTTTAGTTGCCTCGGCCGTGTATTAAAACACGGCCGAGGCAACTAAAGTAATCCGGAATCGAAATAATTTATAGTTAATTTTTAATTAATAACAAACCACCAATTTAACAGCAATTGCCTATCAAATTTAAACATTTTTCGCTATAGAAGTTGTTAAAAATTAAAAATCCACAATAAAATTCTTACCACAACAATTACATTTCTATGGCAAGATTTCCACGTGAAAAATGAAAATGAAATAAATATAATAAAGCACACATATTACAATATATGTTAAAATACACATACACACATAAATAACGCCTGCATTCAACATTTAAAGGTATATATAACTATTATACAGACATACATACAATAAATACAATAAACACAACTGGAGTGAAAAATTAGCCAGACCCAGGAACCGAAACCGGCTCACATATTACAATATATGTTAAAACACAAATTCACACATAAATAACGCCTGCATTCAACATTTAAAGGTATATATAACTATTATACAGACATACATACAATAAATACAATAAACACAACTGGAGTGAAAAATTAGCCAGACCCAGGAACCGAAACCGGCTCGGAGTAGCTCAGTGGTTAGAGCAGCAGTCTTGTATACTGTGGTCCCGGATTCGATTCCTGGCTCTGGATAATTTTTCACTCCAGTTGGGATTATTGTATTTATTGTCTGTATGTCTATATAATGAGATAAATAGTTTGACGAGTAAAAAAAAAGTTAATATTACGTCATATTGGAAATGTAATGGACGTCAGAAGGTGAATATATAGCGTCATATGAGTTTGAAAAAAAACGTATTGAAACATGATATAAACCCGGTTATAGAAATAGTGGCATATTTAAAAGTTTTAGTACATTTTGAAGTTTTCTGAATTTGTTTTCACCTTTTTAAAATTTATTCCGTATATATACACTTGGGTGTATGCGTGTATATTAGAATTCCCAATAAGGTTTATGTCCTTAGAACTCATTCTTAGTAAAGAACTGAAATAAAGAAGGCTTTACTGCTTTTTTCTATTGATTGTTTTATACTGTATGTTTAATTTTGAAATTGATATTTCAAAACAAACTTTCTTAAAATTCCGGACAACACCGGTACTTTAGCTAGTAACCTTTAAAATTTACTTGCCTGCACAAACGTTAATTTTCCAATTTAATATCATACTTTTCTTTCAGTATCTAAAGCTGTCGAAATCTACATAATATCACACTTACATTACAAAATAGTTGTTACACATTTATCAAAGTTGAAGATTATTTTTATTGTGCTAATGACGCCTAAATTATGGGAATGATATACAAGAGATGCTTTCTTCTTAAACGGTTCCTGTAATTTCAAGGCATTTTATTCCATTTGGTTTATATTCATTTTCCATCAATAATTCTAATCATATGAAAAGTTTTAGTAGCTATAAATAACCATATTTAAACTACATTGATTATACATTGATATCTCTTCTAAACAAAACTTTAGACATGCGCAACAATACATAAACTGTGACTAGGCATTACTTTTAATATGCCACTGCTATGTCAGTGAGGATAGGACAGACTGAATGATATATTTTTTGTCTAAAACGGAAAGTGATAACCTATATATTATTAATTAAATAAAGAGAAAATGATTAAAACATAATTACTCACTCTTTGATATGCCCCAAAAATATTTTATACCTCAGTAACAAGTTTTACAGCTTCTTCTGTAATCCATTTGCTTAAAAAAATACAAGAGAGAAACCTTTTAACCATTGAAAAATTCCTTTCATACTGCACAATAACCATAGAGATTCCTCGGTGTTTAACTATATTGCTTAGAGGAAAGGTAATAGATTGATGTATTAATAATAAAGAAAAAAGGGAAATAAGTAAAAAATAAATTTCAAAAATAAAAAAAAACCGACTGCGTAAAAAGCGAACTAATTAATTATTTCTCATCAATGTGAAATTAGTTTTTATATTGTTTACCTATTTTTTTTATTTACTTGTATTGATGACTTTTAAGTTGTGATTAATTGTTGGTTCCTATCTATAAACACTGTTTTGATGAGGCCTATATATGTCTATGATGGTTAGAGTGGCAGTAAAACTAAAGATCCTACCTACACAACTTCCAGGTTATGTAATATTTAAACGGAGCTTTTGACTGTAAAATAGTCAATGAAACATCGTCTTCATTTTGAAAGACCTATCCAATGATATGCCACTCAATATGGTGCATAATTTTTTTGTCTCAATCGCCATCTTGAATTTATAAAAACAAAACCTAGCCTATAACCAACGGACGGTTAAGACGAATCAATAGAGACCTCATTCATTAAAATCCATCCAGCCGTTGGGATGTTTCGAAGGTATAAATCCACATACACAGATACGCGTGAAATACATAACCCTTCTTGGCAGTCGGGTAAAAAAAGAGAACACTTTATACACGTCAATAATGAAAACTTTAAAGAAAATAAAAGCAGAAAAGCGCCATTAGTGTGGAAAATACATATTATTTCAATTGATGTTTTCAGATCGTCTTCATACTGAAATTGTACCAAACATCTAATACTAATGCCCAATCTTGCATTTTATTCGCTAAATTTGCATACCAAACCGGAAATAATTCTTTCAAGTAGTTTAGGCTTTATGAATGTTTAAGTTTGAAACTCCTAATGGTTCAGGTGTGGAACTCCTGATGTTAAATTCATTCGTAATCGTTTCAGTATACATTAGTATGCGGATAATATTTAAGCATATCTAAAATATTTCTTCGCGGAATGAGTTGTGACTTTGGATTCGCATATTAGAGGCTTCAAGAAAATTATTTCTAGGTTGGAATTTATTTATTTTTTAAAATTAATTAAGGATATGTATATATATATATTTAAAATAAGTGCGACAAACAGAGTGTGTTATAACATATGAATTTTTTACAAAAAAAAAAAAAAAAAAAAAAAAAAAAAAAAAAAAATATTTCTACAAGCTTTTAATATACATCAAGAATTACACCTTATTACGCAAAGTAGTTCTCCAGTTATGCTAAAATAAAACTAGCCGCTTTGCGATCTGTTTTGATGCGGTTATAAACGAATTTAGCATTAATAGTTACAAATGTATATAAGTTGCAAAAAAAGGTGCTCGTGGAGAGTTGACGTCCTCAAAGTTATTTTTTAGCATAAATAAAAAGAATGTATGACTTTCAGACAAATAACGATTCCCTTTTTTTCCCTATAATAATTTGGTTAATAAAAATTATTGAGTTGTTCTCTTTTACTTTGGTTAACTTTACAAAATAGGAATATTTTCAAATTCTCATTGTCCGAGAAAGGCTGATCACAAAGCCAAAGATCCATTGTAATAGTTAAATTAGAGATACTACTGGTCTTTTGAGGTAACAGAAAGCACAAGCCTACAAGCTACTTGCAGTTTCTAAATGATTGGAATGTTCCCGATAGGATATGGCAGGGTTGGCGAACCTTTTCACATCCGCGTGCCAATTTTTTTCCAAAAAATTTCAAGTGACCATGGCGTGCCAACAACCTTCCCCGCCCCATTCCTGCCCCCCCCCCCCAAAAAAAAGGAAGAAAAGAATAATGAATCAAAATTATTTACTTTTACTATTATTATATTACTGTAAATGTGGATAACATACCTGCAGTTAATATCAATACACACATTAAATTGAATAATGTATCATATTGAAAAGTCAAACCAAAACATCTTGTCACATGATATGACTAATTAATTATAATTACAGAAATAAGATAACATATAATAAATATAGTAATCGTGAAAAATATTAAACTTTAATCGAAACAACTTGCCAAATGATTGTAAAAATTATGGTAATACATGGCGTTGCCCCTTGGGATCTGTTGATTTTGGCATTTTAAGAATGATGGTGATTTTATATTGGATGTAAAATTATTTTAAAACCGACAAAGATGAAAGAAATATTTAAAAAATATTATTTACGACATATCTGTATAATATTTGTTTTATACATACTGTTAAATGGAAAATTATTTAAAAAATATATTACAATGCATAAGAATAAATTAGCAAATATAAAAACATTACCTAAAAGTCTGTCAAGGAACGCTGTTAGCTCTTGGGTTTTCGTTAATTAAATTTTATTTTCTTATTTCATAAGTATTGCAAAATCTTTTTTTTTTTTTCAAAAGGAAATAAAAACTTCTTAAGAGCCTTAAAGTACCGAAGATTAAAAGCTTATGGTACGTAGCGACACAGTGACTTGCCATTTTGGTGTAAGTTTCTCTTCATCGAGTTCGTTATCATTCTCATTTAACTTATATCACAGATGTGTGTTTCTTCTATCGATTTGCAATTATCATTTGTACAAAAAACGTAAATTGTCAGCCGAAAGTGACGGTTTAACAGTTGTTATATTTTTCGAGTCAAAATTTATTAGGATTTTTTACCGTGATATTCTTATCACTTTGGTTGAAACTCTTAAGAAATTGGCGTTTTATGTAGAGTTGCATTTAAGCGAGTAACGGTTTAAGTAATTGAAATAAGAAGAGAGTAAAAGTAAAGTACTAATTATACAAATTAATGTGATTTCTGATGTTGCATCTTGGATGCTAAATAATTGACATCGCGCTCATAATTGGTTACTTTTAATAAAATGCATGATGAACTGGAGTTATCTGACAAGTTGATTCGATTTGAATTTTTAATATTGTTCATCTCTGAAAATAATTATTCGCAAGCATAAGTCGAAGGAAAAATTGTCAACACGGCAAATGCTAACTTCTTCAAACAACTGTAGTTGTCTGGAATTGAATTCCAAGTGGACATAATTTTACTATCAGCATTTTCATTTATGATGCCGGATAGTCTGTCTTTTCCGATCATCTCCAAATCTTCTCTCAATTTGACAAATTTCTGAGCCCATATTGAGCTGGATTGGAAGTCGATAAGTTCCATTTCAATTTCTGAAATTTCCAACCAATCGAATACAATCAAGTTCAGTTTATCAATAGGAGTCACATCTGGATAGATAATAAATTTAAATGTTTCCGAAAGGCTTTTGAATTCACAAAATCTTGATGATAACTCTTCTACTAATGAATTTATGATAGAAGTAATCTCTTCAGTGAGACTTGCTTCATTTATTTCTTCATGTAAATTAAAGTCATCAGCCATTTTTTTTAAGTTTGGGAAATACTTATACTTTTTCGAAACAATGTCTTGTCTAAATATTTGCAATTTCGCTTCAAAAGCTTGAATCATATCTATCATGATAATAACAGTCTTATTTTTACCTTGGAGCTTTAAATTTAAGTCATTTAAATGCTGGCATAAATCTGTAAAATACATTAATTTTACAAGCCATTTAACATCCATCAATTGCGTATATTTCTCAATTTTACTTTCTTCATGTAAAAAAAAGTCGGATTTCTTCCAAACAGTCAACAAATCTTTGTAGTACTTTGCCGCGACTTAACCAACGAACATTGTTATACATCAGTAATCCGCTGTACACAGAGTTTACTTCATCTAATAAAGCCTCAAACTTTAGTTTATTTAAAGCCTGTGACGATATAAGATTAACTATTTTTGTGACTACGGCCATAATATCATTAAGAGATTCCAAACCAGACTTTGCACACAGGACTTGTTGATGTATGATGCAGTGAAATCCAACAATAATATGTCCAATGTGGGTTTGAAATAAACTTAAAAAACCATTCATTTTACCCACCATACTGGGGGCCCCGTCAGTTGTAACAGAAACTATTTTAGACAAATTTATTTCATTTTCAGTAAGTGAATTTACAACTGCTGTACAAATATCTTCACCCTTGGTTGTAGTTGATAACGATAATAACGATAATAATTCCTCCTTAATGTCATTTTCAATAAAATATCGTACAAAAACAGCTAAACGAGCAGATTTAGTTATATCTGTACTTTCATCAAGACACAGTGAAATGAAAGGAGAAGCCTCGATATCAGATTTTTGTTGCTCTCTTACATTTTCTGCCATTTTTAGGATTCTATCTTTCACTGTATTTCTTGATAACGGCATATCTTTAATTCGCTGTACTATTCTTTCTTTATTTTCAAAATCATCAAACAAGGAGGGAGCACATGGCGCCAGGCTTCCTTCAAAAACTCTCCATCGCAGAAAAGTTTCCCATATCGAGCGATGACATTTGCAGCCGAGAAACTTGCGGCACAAGAGTGAGAATCCTTGTTCATATATTTAATCATAGATGTGGACATTTTATTTTTTTCTTTAATTGCATTGGCAATTAATTCTTTTTGCTCTTCAAAACTCTTTTGTGAAAGAGATTTGTGATTAGTTTCAAAATGCCGTCTTGCAGATGACGTTCGGCAGACCACTGTTCCGGAACATAAAACGCAAAGAGCCTTATCGTCTTTATTAATCATACCATATTTCTCAGTCCACCACGTTTGAAATTCTCTATTATCTTGTACTTTCTGTTTTTTAGCCAAATTGGCCATGTTTAATAAATACTACTTGAACGTTCCAATCTAATCAGTTTTTTTATTACCAGCCCTAACAGTGAAGGTTGTTTAATAACAAAAAATCATGCAATAAAAGTAAATCAGAATAATAATAATGAAATGACTAGCTACTGGAGTTTTATGAGTTTTATGCATAACAGAATTGTGTCGGCAGTCAGTCGTCTGCCAGATAAATTACCCCTACCCCTCCTTCAAGCCGACACATAAAAAGATATAAAAATCTTCGAAAGCGTGATTACAGTTTACATTTCATTTTACAAATGTTTTATCAATCGAATTATTATTTTTTCTTATCAGAAAAAACTCATATTTTATTAGTCTTCATAATATTTTTGTCATTTTAACAACTAATTATTTAGCAAATTACAGCAACAGTTAAATAAAGCCTCATGTGCAGATCATAATGCCTTAAATGATGAAGAGATTTATGAATTATTGTTCTTTTATTAGTATCGAAAAGCAAAAAAAAATTTGATTTGTTAGATTTCTCTCTCTGTATATGCGAATTCCCGGCGCCAGCAGAACGAAATCGAGGAAGCGTGTGTGTGGAGGGGGGGGGGGATGTTTCTGGGCGGGTAGTTATAGTTCAATGATATGACACGTGCACTAGTACTTATTACAAAAAAACAAAAGCAATTTTCAGTCAAGCTCGTGTACTAATAAAAACATAATAATGAGGTTCAGAATTTTAGGGAGTTTGGGGTGAATTTTGATATAAAACTTCAATTAACGGCGTGCCAAAAATATCCTCTCGCGTGCCAGCTACGGCACGCGTGCCATGGGTTCGCCCACACTGGGATATGGTATAAAATTTGTTCAATAAGTTTCCAGCCTGTAATATTTAATTTTAAAGGACTTATGAGGAGGTGTGAATAAGTTTTTGCCTTCACATAGAAATAACTGAGTAAAATTTATGAAATTGCTGCGTTGTATTAGTTCTTTTCTATATAGTCAAAGTGCTGTACTGTAGGAGACTATGGTATACTTTAACAATGAACACAGTTGATAAATGAAGAGGCCATCGGATGGTTTTTCTTGATTTAATATGACATTCACAAAACACAAATTTACGAACACAAAACACAAAATATAATCGCGGTAACAATTTCTACTTTTTTAACTACATCACTCGTCGAGTCACCTTCACAACCAAAAGAAACACTCTGCGCGCTCACTCCAGCTTCTCGCTTCCGAGTTCGAAAAAACAGAACAATCTTCTATCCTCAGATGACTACCGCCATCTATCGGTGGAAAATGTTACTTTTCTGTAATGAATTAGTTCTTTACAGTGCACAGTAATACATTTCTGAAAACGGTATTTCAAAAAGAGGGGGGGGGGGATTGTATTCAAGGAGGCGCGATAGTAGATCCAAAGGGGGGAATTTTTCTAACATTTACCGATCCCCACATGTGACATATTGTTGGAAAGGATGTGCATAACACTTTTTCGTGTTATGCACATCCTGATCCCCTCCCCCAATTTGCCTGCCGAGGAAGGCACTTTTTTGAATTTTGAGGACATCATTCATGCCCAAAGGGGGGTAAATTTTGAGGGAGGTTCTCAGGATGTACATAGCATGAACAAGTTGTCACACCCCTTTCCAACAATATGTCACATGGGGGAGGGTCGGCAAAAGTTAGAAAAATGCCTCCTTTGGGCCTGCTATCGCGCCTCCTGGAATATTCCCCCCCCCCCCTCTTTTTGAAATACCGTTTGCAGAAATGTGTTACAGTGCACGGTTAATATATAGAAAAGGACTAATACAGTGTAGGAATTTCATAAATTTTACTCAATAATTTCTATGTAAGGGCAAAAAACATATTGAAACCCCCTCGTATATTATACTGTTGAGATCAGAAAGGATGAGGGGACAACGATAGTATCATATGGAATTACGGATGGGATAGAAGCTAAATTTTATGAATTTTCAATTTTTTGTAAGTTTAATTTGACACATAATCACATATTTGAGCGCAGAAGAGTATTGTGAAAAATCGTATGGTCTTTTACAGCAGTACATTTTCTCATACTCCTATGCTTACTATACAGGAGATGAACGAAATGATTTACAAATGAGAAAATAGTAGTTTATTTTTTTTAATGCAGATTGAGGATCTTTCAACTAGATTCCTGTCGACCAATGTGAAAATACTTATTGTGGGCTCTTGCTATAATATCTGGGGATATAGAAATGTTTTTACATACAATTAAAACAATAAAGTTAAATATTAAATTTTAAGTATAACGATAGGAAATGGGGAAATTTGCAAAGTATTTTATTTTATTTAATCCGTTGCGTTCTAATTCATCTGTGGATGTACACTGACACATGAATATTTTGATATCAGAAAAAGTAATTATAAAATATATACATGTTTTATATTTAAAATTCAAACTTTTCTTTTCCTTATACAGTTTTTTAAATATTCCTTTAGTTCTATTTTTTAGGGTTTATTCTTAGTTATAATTTTTCGGGTTAAGTATTTTCGGGATATGTAAAATGAATTTTCTTGAAAATTTCAAACTTTTGAATGGAAAATTAAGATTTTTAACCTAAATTTGAATTTAATTAAAAATAGATACATTACTCTCTTATATATGCTTAATAAGATAATTTAGTGTAGATTCTTTTACAATTTAATTTGAAATTTGAACGCATATAGCATTAAAAAGAAAAGAAAATCTGAAAAAGGATTTTCGAGGAAATGGAATACGAAGCAGACAGCTTAATCATAATCATATTAACATGTTAATGTCCTATAACTTATGAAAATAAAATACCACACTTTTGCGGTTAGTTTACATATCGCTCAAAGTTATGAGAACTATCTGCTCCTTTTTGGAAGAATTCAAAATTCATCATCCCTATCCCATTAAACTTAAATAGAAAAATAGCCTTATTAGTGCAAAATAGAGTCTGGAAAGAAGTAATATATATATTTAAACTATGTATATTTATTTATATACTATACAGCTATATATTTATTTATATATTATATAGCTATATATTTAAATCGACAATTTATATATTTATATATGGATACATTTTTATATGTATGTTTAAATAGGAATTGTTCGGAGAGATTGGCGATATGTAAAGTAGTAATTTAAGTTGTAAAATGAATCGAGCTGAAAAAATGCTTATAAAATATTTTTTCCTCGTATGTATGACATATAGTAACGGAATATAAACAATTCAGATCTTTGAAAAACGAAATAACACAATGGACGTCCCAGTTTCTTTGTGCCATATATTCGAAATACATAAGACAGGAATTTATCTCACAATGCTTTTCCGTGTATTTCTTTTGTTCCAGAGCTTTTATTTCGGCCGTTCTGCACATTGAATATAATTTATAGCAAGTCCTAACGGATACCGTATAACATGGAACTCATTACTTACGAAACATGAATATAAAAGGACAATCATTGATGTGGATATATTTAGATATACATAAAATCCATTTTTTCAATGATTACTTCAGAATAAACATTTTATATTAGTAATATTCAAATAAGAAAAGATAAACTATCTGTTTTAGTTTTCATTTGTGTGCTTTAATTTTCTAAACAAAGAAAAAGTATTTAAAAAAAACAATAAGTATATATATATGTGACGGGGAAAAGGAGACTCATACTCGAATAATAACACTTGCTAACTTTAAGAATTAAATATATTAAATGAACTATTTACACTATATACAATTACAATTAAGTAGAACATTAATGAAATTAAACACTCATTCGTCTTAATGCGTCTTAATGAAACGTCGTTCAGAGCTCGGTGTTTTGCAACCACTCTTTTACCTTCTTTTCCCGCGTCTGTCGAATGTTCTAAAAGGGTATTGTTCTACGCCGACTCGTGGCGCTGCCGTCGTCTCTTACAGACTGTTGCCACAGGTCACACTCGTCCATCCTGATACGCTCGACCTCGTGCGCACCATACACTTAAACACAAACTTAAAAAAAAAAAAAAACATATCTTTAAAACAAAAAATTACACAGAATAAAACAGAGAAAAAAAATAAAGAGAGAAAAAATGAAAATCGTCGTCAATGCCCGTTGGCATTTCGTCTTCCATCTCGTCTTAAATGGTACTCGTCTTAAATCGTACCCGTCTTAAATGGTACTCGTCTTAAATCGTACCCGTCTTAAATGTTACTCGTCTTAAATGGTACCCGTCTTAAATAAGAAAAAATATACCCACCTATATACGTCTTAAAGTGGTACGTCTGAAAAACAGAAAGAAAAAAAAAAACAAATCGGCATCTTCTAATCGTCTTCTTCCTTTAAAAAAAAAATGAAACTTCATGCAGAAAAAAAATTAGAGTCTGTAATCAAATAAAGTCACAGAATGTTCATATATATAAAAAAAAATGAAGCTGTCCACAGTAGTTCACAGAAAAAAAAACCACAATACTTTACGGAACACACTTTTCAGCAGCAGCATTGAAGAAAACAAAAAAAAAAATGACATCTCGGGGATAGTTGAATCACAATATTTCACAAACACATATTTCACAAACAAAATTTTAACTTTTTGTTAAAATTATTCTTGATGTAAACACAGGTGATGAAAAAAAGAAGAAACACACAAAAGAAAATATTTTGTAGAAAGACGAATTCTTGAAATTTTTTTTTCTTTTTATATTCTTGAAGCACCACACAATATGTACAATAACGGAAGGGGAGAAAAGAAGAAGAAAAGTTCCTTGATACAGACATTCTTCTGAAATTACAAACAGTATCAGTAGGAGCAAAAGAAACCTTTTTTGATTCACATTTTGGAGCTTCTAACACATCTGTTAAGCTGTTGTCTAAATTATCATCACATATAACTTTATTTAAAAGGGTATCAACGCCTATTTCTTTAGTTATTTGAAAATTAGGCTGGGTTTTCTTCAGAATGCTAGAAGAAGAAAGATCAGGACTAAAAATCAATTTTCTAACATTTTCATGTATAGGACTTTTGATATTTTCTTTATGAGACACTAACTTTTTAACATTTTTAATATTATTAGGCTTCATATTTTTATCTTTTGATGGTACTAAATGTTTTTGGGATGCTTGTTTAAGCAAGTCATCTTTGCTACTGCTTTTTATATCTTTTGGTTTTTTGAGGATTTCTTTTCTACTTTTTTGGAATGTAAAACATCTACAGAGCATGTTAAATGATGATTTTCCCTTTCTTTTTCTAAGGGAACTTTATGACAATTGATAAGATTTTCAGTCTTTTCAGAAGATTTATCAGTTTTAGTAGAACTTACTATTTTGACAGGATCTTCAATTGAATTAACTAAGTATACAAACAAATTATCATCAGATGTTGGTTTACTAAGTGAAATGCCATTTTTCTTATAAAGCAAAGTACCTTGCGTAATTATATCAGTACCAATAATAAGAGGAACATTCATATGATGTTTACTAATTATATAAATATTTGTTAAAAAAATGTTATCATCTATATTTATATCACCCTGAAACGAGCCAAGTGGTGTGGTACTACCACTACCAAAACTAGTTAATGTTAAACCGACCGGTGTTAACGTAGGCAAATTCATCTGTGAATATTTATCTTCACGAAGCAAAGTAAGATTACTACCTGTATCCATAAGAGCATCAATTTCGACACCCGAAATTTTAACTAATTTATGCATTTCTTGTCGAGAATTTTTCTCGGAATCCACATTATTCACTTGTATTTTAGGGTTACGTGCCTCAGTAGAACACATATTATCAGAGGCTTTATGCCCAAAAGAATTACATCTAAAACATCTAAATCCCTTGTTCTCGTGAGAACAATACTTAGAAATGTGGTCTTTTTCCCCACAATTAAAACAGATTTTAGTGTTCTGATTTCTCGAATTATTAGAATGAAATGCTGGCTTTTCAGTATCCGCATGTTTTGGTTTAAATTTAGGAAAATTCTCGTGAACAAATTTGCCAAAGTTCCGTTTCGAGTTCATATTTTGACAATGATTTATATTTTTACCAGAATCATTTTTTGAGTGGTGTGTAATCTCTTCGTAAATTTTCAACTTTTGTTTAAATTCATGCAAATCAGAACAATCGTAAAGTATGCACTTATTTTGAGGAGAATCAGGAATGCCATTGATTATGTAACGTATAAGTGACTGATCATCCATGTTGGCCCGTCCAGCCATTTCTTTCATAATTAACAAATACTCAAAAAAAGATTCCTTTTGTCTAATATGCCGATGACTAAGCACTTCGTGTATTTCAGCCGAATTAATCTGCGAACCAAATTCGGTAACTAAGGCATGTTTCAATTCAGGAAAAGAACGAATGTTGCTTTCACTCTTAGCGAATAAAGAAGCAATGCCTCCGAGCGCTCTTTGCGCAAAAATGAATTTTTGCATTTCGCCTAAATTAAAAGAGGAAGAAAAGGATTCGAATTTTTGCAACCATAAATGAACATTTTCATACTTCTCTCCATTGAATGTAGGTAAAAGCGATTCAATATCGCGAAAATTTACTGACGGCATAAACATAGAATCCTGAGCAATGTTTGAAGCATTAATAGCACATTTATTGGTAAATTCAGAAATTTTAATATTCGACTTATCGTTTGGCACTGGCGAATTGTTGAAAATTTCTTCCGAATCGCCATCTGTATCGACATTAGTTTCAATATGTTTTTGGAGGGATTCCAAATTAGTTAAAAAGAAAATTACGCGTTTAGATAACTCAGTTTCTGTGCCATCTATTTCGATGCGTAAAATAGTGGCAATAGATATAAGTTCAAGTAAAGAAAAATTTTTAGCGGTTTCCTCTACTTTACTCGTAAATTCATCATCGGTTTCACAGAATGGAAATCCCGTAAATGTTCTTATTCGCGATCGATTTAAACGATCGCCTTTAGATGAAAATAAAAGTTTATGGAATAATTTTATTCGATTCGTCTTTTCGTTTTTCAATGCAAAAGCGATGACCGGAATGTCATTTAAAATCATGATGAAAAGAAAAAACAAAAACAGTAAACAGTACTCACCCACTAATTTCTGTCGTTGAAAAAAGATGAATCGATTTCCAGTTTGGAATAATATATTGCTGCAGTTATTTCAAAACAACTGAAGAGGTGGCCAGTTGCCAAAGCTGTAGAAAAAAAATTGTATTCTTCACACACGACATGATCTTTATAAATTTACAGCTCCGGCTTACTTTCTGAAAGAATTTTGGCGTCGTTATAAAAATGATACTTGACTTGTCTAGGGTAGAGAATAGAAAAAAAAAATCCAATCCCGGCTCAAGCCCTCATGTGACGGGTAAAAGGAGACTCATACTCGAATAATAACACTTGCTAACTTTAAGAATTAAATATATTAAATGAACTATTTACACTATATACAATTACAATTAAGTAGAACATTAATGAAGTTAAACACTCATTCGTCTTAATGCGTCTTAATGAAACGTCGTTCAGAGCTCGGTGTTTTGCAACCACTCTTTTACCTTCTTTTCCCGCATCTGTCGAATGTTCTAAAAGGGTATTCTTCTACGCCGACTCGTGGCGCTGCCGTCGTCTCTTACAGACTGTTACCACAGGTCACATATATAAGTTTTTATTAAGAGATTGCTTTTAATGATCCGAGTATTTAAATGTTACTTAAAACATTGTTTGTTCAAACAAGTAGAAAGAAAATTTAATAAATAAGATATGATACATAAATTTTATTTTTAAGTGATTTTACCACGCATTAAATTTTTTGAATGTTTTGGTTCACAGAGGTAATCACTATCAGCTCACAAAAATATCAATAAACTTGCATGCATAATTCTGCAGATATATTTCAAGCTAAATTTTAATGACAAAATCAGAGATTTTGAAATAATCACTAAAGAATATGAAAGAATTTATGCAAAAATATATCAATCCGAAAACGCGTATTTCTAATTACACTAAAGTGATTCTATCTTTATTTTAAACTATAGTGGTTTTGTAAGTGTCATTGGCTAATAACACGGTTTATAAAATGAAAATACATAATTAGAATTAACAGTGTTTTTGTTTTCCTAAAAATGCATTCCGTAAGGTAAACGGATTTTAGCACTTATGTTAAAAAACCAGCAATTAATACATAAAACTGTTTACAATGCATTTAATTTCAAAGTTACATAGAAAAAAATTAAAGCTAAACTTTTAGCCTACTATTTCAGAAATATTCCAATAATAACACGAAAAATGAAATGATACATATATAAAAATAAAATAATAATAACAACAATAAATTTATATTTTTTATGTATTTACGCTAAATGCATTTTCTATGAAGCAAAAGTGGATAATTTGAATAAACACGAACTGGAAATTTTTACTCATTTAATAAATACTTATTCAGTAAATTGTATCTGACTCATTAAATTGTAAAATTTTAGATTTATTTTTACAAAATCATCTGTCCAAAAAGACTATTCTCTTTTTATCATTTTGTCTATAGTAATATTAAAAATAATTAACACTTGTTTATTTGCGTATTTGGATCTGGAACTACCTAACATATTTCAAAACTAATGGTGACACTTTGATGGGATCAGTCCATCTTCCCACATAGGCTATACTTTATGCCGATGCCCCTAAACCCAAGGTTGTGCAGGAGTAAAAAAATTTCTATAAATGCAGTTATTTTTATTCTGAAGGGCCTAGAAACATGAAATTTTGCACAGCGTTCTAAAATCAAAATCAAAATCGTGTAAAATGAGGGAAAAGCGTTCTAAAAATGCTAAAAATTACAACTTCTATGGAATCTAAGTATATACCAAACCAATTCCAGAAATAATCGTGGTAAATTCATGGTCAGAGTCCCTGTTGCAACATACACATCTTAAGTCTGTGCCACTACCACAAGCGGGGATTCAGGAGCCAAAAATGCTCTAAAATGCAATTTTTGTTATACTGAAGGGTCTAGAAACTTAAAATTTGGCATGGTAGTTTGTTATAAGATGCAAATGCTCTCTAACAACAAATTCATAAAGATTCCAAATTTAAAAGGGTGGAATGACCAGAAAGCTCACCAAAAATGTTCTAATTACGATTTCTATAGAATCTCAGGGAAATACTAAACCGATCTGTAAAATAATGGTGTAATTGATTTTGTTACAGTACCTGCTCCAACTAAGGTACGTTTTAAGTTGCTGCCACTATCACTAGGAGATTGCAAGGCAAAAAAAGATCTAAAATTGCGATTTTTTTTTATACCGAATGAGGCAGAATCTTGAAATTTGGTATGGTAGTTACTCATATGAGCAAAAGCTTTCCAGTCAATCCATTTCAGGTGGTACAGAAAATCATTTATTCGTTGCTTGACCATTTTTAAAAAAATCTGAAATTTTCTGTACAACAACCCTAACATGATGGAAGTTCAAAATGACTATTATTTAAATTTTATTAATTTTTGTTTGTGCATGGCGGCCATCTTTGTTTCAGTGTCTGCAGCAATTTTCTCACAGGAAGGGTTTACGGAATTGTAAATAATTCATCGTTTATTTCTCCAATTCAAGTGCAGATTAAAGCAATTTGTACAGAATACATTGGGCTAAAAATATGGTATTATAGTAGTTTCCGAAAATAAATCCTTATTGGTGAAATTTAGGCATACATTTTCAGTTTTTATTCAAAATTTTGCCGTTTACAAAAGGAAATTTTTCTAGCAAAGAAAACTGTGAGCATGACATAATTTATTTTACAAATAGGCTGAAAGTACTTGTACTCACACGCAAAGTTCCAAATCTGGGACTTGCTTTCTCTTCGCTAAAAAAAATAACAAATTTTTCAAAAATGTCAAAAATCGCACTTTTGAGGGTTTGATATCTCTGGTGGGGCACGAGATAAAAATCTGAAGTTCTGGTTTCTGACAGTATCGTATGGTAGTGTTATACACAAGAATTTTCAGGATGGAGATTTGAATACAAGCTGAGACATGGCAAGGTTAACATGCCAAAACAATACTGCCAAACTACAGTTTTGTTGTAGTCACAGCTAAGTATTTATCTCAGAGTGTCACTTAAATTTATGTTTTTGATTATCTTTAAATAATAGTAACAGGAAATAAAGCCCTTTGCAAAGCTTAGCATTTAATTTAAAAAATAATTATGCCTAAGGCCATAAATTTTGTATGGTTTCAATATTTTTTGTTGTAAGTAATTTTAGTAACTAAAAGAAACCTCAGCACTTTTACATAAAGAAAAAAAATATTTTTATACAAGACCTGAGACAAAAACAGAATAGGGAAAGAGAAAAGCTGTTAATGTTGTCTTACTTGTTGAAACATGATCAAACTTTCAAAACACATTATTTCTTGTTGGTTTAAAAACCACAATTTTAATCTTTCTCAAAATTGTATTTGTAGGATCCAAGTCTTGTCATCTCTTGATAACTTGATTGAAGATCTTGGCCCTTCTGGCTCATAGAAATAAACTTTGAAATCATTCTGTGCAAGTCTTACTTCATTAATAATTCTTAGTTTACTTCTTATGCAAAAATGTCATTTTTCTGCAGTGTAAATTTTGAAAGGGCTTTGGATATCTTTACTTTCTCAAAATTACTTGAGGCTGAAGCATGGTAATATCGTATAATGTTTCATTTACAGGAAAACACTTATGGTAGGAACAAGTTTCAGGGACTGTCAAGCAGCATTAAAATTGTGATTTTCAAACCAACAAGCAGGAATGTGTTTTGACACGTTTGATCATGTTTAACCCTCCGAGCGTCTTGCAAAAAGGTAAAACTGTAATGTTGTTTTCTTTGCATTTTGTTTTAAATGCTAAGAAAATATGATTCTTTCAACATTATAAAAAAAACTCAATTACAAATATGAATGTAATCCTTGAGAGTATTAATCATTCTTCAACGTATTTAAAATTCATTAAATCTAGAGAATTATATTATCTTAAATATTGATTGTATTGCTGTGAAACCTGGAGCTTAGTGAACGGAATATTACGCCCCAAACACTTAGAGGGCTAAACAACTATGCCAACATTAACAGCTTTTCTCTTTCCTTATTCTGTTTTTGTCTCAGGTCTTGTATATTATTTTTTTTTCTTTATGTAAAAGTGATGGGGTTTCTTTTTGTTACTAAAATTACAACAAAAATTACTAAAACCATACAAAATGTAGGCCTTAGGCATAATTATTTTTTAAATTAATTGCTAAGCTTTGCAAAAGGCTTTATTTTTTGTTACTATTATTTAAAGATAATAAAAAAAATATTTAAACGACACTCTGAGATAAATACTTACTTGTGACTACAACAAAACAATAGTTTGGCAGTATTGTTTTGACATGTTGCCATTGCCATATCTCAGCTTGTAGTCAAATCTCCATCCTGAAATTTCTTGTGCATAACATTACCATACAATACTGTCAGAAACCAGAACTTCAAATTTTTATCACGTGCCCCACCAGTGATTTCAGAGCTTCAAAAGTGCGATATTTCACATTTTTGAAAAATTTGGGATTGTTTTTAGTGAAGAGAAATCAAGTCCCAGATCTGGAACTTGGAGTGGGAGTACAAGTACTTTCGGCCTATTTGTACAAAAAAAAATAAATAAATAAAAAAAAAAGTCATCTTTACAATTTTCCATGCTAGAAAAATTTCCTCTTATAAACGAACAAATTTTGGAAAAAAATTGAAACATTATGCATAAATTTCACACCTAAGCAGTTAGTTTCGGAAACTACTCTATTACCATATTTTTAGCCCGATGTATGCTGCACAAATTGCTTTAATCCGCACTTGAATTGGATAAATAAACGATGAATTATTTACAATTCCGTAAACCCTTCATGTGAGAAAATTGCTTCAGACGATGCAACAAAGATGGCCGCCATGCATAAACAAAAATTAATAATATTAAAATAATAGTCATTTTAAACTTCCATCATGTTAGGGTTGTTGTACAAAAAAATTTAGATTTTTTTTAAATGGTAGAGCAACGAGTGCTTGACCACATGAAATGGATTGACACTTTCTAAGTACAGTTTCTAAAAAAATCGAAATTTAAAGGAGTGAAATGATCAAAAAGCATTCAAAAATCATTGTCACTTACGATGTCTGTGAATTTCATACAGATACAAACATTAAATTTTGCATCGTAGTTACTTATATAATGTAAATGCTGTCTAAGAGCTGTTGAAAAAAAATCGAAATTTAAAAAGCTAAAATTAGCGAAAAGCGTTCCAAAAATGATATAATTTACGATTTCTAAGGAATTGTTGAAGATAGAAACTTAAAATTTGGCGTTATAGATACGTATAAGATATAAATGGCCTCAAAAAACACATTCTATAGGATTCAAAATGTAAAAGAGGGAAATCAGTGAAAAGCACTCTAAAGACTTCCTAAATTATGATTTACAAAGAATCTCATGGAATACCAAACCGATTTTAAAAAAAAATGGTGGCAAATTGACTGCGACTATCTTTTTTCCAACATAGGCTATATTTCACGTAGACGTTACTACCATCAAGGTGGTGATGTAGCGAAAACTGTTCTAAAATCGGGATTTTTGTGATGTAATTGTTCGTGATAGAAACTCAAAATTTCGCATGACTGTTACTTTTAAAACGTTAATGTGCGCACAGAACAGTTGATAAAAAAATCCAAATTTAAAAGAATGAAATCCGCATAAAATAGTTAAGGATAGAAACTTTAAATTTGGCATGGCAGACGTAAATGGTTGCAAAGAACAGTTTAAAAATATAATCAATATTTAAATAGGTAAAAATGCGCTAAAAGCGTTCTAAAAAAGGTTTTAAATTACTGTTTTTAAGGACTTGTTAAAGACAGAAACTTGAAATTTGGAATAGAAGATATTTATAAAATGTAAATACTATCTAAGGGCAGTTTCTGGTAAATTCATGGTGAAAGTCGCTGTTCCAAAATATGATATGTTTTATGGCGATCTCACAACCCCAAAGAAGGAGGATGAAGAGCAAATCACATTCTACAATGTGATTTTTGTGATTTTGAAAGTCCTGGAACCTTGAAATTTTGCATGATAAATAATTGTAAGATATAAATGCTCTGTAAGAACTGTTTCTAAAAAATTAAAATTTAAAAGGGGTGAAAATGCGTGAAAAGTGTTCTAAAAGCATTCCAAATTACGATTTTTATGAATTAATTATAAATAGAAACCTGAAATATCGCATTGTAGATACGCATAAGATGTAAATGCTAGCTAAGAACAATTTCTAAAAATTCCAAATTTAAATGAGTGAAATGCCCGAAAAGTCTTTAAAATTACGATTTCAATGGAATTGCAAATAATAGAAACTTGCTGCTACTTTTATTTTGAAAATGCAAGCACAGGGCAGTTGTTTAAAAAATAAATTTGAAAGGCAGCAGGGAAAAAAAAACATTTTTTTTTCTGGCATCAAGAAGAAGAGCTATTTGAACTAACTATTCAGGATTTCTAAATTATTTCCTTTACCAATGGCCAGATTTTAATTAATATTAAACTTGTAAAAGATCAAAGAGTATTTGTTTTTTAGTATTACATTATTTTATTCTTATTTATATATTTTTTAACTTTTTACTGTTTAAACAATTTATTTCTTGCAATTTCACAGCCTGTTGACGTGTTTTGGTGAGCGTCCGTTGGCTTATAATCAACTCCATTGTTTTTGTATCCCGTAAAGTGTTGTAACCGTAACGATTATTTCGCAAACTATCGCCCGCAACCGGCTAACAGAAAAATGCCTGTAAATAATTGCATTCATTTATAATTAAGATAAAAAAATAAAATGTGGTATTGTCATCACATATCACATCTGTGTGCACAATTTTTAATTCCAAATGCATCAGAGAGGATTAAACAACCTCTATACAAATTTCCAAATTTACATACGAAAACAAATTTAAGTTAATTAGAATGCGTAAAAACAGAAACATTTCAGAGATTTTAACTTTTTCATCTACAATATATATGTTTTGAAGTTAAAGTTATTTTATTAAATTGAAACTCCCCATTCTAAAATAGATATTTTATACTAAATTTATTTTTATAAATAGAGGAGACCGGGGCATATTTTCCATAGGGGCAAGTTTTCCAACTCGCTTTAGTTTTTAAATGAGCCGCTAGGTGACGTTAGCGAGTGAATTTGCTGATGTGGCAACATCTTACACACCAAATACAAAAGTTATAGCTTAATAGCTGCTGTCACTTCGTCTGGAGAGCTGTTTTTTTTCATTTTTTCAAAGGGTGAGTAAAATTTTAGTTCTTTATTAAAATTTAGAAAAAACGTACTAGCGTTAAACTTACTGTTTTGACATTGCATGCACTAAAAAAAGGTTTATTTCTTCAGGTAACTATGTGTTTGTTTCGCAAATAACTTACACCGTTATTCGTCCAGGTAGTGTAAGATTTCAAATATGGCGACTGGGCAGGTTTCCCAACAACGTACGGGGCATGTTTTCCAACACGTTCCTCGTTTGAAAACGTCCTCCCTCCTAAATCAGCTAGCCTTATTGTATCAAAAATATATTTATTGTATAGTAAAATCCGCCAGATAGCCATATACACTACGAACCCGTTTGATCATTTAGTCATTTCAGTAAAACTATCAATATAAAAACAAGGTAAATTAAAAAAATAAATAAAATGTCAATTTTTTCTAAAATTGGTTCATTTAATGAATCCATTTTATGTTAATTATTCCTTTATAGTCATAAGCTACAATTCTGAGATCACAGCATGTATGGACCCCTCAAAAAGCAAATTAACCGTGCTTAAAGCTGCTCCATTGACATTAATCCACAGTCAATATTATGGCGGGTTCAAAACGTTAGAGAATTTTCCTACTGAATCCTGAAATATTTACAGACTCTGCTTTTATGCCATTCTACTTTCTGACAGGTCAGCTCCTGCCGCACCAAATCTTGAAAGCACCAACAATCCTGAAAATATTTCAAACTTTCCTCAATAATCGATTACCCCCCCCCCCCAAAAAAAAAAAAAAAAAAAAAAAAAAAAAACATCGAAAGCATCTAATCCTTCTAAAACAACGCAGGCTAGCACTTCCAAAGAAGCTGCTCCTTAAGTTCTACTCAAAATTTCCCTATTGCTTATGAAAAAGGCGTTCCTTCTACATCCAAGCAAAATTTGCCTACACCAGAAGAAGTTAGGACTTTTACGAAGGCTGCACTAAGGAGGCAAACACGGCTTGGAAAGAAAAATAGGAAGTATTGTACTGACTGATTCTCCTGTTAAAAATCAAGTGAAAATGGAAAAAAAGATTAATCTAAAAAAAGGGAAACTGCAAAAGGAATCAGATAAAAGGGGCGAGAAAAAACGAAATCCAATCCCTGCCAGAGAACTGTTTGGACCTTCGTCTTGAAATGTAAAATGGATTAAAACTATTTTTTATGTTAATGTTATATTTCTGTGCATTTAGTTCATAATAAAAAATACTTATTAATTAACAAGCAAGATTTATTACCTGTGTTTTACCATTTAAAGTATAGTTGGAAAACTTACCTTGGAAAACTTGGATAGTTGGAAAACTTACCTTGCCCCGCATACGGGGCACATTTTCCAATGCAACATGATTAGACTTAACCATTTTTTGTTAAAAAGTATATTTAGTTTTTTGAAAAATAATTGTGCTAGTTTGTACAGAAAGGCCTAGGAAATACAATGATATCCTGTAGATATCAAAATAGTTAAAAATAAAAAATACAAAAATAAAATTATAAAAAGTTGGAAAACTTGCCCCGGTTTCCCCTACATCACATTTTTTATTTTGACGAATATAAATTCTGAACACTCTGACGTCATACGAATTTCGGAAAAATACTTTTGAGATTTGCTTTAAAAAAATGTTTGGTATCACTTAAGTAATTTCATACAGTTGTGGAAAAAAATGGTTCAACGAAAAGATGAACTTAAGGTTTGGTATCATTTTGAAAAGGACATCCATATGTTTCTTTACAAATATTTATTTATTAAATGTTCTTGGAATTTGGATTCAAATAGGTTAACCTCCCCGGGGACGATTTTTTTTGGCGATATATCGCCAAGTTGGGGACAAACTTGGCGGTATTTGACGACAGAACAGGGTCCCTGCTATGGTAACCCCCCCCCCCCCCTTATAGATATGAAGATGCATTAAATGATTCAATAACCAATGACCGCCATTTTGTCTCCCATGTAAAACTAAAATTAATTAATAAAAATTTAATTTATGAATTAATATTTGAAAACACTGTATTAACATCAATTGTCATTCAGTACAAGTTTTAGAAAATTTATTTCAAATTGATAGGATGAATAATAATTATTTTATTAACGATTGAAAATTTGAACAAGATATATATGTATATATATATATAAATAAATAAATAAATAAATATAGGGAGAGTCTGAACTAATAGTAGGAATTGGAAAAAAAAGAAAAAGAAAGAAAGAAAAAACTTCACAAAAAGTAACGTCCACATTTGTGACTGCTGGCCGTTAATGGTAGTTAAGTTAAATGGTATTTAAGTTTAATGAGTGGGATGATTTCTTATATATTCTTGTATATTCTTTCTTACATTTCTACAAGTTATTGAAACTTTATATATTTAATATATCTGATATTAATTTTATAAAAAATTAAAGATTTGTTCAAACAATCTAAGAACACTGATTGCTGAAATATAACTTCACGCTTTATTTCTAACTGTACATTTGAAGTAATATTATCAGTGCAGCCAAACCATAAAATTTTTACTTCTCGTGTTCAGTGATTTTGTAGTGAATAAGTTATTATCAATTTTTTGTTCTTTTTATTATTAATAGTAGTAATTATCTCTCTATTCTAAAAAAAAAGTAACTACCGCTGTCACCGCCGCCGCCGCCGCCGGTTTTGAATATTTTGTGACCGGAGGTCTTTCTTCGTTAATATTAAGAAAAATAATGCATACAAAAATAGGAAAATCTGTAGTATTATATAGAAATGTTTAATAAACACGCTGATGCAGACAGTTTTCAGATCGAAGAATTATTTTAAGAGATATTTAATGCTAAAGTTGGACAAAATCGTTTCACTAAAAAAGTTTTATAGGAGCAAAAACTGTTCATAGGAATTTAATCATTTTTAGATCATTTTATGTGTTAGAATTTGCCGGAGTGCAGATTGCATTAATTTTTTTATTTTGACTAATTTTTTGAGGTTTTATTCCTATTTTAAATTCAGATTTTCAGCATTTCTAGAGATATTTTTAACAGATTTTAGAAAGTGATATTTATTTAAACTGTTGCCAACTGTATAAACAGCGGAATCAATAATGTTTGCTTCAAAAAAAAAATATTTATACGTGTAAATAAATTAAAAATTTATTTACACGTGACTATTATAAACAGAAAAAAAACATTTGGAATTAGAATTAAATAATTATGTACAAAAAGGAGGAACTTATTAAAAATTATGTCATAAAAACTATAATTACACGTGAATTTTAAGAGAGAAAGGAATTTGTAAAGCAATAAATTTATTAACATGCGTTAGAAGTCTTAAATAGGAGAAATTACGTCATATTTACGTCACATTACAGTTATTACATAAAATGAACACAAAATAATATTGCAAAACGGTTTAAATTTAGAATTGCGCTAGACATTTATTTGATATTTTAAGAGGATACTTTTCAACTATTTTTGTTAGGAAAGCGCAAATGATATTTAATTTCTAACACAAGTATTTTCACGTGAATATTAAAAAGAGAAAGAATAGTTCGGTCAAAATTACGTCAGATTAAAAACGATTAATTTAAAATGTCTCATTTAAAAGAACTTTCTTTTCACTTTGTTAAAAAATACCAGGAGACAAAGACTCTGTTTACTTAATTCCTTTTATATTAGCTTATTTTGAAATGTTGTTGCACGTGTCTACGTCATCAAGTTATTTTTATTTCGACGTTTTATTTGTATTTTTATTAATGTTGTACTAATTTATTTGTTTTTTCGTTATTTAAAATAAAAATTATGTCAATTTGTATAATTTGGCGATTTATATAATTTGGCGAAATTGGTCGACGGGATAATCAAGTAGTACCGCAACGGATTTGGCGTTAAAATTCCCCAATCAAAGAGAAATGAATAGAAATCCGTTTATGGAGAGATCGCCACTGTTTTTTAAATTATAATTCAATCTTTTGAAATCTTTTTAAAGCCGATCAAATTAGCGTGCATTTAGAGTCTACGGTGTCTGGACGGGGGTTGGCGAGCGTAACTCGTAGGGGGCCGAGCCCCCTAGTAATTACAAAAAAAAAAAAAAAAAAAAAAAAAACGTCCACATATGTGGCCAAGGGTGTGAAGAGGTTAAATAATAAGTAACTATGGGAAGTTTTAAAGTAAATTTTTTAAAAATAAAGTAGGTTTATGGCATTTATTGATTTAGTTAAATAATGCAAGTTTTGGGTAAGTTAATATACGTTCTGAATCAAGTCATAAAGCTGGAATTAAACAGAATTATTATTATTATTATTATTTTATTTATCGTTAGCCTCTTTGGCTTCTGTAGAATATAGAATAAAAAAAAAGATGTATGCGACATATTTTTTAAAGAATTATATCTAAAAGTACTACGAACTTCTTTAGTTTCTTCTGCGACATGTTCTTAAACAAACGTTATATAAACATAGTATATACTGTTGAGCAGAACCTTTCACAGACTCATCCAAAATGCAATTCTGTAGCCTGTTTCCTCTAAACAGAAATGTAAATAAATACATATCTAAGGTTTATGATTGCAATAAATCTCAATTACATTTTTCATTTTGGCATTAATTCAAGTGCATGTACGAGGGTTTGAACAGGGGTAAAGAGATAAGTAGATATAAAGACGAAACGAAGTCAAAAATGCATTTCTGCCTGGAAAGTGTTAGAATATTACACTGTAAAAAAAAAAAATACGACCAGTTTTCCAGTAGGAATCGGAAAAATAGTTGCCTTTATCGTACCGGAAAAATTTCCGACCCAGCTCGGAATAAAATCCATAAAATACCGTTTTATTGATTCTTTCTTTTTTTTTTTTTTTTACGGTTTTTATTCCGACCTGGGTCGGAAAATTTTCCGATACGATAAGAGCAACCATTTTTCCGATTCCTGCAGGAAAAATGGTCGGATTTTTTTTTTACAGTGTATTTTGCTTTAGAAATCCATCCAACACCAAATTAATGCTTGTATTAGATCGATTTCATAAGACATACATTGGAATTTCTGAAAATATGCTGCAGATCTACACCGATCCCCTAGAACCCAAAACCACCCCCAGTTAAAAACTGTATCTATCTGTCTATCCATCTATCTATCTATCTAGCTAGCTAGCTACACTGTAAAAATATACTGCCAGTTCTCCGGTAGGAATCGGAAAAATAGTTGTCCTTATCATACCGGAATAATTTCCGACCAAACTCGGAATAAAATCCGTAAAAATAAGGAAATAGTCAGTAAAACGGTATTTTACGGATTTTATTCCGAGCTGGGTTGGAAATTATTCCGGTACGATAAGGACAACTATTTTTCCGATTTCGACCGGAAAACTGGCATTTTTTTATTTTATTTTTTATTTTTTTTTACAGTGTATGTCACTTTTTTATGGACACGATAACTTCCATAATTCAGCACAAAACTGATAAAACTGCACAAAACTCTTCCAAACTGATACATAAAATCAAGGGGTAGAAAATCTCACATCAACAATTTGTGTAATGATAATCGTGTAGATCATTACACATATGCCCACTCTTTTACAAAAATGTACAGTCGACCAAAATAAAGAGAAAATATATATATTTTAATCATCAAACATTCAGTAAAAAATTGAAATTGCCATTCGAGTGAAAAATATATTCAGAATTATATTAGTATTATTTTTTTTATCTATTAAAAGTAACATTTCTGAATTCAATATATAGCTAATCATCGCTTAATGTAATTTATCGAATTTCTCATATTCCAATCCGACCATAAATCTTATTTATTTATTTATTTTTGTAAATTGTATTAGGCTGGAAGCCAACCGTAGAAAAATTTACGTCTTCAAGTAACACCACAATTCATAGATCATTCCAAAGACAATGCTGTCAATGTCAAAATAAAACATGGACCCTGCTAACTTACGTATCCTAAGACTATGACCAAATGACCCGAAGTTAAAATTACATTACTTCTCCTAGAAAATATCTTCCGTAATATTGCTACTGATCAATGACAAATATTACTGATGAAAATTTCGATTACGGAAGTTTAATGACAGAAAAAATAATTAAACCCATCAAAGCGAATGTTTTTGAAGATGAGTCCTAGTTATATAGTTTTCACGTACTCGAATTAATATATAAGGCTTACATCTTGGAAATCATTCCACCCTTTTCGATTAAAAGAAAATACAAATATATATTTCAAAACCATTTTTCCGAATTAAGGAAGTAGCTGGACCTTTTTCTCGTTCTCGATTTAGTATAGAAGCAAATTTCCTGAAAATAGTCACATCGTCTTCGATATCGACTGTAATCATGTTGCTGATCAATGACCTATAGGTAATTGATCTATTGGCGTTATAGATCTATTCGCGGTTATTGGCGTTAATTCCTGTTAATGAAGATTTATTTCTGAAGTTGTCAGAAATTGTTGAAACCTATGAAAGCGAATTTTTCGGAAGTCGAGACCAGCGGGACCATTTTTTGTGATCATTTTCTTTTTAGATTTTATTTAAATTCCAGTTCTCTGAAAATCGTTACGTCGTATTTGATATCGTCCGCAGTGGTGTTTTCAATGATCAATGGTATTGTCAAAAATTCCTATTACTTATGAATAGATTTGTAAATTTGAAAACCTATGAAAATGTGTATTTACGAAGTCTAAACATTGTTAGATCGTTTTCTCATATTCGAATAAAGTTTATTTTCGGAAAATCATCGGAAGTATTTTCAGATTATATCATAATTTTCAGACATTAGTTTGTTTCAACCACATAAAGCGAATTTTTTCGAATTAGGGTCCATTAATATTCTAGTCTTGATCTAGATCGATTTATTGTGTTCAAATTAATATAGGAGTCAAGTTTAATAAAAGTCGTTAAAGCAGTTTTCGATATGTAGCAGCATTTTCAGTGCTGAGTTTTTTTAATCCGTCAAAACGAATTTCCTCGAATTCAAAACCTAGCTAAATGAATTTTTTGTGATTGAATTTGTACAGAAAACAAGTTCCTGGCAAATCGTTTGAACATTTTTCAACTTAAAGCAAAAGGCATTTTAATCTCTGAGTTTGTTTTAACCTGTGAAAACCAAATTTCTTGAATTCAAGACCTGACTAAATCATTTTCTCTTGTTCGATTTAGTATTGGAGGTAAGTTTCGTGAAAAGTGTTCCAGGTGTTTGCGATATCATGTGTAATCGGGAACACCGCTTGTTCGTTTAAAATATGTTATGATTTACATAACATTGGAAGATTTAAATAATGAATTGAAGTCACTGGCTGCAATGATACCAGTAGTGTGATCATATCTGGTAGTAATGCAGTAGTGAAAGCTGAAATTGTAGATGTAAGAATAAGTAGGGGTAATTGCAGTCTTAGTAGGGTAAATCGGGGATTTATGCCGCACATTTTTTTTAACTTGAGTATAAAGTCCCATGGTGGACATAAAGCAAAAAAAAAAAAAAAAAAAAAAAAATCAAGCTGGGCTATTTAATGTTAAATAGACAACGCGTGTAATGCCACAAAAAAATTCAAAACAAATTATTAATATTTATTTTTTTTTTTTTTATAAAACATTGCACTGCGGCGCGTCACCCTTATATTCAGGCTGAGACGCCGCACTTGTGCGGTAGTTATGCCGCGCTTGTAATAAGAACAGAATGAAATTATATATAAAAATATTTAAAAAAAAATATTCATATCTGGGCTATAATTAACGATGTAATAACAAAATGAAGCTAAAGGAGTACAATGAAACGTATTAGTAGATTCAAATTAATAATTGTTGCTACTTTCACTATTAAAATTATGGACTTATTTTTTTTACATCAAATTTTAATTATTTCAGTAACAACGTAACATCAATGTATAAGAAAGGGAAAAGAAAAAAGCAAAATTGTGTTTACATAATTTATTTGTTGACCCTTTCGGGACCGTTGGCTTTTACACAAATTTTGTTCGGTTGGTACCACTTTTTTAAAAGAAGTTACTTTTATTTAAATAATCATGAAAATGCACTAATTAAAGAAAGCAAATATTACTTTTATTATTTACTGGTGCCAGAAACAAATTTTGTAAGGTATTTATAAAGGTGCTTATATGCACCTACGTCCCCGAATAGGTTAAGAGACCTGTTTTTTCGGCTACAGTCGACAGAAAAAGTGTCGAAAAAGTACAGTCTTTATGTGACAACATTTAAACACATGATGCAACTTAGCCAATTATACTTCCTCTTTTTGGGGGGTAGTTTGCAAAGAACGTCTGCGTTATGCGTAATCCAATTTTTCATTATTATAATCTTGACTTGCATCTTTCTTGCCTTTCTTACGTTTTATTTTCCCCTTTTTCTGCTTTGGTTTTAGTAAACTTGATAACGTGCCTAACATGGTTAGTCTGTGCAAAAAAGAAAAGAAAAAGTTAATAACACTCAGTCATCCCGTACGAAAGAAACTGCGGCATGTATACCGGAATAGCAGTGCGGCATGTATCCCATTTTACATGTTTCAGACGTCGGCCATCACAGTTGCTTTTCATCGCTAAGAAGAATAGTGTAACCATACACACAGTACTCTATACAAACGCTACACTTAGTTTTGACTTCGAAATCATGCATGCATTTAGTAATTAATGTATGAAAAGTACTTAAACATGACGTGTTCAAAAGTTTGGACAGTGAAATCATGCACTTACGTCAAATAGAGGATTGTACTTGTACGAGTAAACATCGAAATGGGATTCACGCTATACACTGGTTAAAATAATCTCATTGAGCACATATACTGCCTGTTTGACGACCATCTATCAATAATTACAAGAAATACAAGAGGTACGGCATCTATCCCGTATGCGGCGACTCTCCCGGAGTTACCCTATACGATCTTTGATCTAAACATCCATTAAAAGTAGAGTAGGCCATAACAGTGTACGATGTTAGATAATAATATGAGGAGTGGTACTTGAAAACACAAGAATTCGAATGTTCCAGTCATCGAATGGCAAATAGATTTATCCAGTGTAGGTTTCTCCGTAAATAAGAGAGAGACAAGTCATAGGTCAACTGGATAGTTCATTGGAGTAGGTTTCGGTGGTGCAGTGTCCATCCATCAGATGTAGTCGTGTCACCACCACACATTAATTAAATAGGGTAAGCATTTTGGATATATAAGGAGAAGTCATCCGGCGACCAGGGGAAGGTTCAAAACTGAAAATAGGACCAAAATCGCTGGAATTCTGCGGAAAGATCGCGTGTTTCCGGTTTTTGTCAGTTCGCTTAGTAATACAATCTATGACGTAGCACGCGCTCTGAACCAATTAAGAATTAAGGATGACATGCCATCCTACGTCACTGACGAATGGGAGAGAACTAGCAAGGAATCAGGTCAATTTCGAGAGGATAGATAAAATAGTAGAAAGGAACTAAAGGCGGGAAATGAAACTCTCGGAAGAGTAAAAATGGCTACTAAAAAGGAAGTTAAAAAACACAGAAATAATCGGAGATCCTGATAAAATTTAAGATTAACTAAAAGCTTAATAGTTATGCAATTTGGACAATCTAGATATTTAATTAAGGGGAATTTAACAGAATTAACAATAGAGATTATTTAAGAATAATGAATTAGTGAATAGAGAGTAGTAATTTAGAATAAAACTGGGAAATCGCGAAGAAAGCTCTAATAACGTAACATATATATGCTACAAAAGTAATCATTTTTCTTTTATTACAGTGCGTCCCAAAACATTATAGACAACATTTTTGGGGGGATTTAAGCGCTATCTTAATAAGTGTAATAAAGTCTAAATAAATTACGCAAATATATAATGATGAAATAAAAATAATAAAACACTCAAACAATTTTTAACAGTCACAGCTTTAATATTTAAAACATGCTGTCTGAAAAATATATAGACAACCAATGTTAAAAGCTATTTTAAGTATTGAAATCCAAAATTTCCATATTGCAACATGTGAAGTAGTTCCGTCCTGAGATAAAAGTGAATCTGTCTTTCCATTTCCAACTGATTGCAAAGATGTTCGCAACGTACAGTTTTCCAAAAAGAAAATTTTGCTAGTGTATCGTTTAAAGGATCGTTGATGGTAAGTTGTGGACAATGCAAGAAACATTCGGCGCAACAGGGTTGGTATTATTTGCCGAATTCTGTCAAAAGGTGAAATTTTTGAAACAAAATACCGTTCTGGACGACCGAAGAAAACAACTAATCTTCAAAGCAGAGATATTTTGAGATCAGTGTCAACCAAGAACCTGTCTGAAAGGTCAGTTTCTAAAGAAGTGAGCGTTCCAGTATCGAAATCCAAGGTCCATCAACGGCTGCAGGGAAGAACATTTCTTGATTATCGCAAAATGCGTGGTTCGCCGAAATTTACAAAACGGGGTAAAGACTTTCGTATTCAATGGGCCCAATATGGCATCAATTTAATAGATGAATGGCTGAGTTCTTTTCAGAGATGAAAATATTATTTAATTTGAATCACCCTGATTGTTAGGCAAATTACTAGCACGAAATTCGCAAGGCAACACGAACTTTTTTCTGCAGACAAAAAAGAAGGGTTCGGTCATTGTATGAGGAGCATTTTCTTATAATGTAACAACCAATATGAATTTTTGAAAGGTCGCAAAGTACTGAATATTACCACAAAACACTTGAAGTACAGTTACTTCTATTTTGAAAGTTGTTATGTGGCGATAAATGGATGCATTTCCAAGACAATTGCTCCATTCACATGTAGACGTGTGAAACTCTACAATGCACTGATTTAGACAAAACCAAGTAACAGTTAAGAACTGGCCAGCTACAAGTCCTGACCTGAAACCAATAGAGAATTTCTGGGGAAGATCAGCTGGCAACGTATGTGCTAATGGGTGCCAATTTGCAACCGCTCAAGATTTTAAGAGGCAAATTGAACGGAATTAGCTTTCTTAAAGGCAGAATTTCACCAACTCTTGTTTTAATTATGTCTGAAGGAGTTTTTAAAGTCATTAGCAAAATTGGCTTATAAATGTGAACGTTAAATGAAAAAAAATGAGTTGTCTTTAAACTTTTGTAACAGTAAAATTCAAGTTTTAATTTTTCTCATACATTCTGTGATCGTGTAATATTATGCTTGTATAGTATTATAAATGTCTTGAAGTTATTTATATTTATGAAATGTTTTGAAATTATCACTCCTCTTTTTAAATTGTAAAATAAAAAATCCTCGTTGTCTATAAACATTTGGGGCGCACTTTACTAATATATTGATGCTGATCTGTTTTATATAAAAATTAACAATGAGTACTATTTAAAAGTTCATAAAAAGTATTTCATTTGCGGCCTCACTAAATCAAGTACATGGGTATAAAATGTTTCATTTTCTTATCTAACTGTACTTAGTTTTACTAAATTTTTATTTTGTCTCCGTTTTGTTTTAGGCGCAAAAAATAAATAAATAAATAAAATATATATATATATATATATATATATATATATATATATATATCCTTCTCATATATATGATATCCTGTTCAAAAGCAATTTATGCACGTCCATATTTATGATATTTGCTTGGAGGAAAGTTGTAATAGAGTAATTGCTCTGCGAATATTCAAAGTCACGATCATCTTTTATGTTCCAAATTTTAGTTTTTTTCTGTTTTGTTTCTTCATGTTTTTTGTATCCGATTTGCTAACATTTATTAGATAAAATAATAAATAATATTTTCTGAAATGGTATGTTAAATTGCTAAAGTTGTGTCATAAAACACTTCATTTGGCAGTGTGACTGGAAGATACATGAAGGTAATATGAAAAGACCTATTGAGAGGAAAATGCTGCTTTGAAATGTTTAAATATTTAGAATAACTTTTCGTAAAAAATATATAAAATTTATATATTTACCAGGATTATTTCTCCTTGTGAGAAGTGATGAAGAGTTCGTAGCAAAAGGACTCATAGATTGTTCTTCCAAAAGTAAAATAGGCATACTCTTGAACAAGGTGCACACAAAAAAAAATGTCGAAAAGAATGACTCTTCAGCGATATTTAAGCCATGAAAATTATTTTGTATTTTCTTGTTCCATATTTTACTTTACCTGAAACAAACAAAAATTGGCTGTTCCTAAAATATTATTGATGTGGTATATTAGGGAATATGAGCAATTTTGGCAGTCATTTTCAGAAATACATTTTTTGTTATCACTTTTTGTTAAGAAAATTAATGTCTTACAAGAAGTCAATAATTAAAAAAGCAATTTTTTGCACACACAAAAAAAAAGACTCCAAGGGCTATTTTCTTCGTATGCTTGTGCAACCCTGTATTTGATTCCACAGTTTGGAATTGATTGCTGCTCGAAATTTGGAATCAGTATGTAACCCGACCTAAACACGACTTATCCAAGCCAAAAGCTGACCTGAGACACGAATCTAAAAAGTTTAACCAAATTTTAATGTAATTTATACAAATATGCACTTTGGAACCAATTTTTTTGGAACCAATTTTTTTGGAAATATTTTGGAACCAATTTTGCATTTTACGTAGAAAAGTGAGCTTATATATGTAATAATAAAACATTTTTGCCATTTTTATCTTAATTAAATTATTCCAAATTTTTACAATATTTACCTTTCTTCCATTTTAATAACATCTTAATGTCTTTTAATAATACCTTAAATATCAATAATACTTTAATCCCATTCCTTTTAAATCAGCGCATTCTTTTACTTCTTATTCTAAAAACCGTACTCTGTTAAAGGCGAAACTTCTTTGTAAAACACGAATAATCTACTTTATGCCTTCATTTCTGAGACATTACGTTTTCATTTCTTTAGAATGATACTTAATACCATTTTATTTGCATTAATATTATTATTCGATATCCCAGTATTTCTTGTAAGTAATTCCTGCGTCTAAGCTGTTCATCTTTCTCCTGCTCCGCTGTTGATAAAAAGCAGCAACATTACGTCACGAAGTGCTCGCCCTAATCACCGTTTTAACCAATAGCTAGCCCCCCTAACTTGTATTTCGTTGGAGCTTCGAAAAGCAGCAGCAACATATCCTGAGACAATTTGCTAGTATATAAGGAGGTTACAAAGCCTTGGATAGGCGAATTTATACGTTTTTTTTCTCTTATCTATGTCACCGGGAGAGTTTTTCTTCAATTCGATATGTGTCTCTAATAATCTAAAATTCTAATTATATTACTAAAACGTAACACAGCCTAAATATGGATAAAACTGGACAACTGGTAGAATTGTTCTCCGATAGGTGAAGTCTGATAAATTATTTGATGAAAAATACAGCTTGTATTCTATTTAACGAGAAATTCCCAATGTATTTATAACAGCGCTTTCCAGTGTCACAACAAATTACTACTGCAAATTTGTGATTCATCGGGTTGGTGGTGTGTGATTGGTGTATTTGGCTGTTTTTTTTTACATGGTTTACACATACTTGGAATAGTATATCATATATATATTTTAATATACACATATATATAGGTGTGTATGTTAAAATTGTTTAGGTGAATGGGAATGAACAAACATTATCTGGTAGTGCGACGATCCTGTGCAGGTAGGAAATATTTTACGTACCGTAGTGATGTCTGGCGACATGGACACTATAGCACTGAAAATAACGATCTCATATTTATAAAGATATTATCACAAAGCTCCAGGCATGATGTTAAAACAAGCAGCGGTGACATCATCCGTGTTGTTTTTGTAAAAGACATGAATGCAAAAATTTGGAATATATCAAAAATTTATTTTTTGTTGCCTTTAAAGTTTATACAAGTATATATCCACATATAAAAATGTAGTAATGTCAGCTTTTCTTTCTTATCTAAATTATTATAAAGCTACAATGATTCAACCATTACCAAGTAGAGAGCAGCTCAAATTGAGTAAAAAGTGAGATTTACTGTTTTATCCCCCTTTTGCATACATATTACAATATCATTTTTTCCCAACAGGCCAGTATCTTATTTTCTATAAATGTCAACTAAAAAACGACTTTGATATTTTTATGTGCCTCTCGATACTGAGAATTGAAAAAAAAAGATAAATCTGGTCTTAAATAATAAATCTGTTTCGCATAAAAGATTATAGTAATTCTTAGTCTTATGACATGGTGAGGGAAGACAACCGTGATGAAAGAAATTTTAAAAGCGAAACAGTGAAACGGATTCAGTTCAGTTTTTTGCCATTGATTTTTTCTTTTATAACTATAACGGCTTGGTTGGTAGAGCGTTACGAAGCTTTTAATGCCTTTTTTCCTTCCTCTTAGTGTATAATAATAAAAAAAAATAGACAACTTAATGCGCATTAACGATAAAATATTACAGAATAAAAAAAGGGAAAGATGTGCTTACTAATTCCAGTTTTTAAACGGAAAATGCTAAAAAATCACTGAAATTGTTTTTATTTTTTTTATATATTTATTATTTATTTATTTATTAAATATTAATCAAATCAATCAGTTTATCAATTCTTAAAAACAGCCACATTTCTTATAACCGAATATGTTTTCATAATAAATGATTTTTTTTTTACGAAAAGACTTGTATATTATAATTATTTGCATTTCTAATGTTAAATTTTAGGAACATTAAAGAAATATAATAAAAGTTTTAGTAAGTAAATACCCAACTGCACTACACGAAATTAGTTTAAAGAAATGCAAAAGTTCCGTAGAGAGAGCTTATTATGTGTAAAATAGTCAATAGAGAAACAGATCCATGTAATGAATTAAAACTTATATGTACATGTATGTCATACGCCTACAAATTTGCAACAATCCCGAGTCATTCAACCATTTTTATAAATACAAATAAATTCACAACATTATGAAGGGTTCTCATTATTCAGAAAAGAGATAACCAGATAATTCAGAGATAATCAGATAAGAGATTGCGGTTATGTAATTTAAACGTCAAAACTCTAACCGAATAATCTATAAAAAGCGGTTGAACGCCTGGACAGTTTGCTGCAAACTTAGTGCAAAAAATTGATTTGTTGAATATGAACATGAAAATGAAAAAATATAATTTACCAATCTATAATGAAATACGCTTTAAAAGCTATGAAAATTAACAATTATAAATTGGCTTGTATTCATTTTGAACAATACAGTTTTCTTGTTTGTTTTTCTTTAACACTACGGTGATCAAAAAGTATCCGGAATGCTAACTTTAAATTACACACACACACACACACACAGGTTGACAAGACGTGCGAACTCAGGACTCTGTGTATACACCGCCAATTGAGGACTTCAAAAATAATCGACTTAAAAGTTTATTTTCGGTGAAAAACTATTACTTATACACTATTAAATTCGAATCAACTTTGCTTTTTGTTAAAATTTAAAAATTTCGCAATATGTATTTTCGCAATGTAAATGAGGACATCGATACACACCTATACACACAGTGAACTCGATACACACAATCAATTAAGGACTTCATTATTTTACAATCAATTGAGGACATTTACTGTTATGATACACACAATCAACCCCGGACATTCTGAAAAAGTTTCATGCAACTCTATAATTTACACGTTGATCGTTTATGAGTGTAAAAAATATATTTCAGATTTTAAACATTAAATACATTTTAATGTTTTATTTTCTGACCTTTTTTTATTTACATAAGAAGAAAGTATTGGAATCACGAAAATTTTCGACATCCTGTTTTTGACGAATTTATACATTTTGGGATATTCTTAACACGATTTGACTACTTTTAAAAAAATTCTATCTGTCTGCTGTGAGTTTGTGGGTCCTTGTGTGTGACAGAAATTTTTGCAGCCACCCTAGTTCAAAAAGTAATGGACAGGATTTCAGGAATCATCAGCAAGCAATCAACTTTATATTTAGTTGCGCCTTAATATAAATTGATTAGATTTTGAAAAGGTCTTTTTTTTTAATTACTACATAACTGTCACGAATATCATAAAAAATGTTTATAAAAATTATTTAAAAAAGAGAAAATTTCTAAACATTAAATTAATAAAAGCATAAATAAAATAAAATTACAAAATTATATATATTATTATTATTATTAACCATTTGGGAAAATGGTTATTGTTCTCTGTCAGGGTCGGAAATCAAAAGCATATATGAAACGTTTTATTGGTTGAATCTGCATTTTATTCGTTTTCCGATTGATCTATACAGCAATCTGTATTTACCCTTTACTTTCAACAGACATGGATATTTCTGTTGCCACTATGACAAAAAAGTAATAAAAGCTACAAAAACAAAATAATAATAACTCAGAAACAAATTGAGATACAGCTTTCAAACAAATTGCATTTAAAAGTACATTTTTTTCTCTATACGACGGTGTAAAAAGTAACATTGTGAGATGTTTAGAAGTTTAAGAATGAAATTTCATTTAAAATTGGTCGTCAGATTTCTTGAAAGTCTGACGATGGAAAAGCCTTTTCCCGAACAGCCAATGAAATGCATGCATAATACGTAAGTTTCAGGAAATGGCGTACGTAATGTATGATCGTTACGTTAATTAATGGCGTACGTAATGTATGATCAACTCCGTACGATTTTTTATGTCTTAAATTTCTGTCTTTGAAAAAAAACATTTTCCAAATGGTCGTTAAAATTTCTTTCTTTCTTTTTTTTTTTTTTTAACTTTTGAAAGATAAAAAAATATAAAAATGTAGCGGACGCATAAGTTGCTGTTTGTTTAGTATTGTTTAGCAGAATAACATAGCAGAAATGTTGCAATGTTTATGTGGATTAAAAATAATATTTGAATTATACACTGTAACTCTGGTATTTATTCACCCTTAAAAAATAATTAAACGAGATTGGCAATTGAACACTCTGCTAATATGCATGAAATTAATGCATAAATTATATCCATAAACACATCCACGAATACAGACATACACGCCATAAGACGAAGGCACTTTAAACATCAATAAACGAGGACGCTTTGCAATTCGCAAAGTGAGAAACTAGCTAGTACATGTATGCAAGGACGTTATTCACGCAGCAAGCGAAAACGGTATACGCTACAGCAATCAACGACGTAATAAACCGACTTATTCGACGTCAATCGACGGCCTAAATGCAGATTCGCAAACTAGGGCGTAATACCGACCGAGAAGCGAGCACATGTTACGCACCGAAAAGTAAGAACAAATACGCACCTACGGACAAAGACACACCGACAATCGAATATGTAATACACATCAGCAAGCCACGACGTAATACACTTCTTCAAGCCAGGACGTAATACACACCGAAGAGCAGGGACGTAGTACACACCGTCAATCCAGGACGTAATACACACCGTCAAACAAGGACGTAATACACACCGTCAAACCAGGACGTAATACACACCGTCAAACCAGTACCTAAAACACACCGTCAAACTAGGACGTAATACACACCGTCAAACCAGGACGTAATACACACCGTCAAACCAGGACGTTATACACACCGTCAAACCAGGACGTAAAACATACCGTCAAACCAGGACGTAATACACACCGTCAAACCAGGACGTAATACACACCGTCAAACCAGGACGTAATACACACCGGCAAACCAGGACATAAAACACACCGGCAAACCAGTACGTAAAACACACCGACAAACAAGGGCGAAAACACTTACACACAGGAGAATCCGGACGTAATACATACTGGCGAGCAAGGACGTAATGGAGACTCGCTACCACAATTTTAACTTTTATGAACAATTAATTCTTCAATATAAAGCAAAAATCTTATGAATATTTATATTTTCTTTCAAATAAAAAACGATACATGAAAATCTTGGTTTTGTCCCCTTTCTCACTTCGGAGGGTGAGGGAAGGGAGAGGGGAGGGCAAAATTTGACAATTCCTGAATTTGGTTTTTAGCTATCCATGTTTGTAATAATTTAAGCAAAGAGTCTTATGAATCTTTATTTTCCTTAAAATACGAAAAGATAAGTGAAAATCTTGTTTTCCCGATTTTTCTTGTTTTTGCGATATTTTAAACCAAGAATTTTATGAATATCATTTCTTAATAGAAATATAAAGAAAAATGTAAAAAACTGTATTGCCCCTTCCTCCCCCCCTCCCTCGTTGGAGTGCGAATCTTGAAATTTCCAGAAGCTAGTCTTTTATATTTGTCTCCGTAATAATTTAAAGCAATAAGCTCATGAATTCTATTTTTTGTTTGAAATACGAAACGATACATGAAAATCGCGTTTTCGTCCCCGCGTTTCATCGGTTTCTTTGCGGTAAAAAAATTTTGAAAATTCCAGAAATGGCTTTTTGTTTTTAGATATTCGTGTTTGTAATACTTTAAAGTAAAAATGATTGAAATTTCAATTTAAATTAAATATTAAGAGTAATTTGAAAATCTTGTTTTGGTCCCTCACCCCCCCGTTTCGGAAAGAATTTTTAAATTTCCAAGAATTGATTTTTAGGTATTCCTTCTGTGATATTGTAAACCAAGAACATTATGATTATATGTTTATAAATAGAAATAAAAAGAAAAATTGGAAAAATAGTATTGCAGCCTTCACTTCTTTGTGTGTGGAGGGAGGGGGGATTAAATGTTAGGAAATTTGTTTTTCGGTATTTGTATCTGTAATAATTTAAAGCAAAGATCTTTTGAATATTTTTTTTTCCTTTGGAATATAAAAAATTACATGAAAGTTTCGTTTTTCCCAACTGCACCCCTTAAAGGGACGAAATTTTTAAATTCCAGAAATTGTCTTTTAGATATCTGTGTTTGTAACACTTCAAGGCGAGAGTCTTATGAATCTGCATTTTTCTTTAAATTATGAAAAGATGAGTGAAAATAATGTTTTTGCCAAATGCTCAACTTGGGGGGAAGGGAAATGTTCAAAATTAGAGCAATTGCTTTTTACAGGTATTCCTTGAGATATTTTAACCCAAAAAATTTATGAATATCTTTTCCTAAATGAAATATAAAGAAAAATGTAAAAAAAACTGTATTGCCTCCTCCCCCTTTCTCCTTGAAGGGCGAAGTTTGAAATTTCCAGAAATTCATTTTTCGGTATTTAAGTCTGTAATACTTTAAAGAAAGGATCTTATGAATATCTGTTTTTCTTCATTTTCATTTGACAAGTGTGCATCAACAATTAAGACTTCAAAAATTCCAAGCTGTTCCAATTGGAACAGCTTGGATCGGGCAACAGATCGGGGGAACAGATCGGGGAACAGATCGGGCAGTGGTGGCCAAGCTGGTAGAGTATTATACTCGTAGTCGTTGGTCGCAGGACCCAGGCTCATTGCCGGCTAAAATACCGTTATGTACGCTAATGGCGCTTGGTGCATGTAAAATCCGTCGTAGGTGCAAAGTCCTCCAAGTTACCTGTGAATTATACATCTGGAGGTACCTTGCCAGGTGAAGGTCACGTCATCTGGTCAAGATTCTAAATTATGAGACCAACTTGAGTAGCAAAAATACAGGTGCCAAACAACAGGATAGTGTGTTAAGTAACCGGCAAAACAAAGTATACACAAACGAGCAGTAGGCACTGCAGATTGGGAGGCAATGATGTCAGGTTTATTGCCGCTTCGCGGCGTTTAGGCGGTCACCTGCCCCGATGCTAGGTACTAAACGCGTTAAGCTGGTTCAACCAGGTACGTAGGGGCCTGGTCATCGGTTAGAAAGAAAGAAATACGACGCCATATATAAAAATAGGTTTTTTCCCCTGAGGTATGAAATTGTAAAAGTTCAGAAATTGGTTTTTAGGTATTAAAGCAAGAATCTTTTGAATATCTGTTATTTTCATGGAGATAAGAAGGGAAATGTTAAAACCCCCTTATACCATATTTTTGCCCCCTGCTCTCCCTAGGGCGTCTAAATTTAAAAGTTACAGAAACTGGTTTTAAATATTTGTGTTTGTTATATTCTGAAGCAAGATTTTTTATACATATAACTATTATTTTTTCATTGAGATATGGAAAGAAATGTAAATATATATATATATATATATATGTGTGTGTGTGTGTGTGTTGTGTATTTTGTCCTCCCCCCCCCCCCCTTTTGTGAGCGAATTTGAAAAATCGCTTTTTAAATGACGCTTTTGGCGAATAAGAAATAATTTCATAAAATTTCATTTCTGTTTCAGGAATGGTTTTGGCTGGACTTTGATGAAGTGAGAGAGTGAATCAGTCAGGGCATGTTTCTTTATAAATATCGATATTTACTATTGAAAATCGATGTTTTTTTATTAGTAAATAACAAGTACATGGAGTTTAGTTAAAATAAGCCAAATAGTTAAATTTGCATTAAAAAAAGGCATCATTAATAAAGAAGTAACAATTTTTATTTTCCCCTACTCCTCAAATATCCGCTCCCACCAGTTGCATTTAAACCCAGCGGTATATTTCTAAATCCGACAGTGGTATCAACGATTTCTATTAAATTTGGAGTGCAGGTAGGGGTCGACCCCCATAGTCAAATCTCATGCAGTTTCATCCTAACGAGCCTTAGTTTCGGAAATAAAGCAGGTGAAAATTCAAATTTGTCATTCGAAGAAATACATAGACAAATTAAATTATGGGGAGATTCTACTTTTAATTAAAAATTTTTAATAATTTCTACTTTTAAATAAAAACAAAATCAAATTTAATATATTAGAAGAAAACAGAAAGATAAAATTCTACAGATATTAGTTCATATTTTTTAATTTAAAAATAGTTTTTTTAAATTAAGAATTTCTGAAGATGGTGTGCAGAGGTGACAAAGTCGTAACCAGTGTTCGTACGGGTCCTTGAATATCAAGATCAGAAAACTCCTCGGTACCATTATTTAATATAGAAATTCTCTCCTTTAAATAAGGCAAAATTTCACGCGTTTGAACTATATTTGTTTTTTAATTAAAAAAAAAAATACTGGTATTTCACCTTGAAAATAACGGTACCCGTACGAACCCTGGTAACACTGGAAGGTTATAAAATTGTTTCTCGGCAAAAAATGCACTACTATGGATTAAAAATGGACTTGTAAATGTAATAAGTTTGTTCAAATTCTTTTCCTCATAAAATTCACATTTAAAAATTTATTGATGTTTATACACTAATGTGTGCATTTAAAGTTTCGGAATATGTTCCGAAATATTATTCCTCAGCTACTCACAAGTTTAAACTACTAGCTAAGCAAACTAAACTTTAATAAAATAAAATATATTGATTATAAATCTTTGTCTATTTTTCGCATGCAAATTGTATGTAACATTTAAGATAATTGAAGAAATTTCATTATATAATAATAATAATAATGTTAATAATATATTTGTAGACACGGTATTTCAATCAAGGTTTTTTTTTATGGTTATTATTCACGTTTAAAAAAATGTTGCGTTATTATGAAACTAATCCACATAAAAATAACTTTAAAAAACAAAAACAGAAATTTGATTTTTTAAATTGTAAAAAAATAAAATTTTTATTATACATATTTAAATCTTACTCTTATTTTGTCTTAATTATGCATACATTTTTTAGTAATATATTCAACAAACTTAAAGATCGTATTTTCTTTAATGTAACTAATTTTAGAAAAAAAATAATTTAAACAAATTCTTGCGTGAAAAAATTAAAAAGCAAATTAAATAACATACACGAATGATGACATATTTTTATCTTTTTTTAGACACAAAAGTATCAAAAATATTGCAAATATCCTATCCTTAAATCTTTTACATATGATGTAATGTTTATTTTTAAGGGAATTCAACCAATTACATACATATTTGATAAAGATTTAACATCTTGAAGACATAAAAAATCTTAATAATCACGAACGGAGATAAATGAGTTTAAAAATTTTACTCAACTGTAACTTTGTTAATTATAATCAAAATTCAATTTTTTTCTTTATGTACACTTACTCATCAGCACACTACTAAATAAATCCGTTAAATAATGCCTATAAGTGGTTATATCTAAATGAATTATATTTTAGGATTTATAGTTTTTAGATAATATTTACTGAATACATATTTTTCAAGGATTTTACTAGAAAAAATATTTCAGTTACATCAAGCATTCAAAATTTGAATTAAAATATACTTTAAATGAATTAAAATATAGCTTTATTATGTATCTGATGCTGGTTCGAAAAAAAACTCGCCTTTTTTTAAAAAATAGAGCAAACTATAAACATTTGCTTATAACGAAAAATTAAAAATTTTCACTGTCTGATCACAAGACACATAACTCTCAAAACTTTTTGTTTTAACAACTTTTGTTTTAAATAATTTTGTATGATCATTATGATGTCACTTCACACTTATATCCTAATTGTAGTAATTTTAAATCTTCATCAAAATAGAAGTTGTATGTAAAGAAAAAATGTAGATATATTAATTGCATTAGTCCTATATACACGCATATATATTTGTGTGAGTGTGTATATGAACATATATATATTCTTATCTAAAATCATACAACAACTCGTGTTTTCTTAAATTTAATAAGCATACATTTATTTTCTTTCAATAAATATTAGTAAGAAATATTTAACAGCAAAATGAGTGACTATGTTTATCAAATAGCCGAATTTGGCATCAGAAATTTAGCATCAGAATTTACATCAGATTAAAGCATCAGAAGTTTACATTTCTTTCCATTGTAGTGATTTTATTTCTACAGAAATCTTTGACGTTCTTCCATGATCTGTGCTTTAAAGAAGGTTCAGCAGCAATGCATTTACGTATCGCATCAGCTCCAGGTAGATTCTTTGCTAGAATGTATTTATCCAAGTGTTTCATAACTGCTTTTTTTTCTTCGGCTGACCAAGCTCTCTTCTGATGGGATTTGACACTGGGGGGTTTTCCTTGCTCAGAAGATACGGCAGCATCTTTCACCATAAGATTATTTGCTGAAAATAAATCGAAAAACTTCAAAAATCAAATTATATATACATATATTTTTTAAATAGTCACATCTAACAGATAAACACTAAATTTTTAAGACTAAAATTACAACGTTATTACTTAGTTATAGTCAGGAAACTGAAAACTCTCAAACTGTATTTATGTTTTTAATTTTTAACTAATGCTGTAGATGTCGGCACGGGCCCGGGCTTGGCCGGCGAAATGAAGGCGAACTTTCAAACGGGTCAGTCCGCAGAATTAGGACTATATTTTCAACGAGTCGGGCCGGCAAAAAATATTGAACGGCCCTGCAAGCCGGGACGGGTCGATAAGAAAAATGACGTGGACCTATCTGCCTGATATAAATATTTAAGCGAAGCAGATAAAATAAGAGCCATTTTCAATGAATATGACTTTCTCGAGGTGTACAAATACGCGTCACGAGCCGATGCGAGTTTAATAACATCAATACAGAAATGTAACATGTTCATCGTAGTCGGCATCGTACAGTTTTACATGATGTTTGATCCCGTGTTTAATTTTTTCATCAAACTCGTGTCGGGCCGAGATCAAGCTTGCATTTTTTTTCTACATAGAAGTGCCGGGATGGAACTGGTCTTAATCGTTCTCAGGATGTATAGGGCAGGCATTATGTTTTGTAAAAGTATTAATAGCGATAATGAACATCTGTTAACAGTATCTTTGGAAATGTACCTTAAAATGGTTTTCATATTCACTGCTTAACAATGCGAAACTTTCAGACACATTTTCTGACTCATTTTTGACTCTAAAGGCATAAAATTGACAGGCCTGACTATTGAAGGCATTTGGAATCTAATAGCTTTTTCCATTTTTCAAAAATTTCTTAAACATTTCTTAGATAACAGAGATTCTTATCACGTGACTGTAGGTTTTTCTCCTTCCATGTGCTATCGCGTCCGAGATTTCAATTCAAAACGCTAACTTTGGCAGTATTTTCTGAAAGATATATTTCTTTAATCTAAGAAAAAAACAGCATTTACATATTTTCAGAATAAGAATACCGGTCAATCTTACGCGTTTCCGAAACAAAATAAATTCGTAAATGTGTCAGAATGTAGCTCCTTTGGATTTCAGAAATCCTTAAAAATGAGAGAAATAATTTCACATATCTACTTTTTATTATACAACTTCAAAAGTTATCATGTTTTAACCATTTATTCTAAACTACATTAATTTTTTAATGAATCCTTATTGTAATTTTGAAACGTCTTTAGAGACGATGACTTAAAGACTGAGTAATCATTAATGTTTACTAGTGTGTGTTTTCTGTTTTTCGAACACGTGGTAATCTGAAATATACTGTAAAATGTTCCCTTTAAATATGTATGTAGTATTCATTAAAAGAATATTAATTGTATGTCGTAAGAAACGGACTTTTTTTTTTGTAAAAATTGAGTTGGGCCGGGCCTGTTTTCACTTTTTTGTACGGGCCGGGCTGAGAACTGTAAAGATGTTAACGGGTCGGGTCGGGCCTAGAAATTCCATCCCGTGCAGACCTCTTTAATGCTGAGATGCTCTCACATTCTCAAAACAAATTTTTTAGATAATGATGAATTAAAAAATATTTATTTTTCAAAATCTTCATTTGATAAAATACACATTGCATGTACCTTTCTCTCTTTGTAATACATTTTCATCTGGACTGTTGGCATCACATTTTTTTGAAAAATTGTACTCTTTATGTTCTGTGTCTTCTTCAGCATCTGTTTGCAAAAAGACATAATAAAAAAATATTGTATATTAAATGTATGAATGAATAAATTAAGCATTATTTTTTTGTGTAACAAATTCATATTCAATTTCTATAGATCATGCCCGTGCTACTGTTGTTTAAAAATTAAAGTTTGAAAAAAAATGAGCCATTGAGAAATTTACTAAAATTAAATGAAATTTGAAACTATGCAATACGTTATAATAATTATGTTGTTTCATTGAAAGTAAGATCATATGTAATTTATTTGCACAAATAACTTGGAGTATTTTATCTAATAAGATTTTTTAAAACTTAAAATATGTTTTTTTTTCATTTCGTTATTTTAACAATAGTTAAAAGATGCACTTCTAATACCTTTTCGTAAACTTTCCTTGACTGACAATATTAAAGATATGGGAAAAAGGCACATTTTACTTTATTATTACAACTTAAATTAAGAAAAAAATAAATAATACATAAAATAAAATAAAATGTTTCGTCACCTCTAAATTCAGTTTCTAATGCTCGAATATTTTTCTTTGATTAAAAATGATAAATTTGTGCATTGTATCACAGTTTCATTTCACATGTAAATTGATTTAAAACTGAGTTAATTTTGCCAATTTTAATTAGTTTTAAACTTTACTAAACTACCCCCTTACAATTAAGTGTTGTGTTAAATACAATTGTATTATCTTTGAAAAGATTATGAAAGTAAATTTTCATAAAAAGTATTTAGCTCTAAAATAAAGAAATAAATTTACTTATTTTTTAACGAAAATGTGAAGAATATGAAAACGAAAACTTACCAAAATCTAGAGAAACCTCGATATCCTCCAGAGATTTACCACAGTTTTCAATAATTTTTCCTTCTTCAATGGACAAAAATATTTTTGATAGCTTGGCAATTTGTTGATAATTATCAGGAAGTCTGTAGTAATCCCGATGAATCTGTATATCGTGGCCCATAAATCTGGCAAGGCTCTCTAATTCATTTTCTTTTAGATTTAATACTTGTGCCATTGTTGCTACATGCTTTCTTAGCTTTGTTGATGTTAACATGTATGGATGTCTTGCGTTACATTCCCTAGAAAATTGGCTCAAACATGCAGATCCTCTAAAATAATATTTTGCTTCATTATTGCAACTTGCAAATAGGTATTTGTTCTCTTCACTTACACCAACATATTCTCTCCATTTCAGCAGCAAATCAATCGATTTTTTAAAACTTGGTGTCAGCAATACTGGAACCGTTTTACCACCTTTGCCTTCTATTTGCATTCTAGTCAAAAGTTTACACAATCCTTTTTCAATTGCATTAAATGACTCGATTATTTCAGATTCTTCCGTAAAATCCTTTTGTTTTAAATATTCACCAATTCTGATTCTCGATACTTCTCCTTGTCTTCTTCTATTAAAAATTATTATTTGCGCAAGTGTTGCACGTTGTAGTTGAATCCAGCTTGTGATTCTTTCCTTTTTTTCAGCAGTTTCATCAGAAAGAACGGAGGAGCATTTTTCTGCAATTGAGCGAAGGTGGTTAGTAAGCTTAATGACATCTTTTGTTAAAGGGAGTAAGTTGGATGTATTACGACGCTTTTTGCTCTTGCAACGTTTTACTTCAGCGCCTATTTCGATAAAAAAATTTATTTCATGAAGTTTCAAGAAATTTTCGGCTTTAGCAAGTAAAACATCATCTCTTGTTTCAATTGCCAAACTCTGTATTATTATTGCGCACGTCTTTATGTGCAGACCCAATTTTCTCCCAAGTTCCGGTGTAGAAAAATTTTGTGTTACTGCATCATAACCTGATACCACTCGAACTGCTTCTATTATATTACTATACTCAGATGGATCTATCATGTCTTTAACTGTAAAGGACTTTTCGTTTTTTAAATCTCTCACTGCTTCTAATAATCTTGCAATTTCCCTTGAGTTATTTCGAATTTCATTTTTTTTATGGATTTGATTGCCTCCTTTGGAATGATAGTTTCTTCTCATGTATTCACATATTGTTTTGTCACTTCTTATAATATTTGTGATACAATCTTGTCTCATTGAGGCAAGCATCTCTTTTATATTCGAATCAATTTCAGTTGGTACAGGTAAAAGGGTTCTTCCCTTTGTAACAACTCTTTCATTCTTTTTTTTTTCTTTTCTAAGAGGACACTTGTGTTTCCACAAATCTTTTCCTGAAAAATACCCATAGCAGGATGAACAAGGAAGGTATTTGTATGGATCCACTTTTATATTTTTGGGTGGTCTGTATACAACAACTAAACAACCTTTCTTTTCCCTTAGTACTTTTATGTTATGAATATGATTTCCCAAATTTTTTAACTTATACAAAATATTTCCTCTTTCTTTTTTCTCTTCTGAGCTATGAGCCTTTGTAATACTATAGATGTCTTTTTCATCAGAATGCGCATTTTCCATATGACGCGGTAGTTTTGAAAATGGTTTGTAACAGTATGGACAGTAATTTTTTTTATTTTGGCTGCCATTTGTCCCTACAACTGTTATGCTACACTGAGAGTTTGAATCTTCAGAATCTGGTGCATTAACGTAAGTTTCGAAATTGGAATTCACTCTTTCAAAACTAGTTACAATTTTACCAAAATCCTGCATATGATTTTCTTTAGAAATGTTTTTCTCTGTCTTATCCAGTGATATTTTTTTATCATCTAAGCTTTCAGTTTCACTATTTGAATTTTCTGAGTCGTTGGAAGGTACATATTCTGACACTGTGTATTCGTCACTATCAGTATAAATCTCTTGCGTAGGGCTAGAAACTGATTCATTTTCAGATGCTGAATTTTCCATTTCGCCATGATTTCTTTCTCTTTCAGCCTCACTCAATTCATCTTCTTCATCGGAGAATATGGAATTCGAATTTCTCACGATGCCTTTTTTATCTGAATTTTCTAAGTCGTTTAAAGGTATATTTTCTGATGATTTACATTCGTTACTCTCAGTGTAAGTCGCTTGTACTGGATTAGAAACTGATACATTTTCTATTTTCTCATCATTTCTTTCTCTGTTGGCCTCGCTCAATTCATCTTCTTCATCAGTGCATATGGAATTCGAATTTCTCTCGATGCATTTTTTATCTGTATTTTCTAAATCGTTTAAAGGTATATTTTCTGATGATTTACATTCGTTACTCTCAGTGTAAGTCGCTTGTATTGGATTAGAAACTGATACATTTTCTATTTTCTCATCATTTCTTTCTCTGTTGGCCTCGCTCAATTCATCTTCTTCATCAGTGCATATGGAATTCGAATTTCTCTCGATGCATTTTTTATCTGTATTTTCTAAATCGCTTAAAGGTATATTTTCTGATGATTTACATTCATTACTCTCAGTGTAAGTCACTTGTATTGGATTAGAAACTGATACATTTTCTATTTCCTCATCATTTCTTTCTATGTTGGCCTCACTCAATTCATCTTCTTCAACGGAGCATATGGAATTCGAATTTCTCTCGATGCATTTTTTATCTGTATTTTCTAATTCGTTTAAAGGTATATTTTCTGATGATCTACATTCGCTACTCTCAGTGTATGTCGTTTGTATTGGATTAGAAACTGATATATTTTCAGTCATACATTTATTTTTTAATTTTAAATTTGAATGCCGTTTACGCACATTCCTAAAAGGGATTAATTTTTTCGAATTCTCATTTGTTGTAGAAGAAATTGCTGCATTCTGTTGTTTTTTTGACAGATTTAATTCTTTTTTAAACTTGTCTTTACGTTTCGTTGAAATATTTTTTCTTCCAGCTGATTTACTCTTATTTCTTTCAGATTCATAAGCAGTTTTAACTCTTGATTGTCTTAATTTAACTAGAATGAGAACAAAATATCGAATTAAAAAAATTCATGAAAAAATAAACTTTTTATACAATTTGAAACAATAATTCAATAATTGAGCACAGTCGGTCAAACAGAAATAGAACACCCCCATACATATTCAATTACCAAATTGTTACAAAAAGGTACGACAGGTATCATTTGACTGAGAATACTGTCTACTTTTCGAATATGAATACAATCTTTGAAAAAACAACAACAACAAAAAAAAAAAAAACAAAAAAAAAAAAAAAAAAAAAGGGAATCGTCTGCACATTGAAAATTGCATGAACTTTGATACTTCAAATGGTAACACCCACATTTACAGCTTGTTTCTAGTTTCCGAAGGCATTTTTTTTACAGAATAGAGGGCTACTGTTTTTAGAAACTGTTCTTATATTAAAAAAAAAATTAAAAAGATTTATTATGGTTTTATTTAAAAAATCCAGAATGTATTCTCGAAAAGCTTAAAAAATATCAAAGCACACTATGAAAAATGTCAAAGCCCGATATGACGAGAGAGGGGGGAGAGTGAGAACTTGCCAACCCAACAACCGCGTTATATCGGGCTCAGCGTTCACGCCTGCAGGGGTTCCAAGCAAAAAATATTTTATAATCGTGGAAATTTTTAGAGAGTTTTTAGTCATTTCTACGATTAAGAACGAAAGCAGACATCCTTTCAGGGAATGCTACTTCTAATAAACTTTAAAATTTTTCAAAAAAAAAAGAAGAAAAAAGTTGCTGGCTTTATTTTAAGAATAAAATACTCTGAAAAATGCAAATGTTATTGTGTGTAGCTTTTTAAATAAAAAAAAACTGTTTCCTTTCAAATAAGAATAACAAATCTCATTACTTATTACAATCAGATTTTTCTCTTCCGGCTTCTTCCTCTAACTAATATTAATATTATCTTTATAGAATTCATTACCACTCATTCAGGAAAATGTTAGAAAAACTCGCTCTTTCATGTAAAAATTAATTTGGATAAATTCTAACATTTAACGATAATTAGAAACAACATATGTTTCCCTACTCGAAAACCGAACATACTTAAAATGCTTTGTCAACTAAAACAACCGAGAAAAGGTTTACGACAACTGCCTGTGGTTATATTCCTTTTGAAAGAGTAAAGAGACGGCGCTCCCTCCCCCCCCCTTCCCACCCACTTAAAATGCTTTCCAAATCACCACTCATTAGTTTAGACAATTATAACATTTGACAAAATTCTTTGATGCATGTATACAAATACGGTGTCCAAAAATAGAATATTTTGATGAACGAATAAGGTACAAGTGTGATCAGCTATATTATGTATAGAAAGACGGCCAGCTAGAAAAAAAAAATTAAAACCAAAGCAACTGAGACATTATTTTGCACATAGGGACGAATATAGCTGTTTCAGTACGAAAATGGCACATTTAGTTATTATTCGTTAAAGGGTAAATAAAACATTGTTCCAATTTGAACGGTTTCGGATGTTAGGGGCGTAAAAAGATTTTAATGTGCTCGCTTGTGACTTCAGGTAAAACAATTATTTGCGTTCTAATAGCGACATTTTTCTATGCAAATAGGCTTTCTAAGCTCATGAGTGAGCAGCTCCCCCCTCTCCTCCCTGAAATGCGGTGGGCGTCACTGAACAGGCAGCAGCGTCCTTCTCAGTTGGACGCTATTACAACTCAAGTATGTGGGGGTAAATATTTTCAGAAATTTTAAAACAATTGATTGCTTACAGATCAAAATGTACACTGATGTAGAGAGATGTCTTGCGTTTGTGTAAGCCAAAACTGGAGACGCCCCCTTGGTCTAAGCGCCCTTGGGCTGTCACTCAACCACGCCACACCCTAACGCCGCCACTGGGGTATTGAATATCCTTAACCTTTTTACGACGGCGGCTTTTGCAATTCGAACTGTATATGTTTTCTTCTCAATATTCATTTATAGAATTATTACCTCGATTGTCCCTTCATATTAAAGGACAGAATATGCTGGGAACATCTAATTTTATAAAAGGGGGAAAAATTAAATTTTATTCTTAATTTTCGCTAAATTGTTAATGTATTCTAATTTTCAAAGTAACACATAAAAAAAAAATCATATGCATATTATCGTATTTAATTTTAACGTAAATTAATATTTTCGGGCAGAGGGATAAAATATTCGTGTGAAATATGAAGATTAGAGGATATAGTAGAGAAAATAATTAGAGATTGACCTAAAATTCGGTTTCGTTTTTTGCTCAAAAATCTAAGTTTCGCAGAAAATTCGTTTTCGACGAAGTGCTGCCGAAACTTTAGCCGGACAGAAACTCAACCGAAACTATCTGTATTAAAAAAATCTAGTTTCTTCCTTCATAAATTTTTAATATTGCTCATTCATTTGAGCTCTATCTGCTCAAATGAGACACTACTTATTTATTGTTATGAACTTCACTGTTTATAATTACCAGTCATGAGTGATTCACAGCGTGAGGGCAAATTATAAAGCAAAAAATGCATATATGACTAAAGTTTGAAAACGCTTTTCAAGTGCTAATTAAAAGTTGCAGAACACTTAAAACTAATAGAGAGATTTAGTTTGAAACCGCAGACACGTTTCGAATACCCTTTGAGTAAAGTTAACAGAGTATAACAGAGTAGTATAACAGTATAACAAATGATCATTCGCAAAAATCCTTATAAAAGATAAATTGAAGTATATATACCTAAAACATTTTTTAATTAGATTAAATTCATATTGATTAGAAAATCATCTTGTGTGATGGCTTAATTGCATTTTATTTTATATAAAAATAAAAAGTTTTGGTCAGAGGTACAGGTAGCCAATTTGGGCACCAGGTATTATGACACGTTTAATTAATTAATAATTATGAATATTTATGTATGTATTAATTATTTAAAAAATATTTTTCACATTTTCGTTTTCGGCCGAAAATAGGAAGATTACCGAAATTCGGTTTCAGTCTTAAAACCCTGTTTCAGTCTATCTATGCAAATAATATATTGTAAAAGTTTGGTAGAGAAAGCGATTCCGTTAAATACCCCCCCCCCCCCCAATCTTTAAAGAAGGTTGAAATAGAAAAAGAAAGTCACTAGAAAAAATATTTAATAAATGAATTAAGAATAGATCCCAAAATATATTAATCCATTTATAAGTAATTAAAAATATTTATTTATTTTTTCTTTAGAAAATAGCTGAAGCACTTTAATCATTTAGTCAATTTAAATTGTCAAACATACATAAAAAAACATATATCATATGGGGATTTATTTTCCATAATGCAATTGAGGACGTGAATTTCAAAACTCGACTTATCCAGAAAATTCAAATTTTGCGAAATCCCGAAAAACATCTGACTGTTCCCATTGCTTTTCATTGTTCTTCGCCCCATCAACAATTAAAAAAACTCAACATTTTCACTTTTTATGATTCTTTCTATCTCTGAAAACCTCAATCGTTGCAAACTTTTATATTTCATGTATAAATCAAGGAAAATGTATTTTCCATATTTTCATAACATTTCCAGACATATTTTCATAAACAAACATCCGAAGTATATTAAAATTGTTCGAAAACAATGTTTTTTATTATTTATTTATTGTCTAAAATGAAACTAAAATTACATTATATGTTTGATTTAATTAGAGATGGGACAAATATTTGTCCACTATTCAATATTCAGTCTATAGATTGTTTTAATTGTGTGATCTAATTATATGAAAGTCTAACAGAATATAAAGTTTGATGAAAATCCGGGCAATAGATCTTGAGATATGAATGTCGTTAAAATAGTGTAAATCCTGAAAAATGCAGCATAGGAACGCCCACCTTTTCCGTGATTTATACCAAAACTAATCAGCAACAAGTTATGTCAAGATCTAACTGAATCTAAAAGTTCATGAAAATAAATGCATTAGCTCTTGAGATAGCGGAAAGGAGTCTATTGCGAAATCGTGAGAAATGCAGCATAGCAGCGTCACATTATTTACACCAGTTTATATCAAGGCAGGGATGCCGCGGACGCGCTATAACGCGTAAATTACGCGAAAAATCGGAGACGGGACGCAAAAAAATAGCTCTTACGCGTCCCATAGGACGCGTAATTTCGTCAAAAAATCGCGGAAAAAAGCCGATTTTCGTCAAAGAATCGCGAAAAAAGCGCAAATCTCATCAAAATATCACGCAAAAACAGCAATTTTCGTAAAAGGGCCGCAAAATAATAGCGTATTTCGTCAAAGAATCGCGAAAAAAAAGCGAATTTCGTCAAAAAATTGCGGAAATACGCGCAAATTTCATCAAAATATCGCGGAAATAAGCGCAAATTTCATCAAAATATTGCGAAAAAAACGCGATTTTCGTAAAACGGCCGCGACAAATTAGCGTATTTTGTTAAAAGATCGCGAAAACATAGCGAATTTCGACACAAAATCGGTGAAAAAAACCGAATTTTGTCAAAGGATCGCGAAAAAATAGCGAATTTCGTCAAAAAATCGCGGAATAAAGCCGAATTTTGTCAAAGTATCGCGGAAAAAGCACTATTTTCGTGACAGGATCGCGAAAAAATAGCGAATTTCGACAAAAGGATCGCGGAAAAAACTCGAATTTCGTCAAAGTAATGCGGAAAAAACGTGAATTTAGTCAAAGCACCAAAAAAGATGTGCTAACTAAACTTATAGGTAGAAAATTCATAAAATGGGATTTATTTTTTTTTTATGAGATTCTTAAAAATACAGCACGATTTCAGTGCGCTTTGATAATGTATTCAGTAGGTAGACCAGTAACCCCCCCCCCCCCCCTTCTTACTGCATTGAAATGTCTCCCGCCTTCAGAACATTTAGGATTTGATGCTTATTAATGATTTAGATGTAAATTTCCCTTCCAAGGAAAATGTCTGATTCCAACACAGACCTATGCTGACAAATAATTCAATGGGAAGTATAATGAAAGCACACATTCATTTAATAAAAAGTACACCTTTACTTAACATAAATATTCTTTTTTTCAGCAAAAATATCTTTTTCAATAAACCCGTCTTGCCCCTTTTAAAAGAAATGCGAACATTAGTGATACTTGTTAGTGGAACTTGCTATATTCTACTCTCAAATAAACATTATTTTACAATTAAAATTGTATCTTGCATTTTTACTTTTAAAAAAGTAAAGAAAATTTCTCTTAATATATTTTTGAATATCTTATTTGAGTGCAAATAATACTGGTTTTCATTCATTATTTAATTATTATTAAAACAATAATTAATGCATTTCATTTATCTTTTCCAAATAAACAAGTTTCATTTATTCCTTTAAAATATAAATTATTATTGATGGGGACCCAGATTTTTTCAAGTACAGCGGCATCACTGCAAGGTATAACTGAATGTAAAGTTTTATTAATGATTTAATAATAATAATAAATGTTAAACCTTTATTAACATAAAAGGATTTTTTTTTTTAAATAGTTTCAAATTTGTAATGTTTTTAAAGGCATTTTATGACTGAGTAAAAAAAAAAAAAAAATTTAAAATAATTAATGTTCTAAAATTTTCTTTCTCTGTATTAAAAAAATTAAGCTAAAAATAGATTTAAATAGTCAATATAAATACCCTTTTTTGGTTAAAATTTATTTCAAAAGAAATATTCTCCAAATATTTTAAGCAAAATATTATAATTTTGGATGTTTGTACTTCATATATTTTATAAAAATAATATTATATAGAAATTGGTTTTGTGTAAATGTAAAGTGTTAAACTGATTTTGTGTATATGGTATCTACACACATTTAAAAATTATTTTTATTATTTGGGACGGAAGGATAATTCATATGCACTATCAAAAAATTTCATCTTCAGCATATTATGTCAAAGGCCAGTATCACTCAAAGATCGTTTGTTGCTAATCATTTATTCGTATAAAAAAACTTTAAGACAAATAATGTGATTACGTCACAGATTGTCATACATAAGAATTTTTTAATGCTTCCCTGTATATATATATATATATATATATATATATATATATATAAAATCAATCTGTCACTAGGCACATCAATTCTAACGGTAAAGATACTATTCGTGTTTGATACATTATATTTGAATTTCATTCTCTTGTGCTTTTTACAACCTCTTAAAGATGGTTTACATAAATCAAGAATTTACGTCGTGGACGTTCATATGCTTTGTTTTTCCAATAACTCTTTTTTCATTTTTAGAATTTACTTTTAACGAACCGTAATTAATAGTTTTAAATTTTGTGGCAATCTGTTAGACTCATTTTACCATTTTGATAAATAATCATGTTGCTTGCTATCAGTAATTTTATTTCCGAATGAAGAGAAAATAAGCTTAACTTTTTATTTGCTTTCACGGCAACTGCGAATATCTCTAAAAAATACATTTATGAAAAAAAAAATACTTAAAAGGGAAGTGAATAAAAATTTTATTGATTAGAAAATCATTTTGTGTGATGACTTAATTACATTTTATTTTGTATAAAAATGAAAAGTTTTGGTCAGAGGTACAGGTAGCCAATTTGGGCCCCAGGTATTATGATACGTATAATTAATTAATAATTATGAATATTTATGTATGTATTAATTATTTAAAAAACATTTTTCACATTTTCGTTTTCGGCCGAAAATAGGAAGATTACCGAAATTCGGTTTCAGTCGATCCTTGCAAATAATATATTGTAAAAGTTTGGTAGAGATAGAGAATCCATTAAATCCCCCCCCCCCCAATCTTTAAAGAAGGTGTAAATAGAAAAAGAAAGTCACTAGAAAAAATATTTTATAAATGGATTAAGAATAGATCCAAAATATATTAATCCATTTATAAGTATTCAAGGGGTCTCAAGACTCTTAAAGCTTTAAAATTTTCGAAATTTTTATTTTTTTAGATGTTGAACACCTATCTTTTCTGAACATTTTGATATAATTGTTTCCTTGAAATTCCCATTAGAGCAGAAGTTACGGCTTTTAGAGTTGTACCCCCTCAATAGCTGAAATGACATTTCCAAAACTTTGAAGCCATTTTTCTCCAAATGACGTTTTTGGGCATGACGCACACGGTATCTCAAAAACTTTTGAATTTTTTTTTTCATGAAATTTTCAAAACATACGTTTCATGTTAGTCTGTATATACTGAACCTAAATTTTCCTTTTTATTGTTCAAAAAAATTTATTTTTTTGGTGATTATATTGTTGAAATTTTCTAAATTTTGCATTAGCTAAATTCAACTTTTTATTAAAAATATAAAAAGGATCTAAATACGATATTTTTTTTGGATTCAGGGTAATTATAACAATCTGAAGTATAAGTAAGCATAAACATTTTCATTCTAGATGCAAAATTTATTTTGTAATCGTGCGCGTAATCTGTTATGCCAATTTTCTGCTCCTCAAAAGTCTGACATTTTGGAGCCCCCCTGTAAATTCTAATTCTCTATCTTGCAATTTTTTAAATGCATGAAATGAAAGAACACACTTATATCTTTCATCACAATATAAAATTGTGTCTTAAAATCAAATACCTTTTAAGATATTATATGTTGAAAATGGTCTTTTGTTTTCATTTTTTCCAATTTTAAGAGTCCTGAGACCCCTTAAAAAAATTTATTTATTTTTACTTTAGAAAATAGTTCAAGCAGTTTAATCATTTAGTCAATTTAAATTGTTAAACATATATAAAAAAAATCATATCATATGGGGATTTATTTTCCATAACGTAATTGAGGACGTGAATTTCAAAACTCGGCTTATCTAGAAAATTCAAAATTTGGGAAATCCCGAAAAACATCTGGCTGTTCCCATTGCTTTTCATTGTTCTTCGCCCCATCAACAATAAAAAAAAAAAAACTCAACATTTTCACTTTTTATGATTCTTTCTATCTCTGAAAACCTCAATCGTTGCAAACTTTTATATTTCATGTATAAATCAAGGAAAATGTTCACAAACACAGACATATTTTCATAAACAAACATCCGAAGTATATGAAAATTTTTCGAAAACAATGTTTTTTATTATTTATTTATTGTCTAAAATGAAACTAAAATTATAATGTATGTTTGATTTAATTAGGGTTGGGCAAATATTTGTCCACCATTCAGTATTTGGCCTATACGTTCACCCCCCCCCACCCCCCCCCACCCCCCCCCCAAGGGGTTTACAAAGTGTGCCGCCGCACGGGGCGCCTATTGGCAGTGGGCGCCAACCGGCGCACAGTGTAAGATTTTGCAAATCTAGCGGGAAAAAAGTCCAAAAATCGACCTGCAGTAATTTCACTTTTAGATATTTCAAATAACATCTAACACTTTGGAGAAAAAAAAAATGTAAAGTGATAGCAGCCTAACTCCACAACAACACCATCAAAAATCGGCTCAAAAGCCAAATTTTCATTTAATCTTTTTAGAATGGCGATTCTGTATTTGTAATTGCCATTGATATTTTTTGGCTAAAAACATAATTATTTTGTAAATATTTTTTAATGATAGTATGGAATCTTTACAGCATTGTAGATACTTTGTATTTTGCAGTTACAATAGTTATTTAGAAGTGTTATATTTAAAAAGTAATTTTTTAAGTCAATATAAAAATTATTTAAAAATTTAATAGCGTATGATAAATTTTAAAAAGCTGCCAAAAATTTTGTACACGCCGGTACATTGTAATATATATTTTTTTGTAATTACGTATGCATATAGATATAGAAAAAATCAATTTCAGCTGCCACTATTTGCAACTCTTGAATATAAGTAATTTTTTTATCAGGTACGGAAGTGTAAATTTCGAAAAGATAATTATATGAGATTTAAAAAAAATTATGTTATTGGACATGAATCTGTTAATTCTAAAAATATCCTGATAGGCTATTTATTACACAAATATAATCTTCAACATTGCTCACCTGTTACGTTAGACCAGATTAAGCGGCTGATTCATTCATTTATAATTGGCAGTAATCAAATATAGAGAAACTGACATCGCTTAAAGAACGTTTTTTGAAGTAAAGTAAGCGATGATCACGATCAGATTCGTATATTAACAATAAATATATTTATAAGGCGAAAGTAATATTACTACCAGAAAAATGTTGGACAACCCAAATTTTTTTTTTTATTTAAGTGAACTTCAAAAGACAAAAGGTGCATTCGTTATTCCCGGAACACAAATGAATAACCACGCGCCACGTGTTTAAAACTGAAACACTCCGAAAAAAAGGATGCTATGGATGTGTTAAAAAATATATCCGAAAGCCCTTAAAGAACAACGACATTTTAAAAAATCGTTCAAAAAGTCGGATACTCGTCATATAAAAAAGGACTGTAATGAAGAAAATCAAAATTTTATAATGTGTAAATCAACAGCCGTCACCAACTTCTTACTCTAGATCCATAAAGTTTAAGTTCATCATGGAAACAATCAGTCAATATCAGTCAATAACAGGAGAATTTGAAATTGTCAGAAATTAAATCTTTACAGCTCTTGCACTAACTGTAGTAGAATTCAATGTTTAGACGTATGACAAGGAGCACAAATTTGAAGGCACAGTGGTAGATAGCACTATGTATAGCATTCTATTTTCAAATAAAGCAACTAAAAATGCAATGGTCTGTAACGGAAAATTCAAGGTGATGAATAACTTTAAAAAAAAATCGATAATATACGAATAATACTCACAAATTTTCTGGGGCCTTATCGGCACAACATTCACAATTAAGAATTATGGAATACCTCTTACGTATTGGTTATAGATTTGATGTAAAGAAATAGCAGTTCCGAAAACCTGAAGAAAAATGAAGTATCGCAGAAAGAAAAAAATATAAATTAAAGATTTAGATTTAAAAGAGAATTATTATTAAAAACTCCAAAACAAGGACAAGATAATATTAATGTGGGAAATAGAAAAGGAAGATTTTTAAGGATGCTGCAGTGGAATAGGGCAGAAGAGCTTATTGACCGTCATTTTTAATTTGTCATTGGAGTTAAATTCATTGGCTAAAAAAGAACAAAGGGGTTTAAACACATAAAAGTTACTGGAATAATAATAATAAAAAAAAAAATCTAAACTTAGTTTAAAAGTTTGATGAATAAAATGCGCTTTCCGGAATTCTTTTTGTAATAAAACCTTCTTCAAGCGACCAGGAAAAAACGGAATTTGTTTCATTTTCTTCAAAGAAATTGGTCGCTCATGGAGGGAGTTCAACTAGGATGGTCTCTGAATGGAGGTAAAATTAGTATTGAGCGTATGGGAATAAATTTCGTTCCATGAAAAAATGGTCGTTCAGGGAGGTGGTCGCTTAATGGAGGTGGTCGCACAGGGAGGTTTCATAATACATAACAATTTTATCTCTAGTAAGATCAATTTTATTGCTTTACTAGGGGGCTCTGCCCCCTGCTAGCTATGCTCACCAACCCCCGTTCAGGCACCGCAGAATCTGAAAACACGCTAATCTGATCGGTTTAAAAAATATTAGAGAAGATTGAATTATACTGAAAAAAAGCTGTGCAGATCTCCCTGTAAACGGGTTTCCATTCAATTTCCTTTGATTTCAAAAATTTAAGGCCGAATCAGTTGTTGTTAAGACATCCAATGGTTGTTTTCGTGTTTGATTAAAGAGGATCAGTTAAACGTTTGAAAAGAAGCTAAAAGTAAAAGGAATTAAGTGTACAGAGTATTTGTCTCCCGGTATTTTAAAACAATTTCTATAACAATAGCCTAAGTCATGTGACTATCATCAAGAGTTCCGGGCGAACCACTTCGCTTTTTATATTCCTGGTGCCATTTTGGTACTTTAATATTAGCAAGGTACAGGTGATAAGTCGCCAAATATTATTCTATCGCCATCATTTCATCTATATTATAATAGTCCAAGTCATGTAACTGCCATAAATAAATACGCTCTGATCCCTTCGCTTTTCATATGAAAGTTTGGCCCAGATATCATATACGGCCCCATATTGGCGCGATTTTTTTCCAACGCTAATTTGGGGAAAAGATCAACATTATAAACAACAACATCCGGCTTATCAAATCAAGCAAAATAACGATACTATGGCGCCAGTTAAGTACCCGTTGCGTATATGACATTCGCGTCAGAAAAAAATAGCGCCCATATGGGACCGTATGTGGCATCTGTGCCGAAAGTTTTCCATTTCGATTTTAAAAAAATAATTTTCTTTTTCGAGTAATACTACATAAAAGCATTATCGCAAAGAATTCTTGGTACTGTTACGCTAGCCGGGTGCAAATCTCGGCAATAACTATTCTTCAACTCGCCAATTAGCATTTTTTTTTCGAGTGGTAAATTAAAACTTTGCTTTGAAGTTGAAATTAAAAGTCATCGTTTGTTACATCCTTTAATATTTGGCCAGATGCCATATACGCACCTGGTTTGGCGTGATTTTTTTTTTTACGAAAATTTGGCGAAATCCTCGTTTTCGAATACCAGTTACATATGTATTTTTGGTACTACTTAGTTATACCGTCGAACAAAAATCTATCACCAAACTATAAGATTAAATGCCAATAATGGTTGATAAATGTCACATTCACTCGACTTTAAGCAAGTTACACGTCTTTACGTCATCAAGTGATTTTTATTTCGACGTTTTATTTGTATATTTATTAATGTTATACTATTTTCTTTGTTCTTTCGTTATTTAAAATAAAAATTATGTCAATTTGTATAATTTGGCGAGTGGTTTGGCGATTTATATAATTTGGCGAAATGGGTCGATGGAATAACTAAGTAGTAACGTATTTTTTAATTATTTTCTATTATTTTTTATTTTTAAAGGAAAATAACCAAAAACATAATTAACTATAGAACAAAACAATTTATGTAATTAAAAAAAAAGTAAATAAAGTAAATAAACACTTATTATTAAATAAACAACAATAGCCGGGTTACCATGTCATCCAAAATAATACCCTTTTGGCGCCAATTAGGTACCCCGGTGCGTATATGATATCTGTGCCAAATATTTTTCTTTTCATTTCGTTTAAAAAAAATAAAGAAGTGAAAGCCATTTATTTTAAATGTTTCTGTTTGTATTAAATAAAATGATAATGAAATACAAATTGAATTATGAATAAAAGTAACATGATACATTTCTTAGCATACATTTAAGGGAGGCCAAACTTCTCGCCAAATTAGTTTAAAATAGTAACCTTTTCTAAAATCTGAAAAAAAAAATATCTGTTTGATTAAAATTTGAGTTGCCATCATTAGAAAAATGTATATAAAATTAGAAAAGAAAATTAATATTTCGAAAACTAATTCGAATTTAAAAATTCTAATACCAGTTTTGAAATCTGCGGATCAGTATTGATTTTTGGTGTTAATTTTATCGCAAAGTATTCCATATTTTAGGAGAAATCACCGTGAAACATAATCAGTTGTTTAATCAGTCGATTCAAAGAATCGTTACATTTCAGCCGTTTCATATATTCGTTTAATAAATTCGTTTCATTAGGATTTTACACATATAGGGAAGATATCGGTAATTTTCATAAATTGAATTTTGACCTGCTAGATTCGCAAAATCTTTCACTGTGTGGCGATAAATAATTTTGGATTCTACGGTTTTTTTTTTTTTTTTTTTTTTTTTTTTTTTTTTTTTTTAAACATTTTCTATAACCAGGTGTGAATCATCTGTTGGGTCTAGGTAGATCTGATGAGCAGAGGGCCTTTTTTTGTGCTTAAAGGCGCTAAACTTTCACATGCAGCGACTTCTGTATTATTTATTTGAGTAAAATACAAAGAACTTGTGATGAACATATCAGAGGAACGTAGAATATTAGGATGCGTTTTTTAAAGAAATCCCTTTAAGCTAAAGGATCAGATTACCTTCCTTGAAACTGGAAAAGGACCCCACCTATTCTACTCTTCCGCTTCCTTATGGAGTGCTAAATTTTGTTGACTAATTAATTGCGCCGTAGCTGAGGGGCGCCAAATTTAGAAAAGCTTTAAACCGAAATTATCTCACATATTTTGACGATAAACAAAAATTGCAGATTTTTTCCCCCTTGTGTACGTCTGAATGCATTTTTTAGTTAAACATTTTATTATGTCCGAAAAATGAAGAAAGAAAAATTTCTCTAAAACTTTCTAGAGATAGCTCAAACCCATTTTGTACCTTACATGATTACGTATTTGACAGGACCCTCAAAATGATTAAATGAAGGAGAGAGCGCGTCATATTTAGAGAGGCTTTAAATCAAAATTATCTCACCTATTTTGACATTAAACAAGAATTGTAGACCTTTTTAGGGCTCCGTACTTAAAAAGTAAAAACGGAACCATTATAAGATCACTCGTGTCTGTCTGTCTGTCACAGCCCTTTTACTCGTAAACTATGCAACGTGGAAAGTTCAAATTGGGGGAAATAATAAAGATTATTGACCCACATATTTACAGATTAATAAATATTCATAAATATATTTAGGAAAAATGTAGAGGGGCTAATTAAGTTACTTGAAAAGAAAAATATTTTCTTTGTATATCGTGTGGGTATCGTGTGAAAGCTTTCGTAATGCTGAAATAAAAAATATATTTCATTTAATTTTAGGTATTATATTCTCAAACTTATGGTGGGAAATGTAGTGCACAAAAAAAGTCCCCCCCCCCCACCAATCTAATTCCGAATCTTTTGAAACTAAAATTATGAAAAAATTAAAGGTAGTAGACATTAATTTAAACTTTGCAGGAAAATTATAGCGATTACCCTAGGTCACATAGTTTGACTATCACTCAAATTTCGATTTACGGGCTTCAGCAAAAGTGTTGGGCAGAGCTAGAGGTATCTATCGTAGCAGAAGTATAAAAGAATTGTTGATCATGAATTTCAGAAAAAATCGTTGGTAATTAGCCGAGATATTAACCCTTAAAGACACGGACGGTTTGGGCATACATAATGACAGGGACGGCGTACTCTATGCGTCATCGGCTTTTAAAGCCTAGATAACAAATTATAAGGATATATTTATGTAATGCAATACCCAGTAGCAGTAGAAAAGCAATAAACGTCAAATTGTTAAAAACAGAAAAATTTAATGAGAATTAATCACATAAATACTAAGGGATTCGCGACTAGTTTCCATTGAGTGGATCTCTCAATACACCTACTATGTCTTTAAAGGTTAACTAAAAACCTATATGGGATAAGAAATATACAGAATAGCTGCACAGTACAAAGTTTAAAGTTCGGACACCCAAAATTCGGACTTTCCAGTGGCAGTATTCAAGAAAGAAGGGAAAAAACAAAATTGTTGAAACAAAAAAAGGTCTAGAGCAAAGAAGCTTTATTACTGAATCTTAACTCATGCCTATGTACAGATGTACAGAATAAAAGAAAAACTTCTTAATGATGTACCTAAGTAAATAAAACAACCCACATTAACTAAAATGTTCTATAGTTAAGAATGTTACAATTTCTTCTTTAACTGTATGTTCTCTTAAGGCTGTTCTCAACTATTCTGCTCAACAAGCGCAAAACATTTTGACACATTTACAAGTTCATTTTTTAACGGAAAGATATAAAATTGGAAGGCCTGACTATGGAAGCGATTTGGAATTGAACGTTGTTTTCCATTTTTTGATAAATAAACTACCTATTGAATTACAAGCGATTTTGATCACGTGACAAAAACGTTTTTCACTCTTCCTTTAGTGATTATTCTTCTTTCGTGCAAGAATTCGGTTCAAAACGCCCACTTTGATGCTATTTTCTAAAAGATATATTGCGTTTGCAAAAAAAAAAAAAAAACGGAAAACACAGTTGCATACATAGTTTCTGAACAACAACACCTGCTAGTTTCATGCATCTCTGAAAAAAAAAAAAAAATTAAAACTTGTCATAAAGTTGCCATTTTGGATTTGAGATTTAAATAAAGGTTTTGGTTTTACTTTTTATTTTGTTATGATTTATTTAATGAAAATGATTGTTTAATTTAGAATTAACAGTTGTTATATGCAATTTTAAATATATGAACGTCATATTTTGCCTTTTTAAGTGGTGAATTTTCTTTTCCTTTTTATTGAAAAAACAATATTTTTGATGACCCAAAGTTCGGGGAAAATCCGAAGTTCGGACTTGAAAAGTCCCGAGGATTCCGGACTTTAGACTTTGTACTGTATTTGCTATTATTTAGGTTCCATATATCTTTGAACTTGCATGGTATATCCATTTATATTTTTCTAGTATACAGGGCGCAAAGGAAAGTCCCTTTAACCTGAAATTACTTGTGAATGGAGAGAGATATAGCTATGCAAGTGAGGTAACGGTATAGTAAAGCGACTACGCCCGATTTAATGAAAACGACAGCAGCGCCTCCTACTGGCGAAATTTTGAAGATAGCCACTGCAAATCGAAAACGAAAAGAGATAGAGCAAAATTTCCAGTTAGAAAGTTTTAGAGTATCAACTAATTAGTAGAATACGACATTTGGTTTACATGGATAAGATAAATCCTCGCCTGTTTACCCAAAAATGTCCGATATCGATGCACTCCATTTTGTGTAAACGCTTCAATGGAATAATCAGAAGTATGAAGAAATACGCACAATTTATCCTATAAATAGATACTTATCTCAATACATTTTGATAATATCACACAAAAAAAGACAAACTGTCTCACAGTGATAAAAAGTTAATATTCAGTATGTTCGAAAAGTTCACCATATCTCACGATACACGTTTGTATTCGTGAGAGTAATTCTGCATGCACATTTCGCAGCATGGCACTTCTATTGCAAGCCTCTCCAATACGACGACGTAGATTTAACCCTTTCAAGGGTGGTGGCTAGACGGTCTAGCCACCTAATTTTAATTCCCAAACTGACAAATGGCACAAGAATATTTTAATAAAGTTTTGCTTTCATAATGAAAGTGCAAATTAGCGGGTTTTTGTTTTCTGAGAAATTCGTTTGAATATTATCGTGTCAGTCAATTATTCCATCAGTTTACGAACAGAATTCTTCTGGCCCTGAAAGGGTTATCCTAAAATTTTAAATGCATTGGAAATTAATTATTTTCAGATATTAAAGCACATTACATCATCACAATCTGCAATTGTGCACTGCTACATTTCCGGAATGTGAATAGGCAAAGTAGAATCGTCGCTCATCGATTTCGGGCATTTTCGGGTATGCAGGCGACGATTTATCTCATCCGTGTGAACCAAATGTCGTTTCGTACTAATTAATTTATGCTGTAAAACTTTCTAATTGGAAAATTTGCTCTACCTGTTTTCGTTTTCGATTTGAATTGGCTCTCTTCCAAATTTCGCCACTAGGGATGCTGCTGTCGTTTGCATTAGGTCGGGCGTAGTCGTTTTACTGTATCGTAACCTCACTTTTATAGCTGTCAGAGTTGGGCAGTATCGAAAATACATGTATTTGGAATACATTTTCAAAATACATTTGTATCTTGTATTTTGTATTTTAAACCGATAAGATCAAAGTATTTTGTAATGTATTTTCTGGTGGTTTTACATTGTATTTTGTATTTTGAAAATACTCAAAATATATTTTTTCCAAATTTCAAACTGCCATTCACTGCACAGAGAAAAGCTGCGCTTCATTAAAAGGAAATACACGACTATCTGTTTTGATTAGTTTTCAAATTCTGTTCTGGAAGTTAATATAAACACACTTTTCGACTATTGCTGAGACAAGGAAATTCATGAATATGATGTTTTGATACAGCAAACGTATTCTTCCTGATTAGTTACAAAAATAACTTATATATCTTAATGTTGCTGTGGGAATTAGAAGAAAAAAAAAACATGTAATTGTGATAGACCGGAAGGATCTTTCAGAGTTGCGCAGGTGCAGAGCTCTATTACCGACAGTTGTCCATTGACCACACATATAAGGAGCTCAATTTTTTTTTCTGGTCTAGTAGTTTTATTTAAAAATATCGAAAAAGAATTTCTTAAAAATTCGGATGTCTCATTCATTAATATAAATTTTGTTACACAGTAACCGCAAGAAAATTGCTACAATGAAGTTTCAAAGGAACGATTTGACTTTAAAAAAATGAAATTTATGACTTTGCAAATTTTGCATTCCAATTATTCCTACCTTTTTATAAATATTTTATAAGTGTTTTCTATTTACGAATGTAAGAGCTTTCATATTTTTTCTGCTCTATATTAAAAGTTTCAAGACTTTCATAGTAAGTGCAAATGATTTATTTCTTTGCGCTTATATATAGTTTGATATTTTACCTGAGTGTTTTAATTTTAAAACTACTTTATACGAAGAATTTGTACTTTTGTTAATAATAATAATTCAACCTGTGTTTAAAATAATCTAATTTTTAAATTCATATTTTTGCATTCAGTAATACATATTTTAAATTTCGTATGCATTCTTTCTAAAATGCACCATAATAGAAAAGTTGTGCCGCAACTATTTTATTAGTGGAAGGTCTAAAAAATCTTGCGTAGTTGGGAGATCTTATTAAACACACGCGCATTATATAAAAAGAAAAAAATACATTTAAACACATTTAAACAATTTTATTCGGTGTCATTGCACATATAAGATTATTATAAAATATGTTCTGTTGTAGACATGTACTAAGAAAAACTGATTGGAAAGACTGATACTAGACTAATTTGTTTTTACATTCTTCTAATAAATAAGAAGAAAGCATTGGAATCGAGAAATTTTTCGACTTTCGTTTTTTGCTTGATTTACACGTTTCGGGATGTCTTGAACGCGATTTAACAGTTTTTGGGAAATGTGTGTATCTCTGTTAGTCTGTGTGAGACATAATTTTTGTGGCCCTTCTATCTCAAGAACTAATGCATGGAGTTTAATAATAATCAAACTTCAGATTAAGATAGACCTAGGTATAACTTAACTTTGGGGTTATATCGCCCAACAGGTGGCACTGCTATGCTTAATTATTTTATCCCATGATAGCTATATTGTAAGAATCAATATACAGAATTTCATTTAACTGCATATAGGCCTGAACAGAAATACTTGCCGATTAACTTTTAGTGTATATCGCTCAATAGGTGGTGCTGCTATGCTGGGTTTTTCATGATTTCCGCGATAACTATATCCAAAAACTAATGGACAAAATTTAATCAAATTTAATCTTCAAATAAATTACTGCTGATAAAATTTGGAGTGCATCGCTCAAGAGGTGACGTTGTTAAGCTGTGGTTTTATGATTATCGTAACATGTACTTAAAATTCTCGTTTATTTTTTTTTCTTCCATGTCAAAATGATCATATTTGGAAATCAAATTTAAATGAAATAAGTACCACGTAGATTAAAGGTACCTTTTTTAAATAAATTTTCTGGTTTCGTAGTGCTGATTTTTAAAAAAATCTGAAGTTGGCAGGTGTGCCGTGAGAGCTATATCTCAAGAACTAGAGCACGGAATTTAATCAGACTTCATCATATTCAGTTAGTATCGATGACATTTTGGTGTATGTCGTCCTACAGATGATTTTTTTTCGTGCTGTGTTTTTTAGGATTTTCGAAATTTTTATATCTCTGCACCTAAGAACTGCACCAAACTTTTTATGCTTTTTCTGAAAATCAATGCTGTCTCAATTCTGGCTTAGAACACTCAGTAGCGGGTGGTGCTATCCTATACCTCTTGAAAGAGATTCCTTATCGGATCCGCAATCTAGAGGTCTGCACGGGTCGGAATTTCCAGGACCGGGTCCGGCCCGGCCCGTTTATATTTTCATAGTTCACGGCCCAGCCCGTACAAAAATCAGTGAAAACAGCCCCGGCCCGTTTAAAAATCAATTAAGGCCTGACTCAATTTCTACAAAAAAATCAGATTTTTCTACACATACAATTAAGGTTATTTTAAAGAATACTGCATACATGTTTATGGGATAATTTTACAGTATATTTTAAAATTACTATGTGTTCGCAAGACATAAAATAAACAATAGCAACATTAATGATTAGAGTCTTAGACGTTTCAACATTCAAATAAAGATCCATTAAAAAATTAATGTAGTTTAGAATAAAAGAAAAAAAAAAGAGGGTTAAAAACATGATGACTTTTGAAGCTGTATAATAAAAAGCAAATTTGTAAAAATATTTCTCTGCCATTTAATCAGGTTTTTCTCAAATTCAAGGGAGTTATTTTCTGATACATTTCTAAATTCATTTCTTTTCGGAAACGCATAAGATTGGCAGGTGTTCTTACTCATAAACTATGTAATCGAATAACGTTATCATTTTTTGATAAAGGCAATATATCTTTGAGAAAATACTGTCAAAGTTAAAGTTTTGAATCGAATTTCCGGAAGCGATAGCACGGAAAAGGAAAATAACCTGCAGCCACGTGACAAGAATCTCTTACATCTCGATAAGTAATTTATTTATTTAAAAAAAAGGAAAAACGCTATTCGATTCCAAATCCCTTCAATAGTTTGGCCTGTCAGTTTTAAGCCTTTACAGTGAAAAATTAGTCAGAAAATGTGTCAGGAAATTTCTCATTGTTGAGTAGTGAATTTGAGAATTACCTTGAGGTACCAAAGATTCCGTTAATAGAAGTTCATTATCGCTACTAATGTTTTTACAAAACATATTGCCTTCCCTACATAACACATCCTGAGAATTATAACCAGTTCCGGCTCTGCTCGGCTATGTAGAAAAAAATGCAAGCCTGATCTCGGCCCGGCCCGAGTCTGCTGAAAACATTAAGCCATGGCTGAGACACCATGTAACTGTCCGATACTGATCTATACGCTGGACATGTTACATTTCTGTATTGATGTCGTCAAACTAGCATCGGCTCGTGACGGACATTTATACTTATTACTTATTCTAGCGAAAGTCACATTCATTGAAAATGGCTCATATTTTATCGGCTTCGATTGAAATTTTATAGCGGGCCGGTAGCCCCGCTTAATTTCTTTTATCGGCCCGGACCGTTGAAAAAATTGTTCTAATTCTGCCGGCCCGATCCAGCCCGTTTGAAAATTCGCCTTCATTTTGCCGACCCGCGGTCAGGGCCGGATGTGGACCTCAGGCCAATCCCGGACCCGTGCAGACCCCTACCACAATCAATTCATGCAGTTATTTCTACTGAGTAACTACCTTTAAAGGGTAGTTTATTCATTATTAGTTATTCTTTCAACTTTCATACAATTTAATCACATTGTTGCTCCAGTCTTTCAGTTTTGTTTTTGTTATCTTTCGTTGAGTTTTAATTAATTTTGCTTCTTTATTTGGAAATTTATAATTTTTAAAAATTTAATCAGTTTTGCAAACCAGCTTTGCATATGACTAGTGCAATTTAATGCACAGTCGTTTTTCTCTGTTTTTTTTTTTTTTTTTTTTTTTTTTTTTATGTATTTTGTATTTTAAATGTATTTTCAAAATGCATGTGTTTTGTATTTTGAATTTTTGAAATTTGGAAAGTATTTTGCATTTTGTATTTTAAGTTGAAAAAACAATGTATTTTGTATTTTGTATCGAAAATAGTTTTTCGATGTATTTTGCCCAACTCTGATAGCTGTACCTCTCTCCGTTCGTAAGTATTCTCAGGTTAAAGGGACTTTCCTTTGCACCCTGTATACTATTTAGCTATACCCAACCCTACGTCGTATAGTTTTTACAAAGTCTTAGTATTCTTTTACCAACGTCATTTTCTTAATAATACACTTACTAATTCATTAAATGTTGTACATAACCAGGGTTGCAAAAAAACCGGGTTTTTTATAAAAACCCCAACCCAGCTGGGTTTTATTGGGTTTTTTAGGGTTTTATTGGGGTTTTGAGGGTTTTATTGGGTTTTTTCAGGTTTTATTGGGCTTTTTAGGGTTTTATTCAATTTCTTGTTTTTTTTAAAAGTGGGGGTAGGGAGAGTCTCTTATTTTTTATAAGAAATCTTATTATATTTTTATTGATTAATTTAATATACAAGTAATTTTAATTGAAATATAAATAAATCAGTGTAAAAGTCTGGAAAAAAGCTTTTACTTCTGACATCATATATTATGTAATAACCACATATTTAAAAGTTACTTTAATAGCTTACGTTTTATCTGTATTCCTCACTAAGAACACATTTTTGAAACAAATCTTTAATCTTTTATTATTTATTAATCAAATAATGCTTTATAATATTTTCAACTATGTTTCATTGTATATTTTGAAAATATCCAACACTGTTTATTTTTATCAACAAGCATGCATCTATATGTAATAGGAAATGATATTTAACCCGTCCCCCCCCCCCCCAAAAAAAAACAACCCCAGGTTTAAGCAAACAAACAAAAACCGGTTTATTTGGGTTTTTACCCCCCCCCCCCCACCCCGCTTTTTTTTTTTTTTTTTTTTTTTTTGCCAATCCTGGCCAAAAGTGAATAAGTTAAATTTGTATCCAGTTGGGAATTTATGAAGTTTTATATTGTTAAATCTTGATAAAAGACCTTGTCATTTTTTAGCTAATGCAGAAATGTTATGATTAGCTCTGTATATTGATTTTGGCTTCTTTTTTTCATAATATTAACAGGCTTTTTTTTAAAAAAAAGACTTTTTTTAAAAGCACATTATTTCATTTTGACTTTGTCAGATTTGGATTTGGCAGTACACCTACACAATAAGTTTTAATAGGACAGTGTAACTCTTGAAACACAAATGTTAAAAAACTAATATAAAAGTTACTGAATATTAAGTAATATTATCATGAATTGTAAAAAACCCAATAAAACCCGCTTTAACGTGGGTTTTATTGGGTTTTTTAGAGTGGGTTTTACCCAAAAAAACCCACCCGGGTTTTTTTGGGTAGGTGGGTTTTTTGCAACCCTGTACATAACCCTCTGTGCAGTAATACTCGCACTTGACCGTTTATTTTTTCCTTGTGTGTGGTGTGTGAATACATTCGTTAGTAAAATATTTTATTATATCCGAAAAATGAAGAACGAAAAAGTTTCTCTAAACCCAGTTTATTCTTTACATGATTACGTACCTGAAAAGAGGATCCACATGATTAAATGGAGAGAAGTGTGTGTGTGTGTGTGGGGGGGAGGCTTTAAATCGGAATTATTTCACATATTTTGAAGATAAACAAGAGTTGTAGACTTTTTTTTTTCCCTTGTATGTGGTGTGTGAATGCATTCTTTAGCAAAATATTTTATTATATCCGAAAAATGGAGAAATAAAAAGTTTCTCTAAACCCATTTTGTTCTTTACATCATTACGCCATGTTTAGGGATGCTTTAAATCAAAATTATCTTGCATATTTTGAAGATAAACAACAATTGTATAGACCTTTTTTCTACTTTATGTGTGTGTGTAATCACTACTTGACCGGAATGTATGCTATATACTGTGGTTCAGAATCCGTGTTCATATCTTATTTTAAAGACAATATTTTTTTTTTCTTTTTTTTCAAATGAATTTTTCGAGAGATTAATGACTTTTCTAATTTATCAAAAATTCTTATTTTGATAAGAGAATCCTTTTCAGAGTTCAACATTTTAGTGCAGTGATCGCGATCAGTTTAATCCCTTAACCGGAAACGTGAAAATCCCGTGCACAAACAGAACGCTTAATAATTTACCAAATAGTGAACGTAAGCATTTAATCTTTAATAGTAATGCATTAACAGGACCAATTATTTATAATATAACAGCATAAAAATAAGTTTGGAATGTCGGAGAGAGAAAATATTAAGGGCAGATATGTAGACGCAAATTTTCCACAGACGTACGTTTCCGGTTAAAGGTAAAACCTAAAAAAAAAATCAATTTTCTTGTTTTCGATATATTTTTAAATTTTTGAACCTATAAAAAGAGATTGCGTGAAAATATTCAAATTAGAACCGAGCCAATTTGAAATTAATTGATAATGCTTACTTTAACACAGATTCAAATTGAATCGCAACTTTGCGTGGGTTGTTACTACTTGTACACATTGTAAAAAAAAAAAAAAAAAAAAAAAAAGTTTTGAAAGATAGGTAATTTGTTTTCCACATATATGTATAAAATGATTTTAGTAAAATTTCTACCTACTTTTTTGACTACTTAAGAGGCGTAAAATTTATTTGTTGCAATTAGAACGTGTTTTCTATATGTGATACACCTTTAAAAAGCACATTCTATCCCCCCCCCCCCCACAAATAAAAACGCGTTATTTAACTGACACAAACATTGTTAGAGTATGTAGGTATAATCATTTTATATACACCTATATTCAAAAGAAATTATCTGTCTGCAAAGAAAACTATTATTATTATTATTATTACTATCATTATTATTATTATTATTATTTTCAATGTATATAAGTAGCAAAAACACAGTTTTGTGGAAAGCATACCCAGAGTTATCAATCGGAGTCTGTATTAAAGTACTCATTTTTTATTTCAAATTGATCCGTTTGTAATTCGAATATTCTTATCCAGTTTTTGTTTTGCTTGATCCAGAATCATGTAATTTTTTAAAGAGTATAAAAAAAATAAATCATTTTTTTTAAAGATTTTAAAACTCACGACTCGCCAAACATAAAATTAATATATGCTTCCTTGAAAGTAAATAACAAGACAGGGCTACAGATTTCATCTTACGTAATTGCTACTTATTAGTACTACTCTGTTGAGTACATTCCAAATAATAAACATAACTATTCTAATAAAATTTCTTCCTTTAATAAATTAATTATTGTTATTTTTGTCCTATACCATGGCATAATGAATGGCGTTTAATTTTTAGATCACAATGTTACATATTGAGATTGATATTTATTATAAAATTCAGATCTCAAAGGTAGGATTAAATATGGATACACTTATTTATTTCATAGTCTTTTTAAATAATATCTTAAATAATTAAGAATAGAAATTGTAAAAGTTTATGAAGGAATAACTGACGAATATTTTAAAAATTGTGTGAAAAAAAAGGTCAAATATTTTAAACAGGTATGGTGGGGGGGGGGGGGGGAGCGCACAAGAGAATGCTCGCACGGGCGTCAAAATTGTCTTGAGCCGGCCCTGTATAGATTCATTTAATTGTGTGATCTAATTATGTGAAAGTGTAACAGAATATAAAGTTTGATGAAATTCCGGGCAATAGTTCTTGAGATACGAATGTCGCTAAAATAGTGTAAATTCTGAAAAAATGCAGCATAGGAGCGCTAACTTTTGCGTAATTTGCACAAAAACTAATCAGCAACAAGTTATGTTAAGATCTAACTGAAGCTAAAATTTCTTGAAAATAAATGCATTAGTTCTTGAGAAATGCAGCATAGCAGCGTCACATACCGGGCTATTTACACGAATTTATATGAAGATATAACTGAATGTGAAGTTTTATTAATGATTTAATAATAATAATAAATGTTAAACCTTTATTAATATGAAAAGATTGTCCAAAAAAATAATTTCAGATTTGTAATGTTTTTAAAGGCATTTTATGACTGAGTTAAAAAAAATTAAATTTAAAATAATTAATGTACTAATTTTTTTTTTTCTCTGTCTTAAAAAGATTAAACTAAAAATAGATTTAAATAGTCAATTTAAATACCCTTTTTCGGTTAAAATTTATTTCAAAAGAAATATTCTCCAAATATTTTAAGCAAAATATTATAATTTTGGAAGTTTGTACTTCATATATTTTATAAAAATAATATTATATAGAAACAGGTTTTGTGTAAATTTAAAGTGGTAAACTGATTTTCTGTATATGGCATCTACACACATTTAAAAATTGTTTTTGTTATTTGGGACGGCAGGATAATTCATATGCACTATAAAAAATTTCATCTTCAGCAAATTATGTCAAAAGACAGTATCACTCCAAGATCGTTTGTTGCCGATCGTTTATTCGTGTAAAAAAAAAAAAAAAAAAACTATAAGATAAATTATGCTATTACCGTCCACAGACTGTCATATATAAGAATTTTTTTAATTCTTCCCTGTGTGTATATATATATAAATCAATATATCACTAGGCACATCAATTCTATCGGTAAAGATACTATTCGTGTTTGATACATATTTGAATCGCTTGCTCTTTTTGCAACCTCTTAAAGATGATTTACATAAATCAAGAATTTACGTAGTGGACGTTCATATGCTTTGTTTTTCCAATAACACTTTTTTCATTTTTAGAATTTACTTTTAACGAAACGTAATTAATAGTTTTGAATTTTGTCACAATACGATAGATTCCTTTTATCATTTTGATAAATAATCATGTTGCTATCAGTAATTTTATTTCCGAATGAAGGAAAAATAAGCTTAACTTTTTATTTGCTTTCATGGCAACTGCAAATATCTCTAAAAAATACATTTATGAAAAAAAAATTCTTAAAAGGGAAGTTAATAAAACTTTTATAAATCAACATATAACAAATAAATTCTGTGATTACCTTGTTGTGAATCTGATAAATCTTATGTATAATTTTACAATTGACTTTCTTTCATTTATCACACTTTTGACACAAGATTTAATATTATTAAAATAAAATCAAAATGGAAGATTAAGGGTGAGAGGTCACCTAATAACAGAAATATATTTCGTTTCCAAAAGAATAATTAATCATAGAGAATTAGAGTAAGAAGGTACGTTTAACGCAAAGATTTGTTATTATTTGACTTTCTAAAATTATTCAAAATTTTGCGTGTTAAGAATAACATGAAAACAGATTATCTGAGATATGTATGTTTTTAAATATGAAGTAAATAATTCAATTTAGTCTCAAAAGTTTATCAACAGTAATTAGTCATAGAGGATTAGAGCAACGAGACTTGTTTAATGAAAAGAAAAATACATTATTTGATTTCCTAAAATTTTTTTAAAACTTACATGTAAAGAGCAATATGAAAATAGAGGATTTAGGATTTGTAAGTTTTTAAATATTAAGTAAAATAATTCAAAATTAAAATATAATTTGTACAACTAACCTGGAAATTGGCTTTGGTTAAAAAAAATTCAAATTTCTGACTATGAGGAAATTATATTTAAAAAAAAAAAGAACAACAACTTAAATTTTACATTGATTAATTAATTTTTGCTAAAAGAAAAAAAAAGAAAAAAAAGAAAGAGAGAAATAAAAACTCGACAATGTTTAACACATCTAACTGGAATGAAAAATTCAATTTATATAAAAAAAATTCTACACTTTGACAATTACCATGAAAGGCGTCATAATTTCCCCATTAAAATTGAATAGAACAAATTTCTCCCTTTTTTGCTACCAATTTCTATTTTTTTTTTTTTTTCAATTTCTATTTTAATCTCTCTTTGCTTCACCATCCCATCAATTTCTAAGACATTTTCATATATGTAAGAAATAGTTTTCCTTTTGTTTTATCAAACCAAACATAGATGTATTTTAAGAAGTAAACTTACCGAATTCCTTCTTAACTTCATAAATAACATTGTCTTCAGTAAATTTTACACTGCAAGTTGATGACTTATTTCCGTTGATTACAGCTGGATAATATCGTTCATCTTTCCATTTTGCATAAACAGTCGACCCAACTTCATAGTCCACATAAGTTTTGCGCGTCTGTTAAAAGAAATGACATATGTAGCAGCAAAAATAATGGTTCTAAAATAACAAAATTTACATAAAATGTATCTTTCGAGCGAAAAAAAAATCTGATTTTATTAAATATGCCTGATGAGATTGCTACATTAATTTAAGGTCGTCATAGATAGTTTTTAAATAAACATGCAGCAACTTTTAAGAATTCCCCATTTATTTAGGCTTTAAGCCAAATTTATAATGCATAAATAAAAAATTAACTGATCGCAAAATCCCAAGCACAACATTCTAGGAAAATTTTGTATGATGAAGGAATGTTATAAAATAAATATCTATGGAACAGAAAAGAAATAATTCTTTTAAAGAAAGTAGTAAACAAAATATTCAGAAATTTAAAATTTCAGAGATAATAAAATTTTCTAGTATATACAGTTATACCCAGCCTTACATTGTATAGTTTTTTACAAAGTCTTCGTATTTTTTTACCAACGGTTTTTTTTAATAATACAATTACTAATTCATATATTTATTCTACGAAACCCGATGTACACGAGTACTACTCGCACTCGACTGTTTTTAAACTTCAGATAAGTTATATACGCATTAATTTTTTACATACTCTTACAGAAATTTTCAATTATTAATACTTAAAAACTATTTTATTTTTATATCGTAAATTTAGAATAATGTGCAAATGTTTTCAAATAAAATAATTTGATAAAGATATTTAAGTAGAAAAAAATTACATAAAGTATATTTTTTTTATATTTAAACAAATATTTGAATTTAATAAATGCATCTGCTGAAATTGACGCCTTCATTTAAGAAAGTATGTACATATTTTTAATTAAATTGAACATTTTTAAGGTGTGCATATTTATTTGAGCCTTAGGCAAAACTTTTAATGTTTAAAATAAGTTTCAAATAACTAAATGTAAATGCACATAAAGTATCTGAAAAGTACGACCTTCTAGCAGATTTTTGTGAATATGCATTATTTTAAAAATAAATATTTGTGAAAAGGAATATAAATGTGAGTATTTTAATGCAATCGATAAACAAAATATTTAAAAATGCACAATTTTTACAGATGAGAATTATGTATACAAATTTAAAAGAACTTTAAAAAATGTCAATTTCTTTTTTACCTTAAGTTGGACTGACATACGCTTAGAGAAAAGATGAAAAATTCATAGTTAAAAAAAACTACTTTATTTCCTAGAGCAGAAAATTTTAACTGTGTCTGCGCCAGCAACTTAGTGCAATTATAACTGAGATTATAACTGTGTGCCGGCGAAGTGTATTACAATCTACTTCTATACATTACGTGTGTATGCTATAAACATTTAAGTGTTAAACAAACAAAATTCTTAATTGTTAGTAATTTGTAATATTAACTACCAAATAAAATATATTATTATCATGTATAATGGAGTTCCTTTTTATATGTCTCGGAGTCTTATTAAATCCTAATTCAAATGCATTAACTGCTTTAATAAATCAAGCATTGGATGCAGGGCCGAAACTAGCCTTTTTGGCACCCGGGGCAAACATAGATTTTGGCGCCCCCCCCCCCCTCTCCACTACAAAGTAAATTTACAAAAAGAATTTTACTAAGTATCTAATAGACAATTCCTTTTTAAATTTAAAATATATAAAGCTGAACTACATAATCAGCTTTGTCAAAGATTGATTCATTAAAACCTTGAAAACGGAATCAAAAGGAATCGAATTGCATTTTAACGTTTTTAAACTTTTTTTTTTCGTTGTATAGGGTAAATGAGGTCGATATCTATTGTTGTGCGTTTGTATTTTTTCATTTTAGCAGGTTTATTGTGTAATAGATGCGTTACCTGCTATGATAAAAAAATGTTTAAAGCGGAATTTTTTCCGATTCATGTGATTCTTTCTTAGGAACTTTTACTATGTTTCAGCCCCTCCGAAATGATGAGTCTAGTTATGCCACTGCAGGGTGGCAAAACGCTTAGAAATGGCAGAAAGACGAGAAAAAAAAAATCATTTTGGGCGATAAAGGCGGAAGCGGGAGCGGCTTTGCTTTACTAGCCATGACGGCCTGTGCAAGATTTTTTACTGTACCACTGCAAATGCTATACTCTTTAAAAAAAGAAAAAAGGTTTTACTAAGAATTTTACTTTGTGCATTCCCCCTCCCGTTTGTTTTTATTGTCCCAGGCACTCATCTCACATGACAAGACGAAAAAAAAAAAAAAAGACAGGAAGCTCAACGCTCTCAGCAGAAAAGAAACAAGCAGCTTTCATGGAATTTTTTATCTAATAGAAAAGTTAGACGGAGGGGTCGCTTCGGGCTTGGTAGTTATCTGTGGTGGACACTGGACAGTGTCCCACAATAGAGACTTATCTTGAAAAATGGTAGTGATTCTCCTACACAGGAAGTGATTTAAAAGATAGGAGGCAAAGGCATAGACATGATACTTTTGGAATGGAAAAAAAACCTAAGCGAACAGTTCTTTTTTCTTATTCATTTGCAATTTTGTATTGTAGGGTGAATCTTTTTATCTATTTGTAAAGTTTAATGCATTTGGCTCAGTTTTTTTTTTAATTTTCCGGCTGCGAGACATTTTTATACAAATTTCGTATATATATATACATTCTTGTATCAAACGTCAAACAAAATCTTCATTTTGGCGCCCCCTCCACCTTCTGTTAAAGCGGCGCCCGGGGCACGTGCCCCCTCTGCCCCCCCCCCTAGTTTCGGCCCTGATTGGATGATCTTCTTGGGGGAAAAGGCCGGATTGAAGACTTTTTAAAAAGCTTATTTTAAGATTTTTTTTTTTTTTTTTTGAAAAGAAAAAATAAAGACTATTTTGTGCTAGATTCACAAACAGTTGATTTCAAGACTTTTTTTTTTCTTCTTCTTTTTGCCAAAATTAGGGCACAATTATTATACTATAATTTTCAGATCCAAAAAAAATACAAGCTGAAAAAGCAGAACATCATCAATAACATATTCAGATTATTATAAATTTCTTTGTTTTAGAAAATTAAACATCAGAGGATTAGAACTGTCTAAAAGAGAAATTTAACTTAAATGCTATTCGTGGTTTTCTGTTCCTATTTAGATCATTTTTGAAGAAAAATTCTTATACATATTGAAATCAATTTTCTTTCATATTTAAACTGCCATGTTGGATTGCATTTAAAGGTAAATAGTAAGAATTAAAAATTATTAGATATTTATTATTCAATTTAAAAGAAAAAAAATGTTTTAAACAATTAGCTCAAATATTTCAGAACTATTTACGTGTAATTATAAAATAATCTTATTTTGTCTCATGTTAAAAAAATAATCTTTGTAAAGCTTAAAACTTTCATCTTAAATTTTCTTGGGTTTATATATATATATATATATATATATATATATATATATATATTTAACTTTAAACAGAAATTTAAAGTTTATTATTATTATTATTTTTTTTTTTTTTTTTTTTTTTTTTTTTTACAGAAATAAGTGTTTGTGATATTTGAAACATTTTTTTAATTTTAAAATTAATCTTTTTACGTTTTTTTGTTTGTTTTATCTATAATTTGCTAAGTTTATTTAAAAGTTCTAATTGTAAATTTCCCAAGCCCTCCAAAACTTTCTCGATTTAGTTGCTGCATGCCAGAATTTACAGTGCAATAATATTTTAACTGCGCAAATCAAAATCTCATGCAATAAAATTTTTATGGAATAGCCACATATTTTTATTTCTGATTAAAAAATATTGCAGATCGTCAAGTATTTCGCTAAAAGTTGAAATTTAATGAAAAATAATAATCTTTATAAATTAAAAAGCTAATTAATACTGGAATTTATTCTTATATCATAAAATAGGAAAAATGCTAAAATGTGTTTAAAAAAATCATTAAAATACTGATTTTGAAAGACAAATTTCTGAGATTAATAAATATATCTACTGAAACCGATGCATTAATTTAAGGAAATCACATATAATTTTTCATAAACAAGCAATTTTTGTAGAGATTGCCTTATTTGGATAGTCCTCAAGCAAAATATGCAATCTAAAAACAAAGTTACAAATGTTTTTTAAATGCTAAATAAACGTTTTAACAGATATTTGTGAATGAGAATTTTTTAAAGAGAAATACTTGTGGAAAAGAAAAAGAAAATATTGCAATTAATTATACGTATTAATTACTGGCATACGCATAGAGAAAATTTAAAAAAATAATAGTTAAATGCTATTTTGTTTTAAAATCATAAAATAATAATAATGTATAAATGTTTTCAAAAGGAATAATTTAATAAAAAAAATATTTTAAGTTGAAAAACAATTCACATGAAATTTCATTTTTGAATTTTTAAACAAATATCCGAGTTTAATAAAAGCATCTTCTGAAACTTGTGCATTAGTTTAAAGAAGTCCTATATAATTTCTCATGAAAATAGAACATTTTTAAAGAGTACAATATTTATTTAGGCCTTAGAAAAAAAAATTAAAGCTTAGGAAAAATTCCAAATGATAACTAAATGTAAATAATCATAAAGTGTCACTAAAAGTAAAACATTCTAACAGATTTTTGTGTATAACAAGTATTTTAAAGATAAATACTTGTGAAAAGAAATGTAAGTAAAAGTATTTTGCAACATTTGGTAAACTAAATACATACAAATGTACAACTTTTTTTTATACAGATAATGAGAATTATGGATATAGCATTTGTCAGAATATATACTTTTTAATTAGAGCTAAAAAATATTAATTTCTTTTGTAAAAAATGAGCCTAACATTCATTAACATCGAGAAAAATTACAAAACTAATAGTTAAAAACTGTTTTATTCTTATATGAAAAAATTTACTAATGTTTTAAAATAAGACGATAAAAATAGAAAATAATTTGAAGAAACAATTTACATAACATTTAAATTTTAAACTCAATATAAATAGTTTAATAATTACATTTGTTGAAAATGGTGCGTTAATTTAATTGTATCATATATATATTTTACAAATGTGTAATGCATAAATAAAAATGTTTTAAATAACCGAAAAGTGCTAAATTCAGCATTCCAGTAGATTTACGTGAATAAGAATATTTTAAAGATATTTTTGAAGGGAATAAATATAATTATAATTATACAATTAGTAAACAAAATGTTTAACAGTTTTAAATTTTAGTTGCTAATGAATTTTTGTGAACTCTCCTATCAAAGGTTTTTTTTTTTTTTTTTTTTTTATGTCAATTTCATTTACCTTAAAAGGGAGTAGCATACGCATGCAGAAAAATTAAAAATGCATAATAAAAAACTAGCTTGTTCTTATTTCTTAAATAAGTAAAATGTATAAACTTTTTAAAGTACTATGAATGTGATGTGTAATAGATGAAACAATTCTAAATTATTTGTAAAATTGGTAGCATATGAAAAATATATGTAAAAGTAATTAAAACACTAAAGAAATGAGAAATTTGTACGCACCTTGCTTCTTCGTTCCATTACAAGAAGGGTATTGTTGATCCTCTGCACCTCTGCTGCTAAACGTTGGAATGGAATAAACATAACCTCTCGAACATGCTCTATTTATACTGCAAAATCTTATTCAACTTGTTTAAGATTCTAATAAATACAAGCACAGAGATTATCAGTTAAATGCATTGTATTAACAGCTGGCATTCATCGCTATGTAACGCACAGTAACTTATTCCGTGGTCAATCAGTTACACCTTTCAACAATAATAGTCACTTCATTAGTGTAAGCATCTGCACTAACCCATGTAATTAGTAAGAAGGTACTTGTTATAAAGTAATCAATTTTAAAAAAAATCTTTTTGTATGAAGATCAGCTGTGTTAGAAACTACAAAGCACTACACTAAGTAAATTTCAAAGGGATTTGTAACAAAGGGTTTTTTTTAAACATTCCGGACCCACTTGCACATAACCCCTTTTTTACTTTTAACATGTGAAGATCAAGGTTAACATCTGTAGATATTTTTTTTAAACTAGGTTTAAAAGCGAACGCTATTCTTCTGATTTCAAAAGAACATTATGAATAATATTAGTATAATTTATTGTATCAAGTTAATTGAAGACAGGAGACTAATGATCTTAGTTTCACGTAAATAGTTGCATGTACTAGTAAATATCGGAATATCCGGTCCTTGTATTATGCTAGGAACAAACAATTTAGGATCGTTTCTTCTTTGAAACAACCTTTTTATTCAAAGAGAGGGGGAGAAAGCTTTGTTGACCGTTAGCGAACGATTGAAAACATATGTTACCTGAATGATCTGCGTTCGAAGGGCGTTTGAACTTTTTCTTCGGCAGTATTGTGAAAACCAGTATTTTTGAAAGGATATAGTACCTTTTCAAAGTTACGACTGCCTCGATAATAAAGAAAGAGAACATTCCAAGAAAAATTACCTCCCAACCTTCTTAAATCTTAATAAACTTGAAATAAATCAAAGATTTTTTATAAGTCGTGCTAATTGTTTTTCGCAAAAGAAGAAAAGTATAACATTCATTTATATTAATGTAGAAATATCTTTCATTATGAGACTCATTATTCTCTTTTCTCAGTCCGGACGCAGAGAAAAAAACCCTTCTTTTTGGTAAATTTACTGCAAAGAGAGGAATTGAACTTAGAAAAAAAAAAAAAAAAAAAAAAATATATATATATATATATATATATATATATATATATATTAGCCCTTTTCTTTAAGTCGATGGTTTGCGGTTGAAGGGCGGAGGGGTGGGGGGGAGTTCTACTAGTAACGTATTGCTGCTCTATATAAAGTTGAGAGTTTGGAAGACGTTATTAAAAATTTTTAAATATAAGAATATAGGGACTGGTGAGGTAAAATGAATATATACTGATTAAATTAATAACTTGGAAAATAATTTACTTATGGTTTTATTTTACAAATCTAGAAAAAATGTGACAGAAAAACAAAAGCGGAGAAAAACGTGACAAGGAAAAAAAGTTGTCGGTAAAAACGTGACACGAAATTGATAAATATCAAACTTATTGATATATAAGTGCAAAACTAACGAGGTAACGAATGTCTGATTTATATTCTCGTCGGTGGATATTTACTGTTAACATTTGTGAATGCTATTAACAATAATGTAAAAAAGTGAGAAGTCAGCAATAAACAAAATTTTAAACGTGACCTTCATATCGTCAAAAATAATCTAAGCTTTACTATGTTTTTCAAATGAATGATAAATCTCATAAAAAAAAAACAAAAAAACAAAAAAAAAAACTTCATATTATTTGTTATGTATACGATTAGAGAAATACGATATTTTCAAGCGCGTTTTTGTCTTTTTTTTTTTTTTTTTTTTTTTCGGGCCTTCTTATTTCCGCAATTCAAGTATTTTATTATAATGTTTATCTTATATTATTTTTTTATGTTTGGAATAATATAGACCTGGAATTTTCGTGATCCTTAACCAAAAAGTGCAAAAATATCGACTTCAATCGCTGCTTTTTTAACACATCAAAAAAGAAAGAAAAAAAAAAAACTAAGCTAATTGTCTAATTTTAAATGTAACTTAATAAAAATCTTGTTACATACTTATTACATTTTTTTTCTTTATTTGTTCTATTAATATCTGAAAATACTATTGCTACTGATCAGAACATATAAAATTATAAATTGATAAAATTTGAATCAGAAAGGCTAAAAATTGCTATCATTAATAATACAATTTTATAATTATTAAATAAACCATTCAAATAGTATTAAGTAAAAAAAAAAAAAAAAAAAAAAAAAAAAAAAACCTTTGTCCATCGTAATTATCTTAGCTGATTTCTTTAAAATTTACAGAAAAAAATGTGAATTTAAGTAAAAAATGAAGTAGTTATGGGGCATTCTCACAATCTTTTGACTTTTGGGGGAAAAAATCTGGTGAAATTAAACTTACTAAATTTATTGGTTATGGAAGTCGACTCCTATAGCACTCCTCCGCTCAAAAACTTTAATCTTTCTGACACACTTGCAAACTAATATGTAAATGTCATGACACTTATGTAAATGACTATTGAAGTTATTTATTTATTTATTTACTTGTTTATTTATTTATTTACTCACGAGGGGTTAATTTATTTAAAATTAAATTATGAATATAGCACAACGTAATATAAAAGATTTCTGATATAAAAATAAACTAAGACGTAATTTTTTTCGTTTATACTTTATGATATCACAGCTGTATCCTCCTCCCCTTCCCCCTTGCAAAAAAAAAACTGATAGCAGCTAAACAAATATTTTACATTACAGCTGAAATACTCAGTTTCGATTCAGAAATTTGTTTTATCTCTTTTTTTTTTTTTTTTTTTTTTGTCGTGATAATTTATTAGATTTAAATTTATATAAAGCAAGGCGATGCTCACTTTTTTAAAAGAAACTGTGATTGTGAAAGTCAGTACCAATAAGAAAATTCTAACAAGTTTTTCAGAATTTATTGTTCTTCAAAATCAATCTAACTGCCACTGCCCTTTAGGTAGATTTCGTAAGAAACACTTGCGATGTCCCCTATGTTGTAATTACTAATTTTTTTTTTTTTTTTTTAATCTTGACATTTCATTTTCGGAAGCCGTTCTGAAAGTAAAAGTAACTTTATATATATAAAATAAAATTGCACACAAAATCAAAAAAGCAAAATAGGTGAATATAGTGATCGACCCCAGCTATCCAATGAAAAACATAAATAAATAAATAAGATCCAAACGCACAGGAAATGTTTGAAAAGAATCTTCCAGAACTTTATCATTAGAACGCTAGAGTCTTTGCCTGAAGGAACAAGAAACTGAAAAATGATTTTTTTTTTCAGATTTTTATTTTTTATGCGAAATGTAATGGCGCTACAAAAAGTTCTGGAAGTTACCTGCAATTCGCTCAGTGACACAGTATGTAACTTGAACTTACATTTCCAATTACGGAGCGTCTACGTCAATACTGTTTGGAGGTAGATAAGGACAAATTCCACAAATTTGCGTTTTATATTTACATTTCACACAATTCAAGTATTCAAGTCAGGTCTGATGAAATTTTACTGTGATATGGTTCATTTAGTGTTATACGTTTGAGAAAAATTATGTTCAGTCTTGAATGAGACACCCAGTGTTTTTCTCAGGAGAAAATGTTTTTCGACCTTTGTTTCTAATCCAAAAATTGTTTGTTGTAGCGGATTTTTGAATCCAACTAGACAGCAAATCAAAATAAGAATTCATATTTTAAAGAAATTTTTTATCAAAATAATACATGATTTTGTTGTTTATTCAGATAAATTTCAACTTTAAAAATAACCATTAGAAAATCGACAGTTTTTTCTTGATTCCTATCCCTCCCCACAACATTTTTTTTTTTTTTTTTTTTTTTTTTTAACATCATCTTAAACTTTGTGAAAAAAAGAGTCATCGATTATCTAACGAATGTTCAAATATGTATTACAGATAAAGCGAAACATTATGATAAAGGAACATTTTAAATTATTATTATTATTATTCATAAAATTAAATGGTTTATGTTATTTTCTGTGAAAAAAAAAATAATAATATTTTCAGCATTATCATATTCTCAGTAAAAATCTCAGAAATTAAAAGATTATTAGAAGTGGAACATATGCATTAGACCCACGTACTCCACTTGTTTATGTGAGTATGAACCAGATCGGTTTCATTAAGCATTAATTAACAAAGATCTTTTAGCTTATAAAGAAAAAACCTTATAAAGAATCTTAAAGGTAATATTATTTATTGGCTATAAAGAATATTACCTTTAAGATCTTTGAATTGTTGGATCTAATACCGGCATAGTTAAGCTTTAATAAAACATCGAAATCCCCCCCCCCCCCCCATATGAAAAAATGTCGAACCAACAAGATAAATTTTTCAACCCCATATAAACATTCCGGACCGTCATTCAATCCGAAATTTTTACATGGATTTTTTTTCTTTTTGTTTTCCAAGGATTTGAAATTACACCATATTTAAGGATGTTCTCAAATCAAAACTGTTTACTTTATGAGAAATTATTGAATACCTTTCTGTTCGGAAAAGAGGATATCAGATATCATTCTTAAACAGAAACTATGTAAAACATTTTTTTTTTTTTTTTTTTCCGAAAAAGGACAGAGGATCTTTCAGAGAATTTTACCATGCATTTTGAGCTATATTTCCGGAAGTGGCAGACGCGGGTGACAGTTGCCGCGAGAAAACAATTGCTCATAATTCAAGGTGTAATTCATTTATCAAAAATTTAAAAAAGCTGTTCGATTCCAAATCACTTCAATAAATATATCTGCCAGGATGACGCTTTTGCTTTTAAAAATAAATCCGTAAATTTGTCAAATGGAGGGTATTTTTAGAGCACTCTTAAATCGGGAAAACAGAAAGCGTCAGACACACACATACACAGAAACAAACAAATAAATAAACAAAAGCGTAGAAAAGTAGAAATCTTGCTTTTATCATGTTTGTAGTGCAGGCTTTAGGCTTTTCTGAAAATTCCAATGCTACAAAAAAAATATTTTCAATCGTTTTCACATCGCTGCCACGGGCGACTATTTCTTAATTCTACTTCGCACCACTCTTTGAAAACAAAAGTCTTAGATATACAGTTTGACAACATTTGCAAGAGAAATATACCAGATTTAAAAAAAAAAAAAAAAAAAAAAAAAGTGGTGCAAATAAGATAGTAGCAGATAAAATAGATAAAATTGTGTTTACGTGTAAAAATTGCAGCTCTGTTTTCATTACTTTTTTTGTTGGATATTAATAAAATGTAACCCTTTTTTTAAAAGATTTGAAAAATACTAAAGTATTTTGAATTGTTAAATGTATTCTCGAAGCTTATGAACTTTTAAATGTATTCTCGAAGCTTTTGAATTTTGCATATATATAGCATAGTTTGGAGATAATATGACATAGGAAAATTTAACCTTCGATTTGGTGGATATCATACCTTTCGAAGTATTCTCAAATCGAAATTATTTAATTCGTAAACGCAAAAAATTAATAAATGAATAAATAAAATAAATATTGCTTAAATATGACATGGAATTTTCGGGTACTGTAATTCACATGAAAAGAAATCGAGCAGGGTTTTTCGTTTTCCAAGAAAAAGCAAAAATCAATTTTTCAGAAAATGCCGTGAATTATGTAGTTTTTGAGATGCATATTTTTGAGATGCAGCAATGACGCGATAATAGTAATTAGGTATCATTCAAGATACTAAACAAATTATGGTAATATAAAACCATGAAATCCAATTTTTAACTCTCTGCATTTCTATGCCTGAAATGTTTACGTGTAAAAATTGCTTTGTGAATGCGTCAGAAAGAGTCCTGTTACTGAATAGGGATTTTATTATTATTATTATTATTAACTCTTAAATCACATATTATTAACAACTAGTCGCCCTTGGTGACCAGTTTGGTCTGCCTTAAATTTATGTTTGGGAAAGCATGCTAAGCATTGTATCGTGTTATTTTTATTCATAATTTAATTTACATCGGCTCCCTTAAATATAATTTATATAATCCCTTAAGCTAATATCAGTTTTTGTTGAATTAAAATATCTCATTTTTTTTTTTTTTTTTTCTGTAAGCAAATATTGGTTTTTTGGTTTTGTGTTTATGACGTTCCAATTATCAAAACGAGGGATATGGGCCCTAAAAGGGGGAGTCTCCTTCGTGGGGGTCTTTCTAAGGGAAGCTAATCCGTATTAACGCTTGGAAATCCAAGGTTCGAAGAAAACCACGAAAACTCCGAACGATTAGGCCGACGGGCGCGATTGGGCTCGAACCCAGCACTTCCCGTCTACCAGCTTCAAGAGCAGAACCTCTCGGCCACTGGTGGGGCCAAGCAAATATTGGTTACAATTGAAGTGTATGGGAATTTGGCAAAATATTAGAGATATTGCCAAGTTGGCGTCACTTTGATGATTCATTTTGGTCGCCAAATGTGGTGATATAGCGCCAAGCTGACGCAAACTTGGCTGCATTTGGCGACAGAACAGCCTCCCCCCTATGGTAACCTTTCTTATAGGTATGGAGATGCATTAAATGCTCTTCTATAACCAATGTGATGTGTTTCATTCGGGCGTTGCCATTAAACAATTAACAAATAATCGCGATTTCTGTGCTGCATACGATAGCTTAATATATATATAGATTTGCGTATGGAGCAAGTAAAATCAGTGTTTAACTTCGGTTGATAATTGCTAAACATATTTTAAATAATTTGCACATTAAGCAAGAAATATTACAATTTACTTCACTTGCTAAATTATTAAACATATTTTGAATATGTGCAGGATTTCTAAAAATTTTCAATGAAAAAATAATAAAGTGTTTTAAAAGACAACACTGATATCTGAACGAATAACATATCCGAATTCCGCGTTAATCGAGGCGTTTTGAGAAAAAATTATATCAAAGTGCAACAAACTAACAGCGAAACATATTTTTTTAAAATATCATTAAAATTTACAATAAGAATAATTAATGAATTCAGACAGAAAAGGATATAAAAAATCAATGTTACCATTAAAAAATATGGGTAGATATAAAATATATGTGCTTATTAAGACGACTTTCTGCAGCATCTTTTTTAATATTTTTCAACGTAATCGAAATTTTATTATTTTATCTTAATTTTTTTCTACCTGTCTGTGTATCAAAATATATCTCCAATATATCTCCATATAAATAAAAAATCCTACCTCCATAAAGACCGATCGAATGGTTTAAAAAACACCTAGTGTCGGTAATCGCTTGAAATATGTTTTATCTACAGCTCGAAATTGCCATTAATGATGTGACATTGGCGCACCCAGGATTTTGCTCTGGGAGGGGCTAGTATATTTCTATGGCACCAGTCAGTATCCAGCCGCGTATGCGCACAGCAAAAGTCGCTGAAATTTACTGTAACCACTTCCAGTATTTCAAGTGCCATGCATTTTTCGCGCAGAAATAATGTTTTTTTCTTATATTTGCGCCAAGCCTGCGCCCAAAACGCATTCAGGCATGAAATTCTTCCGCGGATCCACGATTTTCCGCTTTTTTCTCGCATGGATGATTTGTTTTGAAAAAAAAAAAAAAATCGGTCATCAATCCGGAAATTCGTACATATAAAGTATCACGAATTTCGGCAAATGGTCGCCAAAAAAACCCGATTATCGTAAAACGATCGCGAAAAAAAAAAAAAAAAAAACAAACAATTTCGACATAGTACCGCTAAAAAAAACTCAAATTTCGTCTTTAGATTGCGGAAAAAACAAGGATTTAGTCAAAGAACTGCGGAAAAATAACAACTCCATCATAAAGATCGCAGAAAAACGAGAATTTCGTTAAAGGGGGCGTGGATAAAAGGTCAATTTCATTAAAGGGGGAAAGGACAAAACGCGAATTTGTTAAATGGTTTCAGAAAAAAAGCGAATTTTATGAAAAGATTGCCGAAAAACAAATGGCGGGAAAAATGAGATTTTTTTCAAAAAATCTCAAAAAAATTGCGAATTTCGTCAAATGTTCGCAGAATAAACGCGAATTCTGTCAAATGATCGCGGGAAAAATGTTAATTTCGTCAAAAGTTTGCGAAAAAATGCAAATTTCTTCAAAAGATTGCAAAAAAATGCGAATTCTGTCAAAATATCGCGGAAAAAAGCAAATTTCGTGAAAGAAGCACGCAATAAACGCGAATTTCGTCAAATGATCGAAGAATAAACGCGAATTGTCAAAGGATTGCGGTAAAAAGTCTCGGAAAAACCACGAATTTCGTCAATAGATCGCGGAATAAACGCGAATTTTGTCAAAGGATCGCGTAAAAAATGCGAATTTCGTCAAAATATCACAAAAACGTGAATTCTTTCTAAAGATCGCGAATGAAATGTGAATTTCGTCTAAGGATCGCGAAAAAATGCTCATTTCGTAAAGCGATCGCAGACAAATGCGAATTTTTTCAAACGATATCGAAAAACTTCAATTTCATCAAATAATCGCAGAAAATTTGTTTCAACATTGTTTTCACCGGATTTTTTTGCAGCTTAGTGGCAGTTTAAACATTAGCTTCCCAGTTTATTAACTGAGGTTTTGAGTGAAAGAATGTTAAAATTTGAATTCGAGAACTAGCTAAGATTTCTGTATAAAACATTGCATCAGAATTATGAACTTAAAATAGAAACTTTCATTTCACAATTACTTATAGTATTTGCATGAATTAATTATTTGATTGTCTCTCCATCCAAATAAAGCAAGATTTAAACAGGAATATTGACAATCTTATTGCGAATAAAATAACCTTCTTATTTGTCTTATACATGCATTATTTTAAATAATATCTCATTTCTCATTTTTCCATCTTTTTGCAATCTCATGCCTCCAAATAAACAGATTTTTTTTTTCTTTCTGCTGCTAATTTTTCATTATTCAATCGATACTCCCATTGTCGTTTAGAATGTTCACTGTTAGCAAAAAGTGTGTGGAAATTTTATCTGTTTAATTATTCTTTCAAATGTTAAAATATTTTCAAGATAGCAATCATTTTAATTTTTAGGAGTTTTATTAGCATTAGAATTTCAATATGCTACAAAAACAGCTTTTATTGCTACAAAATTAGATTTTTACTGCTACGAAAATGGATTTTACTGCTACAAAATCAGATTTTTGCTACTACGACAATGGATTTTATTGCTTCAAAATCAGATTTTTGCGGCTCCAAAAATCGATTTTACTGCTTCAAAATCAGACTTTTGTGGCTCCAAAAATGGATTTTACTGCTTCAAAATCAGATTTTTGTGGCTCCAAAAATGGATTTTATTGCTCTAAAATTAGATTTTTGCTGCTCCAAAATGGCTTTAGTGCACTTTCACCCCTGCATTTCCAATATCAACCAACTATTCAAAATTTGTTATTTTTGTACAGATTTTTTACTTACTTGCTTTACAACGTAACGGAATTTTAAGATTACTGAAAAATGTTACAAAATGTATTATTTTACGATATCAAACATACATTATTTCTGTAATATTTTTTATGTGTATATAGTACTGTATTCGCTGCAGTGCAACAACATAATGAAATTCAGATGACTTTTTTTCTCCTTTTTCGTAGAGACAGGAGATTTTTCAGAAAAGGCTGCCAAAGTGGGCATTTTGAGCCGAATTGACTCGACAGGGCATAAAAGAAAAAAAAAAAATTGCCGTCCTGAGACAACAATGCCGTAGAACTCCAGATGTATTTTCATTTATTGGGAAATGTAAAATAACTAACTGTTCGATCACAAATCATTTCAATAACAATGACTGCAAGTATCATGCTTTTACGTTTTAAAATGAGTCAGAAAAATTTGCATTGTTGAACGGTGATTATTATTATTACTGAACGGCTTTATCACATTATAATAACATAAAGACAGCAAGTTGATTGGAAATACAGTAAATAATTATATCCTTAGGCATAGAGTTGTATGCCCCCCACCCAATAATTTTTTAAGATTGACTATAATCCTTTGCGTCAACTGGTGTAGCGGGGGAAAAAACTGGAATTTCTAAAAAAAAAAAAAAAAATACCGTATAATGTTTTCGGTAGATAAATTTACGGTTTTCGTTTTAGCAGGTCAGGTGTAATTGTACGATATTCTTTTAAGTGAGACTAAACTATTTTTCTGTATATGGAAGACTCCGTTTTCACAGGTTTTGCTGTATTTACACATATGCAGTTATTTATGTTATAACAATAAAACCTGTCAAAACAGAACTTGACTATACCAGAATCCTGTCTTAAATGGAAACTTTTTGCGCTTAAGATGGAAGGATTACCATACAGTTATATGTACTAAGGGAGGAATCTGTCTAAAACTTTTTTTGGTCGCTTACGATTGCTTTTTCTCAGCTTTTACTATATATACTATATATGGTTCACCAGTATAAATAAAACCTGCCTATAATGGAATCTTGTCTTAGTCGCAAACATTTCATAGTTCCAATGAAAGAAATACTTCGAAAATTTACCTACTATTGCTGTAATAAAATTAAAGTATCGCAAACACCTTTTGCTAAATTGATGCTAATGTTCTGTATTTAGTAACAAAACTGAAGTATTTCTGTTTGTATTAAAAGTTTAGCTATTTGGGGATACATGATCCCTGGGATCAAGTAACCCTAGAAAAAGGGGATCAAGTATCCCCATTTTGTGTTTAGAACATAAATGTATATTTTAGGTGGTAAATAAACAAAACTAATTTGCTAAAGATGTTATATTGAGAATAATAAAGTTTATACTTTTGAATGATATATGACTCAATTTATCAAATTTCCAACAATAGAAAATAAAAACAAAACTTAAAAAAAGTTGAACTTGCAACATTTAAATATTTCCTTTTTATGCTGAAATAAAATGGCTGTAAATGATTTTATGTTGCTAGATTATCTAAAATAATGCATCTTAAAATGTACTGCCATATTTCAAAACTCTACATATTGATTTTAGTATACTTTATGATCATGGACCAAGTATCCCCAGTCTTCCCTACAGTGCTGTAATTGGGTGGGAACGCATGGGAACGCCGTTCCCAGAAATATTTGGTTTATAACCGTAATAAATAATAATAATATAAATATCGCGAACGAGCACATTTTTTTCTTTTTTAAATTGAAACTGTAATTTATGAAGATCCGTTTCACTTATATTTATAAGTCGCTTTAACTGAGTTATTTTCTTCTGATAAACTAAAAAAAAAAAAAAAAAGAAAAAGAAAAAGAAAAAAGAAAAAAAGAAAAAAAAAGTTCATAATTTTTTTTTTTTTAATTACGGCTATTTTTTTCACCATTCTGAACAGTAAATCAGAGTTCTAACTTTTTACGACTGCTCTTTCATCTTCACCTAATACTTCCTTTATATGGCTGATTCATAATAATTGAAGCCATCAGTCCATCAGAAGAAAATGATCCATTCCAAAGGTATAAATTCTATTGAAAAAACTATTTAATACTTTGAGCAAAAAGAAGAGGCTACACCTGCAATTTTCATGACACTAACAGAATTACATAGCTGCAAATTTGTACGGTTTTGTTACCGCTAAAATTTAATACAAATTTTTGCCGTATTTAATCGTTGACAATTGTTAGATGAGCTTTTTCAAATAAACAATTTTATTGCCGTTTTTCTTAAAAGTAACGGAAATGTACATCAAAGAAATGTTACTAGTACAATAAAAATGAATGTTTAAAGTAAAACTTTATATTTCATCTCCTTAGTTTGTGACGATTTGTGTAAATCCGGTTTATCCGAGTTTATTGCTTTTCCGAGGTGAGCTTGGTCCATATTAACTCGGATAATCGGGAGTCTACTGTAATAATTATAGCTGTTAATTGAAAAAAGTTGGCTTTTGGCTAAATGTTTTAAATTGGATTTTGGCTTAGCAAAAATCCGGTAGCATCAACATCTACTGTATGAAAAGGTGAGTTCAAACAAATATTTTGTTCCAACTACAACACGGCTTCTCTATGGTATAAATACATTTGTACAGTCAGTAAAAATGTATCCAGACAGTTTTGTTTTCTTTTTAACTTACATGCATACCCCCCCCCCCCCCCAACCACATACCGTAAAATGCGATTTCAAAGGAGATAAAGTTAATAATTTGTTCTTTATTTAATCGTAGTACAGTCGAACCTCGTTATCCAGACACTCTAATGACCAGAACAAAGTGTCGCCATAAGCGGATTGTCGCAGTAACTGGAGTTGGAGAGAAATACCGTGTTAACTCGCGTAATAGTCGTACTTTTTTTAGCCAATTCTTCATTGTGAAAATATAGATGCGACTATTATGCGAGGAAATCTTCTACACAATATTGTACACTCTAATGCTAAAACATTACTGGTATAAAAAAAACACATTATAATAAATTTAGTAACATTACTAAATGTTTCCAGATTAGTGTGCTGTTTATTAAATACCATTTTTCTTTTTATGGTAATATTTTTATAGGCATAAAATTTACAAATTATATTTGTAAAAATTTTGATAAAAAATTCTCATAATAAATCACTTTCACTGAAGATACCAGAATCACTATTGTAATGTGAATCGGTGTCTAAAAAACGGAGTGACCATTGGGTATATAAAAAATGGGAGTGACAGAACAGATGAATCCATTATGAGTACTAGTTCTGGGAAAAGTACTGCTGATAATTTTCTATATTCTAGATGGAAGTCAAATACGCGACTGCGACTTCTATGCGTAGAAAATATTTTGACGATTTATTTCTGCTTCAAAATGAGGATGTGACTGTTACGCGAGGGCGACTATTACGCGAGTAAACATGGTATGTTTACGAAAAGCTGTACTTTTAATTATTTTAAGACAATTTTAAATTCACAACTCTTCTTGCAGTTTTAAGCAATAAAACATTATTATTAAACAAAATAAACACAAAAACAAAATTAAAAAGAATAAAAATCAGATTTATGATGACTTCTATGCGTAGAAAATATTTTGACGATTTTTTTCTGTTTCAAAATGGGGGTGCGACTGTTACGCGAGGGCTACTATTACGCGAGTAAACATGGTATGTTTATAAAAAGCTGTACTTTTAATTATTTTAAGACAATTATAAATTCACAACTGTTCTTGCAGTTTTAAGCAATAAAACATTATTATTAAACAAAATAAACAATAAAACAAAATTAAAAAGAATAAAAATCAGATTTATGATGACTTGTTTTTTTATTGTTATATGAAACATTGATGAATTAAGGTTTGTTTATCTCTAGATGTGCTTCCTACAATTCTTTATTGTACATTGAACTGTAATCAATATTCGTTGTTTCAGAAATGGATGTTAAATAATTTCTGATCATTTCAATGCAACCCAAAGATTTGGTTTTAGTTGGATGAAAAACGCCGTGCAACCACAAGAAAGCGCCGTCTGACCAGAAAAAAAGTCCGTGGTAGACTGATGCGTCTATCTGGAGCTTGAGTAGGTCATTCATAGTGTGTGAGTTTATTTATTCAGATAAAGAATTGAAGTAAATTTTCTCATTTATCTCAATGGTTATTTTAGACACTTTTGTGAAAAATTTGGCTAAGACATTTCTTACCGCTTAATATCCGTGCTTATAAGATGGATTATGAAAAATGGACAGTTTTCCTAAACTGTCGGGATATCCGGAGTTGAAAATTATTCATCGACGTAAAATCTGGAATTTATTTACATTAAAATCATATACAGAAAATCAAGACTTTGAAAATCTGACGTGATAAACGGAGTAACGGGAAAACCAGGTGTCGGGATAACGAGATTCGGCTGTATATGTTTTTTTTTTTTTTTTTTTTTTTTTTTTTTTTTTTTTTAAATTATTATCAAATAACAAACAAGCTTATGCATTAAATTTAATAAGAAATTTGAAAATAAGTAAAAGACTTTGAGACAAAATCTATATTTTCCAAAATTTTCATTTTCCTAAACATTTATTAAAAAAAAATACTTTTCATAAATTTAAGAAAATTTATATCATTACTTCATTAGTAAAGTTTCGGGGTCTGGGGGGGGGGTGTCCTCCCCCACCCGTGGGTGCGCCAATGGATGGTTAACTTTTCCCAACTGAAATACGCTTTGTATGCGTTATTCAATGTTATGTAATTTTGTAGAATTTATAATTTTTTATACAGAGCTAAAAATAGATAAATAAATAAAATAAAAATCGGATAGTTTTGAAAATTAAGAAACTTAAATTAGAATTTTATAAAACATTTTTTTTTTTTCGTTACATAAAGTGTGTCAGTCTTTAGTCCCCGATTTGCTATTTCTTTCTCCCAACAAATGAAGTGTCGTCTCCAGAAAATAACTCTCTGTTGTATAAGCCACTCATAAAACCAAGCAGCTGTACCACTGTACTGTTAACACTCCACTTCAATTTTTTAAGCTTCTAGGCATCGCACACTTTCAATTTTTATACCGTCGCATTGAAAGAAAAAAAAGTTCTTTTTAAATGCAATTTGTTTGAAAACTGCATCTCCATTTATTTTTGAGATATTCTTTTTTTTTTTTTTTTGTAGTTTTTAGCTCCATTTGTTTAATTTTTGGCAACAGATGTACTCCATTCCTGCAGAAAGTAAAGAAAAAATAATTGGAAAATAGTAATTATATCTTTTTATTGCCATTTTTCCATAACTACTGAAAAGAAATATTTAATTAAAATACGTGGTATTTTTAAAAAATATAAATGGATGATTTCTAATAAAACATGGAGCTATCATAAACTATATTTAATTTAATTATCTATATTACAAACAAATGAAGGCATATGAATCATTAGATAGCCGACTGTTTTGAGTAACATCTGTTTTTTTTTTTGTTTGTTTTGTGTGTGTGTATTATTTAGCGATAATCACGTCATGTCAATGTTTTACTGTAGATGTTGTTTAAGACTGGATCGTAAATGAGGAATTCTTCAGAGGATGCGATTAACGTCATTTTATATAACATAAAAGCGTGTGTTTTGATTCTTAAAACTGAACTACGTTTTGTATTATCCATATTTATATATACAATACATATATATATATATATATATATTTCATCCTGGGCCACACTAAATTCTGGAAAAGCAGAATTCCTGTTTTCTAGTCTTTTTATCTTTTTTTAATCGTCCCCATACTTTTAACGTTACCCCAGAACTTTCGGCCATTTTACAGCCGTTATCAATAGAGTCCGATGTTAACATCCATTACCAAAGACAGCATTAACAAAAAAGAATTGAATTTATTTTTTTATTATTATTATTTAGCACAGCAATTTAGCCTCAAGTAAAACTAATTTTAGTGTATTAAACTTTTAATTTTCTTATCTAAACAAGGGATTTATTTTTTCTTTTAAATGCTTCTATTACAAGAAAGAGCTGCGAGCAACTAGCCAGGTGTTTTTCCCATACCGATTCGTTAAACAAAAACCACTCTATCTTCAAATTTGGCACAGCCTTTTTTCTTTGATTGTTGCATTGCCTATTGAGGGTATCCTTTAATGACCTTCATCCATTGTACGGCATTCCTTCAACTGTGCGCCCACAGATGTTAAAACTTGGATACTCTTTAAAATTACATTGAAAACATTAACTTGTTATATTTTAACAAATAGTAAATTGACTGACTTAAAAAGCATTTCATACTTTTAAAAGGGAATTCCTGAATGGATCCTTATTCACATTTGACTGCATAAAACAATATAGAAATTAATCAATATCAAGGCTATTTTTCAAAAAAAAAAAAAAAAAAAGAAATTATTTAGAGCTCAATATATATATATATATATATATTCGCATCTGCGGTAATCCCAAGGCTGCGGCTTAGTCTGACTGCGCAGTAAGTAATCAGGTCTTTGTAGTACTACATTCTTTTATAAAATATAGCACGATCTAACAGAGTTTTGCTTTTTTCGATACTGTATACAAATTCTTTAAGACTAATATTTTCTATATATATTGATTGTATTTATATCTAAGTGTAAGTAAAAATACGAATATGTTATTTGAAGTTTCTGAATAATAATTTTAATTAAATTTAAAAGAATTAAGTTTGCCTCTAACACTTACTTTTTTTTTTTTTTTTTGAAAAAAAAAATAATCAAAAGGGTTTGATAAGAAAAAATATACATATAAACTCTAAAATGAGAACAATTCTTTTCCCTCAAAATTTTCTTTGTACAAAAATTTAGTCCTTTTTATAGGGGGGAGTTTTAGATAAAGTTGTTTATTGTTTTCATCAAGTCTTATCTCTCAGTTATGTTATCATCAAGTCTTATCTCTCAGTTATGTTATAAGCCGTCAATTCAGCTGTAAAATGGGAGTAATTAAACACTAAATGCTTATACAACTTTCAGTAATAAACATGTACCTAAGTAACTGATACATTAAAAATGTCAAAAATAAAATATAAATTAAAATACCTAGGCTATTTTTCAATTCTAGAAATAAACATCTAGAATATATTTCTCTCTGAAAAGAGCATGCAAATTTGTTTTGGATTTTATAATAACTTTAATATATGTTTTTTTTTTTTTTTTTTTTATTTGCTATTTTGTTTCTACTTTATAAAAATGTGGAAAACATTAATAATACTTTATTAAACCTTAAAAATATAAAATTCAATATATTTTTCTGAGTCTCATATGAGAATCAAAGATAAAGCTAGAAAAAAAAAAAAAAAAGAAAGAAAAAAAAGAAAAAAAAAAGAAAGAAAGAAAAAAATATCCTGTTCAAAAAACGTAATGGTAATATCTAAAAAGTTTTTGTGTTTTTATTTAAAAACTGTTCTCCGTACATTATTCACCAGAATTCCTGATAAACCCGAGATTCCCCCTCCCCTCGAAGTAAGTTATAAAGTGTCCCACTTTTATAATATTATTTAAAAGATTTTTATATATGTATAATAATGTGTACAAGTAAATAATATATAAGTAAAAAAAAAAAAAAATGTTAATTGAAATATATAAAACGAAACATGACTGCAGTTTTGCACTCGTATAAATGATTTTAAGAATGCATTCCTCTGATTTAAATGTCTTATTTAATATTGAGCAAAATCGTGATTGGTGTAATTGGAATCAAAATATGGAATCTCTTGCGATTTTCATTCCGAGAATTTATCTCTAAAAACAAAACTGAAGTAACCTTTATAAATTCAATATTGGCTGCAATAGAAAGCATATAGACAGGAAAAACGTTTTTTTTTTTTTTTTTTTTTTTTTTTTTTTTTTTTTTTATATATATATATATATATATATATATAATAATAATAATAATAATAAGATAGAGAGAGTGAAAGAGAAGGACTGTTTCTAAATAATTATTTCAAATTTTGCACTTTTTGCACATTTTCTTTCATTTTTATTCTAAAATGCCAGTATTCTGCATTACAGAAGATTTTTTTTAACCTTCTTTGAATTCTGTCAAATTAATAATACTCTTCTAATCACCACATATCGCATTTTACATGATAAAACGCGTTTAAAGATAGCCTGTATATAACGGAAAAATTCCCTGAAATGGCTATTCCGTGGTGTCTATGAAATATCGCATTTTCTAAGATGAAAACTTGTCTCAAATGGAGTTTTTTTCTGACTCTATTTGAATTTCATCTTAGCAGGTTTCATTAAATTTTTCTGAACTTTCGTAATTAACCTTGATATTTTATTCAAATTTCGGAAGCCCCATCAGACCACCCCTTGAATACACCACTGCGTATAAGTGGTTTTTAATCTATACACGTTTATGGATTAACTTAACTTTGTCTTATTAGATTTTTAAAAAAAAACTGCGCATAAACTTTTGGTAAGTAGAATATGAACATTATAAACTTTGTAATTTTGTAACACTATCATATCTGTCATTACATTAGCATCTATTTAAAAAAGTAAATTTCTAAATGTGAAGCCCTAGAAAAACATTCATTTTAACTAATTTGCATTACAGTAAAGAGTAATGTGTTATTCAAGACAGATTTTGGACAGCGAAATTATGAGCTATTTTTGAAATGCAGACTGTTTAATTTATTTTCTGTAGTAACTTCTGTAGTAACTAGTGCACATATTCTTTTCGTTAAAGCTCTCCCATAGTGGTGTAGTTGAGGGGGGACGCAGGGGGACGGCGTCCCCCCACTTTTTTACATTATTTAAAGCGTCCCCTTACTGTTTTTTTTTCAAGGGGGACGCTCAGGACGTGAGGGGGCGCAGACCTTCCTGATATATTAAATGTTTGAAATAAAAGAAAAACATTAATTAATTAACAATTTTATGAATTAAAGAATTGATTTTTTAAACTATTTAAGTCTTGTTTTGACAAAGGGCATTTAAAAAACCAATTGAAAGGAATTAAAGGGGCGAACTGAAAGGGAATAAAGAGGTGTTTACTTGCTGTTTCAAAAAATTACCCCGCTATCTTTTGTTCCTTCACATGCATACTTTAGTTTTACTTTGAATGCTTTAAACGAAAACTATTGTCCCCCTCCTGTTTCCCGGAAAAGATCTTTATACACCATAGTCTCAGTTTTAAAAAATGTCCAGATGTTTCAGTTTTAAAGCCTGGTCATGTTTTTCTCACATGACAACTAACAACAGCATGTTTCCATTAGTCAGTAAATAAAAAGACATTCATGGTAATTGTCATAACTGTCACATATGTTGGTTAGTAGAGGTCCTCAGATGTCCGATATATTGTCTGCAGTCGAATGCAAAATATATCAACAAAAGGGACATCAATGCAGACCGACAACTCCTGATACTGCGCACTGCGAGAATCCTCCGATACCATTATCCCCCCTCCTCCTTCACCCATCTTCGTTTTTCATTCACATTGACAATTATCTGATTAGATTTGGGGATGACCTCTTTACAAATACGAAATTATTGACTCCAGTAATTATTAAAATTAAATTTTGGATTTAAATTATTAAATCCGAAATTACTGACTCAAAAGTCCGATCTAGTTGTAAAAAAAATTGTAAACTATTTATGGAAATAATTTTATTCAGGTTGCAAGATTCATATTGGTCCCCCTTCTTCCCTTTCTGTTTCCAGTACACGCCCCCCCCCCCCCTCCCACACACCCATGCAAAAAACAAACTATATCATTAGAAAACTAATGATTAAAATTTATTAGTATGCCATTGTTTTCAAAAGAAATTATTTATTAAGGCTGTTCTTAACTGCTCTGCTCAACAAGCACAAAACGTTTTGACACATTTACAAATTCATTTTGTAACGGAAAGATATAAAATTGGAAAGCCTGACCGTGAAAGCGATTTGGAATTGAATTGTGTTTTCCATTTTTTGATCAATACCTATTGAGTTATAAGCAATTTTGATCGCGTGACAAACACATTTTTGGCCCGCTTTTAAGTGTTTTTTCTCCTTTTGCGCGGAAATTCGGTTCAAAACGGCCACTTTGACACTACTTTCTGAAAAATGTTACATAGTTTCTGAACAACAACACCAGCTAGTTTCATGCATTTTCGAACAAAAATAAATTAAAACTCATGTCAGAAATTTGCCCTTTCGGATTTGAGTTTTTGCCCTTTCGGATTTTTTGATTTTGATCCCTTAACTTTTTAATCGTAATGTGGCATGTTAAAACCATTAACGATGACCAATTTAGTGCATTCTCTTTTAGATATCTTATAACATACAAAGTAAAAGTTTGCAAAGAAGTACTCCTATCAACCAATTAATCATTTTTTCTACTATTGTCCTACTAGTATTTTTTCTTAAAGCTGTTCTCAAATACAAAAGGATAACTTTATGACATAAGTTTTAACATTTTTTTTTTTTTTTTTTCCCTCTGCGATTCCCTAAAGGTTCGTATTAAATTATTGCGAATTTAATTTAAGGCCGAAAGTGGAATAAAACTCAACAATACATGATTTTCGTTCCTATTCTTTTCTTTTCTTTTTTAAAAATATGATGATGTCTTTAGAATTAACATTGTTTAATATTTAATTTTTATACGTTTTCTGTGTTTTTTCCCTATTTCATTTCATATTATGAATGATATAGATAGGTGTACACTCAGTGAGGCAATAAATGAATAATAATTTAAAAATATATACTTTATCTCATTCTGTTGCGCAGAGTGGTTGATTTAATATTCAGACGCCATTTAGGGGCTATCTTTCTATAAAAATGGGAAATTAGCTCATTCAAAAGCAATTCGATGTAGTCGCCTTAATAGATTCGTCAGTTTGCATCGTTATTTTGCTGGGTTTTTTTTTTTTTTTTTTTTTTTTTTTTTTTTTTTTTTTTTTCATTTAGCAAAAGAAGGATAATGTACATCTGCATTTAAATGCACAGCAAATATTTTTGTTTAAAAGTTAGTTTTATTCGTAAAAAGTGGTTATATTTATTCTGAGTTCATTATCTTTTCGAAAAAAATCTCATAATAGTATATTATTTAACAGGTTGATTCTCTCTTCATTTTCTTTTTCTTGACAGCAGATCTCTATAATCCATGACTCATGGTAAACCACCCCACATTTAACTTGCGCCCCAGCCTCTGTGTAGACAGGTTTTAAAGTGTGAACGTGAAAACATGATATGAAACTTCATTCTCCCCTCTTAAATCTTTTGTACTGTGCTCATTAAACACATCCGCTCATTTAATGCATGAAAATGTTATACTTTAAAATATTTTGAAGCGTCCCAAAGATATGACAAAAATTTCCTGCATTCTACCCATGGCTATAGTAAAAATTACTATATTTTTATTTTACTATATGTATAATTCTACCCAACACTTTAGTATGTCTGCGGATAAGCCTTTTCGTAAATCTAATGAAATTTTGTTCAATCTGGAAAACGTTTAAAACTGTTGGAAATCTTGATAAATTCTAGTCTTCCTTATTCATCTGCTTAAGAGGCTATACTTCGCTCAATTGAAAAATCGAAATCACTTAACCGAGTGATGATACTGCCACCGGAAAGGCGTATTGGCAAAAAAAAAAAAAAAAAAAAAAAAAAAAAAATTGTCATCTTACAACATAAAACAAGATACCCTTTGCCTCCAGGCAAATACTGAGGGAAATACACATTTTGAAAATCATATGTGTATATTTTTAAGCACGGAATTTAACGATATTCTTATTCAGATGATAAAAAATCGAATGCATTTTCTCTTTTTCTGATGAAGGCAAAATATTATTCTGAAAATGATGCTAAAGTTAGTATTTTGGATTGGTTTTAGATACAACAATTAGGAAATAATTGTCATCTGCTAGCTATTCTATTATAATTCAAACTATATTAAAATAAAAACGATATTCGATTGAATAGTAATGTAAGCAAATTTAAAGTTTTTATGTAAGAATGTATCGGAAAGATTCACGTTGTTGAGACTCTATTTTTTACTTTTTTATAGTTTTTAACAGCTTTAAATACTGTAATGAAACGATAAAATTAGAATTTTCCTTTTTCAATTAGGGTGAAGTAGGGGAAGTTAAATTCTGAAATTCTTATTTATTTATTTATATCCAGTAATAAAAACACGACATCACCCATATGAAAAATTATAATAGTTCAAACATTAATTTTCATATATTAACAGCATTAAATTTTCCTATATAGTAATACCACTATCTCAATCTAGTAACAAGAAAGAAACAAAAATACTTTTTGTAGCTATTTCTTCTTTCTATTTATTAAGTGATAAAGGATTGCTATGAATTTTTTAATACTTTGCAACACAGTTGAAAATATTTATGACTTCGTCTTGTCTGCCCATGCTCTAATTTTCGTAATTATACTTGGATTGCTCTGTAATTTTAACATATTATTGACATTTACTATAGCATGATCCCTATTAAAATTGAAGTCTGTAACATTTATAGTTCATTCACAAAAACAGCCAAAAGTATTCCATTAGATTGGTCATTGAGAAAGAATCAAGTGCATTTTAATAATGTTGCACCATTTCAAATATATTAAATTTGATATGAATTTATGGGGTACAAAGCATTTATTACTCATTCACAGAACCACACAAACAAATGACATTACATAATAGTCCACGGGGAAAACTGTTTACAGAATAGTTGAATGATGTTACACTATTTCAAATAAAATGAAAATGACATACATCACCGAGATTTAATACCAAATACTTACTGTAGAATATGATGTGCATATCATTTATAGTTCATTTACAAGAACACACAAAATATACAATACAGAAGTACAGTCTATTAGCGACAGGTCCGTAACCAGATGGGGGCAGGGTGGGCTGAGCCGCCCCCCCCCTAGCTTCCTCTAGAGCCCCCCCCCCTAATCATTTCACTATTTAATTTTTTTTTTTTTTTTTTTTTTTTTTTTTTTTTTTACAAAATGTATATTTTAACTAATGTTTAAAAAAAAAAAAATCTATATTTGCAAGAAAAACATTTTAGATGTTTTAACTTTCAACTGCCTTGAATCCTTGAATGCCACAAAATATGAAAAAAAAAAAAAAAAAAAAAAAAAAATCTTCTATTTAGAAGCATATCAGTTGTGTTATATTATCTTGTGGTACAATTCTCGAATTGCAAGATAATTAGAAACATTTTTTCCTCCTGAAGTCCAGATGCATAAACCGGTCCCCACATGTGTTAGCACACCTGATTCCCTCAGTGCGAACGGAAATAAGCATATATTTTTCAAACTGATCAGAATTAGTGCAGCAATGGGCAAACCGTCTTCAAACTATTCACTGAAACACGTTTTTTTTTAAATCTTTAATGGTTGCCTGTTGACAACATGTGACTAAAGAAAAAGGTTGTCAATTTATGCAAGTGGGAGAAAAAACAAATAATTGAACGCTGTTTCTAGCTATGGGCGTCGGCAGGAGTATAGTATTAGAAAAGCGTGGGAAAGACACATTCCTTTTTTGCTTCTGATCCCTTTTATCTAATTTTTTCTTTACATTTGATGATTGACATAAACAATTTTTCTTTTATCTTATAATAATTAAACATTATATGCAAAAGTATTATGTTAAGTTTAAAGTTATGTGTATTATAAGGTTTATATAAAAATCTCTTCGTGTAAACAGTGGCTATTGTATTTAAATCTGTTTTCATGTTTAAATCAGTTACTTTCTGACACATTTTTGGGGGAAAAAGAATGATAAAGGCATAAAATGTACAAATATAGTTATTCAAGCTCAACAAATTTTGCGTTTTAGATGCTGTTTTCAAATCTAAACAAGCTACTTTCTGACATGTTGGCGAAAAGTAATTTTTTAGTGATAAAATTTTAATCCAGCGAATTTCAGAAAAGGCAAAACACGTAAAACGTATGCTATAGCTTTCTCACCCCCAACCCCCTGCCTTCTGATAAAAGTATTGAAAAATATAGAAATTCGAATTATAATAGATTTTTTTTTAATTATAAAATCCAGGTATGTGTTGGAAATATATAATTAATATATATATATTTATAACGATTCCTATTTTAAAGGATATAATAATATGCGGAATTTAAAATTCAATTCTCGCGAAATCTTAATTTTTATTGCGAATGAATGTACACACATTTTTGTAACGATTTTGGAAAAATAAATATATAAACAAAGATAAGAATTTTATTTTCGAATGTGTTTTTCTGATAGCCCTTTTGTTGAACTATCATATTACACCTTTCATCTAATATAAAGGTTAATTTTGTTCCATTCCTCGGTTGCAATCTTCCAAAGTCCATCTAATGTTTTAGAATACTGCTTATAAAGAGCTTGTTATAAAAGCCCAAATGCAGTCATCCATAAAATATACATCGTTGAGCTTAAGTGGGATGCATTTAAATGGGGTAGCCTTAATTTCGATTTCATTTCTCATTTTTTTTTTATTTTCTATAAGTATAGCAGTAGATTTATAGATATGGCTGCTGGCTGGTAGCTTTATACTTTTGGAATTTAACTCAGTGAACAGTGTTTGGGTAAAGTGATGGAATGTCTTCTTTGAATGCAGTTGTTAAAATATATTTGTGATATTAATCCGAGTAAATTTTGACTTTTTTTCTTTTTTCTTTATTTTAAGTTTACTGTTATAAGAGAATCCAGCAGTAACCATAAAACCTTTAGCAAAACTTTCTTTGTTTTTCACTAAACCAACATTTTAGGTCTTTTTCTATTGCAGTCAGGTAAACATATCCAAGCCTCATCAATTGTAACTGCATATTTCCATTTTTCTCCTGCCAAATAAATTTCATGGAAAAATCTCTACATAATTTTATGCTGATAAACATGATTTCGCATTAGGTGATGAACACCCCCCCCCCCCCCCCTTTATTAGCTCTAAATCAGATTTTATAATTTTGTTTACATTTCCTATAGAGATGTTTAAAATTTTTGTGATAGTACTTCGGCAAAGGCGTGGAGATTATATTTTATTTTAAAACATGAGATACGACTTTAAATATAATAAGCTGTGATAAGCAAGTACCTTTGTTGGGTATGCATTTTTGCATTTTAGGTAGCTTTCATTACAAAAAGCTACCTATTGCAGCCATTAGGAGGAAAGCGATTTCAAAAAATTTTGGTATATTTTCATCGATCATGACACCCATACCCCGAAACCACCCTCCGTTCAAAATTGATATATATATATATATATATATATATATATCCATATATATATATATATCTGACCTATGTCACACTATAACTCTCGTATTTATGAACCGATTTGGATGTAATTCGGTATGTACATAGTACATACTAATGTCTCGACCGAGTTCGTTGGCCAGCTTCATCCGCCATTTTGTTTCAAAATGGCGGCCATTTAAAAATTTTTTAAAAAATTTAAAATTTGAAATGTGGTACCAAAAAATTGAAAATGGAAAAATATTTTTTTCTTATGTATTTGACGTTTATACAAAAACTCCGGAGCAGCTTTTATTTCGTCTATATCTTAAAAAATGGCTGAGTTATAGCATTTTGAATTTCTAGCGTGGCTGAAATTGTGAAACGTCCTGAAATTTGTCACGCGATAAAAGGCGTATTTATGAACCGATTTGTATGTAACTTCGTTTATACATAGTACATACCAATGTCTCGACTGAGTTCGTTGGTCAGCTTCATCCGACATCTTGTTTAAAAATGGCGGTCATTTAAATTTTTAAGAAAAATTTTAATTTGAAATGTGGTACCAAAAAATTGAAAATTGAAAAAATATTTTTTTCTTATGTGTTTGACCTTGATAAAAAAATTCGGGAGCAGTTTTTGTTTCGTTTATATCTTAAAAAATGGCTGAGTTATATCTTAAAAAATGGCTGAGTTATAGCATTTTGAATTTCTAGCGTGGCTGACATTTTGAAACGTCCTGATTTTTGTCACGTGATAACAGACGTATTTATGAACCGATTTGGATGGACCTTGGTGTGTACATAGTACATACAAATATCTGGATCGAGTTCGTTGGCCAGCTTCATCCGCCATCTTGTTTCAAAATGGCGGCCATTTAAAAAATTTAAAAAATTTAAAATTTAAAATGAGATACCAAAAAATTTGAAAATGAAAAAGATTTTTTTAGTATGTGTTTGACCTTAATACAAAGATTCCGGAACAGGTTTTGTTTCGTCTATATCTAAAAAAATGGCTGAGTTATATCATTTTGAATTTATGTTGTGGCTGACATTTTAAAACGACCTGATTTTTGTCATTCGATAATAGGCGTATTCATGAACCGATTTGGATGTAACTTGGTCTGTACATAGTACATACCAATGTCTCGACCGAGTTCGTTAGCCAGCTTCATTCGCCATCTTGTTTCAAAAGGGTTGCCATTTTTTTTTTTTTATTAATTAAAAATTTAAAATGGGGTATTAAAAAATTGGAAAATGAAAAAGATTTTTTTTATGTATTTGGCCTTGACACAAAGATTCTGGAGCAGTTTTTGTTTCTGAAAATTTGTTTTGTTGTTTATATCTTAAAAAATGGTTGAATTATAACACTTTGAATTTCTAGCATGTCTAACACTTTGAAATGATCCTGTATTTGTCACGCGATATCACACGCATTCGCCTATTTCCATGGAAGAAGGCATGTGGATAGTATACATCAATATCTCGACCAAGTTCGTTGGCGAGCTTCATCAGCCATCTTGTTTCAAAATGGCGGCCATTAAATTAAAAAAAAAATTATATTTAAAGTGAGGTGCAAAAAAATTAGAAATTGAAAAAGACTTCTTTCTTAAGTATTTGACCTTGATATAAGGATTCAGGAGCCTTTTTTGTTTGTTTTTATCTTAAAAAATGGCTCAGATATAGCAGTTTCAATTTCTAATGTGGGTGACATTTTGAAAAATCTGTTATTTGCTTGCGACAACACTCATATATATCAACCGATTCTGATGTGAGTGACATGTGCACAGCAATTACTAAGGTCTCGGCCAAGTTCACTTTTTAGCCTCATCCACCATGTTGTCTTAAAATGGCGGGCACTTTAAGAAATTGCCGAATTTGGCAGCCAAATATAAGTTACTTTAAATAAAAGCAGCTTGGATAAAGCTGACTAATTTCGTGAAATTCTCATTCATAATGATTTAGTATTGATAAAAATTAGTATTGAATCTCCTATATTCCGTTTCCACTAAATTGAGCTTCGTGTGTTTGAATAATATAAGTTGGCTTTTTTAAAATAAGGAAGCTAGGAGGAGATTAGGAGAAAGGTAGGGACTAGGACTAGGAGAAAGCTACCTCTTCCTCCCGGCACTGGCCGGAAGGACTTTTTTACCTTTTTCCCAGCCAAACGTAAACTTTGACATTTCTCTTTTTTTATAATTAATTATATCACCTATTTTTAGGTATAAAAAAAATCATGATTTTTTTTAAAAAAATTAAAAAAAAAACGCATTTTGATAAAATCCGATTTTTTTTATTTAAATCGGATTTTTATGATTTTTTTCCCAGCGTCAAATACTGAATAGCTATCAAGAGTTTTAGGTTTCCAAACCAATTTAACCTCTAATTGCTAACATATTCTGTGATTTTACACTTTAATTAATAAAATTATTATTAATTATTAATTACATAAATTATAAAAACTGCAAATTAGTAGTTTCATTAATTAGTAGCATACAATAATGTTATATACATTAACATTTTGTAATAATTATGTAAAACTGCATTAAGTACTAACTAGTGATATTTACATTTATTAAAATTATTAATAACTGTATTTACTATTAAATTGTTTAATACTAAAATTAATGATTATTAAACAAAAAATTAACTTTGTAATTAGGAACATAATATACATTTTTATGCTTCAATTACTAAAATGATCTTTAATAATTTAGTATTCATTCTAGAAAGAAAAAGGGACAGGATGCTAGTTCCAAAAAAGGGCGCTATTTAATGAGGAAATATATTAGTCATGTGTTTAGTAATTATATAAGGGGAAAAAAGTATATAGTTTCTTAGTATAATAAATAATGTGTCATTAATTTTAATAATTTTTGAATTACAAATTGAAAAATACAATTAAATAACAAGTTTTTTTTTTTTTTTTTTTTTAAGAAATAAAGTTCTATCCTTTTTGCAAAGTCTTGGGCACATGGATTTAGAAATACTGTGGAATGGGGAAGTTTTTTACAAGAAATCTCTGGCTACAACTCTGGTGAATTTCACTAATTTTTAAAAAGACCCATTTTGCCAATTTCATAAAGGACAGGTTGTGGCACCCTAAAAAAATTACCTAGAGAAAAGAGTAAATAATTACAGAATTAATAAAACTGCAAATAAGTGATTTCATTAATTAGTAGCACAAATAGCAAAACTAACAAATATTATTTGCAGTTCATTATGTGCGTTCGTACTTATATAAATATGTAGCACCTATAGTCGTCGTTCAGTCCGTCTGTCTGTCTGTCCGCATACAGCAGAGCAAAAACTACCCAACCGAATGGTGTGAAATTTTAAATATATGATTGCTGAAAAATTTTGTCGAGCCATTTCAAATTTTATGAAAATCGGATGTATAGTTTAATTACAGGGACACTCAAAAGTTTTTCTTTACATTACGGCCAATGGGAAAAATTATTGCAAGTGCATTTTAATGATGTTACAGCCCTACGAATGGTCTGAAATTTTAAATATATAATTGTTGCAAAATTTTGTCGAGCCATTTCCAATTTTAGAAAAATCGGATGTATAGTTTAATTACAGGGACAATCAAAAGTGTTCCGTTACATTACGGGGAATGGCGAAAAAGTTATTGCAAGTGCATTTTAATGATGCTACACGCTATGCACTTTATGAAGTGCAAAAAATTATACATTCAATACAATATGAGGTGTAAAAAATAATTATAAAACTAGTTATAGTACGAACGCACCTCATTTACCACGTTTGACGAGCAATTTCCAACTTGTTTTTCATTTGTACTGTTAATTGCCTAAATCTAAACCTACACACATGTATGCATATGCTAATCCCCAAAAAAATATAAAAATGTTTTAACCCATTCATATACACATACAGAGTAAATATAAGGAATAACCAGTTATATCTGAAATTTTCAAACCATAAACAGCAGTATTATCAGCACTCAGTGGGGATTCTCAGCATTCAGTGTTTCAAATATAGTATTGGCGCTTTTTTAATCCCTGGCAATTTTTATTTGGTATATATGAGTTCAAAAATTTTAAATAACAAACATTTATTCAACCTTTATTGAAGAAGCTTTTGCTGTGCTTAATATTTTATACCAATTGCTTCTTTTTCTCTTATACATTCTTTTACAATAGCTGTTCAGCCGATATCATTCTTTAATTCTTCTTTATCTGCTATAAATTTATTGTTACAAAAGTAGAATGCGAAAATGAGGTTCTGGCTATTTTATTCTTTTACTTGCAGAAATTTATTATACTTGCAATGCTTATTTTATACAAAAGAATGAAAAATTTGATTACTAAAAGAAAATTATAACATTGCATGTTATATTAGATTTAACCACTTCACCGGCTGCCCCGAGATAACTCGGGGGTAAAAGCACTGTTTCCCCATACCCTTCGCCGGTGAAGTGGTTAAATATCATTTTAAAATGAAGTCCTTTTTATTTTATGTTAGATAAAAACTAGGCTTTTTAGAAAATTACTGTTCTTAAACTTTTTACAACAGTCTGGAATTAAACTTAAAAACAATTATTTAAAGCTTTTTTTTATGTATTCATAAGTCAAAATACCCGTAGAAACTTTCCAAATTATGTTCATCTTAAATTTTATACTTTCTAATGTCATTTTAAACATTTAGAAAATTTATGATTTAAATCAATGATTTCTTTTAAAAAATCAGTCGATTAAAAATGCTATATAGGTTTTATTTATTTATCTGTTTTTCATTTAGATTTAAATCACAGAGAAAGTCAAAATCATTACAAAAATGCGCGAACATCCTCTACATTTTAACGAAGCTTTAAACGTTATTTAGAAAGTTACTATTTATACTTTACGGAAATATTATGTAATCTGAACTATGTTTGCTTGTTACTTTTACAATGGACTGAATTAAATGAGATCAATGGCATGCACTGTAATATAATAAATTGTAAAGTACAACCTTAATCAGTATTCAATGCATGATTTTTTTTTTTTTCATTTCAGTTTTGTTAATTAAGCAGTTAAAAAAAAAATAAACCAATTAACAATTTTTACTTATTATACCAATTGCAAATTATTTTTAATTAGAAATATTTTTACTTACTAGGTTTTCTAAAATATGCTTAATAAAGTGAAAACAGTTATAAACTATGATAATTTTATACACGCTAAACAATGTGCACTATTTTTCTTTATTAAAATTTGAATAAAGCTACATTTTTTATGAGATGTTGGATGCAATCTGTTTTCCATTAAATAAAACTAGACCTGTTAATGCAAAATCACACAGAATGCGAGAAAATTCCATTTTAGATAGATTTTCGTCTTAGCAAACGGTACAATGCCTCTAATTGTACTGTTTGTTTTTTTGTTTTTTTCAAAGAATCATGATTTTTTTTCGTTTAAGATTTTTTTTTTTTTTTTTTTTTTTTTTTTTTTTTTTTTTAATAGACAGGTTATGTCATAGCCGGGTTTCTTTACCGACAACCCCGTATCCATAAGTTTTACTGTGTTTAATTTAAAAAGAGATATAGATTGTTAAAAGATGTTAGCCCTCCCAAAATTTTTCAGAGCACCCCTGACGTGCCTCGCTGGTTACGGCCCTGATTAGCGATAATTGCTGGAAGTGCGTTTTCAGTTATGATATGCGTTTTTTTAGTTTAACTAAGTTTTTCTCACTACTGGCACTGGATATGTATATGAGAAGGGAGGGTGCGGGTACGGGTCTCATATACAGGACTGTTCAAAAGAATTCAAATATTTTTTTTTTTGCCTACTGATAAAAATTGCTGACGGTGTTTTCGCCCTATTATATCAGGGGTGATTGTGACTCAGAGTGAAAAACCCTGAAAATTAATCGATACAAAGTGAAAAACCCTGAAAATTATCGATGCAAAATGTACCAATATCAACTTACATAACAACTGATGCTGCAACAGCATGACAATCAAGTGACTTATTTCTGCTATTGTTCGAAATATACAATTGCAGAAAAACATAATTTGGTAAACTTATGTTAATTTCACTGAAAGCTAAATGACTTCATCAAATGGAGAGTGCGATTTATCTTGTTAAATAAGCAAAGTTTGAATTCTATACTCAATAATTGAATTTATTCTAAGTACTCATGAAACAAGTACAAATTATGTATTAAGAGTGGGATCTCTCTTCAGATTTAATGCAAGTCATACCTAGTTATTTGAAAAGAGTAAAAAAACGTCAAAACCAATCCAATTTTACTTCTAAGTGGCTAAGTATTAGAAAAAAAATAAATAAAAATAGATATATTTTTTTTTTTTTTTTTTTTTTTTTTAGCTTTACTCTTACACAAGGTAAATTTCTTTTTCCTGCTTTCTTCTTGAGTATGACACATTACAGATATAGATATGCAATTCTGGACATTTTTGTACAGAGATTGAGATGGATAACACAATACCAGGGGTGATTCTGAGTAAAAAAAACAGCAGAGAGGGTGGGAGAGAATCACTCCTTGTTCTAATTATGCGTTTTTTTTCGGTCCTTTCATGAAATTCGCGTTTTTTCGCGATTCTTTAAAGAAATTCATGTTTTTTCCCCGTGAACCTGTGATCCTTTAACAAAATTTGCGTTTTTTCTGCAATCCATTGACGACATTTCCGTTTTGCTAGTGATTCTTTGACGAAAATCGCGTTTTTTCCCGCGATCTTTTGACGAAATTCGCGTTTTTTTCGGCGATTCTTTGAAGAAATTGTTTTTTTTTCGTGATCCTTTAATGAAATTTGCGTTTTTCCTACTATCCTTTAACGACATTTCCGTTTTTCCCGCGATCTTTTGACGAAAATCTTGTTTTTTTCGCGATCCTTTAATGAAATTTGCGTTTTCCGCGATCCTTTGGCGACATTTTCGTTTTCCGCGCAATCTTTTGACGAAAATCCTTTTTTTCTCGCGATCCTTCGCAAATTTTGCACTTTTTTGCGATCCTTTGACGAAATTTGTGTTTATTTCGCGATGATTAGAAGAAATTTGTTTTATTTCAAGATCATTAGACGAAATTTGTTTCATTTCGAGATTCTTTGACAAAATTCGCGTTTTTTCCACGATCGTTTGGTGAAATTTGCGGGGTTTTTTCGTGATTCTTTAAAGAAATTCGTTTTTTCTGCGATCTTTTAACGATGTTTGCGTTTTCCAGCGATCCTTTGGCTATATTTCCGTTTTCCGGCGATCCTTTGACGAAAATCGCGTTTTTTCCCGCGATCCTTTGACAAAAATCGCATTTTTCCCATCATTCCGGGATGGGGAAAATCCTTCCCGGTTCTAATTATGTGTTTTTTCTCCGGTCTTTTCACGAAGTTCGCTGTTTTTCCGCGATTCTTTAAAGAAATTCATGTTTTTTACGTGATCTTTTAACGAAATTAGCGTTTTTCCAGCGATCCTTTGACGATATCCATTTTTCCGCGTTCCTTTGACGATATATCCGTTTTTCTCGCGATGTTTTGACGAAAATCGCGTTTTCCCGTGTTGCTTCGACGAAAATTTTAGTTTTATCGCAATCCTTTAACGAAAATTTTAGTTTTACCACGATCCTTTGACGAAAATTGTGTTTATTTCGAGATTCTTTGACGAAATTCGCATTTTTTCCCCGCAATCCTTTGACGAAATTGTCAATTTTTTTCAGCGAACGATTGAGGAATTGATTTTTTTTCGGCGACCATTTTCCGAAATTCGCGATACGTTTTAATGTTCGAATTTTCCACTAAACGTAACGATCTCATAAACACGGAAGGATCGACCGAAAAACCCGGAACACAATTACCCCTGTTATATGTTTTGATACTAAGCTAAATTTTAACATACTATGTAGAATTTATATAAATGTATAGATAAAATATAGCACCGCACAAAAGAATTGAAGTACTTTTTCGGCTATGGACAGTAATTGCTCAATCCTGTTTTGCAAATATGTTAGACGTTTCTTGGTTACTTACGTATGTTATTAACCTTATTGAACACCAAAGCATTATTACAGTATTCTGGAAGTATTGGAAAGTATTTCATAATGTGCTTAGTATGCTTAATGTGCATAATATGTTTAAGGCAGGATTTTTCTTTCTTGTTAAGTATATAAATATAGTTTGAACATTTAAATATATATTTTTTTAAATTATTGATTGTACGTATATTGCGCTAGCGTTTATGAGGCATTCTCACAATCTCTTGACTTTTAAATCCCGGAATAATAATTTTTATTTCAGTACATATTCTAATAGGGGGGGGGGGTATTTGTTATACTGGAAAAGATACAACTGCATGGCAATATTAACGAGATAAATAAGTTTTGGACGATGTCGGTGTCCAAATATACTTCAAAATACCTATACCGTCCTGTGTTCCTGATGCTGATTTTTAAGTTTCGAGCTGTTTGTATAAATTTGATTCAATAAAAGTAATTCGATGTAATTTTTTTTTCGAAACTGGGACTAATGTTTTATATAAATATGTAGCAAAAAATTAATGTGCACATATGTTTACGGTTGTTATTATTTTTTTTTAACTCTGTCCAGGGGTTTTATTCCTTATCGTCCTTCTTGCCAAACTTATACAGAAAATCACTTCAGATGCAGCCACACAATGTTTTTCAACTTTTTTCTCATGCAGAAGTATGCTAGAGAAAGAATGGCAGAAAATTTACTGCAGAATTTAAGCAGTAATATAATAAGCATTTAAATATCAAACATCGTGACTTTATCTGTAGTCTTGCCGTTCCCAAGCTTTATTCCAGCACTTTTCGAGGTAAATTAATTTTTTCTGTAATGCTCTACCTCGGAGCGTTATAGAAGTAGCCCCTTAATGATCTCGTTGACAGCTTGACTGATCATTTAGTGACCGAAGTAAGAAAACGGAACCTTTTGAACTCGCCTTCCCTGCTTTATCGGAGAATTCTGCAGTAGAAACTATTTTATGAACCAGAAATAGAAATGAATGGTTTTATTCGAAGATCCAAAAACAAAGGATTGCGACTGGGAACAAGTTTAGTTCGGATATGCAGAGGCAAATGTTCTGATTTTAAATAAAGAATTTAAATAGGATTAACATAAACTTGAGATAGATAAGTTATTTCATTTATTTATTTTCACTTATCTCAGCTGTTTCCAAGCAGAAACTTTAGTATCTATAAATTTTGATTCATTATCCATTACCTTCAGAGTCATTGTCTTGGTTTTCTTTAATCTCATTTTCAGATTGATATTTAAAATATTAATTTTATCATTCTTAAAATTTAAATAAAAATTTAAAATCTGGTACTCCAAATCATCCGAATCACGTTCAATGCTCTCAATTAAGAAAATTTTCTTAGCTCCTTTACTTACTACCATTTCTTTAAAAGTATTTTTATTTTTATTTCTTTGCATTAAAATAAGCCATAGGCCAGCAAAGCCCTTTTGTTCTATACTAAAGCCATCCCCCCCACCTGAAACTTTTTAATTACATTAAAATTCTGTTATAAAAGAACCGTAAGAACAACGAGGTATGATAGAGGCTTGGATAAGTCAAGTTCGTTTATTTGGCGCTCTATTGTACTTTTTTTTTACTTATCAACTTTTAACGTTTTCTTTAAAAAAATAAAATTATACCACTTATTATTAACTTAGATGTAGAATACCATTGCATTAAATTATATTTAAAACATTCCTATATTATACTCTAGGAAGATGATCTTCCAAAATCTCTATTAAAAATAAGGTTTTATGTTATTTTATTTCATTTATTTATCTTGAATGTGACAATAATAATCTATAAGCTGCAGAAGTCGATAAAGAAGGAAAACACTGTAGTATTAGAATATAAAAAAATAACAAAATTACATCATCAAATAAACCATTTAAATCGGTGAGAATAACGTAAAGAACTTTATTAGCTTAAAAAAAAATCATTATTTAGTATGGTTTGCTACAGAGTAAGGTAAAATGAGGTAATTTATTTTGTTCTTTTAATACGACTCTCTTCAATGTAATTATTATTTTTCTGTATCACCGAAAGTTTCATTATTACAATTAAAGTAAAGTAATTTTTCAGACAATCATAAGTTTAAATATGTAAGCTTATTTTTAATGATAATCTGTGTAAAATTTATCCAAAAGACAAACTGCAGTTTTTTTTCTTTTTAATAAACTAAATCATTGCTCCCCCCCCCCCCATTTCTTTTCTCCTAGTTTACCTAAAAACTATTCATGGAAGAATCTTTACTCAATATATACGTGTACAAAATTTGAAGATAATCGGTTAATAATATCGAGAAATAAACGTGTTTAATTAAAATTAAAAGAGACAAATGCCCCTTCCCCCCCACTACACTATACCAAGGAACTTCACATTTTAATTCTGGAATTCTGAGAGCATCATTATCGAATTTATGCGCACACAAAATTGGAAGCTAATAGGTTAATAATGTTGGAAAATAAACGTGTTTAAGAGGCCTCAGGAGTCTTACTTTTTAACTGGCCGTGCAATTTAGCTACATATCCCATTTAATTTTTTTTCTCAGTCTCTATAAAACATAAATGCATAAAATTTTTAATATAGACAAACTAATATCTCTTCTATTTAAAATATACATTTTTAATATTCTATATAGAATTTTTTTTTAATGTTTAATTTTCAGAAAAAATTTTAAATTGTTTTTTGACTTGCATGCACTGCGCGCAAGACTGTAGCAAAACTATTGGTTCGAGAGCCTCCAAAAATATTGATAACGATGTAAAACTAATGTATCTTTAACATACACTTCATTTGTACGCAATTTATTTATTTTATTTGAAATTTAAATTTAAATTATAAATATTTGAAAAAAATCATTCTTTTATTGAAAAATTGCCAATTTTAAATAATCAATGCAATTATAATACTAAATTTGAAATATAAGTTATTCTTTACCATAAAACAAAGATATTTACCAAGTTTCATGCAAATTGCTTTATTAGTTTCTGAGAAATATTGCGCGCAAGCATAAAAATTAAGAAACAATTTTAATTTTTTTATCAAAATTAAATATAACAAAAATAAAATAAAATTTCAATATAGAATATTAAAAAAAATATTTTAAATAGAAGATATATTAGGTTGTCTATATTAAAAATTTTATGCATTTATGTTTTATAGAGACCGAGAAAAAATGTGACATGTTGCTAACTTGCATCGCCATGTAAAAATTAAGACTCCTGAGACTCCTTAAGTAAAATTAAGAGGAAGGAACCCCCCTCCCAATCACTTTCTTTTCACCCAGTCTTCATGCCTGCAAACGAAGGCATAATACACATCAGCAAGCCAGGCGTAATACACGCCGTCAAACCAGGACGTAATACACACCGTCAAACCAGGACCTAATACACACCGTCAAACCAGGACGTAAAACACACCGTCAAACCAGGACGTAATACACACAGTCAAACCAGGACGTAAAACACACCGTCAAACCAGGGCGTAATACACACCGTCAAACCAGGACCTAATACACACCGTCAAACCAGGACCTAATACACACCGTCAAACCAGGACGTAAAACACACCGTCAAACCAGGACGTAATACACACAGTCAAACCAGGACGTAAAACACACAGTCAAACCAGGACGTAAAACACACCGTCAAACCAGGACGTAAAACACACCGTCAAACCAGGACGTAATACTCACCGTCAAACCAGGACATAAAACACACGGGAGAACAAGGACATAATACATACCGGCTAGCAAGGAAGTAATGGAGGCTCTCTACCATAATTTTAACTTTAATGAACAATTAATTCTTCAAAATAAAGCAATAATCTTATTAGGTAGGTTTAGTATGAAATACTACCTATTGGCGTCGTTCCTATGTTGGAATTTCTGAAAAAAATTTGCAGATCTACACCGATCATGACCCCTAGAACCCAAAACCACCCTCAGTAAAAAATTTTACATATATATATATATGACTTTCTTCTGGACATGATAACTACCACAATTCTTCACCAATCTCTTCCAAACTGATACATAAAATCAAGGGGCATAAAATCTCGGTCAAGTTCGTTAATGGGCAAAATCGGATCAAGGGGATGGAAATAGGGAGGGGTTTTGTGAAAACCGAAAAACCCCCATAACTTCATAATTTTTGTACATATCAAATCAGTTTAAAGTTTTTATTACTTCTAGATATAGGACCAAAAATGTATGTATCACAGATTTTTGATAAAATTAAAAATGGGCTCAAGGGGCGCAGAAAATAGGGTTTTTGAGAGAAAAAAATCATAACTTCGTCAATTCTCAAGATATCAAATCCAATTAATTTTATTATACATCTCCTAAATATTATCTATAACTTTTATATTTACAAGTTTTTGATAGGACCAATTCGTACCGCAAAAAAATTAAAAACGAAAACAAAAAAAGGGGGGTGAAGAAGAAAAATTTCCGTAACTCCGTCAATTCGCAAGATATAAAATCCCCATGAATTTATCATATATCTTCCTAATATTGTCTTTTGATAGGACCAATTCTTATAGCAAAAACACATTAAAAATAGATAGCGCTTTAAGAAAAATATCATCTTATTAAGAATGTATTCAAATCCAAACTGCTTATTTTCTTACTCATTTTTAAATTAATTTTTGCTCTCAAACGCGTCCAGCTGATAGATTCTCTTCTTCAGAAACTATATAATGTATCGTATGATCGATTTTTTGATAGAAGCAGAATATATTTTAAAAACTGATGTCAAAATGGGCATTTTGAACAGAATTTCCAGAAGCAATTGTGTTAGAAACGAAAAATATTGCCCTAATGAGAAAATAATTGTTTATTAATCAAGTTTCATTTAATTGAAAGAAAAATAAAAACACACGTCGTTAATAAATCTTTTCAAAAATCACGTCAGCAATTTTCGTATTTTTTCTTTAAAAAATTAATCTGAAAATGTGCCAGAAAATTTCGAGTTGTTGAGCATGGAAAAGTATTTTTTTTAATACCGCCTTAACGTGATTCTGATAAAACCAGATTATATAAAAATGAAATGAAAACTCGCCAAAAGCGGTCAGATAAAAAGCGGTCAGATGACCAAAAGCGGCCAGGTCTGTTAAAGTGGATTTCTGTCTACTCATGATTTAGTTGTTGGTGGTGCAATTAATATACTTAACTTCGAAATCTACCCCCGCTTGTAGGACGGGCCGGCAGGGATTTTGAATAATTATATTTTCTTTCAAAAAATAAAAAAAGATATATAAAACCTGTTGCCTTTTAACAACAAAAAAAAAGCACATTATTTAGATGTGGTTTGTTACAGAGTAAGATAAAATGAGGTAATTTATTTTGTTCTTTTAACACGACTCTCTTCAAAATAATTATTACTTTTTTGTATCATTAAAAGACTTTTTAAAATTATTATTACAATTAAAGAAAAGTAATTTTACAGACAATCTCAAGTTCAAATATGTATGCTTGCTTTTAATGATAATCTGTGTACCGTATTTTATGGAAGAAACACCGCACTCCTCAAATTGGCCTGAATAAACTTAAAAATATCGTAATCGCCGCACCCGTTGTAAACGCCGCATCCGTCGGAACGCTACTTTTGTCGACAGGGTCACATTGACCTAACTTTAATCAAAGTTTTCTGAGCAGTGTAGGATGACTCGTTTTTAATATCTTAAGATGCCTGAAGTTTTATTTAAAATATTTAAATCCGATTTTAAATATTTTTATGAATTTTTTAAATTAAGGAAACTCAGTTGGTATTTAAAAAAATCGTAAACGCCGCACATGGCGTAAATGCCGCACTTGGAAAAAAAATTAACTTTTGAACTCATAAACGCCGCGGCGTTTCTTCCATAAAATACGGTAAAATTTATCCAAAAGATAAACTGAAGCTTATATTTTTTAATAAAATAAATCTTATAAAATTAAAGGGTAAGATGTCTACCCTTACACTATACCGAGGGTCCCCAAAATTTAATTCTGGAAGCATCATTATCAAATTTATGCTCACATAAAATTGGAAGCTGATCGGCTAATAATTTTGAAAAATAAACGTGTTTAAGCAAATTTAAGTAGAAGGACCCCCCCCCCCCCCCTTCTTTTCAGCTAGTTTTCATAAAAACTATTCAGGGAAGAATCTTTACTCAATATATGCGTATACAAAATTTTAAGCTATTCGATTAATAATATCGATGAATAAACGTGTTTTAGTAAAATTAAAAGGGCAATTCTCCCTCATTACACAATAAAGCTAGTTTCCTAGTTTCCATAAAATCAATTCAAATAATTATAAATAACTTTTCATTAAATTAAATTAACAATTTTATGTTGAGATTACTCTTTGTAAAGAATTAAAAAGTAATAAAGGTAAAAATAGGAAAGAAATCGATATAGCCCCAAACTATGTACGTTCCAAAAATTATTTGCGTAAATTCGTGCAAAAAAAGGCGCAACTTACTAGAACGTAGTAAATAGTATTTTCCTCCCCTCTTTTTGAAACCAGTTTAACACCTTTCATTCATAAGTCTCGTAATATGCAATTTTACTGAACAAATGGGGACCTACCGTTTTCGACCATACACACTCCTCTATGCGACACACATTTGTGTTAAAAACTGTACTTTAAAATGCCGGCAAATGGGGACCTACAAAAATATTTCTCCTGTTAATGCCTTGATACTAAAAATGCATCACTTAACAATATAAAACACAAATTTTTAATTTTTCCAACCCGGGACGTCCTGGGTTGAGTGTGCGTCCCGGGTTTGAAGGTGTGTATACATATGGAAGTCCCCGATTCACACCCGTTGCAAACACACACATACACATACACACACACACATATGTATATATATATATATATATATAACAAATCGTCATCGATTTCCAATCACTAAAATTAAATTTATAAATTAGCTAATATTCATAACACTGACATTATACAGAATAAAATGTAATTGATAAGCAATGTACAACAGTGAATGTGAAATGAATTTTTATATATGCCATGAAAGATGACAAAAATGCATAATAAAATGGAAATTCTTAAAAATAGGTATCAAGTAACTACAATAGCAGAAATCATAAGATGATACACTAAGTTTGTGCGCAATTGCAGCAGTAAACCCAGCGCATAAAAATTTTTAATATTGTTTGCTAACGTTGCAAAACATATAGCTAACAGGAATTATATATTTATAAAATATATAAAATATACCTCAAAAAAGAAAATGCGTTTCAAACATAAATTTCTTAATTCTAAATGAAAATAAAAAAAAACAAATAGTGATCATTCATAATAACTTGCGCATTAGCAGCATAGAAATTTGAATGATAATATATAACCATTACATATAACAAATCGTATCAATTTCCAATTACTAAAATTAAATTTATAAATTAGCTAATATTCATAACACTGACATTATACAGAATAAAAAGTAATTGATAAGCAATGTACAACAATGAATATGAAATGAACTTTTATATATGCCATGAAAGATGACAAAAATTCATCATAAAATGGTATTTCTTAAATATAGGTATCAAGTAACTACAATAGTAGATATGATAAAATGATACACTAAGTTTGTGCGCAATTGCAGCAGTAAACCCAGCGGATAAAAAAAAATTAATATTGTTTGCTAACGTTGCAAAAACATATAGCTAACAGTAATTATATATTTATAAAATATATAAAATATACCTCACAAAAGAAAATGCGTTCCAAAAAGATTTTTTTTAAATTCTAAATGAAAATAATAATAACAAATAGTGATCATTCATAATAACTTGCGCATTAGCAGCATAGAAATTTGAATGATAATTATAACCATTATATATAATAAATCGTCATCGTTTTCCAATTACTAAAATTAAATTTATAAATTAGCTAATATTCATAACACTGACATTATACAGATTAAAAAGTAATTGATAAGCAATGTACAACAGTGAATATGAAATGAATTTTTATATATACCATGAAAGATGCAAAAATTCATCATAAAATGGTATTTCTTAAATATAGGTATTAAGTAACTACAATAGTAGATATGATAAAATGATACACTAAGTTTGTGCGCAATTGCAGCAGTAAACCCAGCGGATAAAAAAAATTAATATTGTTTGCTAACGTTGCAAAAACATATAGCTAACAGTAATTATATATTTATAAAATATATAAAATATACCTCACAAAAGAAAATGCGTTCCAAAAAGATTTTTTTTTAATTCTAAATGAAAATAAAAATAACATGATCCCGTTATTGATAAGGTCAGAGAATTAGTGATTGGCGACCATCGTTTGATAATACATTATTGAACATGCTTCTGTATCATTTGGTTCCAGTCAGGCAATTTTCAAAGATCATTTAGGGTTGAAACGCGTCACTTCTGGAGCTGTTCCAGGAACTTTGCTTTGTTCCAAAAATAGCAACGTGCTCAAATAGGCCGAAAACTATTTCTCAAGGTGAATCATTTCTATAATGCATTATAATCCTTTGACGGAACTTTGATATATGCCTTTGATACAGATATAGATCAATAGTCAAGTGAATGGCGCTTGAAACTTGCAGCAACACCGAAAGCAAAACACGTCAAAATCTCTCAGAAATCCAGGTAATGATGAATATTTACTTTGGTTCTCACGATGTTGTGTATTATAAATTGCTACAAACTGGCCAGACACTCAATAAAAATTATTATTTGAGCGTTTTGTCGTGCCATTTGCATGTAGAAATCCGTTGAAAACTGACTACAATGTAGCGAGAAATCTCACTGGTTTTGCACCACAATAATGCGCCTTCTGACATATCAGTTATTGTTCGTGAGCTTTTAACCAAAGATTCAACAAATACTGCTCCAGAAGGTGTGTATTCACTTGATATGGCGCCGAGAGACTTTTTCTCATTTCCGAAGTTGAAGTTGTTTTTCGTGGATATTCTTTTGAGTTCATTAAACTGACAAAAGAAAATTCTGCACATGCTCTGAAAGGATATTTCACAAAAACTATTTTATGGCATGTTTTGATAATTGGCAAAAAATGTTGGTAAAATGCATTGCACTCAGAGGTGATTGCTTTGAAGGAGATGTAATACATTTTGGCCAACAAATTGATAATTTCAGTTTTATGCCATTATTCCGGATACTTTTTAATCGCAGTAGTATAAGAGTCAAATATCTGGAACAATTTTCGGTCGACAATCAGTATGCATTAAAGATTTAATTTCAGTATAATTTAAGGAAAAGTCAGAAATTTTCCATGGCTATTTCGTTGAAAACGAAGTCTTTTTCTTCTAATACACTCTGCATTATTATGTTGTTATATTAATGTGTAGCTGTGTAAATGTTAAATTTTAGCATTTATACCGCAAACATTTTCTTCTTTTTTGCCGCACTTTTTTGTTACTTTTTAATATCCTTTCTCTGAAAAGCTTTTATAAAAATCAAGTTCACCTTCTGATACCGTAAACCAGTATATGTGGACTTATATGGACATTTTAATAAATATTTTTTTTAATTACCAAGGAAAATGCTGGCTACATTATCCCTATAGAAAAAACGATATTATGATGTCACATAGAAAATTACACTACATTAATGCATCAATGCGAAATCCACCCAACGGCTAAAGCTGGAAAATGCATTCGTTAGTATAATTATTGTGAAAGGAAAAGGCACTGTACAGTACAGTGTATGAAAAATTCTGAAATTTATAAGAATCTCCAATAAATACATATTTAGTTAAATGCACTTCGTACTTTTACATCGTTTTGGAATTATTGTGATCTTTCGCTTGGATGACCAGAATGTAAACACGACTATACAGAATCGTCCAAACAGTTTCTAAAGTTGTTTCAAAAAGCGGTATCTGTTCAACAAACGGCATACTCTATATGTGATATGACATAACAGATGACATATTTATATGCAGATACTAAAAGCAAATCACTAAAATTCTTCAAAATTTTATTTAATTTTAATTTTTTAACTAATAAAAAAATAAGGTTAAATAAGAATTTAAAAATATATAGTTAATGCTCATTTTAGTAGCTTCTGTTAAAAGTAGTAAGAAGCTATATATTGAAAGCATTCGGAGGTAAACAATTGTGGAAAATGTCGGTACATTTTCACCGATTATGACACCAAGACCTCAATACCAATCTCCGTCCAAATGTTTAGCAATATATATATACATATACAATATCATGTCGTGGCAATTATATTTATAAACCGATTTTTGAATATGGCTGAGCGTATGTTGTGGGCTTAACAAAATCTGGACACAATTAATTGGTAAGGTTGTTACAACATTTGTTGCAACAAGGCTGCTCCATAAAGATTTCAAATTGAAAAAGAAAAGGTTCAATACAATTGGAAATTATAAGAATTATTATTCATCAAGTGCTAGGTCTTGACACCGGAGCATATATTTTGCCTCTATGCTAAAGACTTGTTGATGTATAGAAGTTCTAACGTCGCTGACATTTTAATAAACGACTGTGGATTTTTCAATAATCGTGTATGCTTTGAAAAAAAATTATGTGTTGTTGAACTGAAAAAATGAGTGGCATAACGTTGTGTCTATTCATTGTATCTCATTAAAATAATAAAATTCAATAGAATAGATTTTTGTGAATATATAAAGCAAAGTTTGGCACGTTCATATCAGCGAAATTTTATATCTTCTAACTCAACCAAGACTTACGGAAACATCTATAAACTGTATCTTTCTGAAGTATATTTATGGAGTGTACGCAAGTAGGCTGTAAAAAGTGTGTGTTACCATTTCAAAATCCGAAATACGTGCGATTTTTGATAAGTTGACGTTTACCATTTCATAAATCTCATCCCCACTTTGAAAGTAGACATTATTTCAAATCGAATGTTACTACTCACATGTTTTTGAAGAAATTCATCATAAAATAGCGAAGGTTTTGTTTTTTGTTCATTTATTTATTTTTTACTATACGTTTGCAACAAAAGTTACGCCTGTCGTAATCGCGTGTCATTCATAACAAAATGAAAACAAAAGTGTTATTAAACATCAACGAATGTCTTCTTCTGAATATTATGTATTTTAATTCACAAAGTTGTTTAATTACATTTTTCAAATTATTGATTCTATAATTATTTTTTTAACTGAAATAGTTTTTCACATCGCATTTACACCAAAATAGAAACGTTCAACGAACTCTACCGTCAATATAAGATTTATAAATCTGAAAATAATTTATCATAATTACAAAAAAAAAAAAAAATGGCGAACTTAAAGATAAAACTTCGAGTTGTACATCCGATAAAAAAATAAATTTTGTATGCTAAATAAAATTAAGCTTTTTTTAATAATAGAATATTTTTTTCTATTTTTCAAGTAAAAATAGTTATGAATTTATTAAGCTCGCCATTTCCATGAATGCAGTCAGTAATGAGGTAACGGCTATATTAGGGAAAGAAGAGAAACCTGTCTTGATTCACAAAGATTATAAATGCAGTTTTAAATAATATTATAATTCGGACTTAATTTTGAATGATGAATATTTTTTTTTCATAAATTTCATCAGGTTCTCTAAACCTTTCTTTTTAAAAGGTACTCGTTCATTTCGTGGTTAAACATAAATTAAGGGAATATTTACTCTTAACTATCTATAAAATGGCTTGATTATTATTCCGTATTATTATTAATGGGTACATTTTAGATTAATGGAAAAAGTCATAAGTTTCTTGTCTCTGAAAAACTTCCATAGATTATTTTACTAAACATAATTATTCGAACAATACATTATATTACATAAAATAAATTATAAGAAAAAGTAAGTTGTAAAAACGCTCGAGATTTGAAAAATAAATAAATAAATAAACATTTCCATAATTTCGATCATCGAAATGTTATAAGAGGACGAAATATTGGATTTTTAGTTGTGCTTGTATGAATATATAGATTGATATTTGCTTCAGGGCATCTTGTGTTCCTTTAAAATAAGGATTTAATCTATTATTGAGTGCAGATACATTATTTCCGAGAGTAAAGAAGTGCAACTTATTCCATTCTTCAAAGATGACACAAAAGATTCAGAAATTCGTACTCAACATTTTTCTGCTATGAAAGTCATTTAAACAAAATGTATCGCATAGTGTCTTTTACATAACACGAAATACAGAAAAATGTGAATCGGCAAACAGATAGTAAATTGAAAAAGTATAAAAACTTTTTCAAATACACTTCGATAACTTTCTTCTTCGAAATGATGTAAATGACCGAAATATTAAATTTTTCATTCTGAATCTGTGAATCCAAAGAATTATATACGCTTCAGTGCATATTGGTTTTATAAAATAATAAATAAATTTTTTTCGCCGTTGAGTTACGATGTATTTTGTACACGAAAATGAAGTTATCACATTTCTTTCCTCAAAAATGACACAAAAGAATTTAATCTTTTAAGAAAAAAAATTTAGAATCCATATTATTTTACGAAATATATCATTAGAACAACATAATATATTAAACCCATTTTACATAACACGAAGCACGAGTAGTAAAGGTTGAATTGGGAAACAGATTGTGATTTGAGAAAGAATTGAAATATTTCTCAAAACTCTTTTTCTAACTCTCAACGAAATTTTTCGTTGTCGAAATACTACAAGTGACTGAAATATTGGATTTCCGTTCAGATTCATTGTATCTAGACATATATATGTGCTTCAGGGCATATTGATTTAATCAGATATGGACGAAAGTGTATTATTTCCTCGGCTTAGTCAAGATAATTTATTTCTTGTAAAAAGGTGTGACATGACACAAAAAAATTATTCTTTTAAGAAATGAATTTCGAATCACAAATATGTTTTGAATGTATACTGTAAAAAATGACAGATATTCCTTAATCAAGAAAAATATAATAAAACCCCAAACAAAAATATGCAATAACATCTTCCGAATTACCCATAATTCTGAAAAGTGCTCTTTATTTTTAAACACATCTAAAATCTATATCTTTTCCAGGTTTAAAGAAGCATAAAAAATAGTTTAATTTGTAGACAGTGATTTTTTGAAACGTTTCCGAAATAGTTTTTATAGTGTATTATGAGTTTTTTCAACATGGATTATAAGTTTTATAAATACTATCAGTTTCTCAATTAAACATTTTTCTATTAAAAAGGCGTATTTTCCAGACAAATATGATAAATTAACATCATTTACAGGAATATTGAAATTAATATTATTTTGTTACACTTGCATGTGAAAATACAGCTTAGCAGCCGGAAATTTTCAATTGAGGATAGCATTAAAAAATCTATAGTCTAGTCTGAGAAAACATATACATACACTAACTAAACTGCTTTAAACTTTTCAGAAAATCAGTGGCAGTAAAAGAATCTTTGCTTTTTTAAATGCTCTTTTAACCCATTAATGACAAGTTTCTTTTACACATTTTTAATACCTAGGTTCCAGTTGTCACCAGTTTTTCCATATTGTAATTTTAACTTATTTGATCTCTCGAAATTTGAGATTAAGTAATGTGAAAATTTTTTTTCTAAAATGCTGGTTTTCATATTTAAAATTTAGTGTTACTTAAACGGCAGATTTTCGTACCAACCGGCATTAATGGTTTAAATCTCGAAAATATATCGGTTTTTGAAGTTTCTAAGAATAAAGAACTCTTTTCTGTGACATGGTAACTCGGAAGAGGTTATTGCATAGTTTCGTATGTTAAGAAAATATTTTCGAATTAAGTAATATAATGCTATAAAGCGATAAAATATCATTTATTAAGATTGACGATCGTTTCGTCGCACGAACGGCGACATTTTCAAAATCATTCACGATAGAAAATATGTTCACATAATTTAAAAATAATAAACATAGTAAACAATAACAAAGAAAGATGAAAATATTTTCTATCGTGAATGATTTTGAAAATGTCGCCGTTGGTGCGACGAAACGATTGTCAATCTTAATAAATGATATTTTATCACTTTATTGCATTATTTTACTTAATCTGTTTATAAGTGATCATTATACATGTTTTTATAAAATATTTTCTTTTTATGCATAATTCGATATTCTAAAAGAAATAATTATAAATTATAGATAATAAAACGCAATTTTTAGATTAATTTTATCTTTAAATGCTCTCATTAAATATTAGAAAAATTAACTAGCACTGTCTAAAAATCGACCTTCTGCAGCAAGAAAAATACAATATACTTTTCTCATAGGATTTTAAAATTTTGCTCTTAGTTGCATACTACGTGAATAATTGTAACATGGATGTTACTTGCATATTTTGTAACTTTTGTGGAACAGATTATATGAGTTTTAGATTTTATAGTATTGGCAATAAAGATTGCTAAGCATTTGTTTTAAAAAGGATTAGATTTATTTCAAATGATATCTGTTTAACAAACACTACACTGTAAAAAAAAATCTGTAGTTCTACAGATGTAAAGTTACATGCTTACTAAACTTTCACCTGTAAATGTACGAAAAAAGCTGCAAATCTACAAAACTAGTTTTTGTAAAGCTACAAAAATCTGTAACTTTACAAATGAATCTGCTAAAATTTCAGTAATCTTACTAAACTTTTATTTGTAACCCTGGCTGGAGTTACATGAAAAGTTCTCGGAATCCCAGTTTCCAAAAAAATTCTTAGTAACCTTACAGATTTTTCGATTTTCGGCGCAAAAGTGTGTCTGTTACATGAAATTTTGTTGTTGCCGTTACATGAAAAGTTCTAGGAATCCAAGTTTCCTAGAAAAACTTTAGTAACTTCACAGATTTTTTTTACAGTGTAGATCAGTATAACATAATAACTGTATAACGTGAAAAAAAGCTTAATTACCTATACTTCATTTATTAGAGTTCCTTTATTTGTCGTTAATTCTGTTGAGAAGTTTCCGGTCACTGACCAGATATGACTCTCTCCGTTGTAAAACCGCCCGGGAAGCTCTGGTAATAGAGCGTTGGCAATTTAAGGAAGAAAAGTCCTGGATTTGACTCGCGGCATAGACACTCTTTCACTGAGTTGGGAAAATTGCAACTCATATGATTTTGCACCAATCAGTACAACGTGTTATTCCCCTACAAATAGTCTTTGAAAAAATCTACGTAGTGAAAGAAAATCTATGTATTGAAAATGTGAGACAAAATTTATGTTCTCGTTCCAGGTAGATTACATATAATAAAGTAAAATTCCCTTAATAAGATCTACACTTTATTACTGTAAAAAATTTTATTAATATTTTGAATTTTTATTTGGAGCTGTGTTTTAAAAAAATTGTGTATATTTTTTATAGTACAAGGAAAGATAATTTTTTTTTGAAACAGTAAGAAACCCATAAAAATGATTATAAATTTAATAAAATGATCATTTATATATTTTGTAATATGCTTTATCGATGCATCCTTTAAATTTGATTTTTATAATATTTTAAGCATAAATCAGATCTCGGCGACAATGATTTACTATATGATGCCTGATACAATATTCTAAAATCGTGAAAATAAGCATACATAACAACTAATACTGTCAAAAACACAGTCTAAAAATATGTCTGGTATCCATCGCTTTGTAACAGTGTTAATAATGCTCAGTAATTGTGTCTGATATTTAATGCTGTAATTAAATTTTGGGTCGTCTAGTGGAAGGTATTGTAACTTTTTTTTTTTTAATTTTCAACACTAATTCCTAAATTAGAGATCAGAGTTATTACACCCATATAACAAATGGGAATTTATTTGATGAAACAGTTAAATCGTTGGTAAAAATATTACAATGGTGAAAGTTTTTAAGTATAATTCATTTGCTTTCTGGATTAGCATTATTGAAATGTCTAAAAATATATCTCTGTTAAAAAAACATCATGGGATAAAATTATTATTTTTTAAATATGAATTTCAAAAAATATATTATTTGAAAAAATATATAGAGAAATGGATATTTAACAATTACATTTGAAAGGAAATGTGGTTAAGAGCATTTCAATCCGGAAAATCATCTACATTTTTAAAGCAAAATTTAATAACTTAGTTCATTGTAAAAGGTTTTTAAGGAAATTCATTTAGAGATCTTGATATACTAATTAAACAGCTATAATTTTTATATAACAGAAAAATTTGAACAATGAAAATTGAAAAATTACATTTGAAAGAAATATTCGAAATTAATTTCCAATCCTGAAAATCATGTGCTTCTCTTCTGTTCTTACTTGCGAATTATTATAAAGTTTTTAAACGTTAATAAATTGTAATAAAGCATTTGTCTTTTTATTTAATTAAATTATAGTAAAAGCGTTTATTTATCATTTTTATAAAATAAGAATGCATAACACAACAATTAACAATTATAGAAAAAAAATAGAAGACTTTTGAAGAACTTATTAAAATGTCTTGCTAAAAAGTAATGTTTTAGATATGTTAAATGTCTCGCTCTAATGTCTGTTATTAAAAAAGATTACATACATTTCAGAGTGTGTTCGGATTATCTAATCTTTTGTAAAATATTTATTATTGTGTAATGACATTCAATTGATATTCTTCAATTGAAGATTTTACGTACAATTCTAAATAACTGGCAAAATAATTAATAGTGTAAGTTAATTTCAGGCTTCTTAATCCACTAATAAATTTCAGTTAATTTTCATCATTTCAAAATTTTCTCCCTTCCTTAATGAGGTGGTGTATTATATTTAGTGCCTTTTTCACATATATCACTATTTTAGCAGAACGACATTTTATTGAAACTAATAAAATTATTTGAAAAGCCTCGTTGAAGTACCTGATAATGAAAAACCAAATCGAATGTCTGAAATAAAAACAAGTGAGTAAGTGTGATCACATATCGCAAAGAGGGTTTCGTTTAATGCTCTTTTCAAAGTACTTTAACCTTTTGTAAAATCTCTTAGTTCCACATTTCACAACCAGAGGGCGCACTGAATTCTACACAAACCTCTATCCGAACGAAACTCCGTTTTACAACCTATCCGTAGATATTGTCGGAGAAGATCGGGTTCATAGGACCGGAGATAGGTAGATACCCCCTGGCGGTAAATAGTCGAACTGAAATATGTAAGGCTATGTGCATAATATGAAAGAGTGGTCATAGGGGTATCGACAAAAGTTAGAAAAGTACCCACCGGTTACAATGAGGGAAGGTTAAAAAAATTGCTTAAAATACACAAGTTAGAGCCCGGAGGTGTAAAAATTATAAGACTTTTTGAAAATTGTATGATTTTTCGTGTGATCGCAAGTGTTCTGCTATAAGTATCCAAAATTTCAAGTCTTCAACTTAAATAGGGGCTCATTTAGAAAAAAAAAAAAAAAAAAAAAAAGCTTAAAATACACAAGTTAGAGCCCAGAAGGGTAAATATAAGACTTTTTCAAAATTTTATGATTTGTCGTTTGATGTGAGGTGTTCAGCTATAAGTATGCAAAATTTCAAGTCTTCAACTTACACTGGCCTCCAAAAGTTAAGGTACAGGAACTGGATGCTTTCGATTGCACACGTTCTGTCGAATATCTACCAAAATTATTGGCGAATTGTTCTTGAACTTCTGGGATGTAAAGAACATGTTTGATTTCATATTTCTCGGTGAAGATTTAGTTGGGAGGACAATTAGGGGACTAATAATAAATTGTATAATAAAATAATATTTGCGATCATCTATGTAACGGAAAATTCTGGGAATGGTTTGTCACTGTGTTAAATAACTATTTGGGTCCTGTTCAACGTTTGAGTGCATTTGTGTAAGCATAGCACTCATATTCGTGAAGATGTTATTGTGTCTGTGAAAATTAAAAAAAAATATATATATAGCATACTGAGTTTTCAATCGAATATAACACAACTTTCCGAAAAGCTGAAAAAGAACTGTAGCAACAGTATACTGCAATTAAAACATGAATATATTAAATATTTGATAAGATATTGGCATTTGAGTGATATAATTTTTAACAGCGCATGCGTGGAAGATCCTAAAATTTTTATTATATAATTTGGTAGTCAGCTCTTTAGGACAACTTATATAAAAAGTCCAGTCAAATATCGCGAAAATTCACAAAGATAGAGTCGATATAGTGAGTTGCTTTCTAAAAATAGCTTTATTACAAGGAATTTTCCAATCCTTTTCAATCAGCTCACTATATCTTTCTAAGTTTTCGTAACATTTGACTAGACTTTTTATAGAAGTTGCCCGAAAATACCGACTACCAAATTATGAAATGAAAATTTTGAAATCTTCCGCGCCTGCGCAGTTAAAAATTATCTCATAAAAAGGCCCATATCTCATAAAATATTCAATATATTCATGTTCTAATAGCAGTATACTGTTGCTATTATTCTTTGGCAAGTTTTCGGAAAATTCTGTTAAATTTGGTTGAAAACTCTGTATGCTATAAGCAAAAATCTTTTGAATTTTTCACAGACACAATAACATCTTCACAAATATGAGTGCTATGTTTACAAAAATGCACACAAACGTTGAATAAGACCCAAATAGTCATTTAACACAGTGACAAACCATTTCCTGTTACATAGGTGATCGCAAATATTATTTTATTATTAAACTTATTATTAGCCCCCTAATTATCCTCCCGACTAAATCTTCACCAAGAAATATGAAATCAAACATGTTCTTTTCATCCCACAAGTTCAAGAACAATTCGCCAATAAATTTTGTAGATATTCGACAAAACGTGTGCGATCGAAAGCATCCAGTCCCTGTACCTTAACTTTTGGAGGCCAGTGTAATTAAGGGCTCAGCTAGAACAAAAAGATTAAAATACACAAATTAGAGCCCAGATGGGCAAATATTAGACTTTTAGAAAATTTTATGATTTGTCCTTTGATGCCAGGTGTTCAGCTATAATTATGCAAAATTTCAAGTCTCCAATATAAATAGTTTCTGAGAACGGGATCTGTGACGGACAGACAAACAAAGGAGCGAGACGAATAGGGTTTTGTCAGATGAACAAAACCCTAAAAATAATAAACTGTCATGAAGTTCAATAATTTTCGTTATTTAGACTACGTATTTATTAAATGACTAATAAAGCATGTCAAAAAATAGGGACTATATCACTTTTTAAAGAATTTTCCTTTAATACAATAAATTAACCGTATTTTTCCTGATTCTAAAAAGCCGCATATTAATGTTTTTGAATATAGGACATTTGTTTAATGTCTTAAAATTATTTGCTTACTAAAATGCTTTGAAGGAAGTTTTTATCACTTTTTAAAGAATATTCCTTTAACAAAATAAATTAAACGGATTTTTCCTGTAACCGTAATGTCTTAAAATTATTTGCTTACTAAAATATTTTGAAGGACTACAGTTTTTATCACTTTTTAAGGAATATTCCTTTAACCCAATAAATTAAACGGATTTTTCATGTTTCTAAAAAAGCCGCATATTAATGTTTTTGAAGATGGGACATTTGTTTAATGTCTTAAAATTAGTTGCTTACTAAACTACTTTGAAGGACTACAGTTTTTAGAATACACGCCAATTTACTCACTGATAGCGTGCACTTAAGGGAATGGTGGAAGTTTAAAAAAATTCCTTTGATTTTAATTGTACAGATAGGAAATTATGTGGAAATATACAATTCACAATTAGTATATAGAACACGTTAAAATAAAATTCCAATCTTGTTATAATTTTAAATATTTCCAGAAAATTTACAATTTTCAAAATGAAATTTTTAAATACTCCATGCGTCTTAATTTTTGAGGTATTTCCTCGATTTCGCATTTTAATCTTTTAAAACCCAACTCTATTACAAACAAATCTGTGTATCAATTTTTTAATCCCTGGAAAAGTTAATATTTTAGAGATTTGTTTCTGAATGCGTTTTCTATTTTCATCAAAATTTTCCCTTTTAATAAGTTTAAAATCAAATTTAATTATCTTAATGAAGTCGAATTTTAAAATGCACACAGTTTCTTTGTAAGCAATATCAGGATTCTTCCTTATCAATTTCTTGAATTTTGATCAAAAATAAAGACGCATGAACTATTTCAAAAATCTAAAAAACAGATTTTGATAAAAATAGATTTAAAGTATATTAAAATACATAAAATTATTTGTGTACAAAATTCAAACGCTTGTAACTTTGAGAAAAATAATAGTCTCTGCATACGGTTTTTCGAAAATGCCTCAGAACAAACTAGAGAATAATAATATGTACAAAATAATTTTCGATGTTTGCTGAAATAAAGGCCCATGGTCCTCTTAAAGAATCTAAAAGAACAATTTGTATTTGAGCATAGGGCAAAAATTGTTTCGTGTCATTATTATGCCTTTTTGCATAGTTTGATTATCAGTAAACTCATATCTTTAAAGGTCTTCAATATAACTCACTGCAGGAAATTTAAGCACAAAAAAATCGCTTTTATAATGCTAATAAGATTAAAGCAATTTACGCTCATTTAAATATATTTATACAGTTCTAGAATAATTTTCGTTCTCTCTCTCAAAGAAAAAACACTCCCTACACTCCATTAAAAAAAAGAAGAGAAGAAAAGATTACTCACAAGCGGATGTGGAAAAAAAATCTGTCTTCAATAACTTTTTATTGCCTGTAAGAGTGATTTAATTTCCCTTTCTCTGATTTAATAGGGAAAATGTGAAGTTTTTTTCCGGGACGCAGTTTTCCACCATATGCTAAAAGTTTTATTTTATTTGTAAAACAAACTGTGGCTTAATGATCTTGAATTGTTTTGTTTGGCATTCTTTCTTTTTTATTATTTAACGGTTTTTAGCATTAAAATAACTGATCGATTAGTGTGTAGATTCGACTCTTTAGTTACTTTTCTCATATATAAACAGTAATGTTAAGTTTTTGTTTATAATCTTTTCATTTATTTGTTTATGTAAACAACGTTTACATATATCGACATAAAAGAAATTTTCTTTTATGAAATAAAAAATTAAATGGATGTTTAAATTATTATTTGCAGAGTTTTGCGAGCAATGCCGAGTCAAATTTTACAAAAAGTTTAAATTTTCGAAAAATCATCTAACTTGAGTATTTCTTTCTTCACACATTTGCTTATAAATAGTATCTTAACATGTGTCTTATATTAGTTGAATTGAACTTTCTACTGTCAATGCCAAACAATAATAAAATCATAAACTCGTGAAGCAGAGAAAATATTTTTCCAGTCTTAGAAAAATATTTAAAACATATTATTACCTTACTGACTTAATACAAAAAATAAACAAAAGAAGTGTACAGTTTATAGATTTTCAAACAATTCATTGCGTAACCACAGCGTGAATGTATCTACGATTCGAAAGTATTTAATGTTTACAACTTTACAGGCCACTTTTTCCTGGTTCCACCCACATCTCTATTATTAAAATATATTATATATGATTTTTGAGAGTTGTGAACAATTAACATGAAACAATAAAGCAAACTGTATGGTGGTTTTAAACAAGAATTTTTTTATATATTTTATTTTTTAACTATTTTTAAAGTTGTGGAACAAAGTATCCCCTGCTGGGGGCTTCTTTGGTCCATTCACTTAGTTTGATATAAAATGAATACATTTCATATGTAAATGAATAAATTTTTATTGAAAGACCCTTGCAATAGCATTTGCTAATAAATTAACACTGGAAACTCGATAAACAATTTTTTTTCTAGCATATAAACACAATAAACCAGTTGTTCACATTAAAGAAACGAGAAACAGTTTTCGTCATGTTATCCTCAACAACTGGAACAAAAACAATTAATGTAACATTTTTCTACAGTAACATTTGAAAAAAATGTTACTTAAAACATGTTCTAAGAGACTTGGTTTTATAAAAGGCATTTCTAAGTAAATGGAGCTATTTTCGGACCAAAAAAGGCCTGTCACAATGTAGCCAGGAAATACTAGTTTTCATGTCATTTTTATGAAAACGTAAACATTTCCTGTCAAAATAAAAAGTTAAAGGAAAAACTATGATCACACATGGGTTACAAATTACTAAAGGTAATATTTGGACACTTACCTTATTTGTAGCTCCTTATCCAGATTGCATCACAAAGAAAATATTAAGATAAACTCCGAAAAAGCTAAAATGATTATTTCAACGTCTAACCATTACTTGTCAATAATCCGTGAATCCATTGAAATTTTACTTAGAAGTAATAATATTTGTAAGGATGTCCTTTCCTATAATATTCTCGGAATTTGGTACAATATCCTAAATATTTCAAGACCTCCTGATAATATGAACTGATCTTTTCACCCTTCCTCAGAGAAATGGACCGAACTCCGCTTGCGCATGCTCACTAATTTTGTTTTTGTTTTTAACATATATTTCTATTCAGTCAATCACCTTTTTCCTTTTGAAAATGAACGCATGTGTGTTCGAAAGATCTCAGGTTTGCATTAAATAATATTTTTATATGTTTGTGTCACCTTTTAAGTAGTTATAAGTATATTTTAAAGTTATCAAAGGAGACTGTTATAAAATATATTACGATTGTATGTTTAAAAGAATATTTTAATTTAGAAACTTAAAATAACTGTTCCAAAAAAGTTTATTACTATTATTAATTTTATAAACCATTAAGCAAAGGAATATAAATTGACCCTCTTAAAAAATACTCAATTTACTTGAATTTAGAAAACAAATTTCTGTTAGATAATCAACATATTTTTGAAACAGCAGCTGTTGAATCAATATATTTTATGCAAATAATATTTTATTCATGGATTTAGATGTAAAATATCGAATACTTTTATTCTGAAATAGTTATCATTTACTCCCAACCACAGATCAATTCTAATGCAATAATGGCTTGGCTAATGTCTTTACCAATAACTATCAGATACAATGTCATTAACACATCGTGAGGGCCGAATTATTCTATGGCATATATGTATAGGAGATCGATACGCAAACATTTAGAAGTTCCATTAAATAATTCCAGATATTTGAAAGTGGTACAGAAAATGTTCTTTTAATTTAATAATTTTCTTTTTTTATTTAATTTTCTCGTTCAATTTTATTACCTTTCATGCGTCTTAAATTTTAGATATACAGTAAACTCTGTCTAAGGCGGAATAAGTTGGGACTGAGAAAATTTTTCGTGGTAGACAATATTCCGCCTTATGCAAAAGAGCTCCCTCCACCCCCCCCCCTCCAAAATATACGCAAATCACATTTTTTTTTTTTTACTTTCGTAACTTTTAGTACTGTTTTTTTAAAATGGAATTTTTGATGAAATTAGACTGCTACTAAATTTAGTCATTTTAATAATTTCGAAAAACATTTTTTGAACACAAAAAATAAATATTACCAATACGAAATTTGTCCGATTCTGAAATTTAATGAAAATAATTTAATTTATGCAATACAATTACATACTTTGTATTTCGCGTAGTAGTTTAAAAACTCAAAAAGTAATCTTTTATCGGTGGATGTTTTTTTTTTTTTTTTTTTTTTTTTTTTTTTTTTTTTTTTTACCAGGCATTCTGCACTAACGCGTAAGTCTGTTATTATCGGTATTATTTTAATCATTTCTCTGAACAAGAAAAATAATTTCTACGCACCGAATTCATCTCAGCCATCCTGATATGTTTGAATTCCACGGTGTCTTCAGCGTTTTCAGAAGCATGGTTATCCTCATTTGCTTTCCTAAAAATAACGAAACAGTCAAGGCTCGTTGGAGGTTTTATCTCAGTGGCATTAGCTCACTCTTTTTTACAAGGGGCTTATTTAGCACACACGATAAAATAGTCGAGTCTCATCGCAATTATATATGTCAATTTCTTGAAGTTTTTACCCGGCTGCCAAGAAGGCGTGTTTCATGCGTATCTGGGTATGAGGGTTTCTTTATACCCTCGAAACATCCCAACAGCTGGATGGATTTTAATGAATGAGTTCTCTATCTATTCGCCGTAACCGTCGGATTGTTATAGGCTACGCTTTGTTTTTATAAATTCAAAATGGCGGCAGTAAATTGCAAAATGGCGGTAGAGATGAAAAAATCTTTTTACGCACCCTATTGAGTGGCATATCATTGGATAGGTCTTTCAAAATGAAGACGATGTTTCATTGACTATTTTGCACTCAGAAGCTCCGTTTAAATATTACACAACCTGGAAGTTCTGTAGATAAGATCTCTACCTTTACTGCGACTCTAACCTACAAAAATCTTTTTACGCACCCTATTGAGTGGCATATCACTGGATAGGTCTTTCAAAATGAAGACGATGTTTCATTAACTATTCTGCAGTCAGAAGATACCTTTAAATATTACAGAACCTGAAAGTTGTGCAGGTAAGATCTCTAGCTTTACTGCAACTCTAACCTTCATAGAAATCTATAGGCCTGATCAAAACAGTCTTTACAGATAGGAACCAACAATTAAAGTCAACTTAAAAGTCATCAATACAAGTAAATAAAAAGAATAGGTAAGTAATATAAAAAATAGTTTAACATTGATGAGAAATAATTAATAAGAAATAATTAATTAGTTTGCTTTTTACGCAGTCGGGTTTTTTAATTTTTTTAATTTAATCCAATCATTAGATGCAATTTTCTTTTCCATTCCCGAATTTCATGCTGTGGGACATCTATCGGATGTCAGCAAGCATGTTCCATGGAAATGTTGTGTTGATTAGAGAAACTCATTAACCATTCATTGGAAGTTTTAAAATCCATTTTACATATTTTTTCGCAATATAGTCTAGATATGAGCAATATTTTCACTCTAGCAATCGAAAAACATTCATAAGTTAATATAATCAATGGCTTTATTTTTTACAACACGTTTCCTTTTTCTATTGGATGTTTCAACTCTTTCTTTTTATAGCATCATAAATTTGAGTTTTAACATAATTAAACTTAATACAAAGATCTTCTACAAAATAATAATTTTTCTTTTAATTTGGTAACTTCGACTTAATCCTGCAGCGATGGCGTATTGAGTTTAGATTTTGAAGACATTTTTACGAAGCACTTTAATATCATTAAATAAAGGTAAAACGACAAAGAACAAAAAACCTGTGCACTGACCACTTGAATTATTGGAATGAAGCTCACGTCAATCGAAAAGAATTTTATGTTTTCGATAAAAAGGTTGAATCTTAAGTTGTAATAAACCTCTCGCCGATGACGATCTTTTATTGATTGTCCTGACTCAAATATCGATTGAAAACTGATATTCTGAAAATCTTTACAGATAAATGAGAAATGCTGTTATATTTCTTTGTACTGCTGCAATGCAAATATGAAGTTTACACTCAAACACACACAGACACGCACAAATAATAATAACTTCGGGAATGAGAAAATAAGCTATCACTTTGAATTTAAGTACAACCTTAAAGCGTAATATATTGTACTTTAGTAAATACATATTTTCATGAATGTGCATCCTTCTAGTAATGATAATTTTTACATGCAAATTTATATAGGAAAACAGTATTATTTCATATTTTCAATTCAAGAATTCCTTAAAATTTAAACAGTTTCTAGTTTTTTAAATTAACTTTTTTTTAACTTAGGGAATTTCATTAAAATTCTCGAGATTGAGTATATGACGCATGTATATCAGCTTTAGAGTTTCGTAAACGAAATGCTTTTCATTTTTATAACATCCTTTTTTCCGCCTTATGCAAAATTTTGGTCATGGTGGGACCATACAAACATTTCCGTTTCCACGTTAGATAGATTCGGGCTTATGCAACAAGAATTAATGTCATTTTCTATGGATTCGCAGGGACTTGAAAATTTTTCCTTGGTACACAGATTTCCGGATTGTACAGTGTCCGCCTTAGACAGAATTTGCTGTATCATGATAATTATGTAGATTTCGAAGTCTTATATGCCATCTAATTAAAATTAAAAACTGGAGAACCAGTGTTTAATACCTTTAAGGTGGTCCGAGACTTAAAACTCTCGGAAAAAATCACATTTATATGATTCATAGAAACAAAATATTCTAAAGATATTGGAGCAAGATGGATCAAATCAAATATACACATCGCAGTTAAATCAAAAGTTGAAACTCTTTTTTTTTTGTTGTTGTTAATGCACTATCTCTTTTTTCCAGCGTCTTCTTTCAAGATCCAAATACAATTATCTCATAAATTATTTAGTCTTTTTCCCAAATTTAAATTGATGTATCTAAATTTCTTTGTAAGAAAATTAATTTTACATTTAATTAATGAATTTATTTATAATTAAGGAAACTCTAGGATAGATGGCCTTAGTTTTTAAAGATTTAAATAAAAAATCGTAGAATGCAAATACTCGAAATATTTATGCATATTTGAAATTCTTATATGTATACTCATCATATTTTGTCCAAAAAATAATTAAATATCGAGAACAAAAAGTGGGAAACAAAATTTAAATTAAAATGGCAGATGGCCATCTCTCCTGCAAGCCGAGGAGAGATGGTCATCAAATACAAGAAAGAAAAAAAGAAGTTAAAATAGCAAAAAATAGCACATTTCATGTAAAGTAAGGCGAGGAGAGTATGCGCACATTTCAAAAGAATAATAATAAAATATTTAAATATTAATTTTTTGGTAAACTATGGATGAGTAATTTTGACTTTTATGTATTTGTTATTTATGTATTTCCATTGTTATTTTGTTGCCATGCTATAATTTAATAGAACAGCAGTAATAAAACCAAGAAAACTATTTTGCGCAATCACTCCTGACAGATTAGGTAAGGTTGCGCACATGGGTAGGAGGAATTGCGCACATGGGTAGCAGAGATTGTTATTGATAAAAACTAAAATTAAATTATTAAAAATGATAATTATACTTAAATTACATTGTTGAAAGTTTCTGTGAGCAAATATTATTGCATTAGGAGTGAATATTTCAACCTCATGTTTAAATAACTAGTTGAATGTGCCAATCCCAAAACTTTCTTCTATATTTCAAATTAATTTTTTATTATTAATATTAATATTAATATTAATATTAATATTAAACGGACTAATAACGAGTTAATGTATATCATGATATTTGTTAAAATTAATAGTTTTTCCTTATTCTGTTGTATAAGCTGTTTGCGAATAGCAAGCTTAGCAGGAAGCGAGCTCCCGCCACTGCCGTTGGACAATAGAACTACGAAACATGAAGAAAAGTATACAAAAATCGCTATCATAGAGCCCCTTTACCCTGCAATATTTCCAAATTCAAGGAGGGCCTGTTGGCCAAACACAAAAACATGCACAAAAAATTTTGCTCACTTGTATGCATAATTTTATACAGTTTTCGATGGTACATTAAAGAAAATGGCACAAACATCGCTATTACAGCGCCCCCCTTCCGGCAGATTTTTTTTTTCCATTTCAGGGAGGATTTGCTTGCCATAGACAGAAACATACACAAAAAATTTGGTTCAATTATATGCATAAATTCATACACTTTTCGATGGTACAATAATGAAAATGACACAAAAATCGGTATTACAGCGCTACCTACGGAAGGAAGGACCTGCTTATCATAGCCAAGAACTTTAAATAAAAATTTGGATCAATTCTATGCATAACTGCATACACTTTGCGATGGTACAGTATTCAAAATCGCACAAAAATTGCTATTACAGCGCCCCCTACCGGCGAATTTTTTCAAAAATCAGGGAGAACCTGCTTGCTATAGCCAAACACTTAAAATAAAAATTTGGTTCAATTTTATGTATAACTTCATACACTTTTTGATGGTACAGTGGCGACAGACACACGGACAGACGGACAGACAGACACTTTCTATAGACATGTTTTTGGGATCTCTGACCCCCTAAAACCTGTAAATCCGTCGAAAACCGGAAGTCGAAAAAAATTTCGATTACAATACTTTCTTCTATTGAAGATAGAAGAAAGTAATAAAAAAGGGGAGAATTTTAACAACAATTAAAGAATTTCAATTTTAGAAGAAGAATTGAATTTTAGAATTGAAATATCAGTAAAAGCAAGGGGTACTAAGATTACAAAATAACATTAATCTACTTGATAACCTATTTAACTTGAAAACTATACCATTTTCATTTCCACAGTTTCAATGTATTTTGTTTGCTAACCGAAGTTGTCATCGTCCACAATTGATACACTTATTGTTGCAAATCATGCAGCTTAAGTATAATCACCTGCCACAAGCAATACATTGAATTCAGTCAGCGGTCGAAGCTGTCTCCTGGTACACTTCCAGACATTCAATGCACCCATCCTCATTGATCTTCGTTTTTATCCCTTCAGTTTTATTATCCCACTTTTACTGGAAGCACCTTATCTACAGCTTTTTTTTTTTTACTTACACATCATAGGGTAAGTCTTGTAATCGTTTTGAAAATCGAAAAAAAAATTTTTGACGGAATTACACGTTTCAGACACTGGAGATTCCGCAAAACATATTTTCAGAAGAAAAAAAAATGTCCGTCCGTCTGTATATCTGTGTGTCTGCAATCGCCCTATCTCCCGAACAATTTGAGATAGAGACTTCAAATTCGGTGTCTTCTTAGGGAGTAATAATGGGAAGAAGCCTATTGAATATCAGTAACTTCGATTAAACGGAACAATTTTTTTCGGGCTCTTGAAATATTCGTTCTGATAAAAGGTATACAAAAATTTTCGAAATTGTTTATTTGAAGGAGTGAATATAAAAGACAATAAAGAAACATAAATTTTGCATCATGAATGAACTCGATCGGATAATTCGTTGCCGAGATATCTGCAATTCTATTTTTCATGATCATGTATTTCATTCAAATTTCAATTCAAAGATATATTTTAATTGGAAATGAGACGCTTAATCCGACGTAGTAAACTGTTAGTTAATAGGATTATAATTTTTCGAGTTATAAGGATGTTTCTTTTACGCAATTCGGTACTACTCGATTATCCCGCCGACCAAAAAACTATTGCCAAACTATAAGATTTAATGCCAATAATGGCTTATCGTAAATGTCAAGCATTTAATGCCTCTACATACCTATAAGGGGGTTTACATAGGGAGGACCCTGTTCTGTCGCCAAATACCACCAACTTGGCGGTATATCACCAAATTTGGCGGCCAAAATGAGTCGACAAAAGTTACGCCAATTTGGTGGTATCTCTAATATTTCGCCAAATTCCCATAGACTTCCATTGTAAACCAATACTTGCTTACAGAAAATCAACAAATTGAGATATTTTAATGGAACAAAAAGTAATATTAGCTTAAGGGGTTATATTAATTATGGCACAGATGTCATATATGCTCCATATTGGCACGATTGCCAATTTGGAGGAAAACTTCATAAGCATAAACAACATCATCCGGGTTACCATATCAATCAAAATAACGACACTTTGGCGCCAGTTAAGTGCCCGTTGCGTATATGACATTGGCGTCATAAAAAAATCGTGCCAATATGGGGCGTATATGACATCTGTGCTTTAATTATATTTAAGGGAGTCCAAATAAATTAAATTATTAATAAAAGTAACATGGTACAATGCTTACCAAATATCACATGTTTTATTTTAATATTTTATATTATCTATATCCATTATGGGTAAGTATTACGGTGGCGCCCAACGACTAGTTTCCATTTGTAGCGGCATCTTTTTTAAGTCTTTATTTATGTATATTTTGTGAATCAGTAAAATTAGTTTTACTCTGTTTCCTTTTGATTTCGATGGTATTAAACTACTTAAAATGGTGAAAGCTTTTTGAACACATTGTAGGTGTTATTAGAAAATTTATTTTAGTTAACAAATTATATTTATAAGCAAATTAATTGTTCATAAAATAAAAAATATCTATACATATTTAATTAATTTATCAACAAATATATTGTTAATTTATCAACATAAATAATTATACATAAAATTAATTTAATAACAAGTGTATTATTAATTTATTAATAAATTTGTTATCTGCAAATATATTTTTTTTTGCAAATTAATTTGTTGCCAAACGTATTTTTGATAATTATGTGTTTTTCTGAAATAATTTCAAAATTGATTCATTCATATGTTTTACACGTAATTTGCAATTCATGCAAATTTATCAATAAGCTGTGTAATCTCTCATAGCACTAAAAATTATGGGGAAATGTGCCATCCCTCTTAAGTAGTAGAGGCGCAAACTCTCCTATTTTCGTAGAAGAGATTGCTAGGCCTTTTATTTAATCATGACCATTTCTAAAATGTACTTTGGTGTTCGTATCCTTAGTCTAGGCTAGTAAGCATAGATTAAACTTTGTACGAATTGTAATAAAAAGCTAAAATCTTAAACAACGTTTTTTACGCACAAATAACCCATAGAACGATAAAATATACCCATACGATCGTTTCGAGGATTGCTCAATCCTCTTCCTCAGTGAGAGAGAGAGAGAAAAAAAAAAAAAAAAAAAAAAAAAAAAAGAAGGAATTGAAATGGCTTCGAAGAACCCCTCGGCTATAGCCCCTAGAACTGGCTTATGGATTGATTGAAAAGGCAGAAAGCGTGCACATTGAATTAGGCTGAAAGAACGCCAGAATTACGTTAGAAAGCAGGAAATTGAGAAATCTACACAAGCGTAACATTCTTGGAATTCCAACCACCAGTTTCATTATCCAGAGGCAAAAATTATTCAAAAATGTAACTCAGTTTTTGATTTAGACTTTTACGAAGCTCACTATATTCATAAACATACTTGCACCTTAGTAAATGATATGATCAGCACCAGCTTTCTTTCACTAGTGTGGAGAGATCCTGTGCAGTGACTCTTTTTCAGTTAGTTCCGTCTGATTACGTCATTTCTTTGGGATATATAAACTCTTGTTTCTGCCTTTTGAATCATTCCATAAACCAGTTCTCGGGGCTATAGCTGAGGGGTTCTTCGAATCCATTTCAATTCCTTTTTTTTCTCTCTCTCTCACTGAGGAAGGGGATCGAGGAATCCTCGAAACGATCGTATGGGTATTTTTTATCGTTCTGTGCGTTATTTGTGAATAAAAACGTTGTTTAAGATTTTAGCTTTTTATCTAGGTTAGTAGTTTATAAGAAATCGTTTAACTTCAAAATATTTTGTACTACTGAGATTCTATAAAAATTCTGACGAACTGTTATGAAAATTCAAGCACTAACTTTGGAAAACAAAACAAAATAGCAATGCTTTATCCAAGACGCTTGGAACAATCAATGTGCACATCCAAACAGACACTGCACTAATGCTGCTGTACAACTACTTGGAGTCGCTGCGCGCGCACGCTACTCCTTCGCGTCGAATCTCTTTCTGCGCAATCTCTCCTGACTTTACCTCAGTTAATCATGAAAAACACATAGAAATTTGTAAAGATGCAATTATATAACGAAAAACCAGTGAAAAAATTTGAATAAACAAAATTTAAAGTATAATTTAAATCTGTCTCTTTTCGTAAAATTTTACCAGATTTTCGGCAAAGATCTTGATAGTTTGTACACGTTGCATGGAGCCATTACTGGCAACTTATGCATTGTATCCAATAATTCTTTGTAGTTGTGGTATTATATACTTCACCACAACCAACACGGTGATCCTCATCTAATTCTATTCCCTCGGAATCTGTAGAATCTGATAATTTCAAATGTATTTCATTGTCTTCGCTATTGGAAGTGTGATGTTTTATTTTTTTTTCTCTTGCGCTTATTTTAGATTTTTCACTGTTTAAAGTTTATTTATCAACTTTATCTGTTTCTGGGATGAATGTTTCCGAGATTTTGAATTTTTAAAAAAGAAAAATACTAGGCTCTATTATATTATTTCTATTGAAATATTTATATTAGTTAAAATTTACATAATTATATCAATTAATATACTTATAAATATAAAAATTATATAATTATGTGAAAAATAATTATATTTTTTAAAATTCTCATTACATATATTTTTGAAATTTTGATTATAGGTGGCCATCTCTCCTCGATTTGATGTGGCCATCTATCTTAAAATTGATGGACAGATTGACACGCGATTTAAAGTCTCACACCGCCATTTTACGTGTTTGTTTTAGTCTTTAAAACCAATATTGGAGGATATACGTGCCTTAAAAATCCTTATAGGAAAAAAATGTATCATAGGTACTGCAAAATATTCAGATACCTAACTCAACAAAAATAACCAACCACTTAATTAAATGAACATTAAAATTACACCTTCTTTTTGTAATTTAAAAACACAGCTGCACGTCGCAATCAATGAACACGTTGAACTATTTCTTATGGACAAAGTTTTTGCTGCAAACTATGACCATCTCTCCTCTATGGCCATCTATCATAGAATTACCATATATGTTTAGAATAATTTATATATTTTCCCTTTTAACGCACATTTAAGTAAAAATTATACAATCAATATTAATTTTTACTGCATCGAAATTGATGCATTTAATTTTTCGAAATTCAAAGTTATTAAAAATGTAGCACTAGTTTGCCTAATTGGTCTGATTTTGTAATGAATTAATATATTTGATTCGTTTTTCTTCAGCATTATGTAAAAATATTTGATATAAATTCCTAAAAAAATGTATTGAAATTTCCATAATTACATCTATGTTTTGTAATTAAAATTGCTTATACAGAAATCTGAATCACAAAATAAAAGCTAAATATTTAAATTTTAACATTACGTATTTGCAAAAGCCAACATAGACGTGGTATTTTTTTTTTTTTTGGCTAATGTTTTGAGTTATTGTTCAGGGAAAGTATTTCTTACCTTTTCTATTTAAAAAAAAATACAACTTTTGTAATGTAACTTCCAAAGAATGGAGGACAAATTCCCTTACTTGAAAAGTTTTTGTTTTAAATAATATTAACTTCAAATTTGCATTTTAAATAACTAAGGGACTCTGCCTCCTACGATGGTTGCTCGTCAACCTCGATCCAGACATAGCATACTCTTAAAACACGCTAGTTTGATAATGCTTTAGAAAGATTATGAAAGATTGAATTATAACTATACAATCAGTAGTGATCTCCCTGTAATCAGGTTGTCATAATTTTTCCTTTGACTGAGGGATTTTAAAGTCGAATCAGCTGCTGTTGTGACATCTAATGTCTGTTTTGTATTGATTAAATAATATCAGTTAAACAATTACAAATCAGCTTATATAAAATGAACTAAGTAAAGAATGTCTCTGCCTCCTGGAACTTTCTAACAACACTGTAAGAAAATTGTTTTAAACAACACATTTTAAATGTATCGCTTTAAATCGGACGCAATTTTCATTAAACTATTTCTTATCTGTTCAATATTCACGTGAAAATACTTTTATTGTTTGAAAGGAAATATTATTATTTGCGCTGTGTTAGAAGCCTCAACAATACTTTAAAATAACATATTGAAATATAAATAAAACTCTCGCGTATATATATATATTTTAATCCAAATTGCTTAGCAATATTATTACTTGGCCATTTTAAATATGACGTAATTTTTCACGTTTGCTGCTTTTAACACATATGAATGTGATCATTATTTTAAACATTAGTTTGATTTTTTTTAATATTCAAGTGTAAATACAATTTTTATGATATAACTAGCAGGCTGAGCCCGCTGCGCTGGACCATTTTTCAAATAAACCTTCAATCAAACGAAATGGAAAATCCGACCCCGTATTTTAAATTAATATGGACCTTCACCTGGAAGATCCTTCCGCATTTTCTGAATATGCATCGGACGCCATTGCACTATTATATTATCTGATGCGTTAGACGAAATACGGGCAATTCAGAAGCAACTCTTTAGTACATCAAGTAGAGCTTGGGAGGGAAATACGGCTATTAAGATCATATCTCCACACTACTAAAAAAGAGAGAATTACAATGACTGCAGAGATTGACCATTTAACTTAAAGAATGTTCGGGTTATTCACTTTCGTTTGTTAGGTCTTTTACTCCGGGCTTCTCACCTTGATACTTTGTGCTGATCTGATAACATAAATACAATCTCTCTCTACGTTACATTATATTTGGTAATATACGTCTTCTTTTGGCAGGTTTTCTCTACAGTTTCTTATCTTCGATTTCCAGTACAGTAAATACAATCAAAACAGTATTTAACTTTTATATTTTAAAATTTGTGAATCATAAAAAAGTGGATATTTAAAGCGGAATTGTGTGAATAAAATTAAAATAATGTCATTTTAACTGCCGTTTCTTTTTACATACCAGTTTTAATCATGCAACTATTAACCTAGGAAAATAACCTCGATAACTAATTCAGATAGAAAACTAAACCTCTAGTTTTTGTTCAATGAAATCTTCCCAATCATCCGTAATCCGATCCACAACCAAGTTTGATGTGAAACGTTAGAAATGTTCTTAACGGTATGGCTAAAAATGTACCAGAGTTAGCTACAAAACAGGGTTAATTACGCTCCAAACTACATTCCATTAAATAATGTCAAATTGTTGTTGATTGATTTTTAGATCTTTCACTATCAAAACTCTTTGCAAATGATAAGTAAAGATAGTTATGCAAAATTTTTAGTAGTGATCTTTTAGGCAAACCGAAAATTTTTTTTGCATTTCACTAATGAGCGTAATAAGACGGAGAAATAAGCATTATTTTATTTTCAAGACGTAACTATTCATCAGTTTGTTGCCTAAATAAAACTAAAAACGTTAATTTGTGACTATGATCAGATGCCCGGGCTGTGCATCAGCCAACATTTCTTTATAATGATTGAAATTTTATTTGAATCTGAGGTACTTTTTTTTTAAACCTAGGGTAAATGAACAAATATTGCTCCATTAGCCACCTTTGGCATTTGAAAGATTTTTTTTTTTTTTGTACATTTAAAGTAATGCTTTTTTAGTGATAGTATAATAAACCTAAAATTTGTCACTATAATCAGCTGCTAGGGCTGTGCATCAGCCAAAATTTTATAATGATTGAAATTTTAATTAAATTTGAGGTACTTTTTTAAAAAAACCTAGCCTAAATGAACAAATATTGTTCCATTGGCCACCTTTGGCATTTGAAAAACTATTTGTACATTCAAATTAATGCTTTTTTAATGATAGTAAAATAACTGCACATGAAAAATATCTATTAGTAAATCTTTTTTTGTCCGTTTGCTCCATACTAAAAAAACATAAATTTACTAATCGCTAATTACTAAAAGTACAAATTTCGCGTAATCTTCTGAAATCGGATTTACCGTCCACGGTTCCTTTCAAATATAAATGAATCTTCCAACAATATACAGTAAATTCGCCAATTGTAATGTGGCTGATTATGGAAGATTCATCCAATATCTTTTTATAACATTTCTAAACGAAGGGAAGATATGAAAAAAAAATAAATGACGAATGAAATGCAATATCGAAAAGTGATTTCAGAATGTAATTTTTATTGCAAAATGTCTTTTTTCGTGATAGAAATACGAATAATTGCTTACATTTACTTAAGAATAATCTTTACTACTTAACATTGCAAGCATTGAACGTTTGTATAAGGGAAATTGGCGATATGTTTCTTTTATTAAAAAAAGAATGGACAATATTAGCTAATCTGGCTTCGAGGTTATAAAAGTCACAAATTTGGGGGAAAACAAACCGACATGCTTTCGCAGTAAAGTATGATGAGAAATTTTTAAAATGTCTAAAATTAAATTATTTTACAGTATGTATGTGCGGGTGTGGGAGACATTTATACTAAAATTAAAATATCTGACTCCATTTTTTAAATATTAATTGCTATTTATATATTGTACATTTGAATTTTAAAAATACTCAAAAAATGCTTTTGTACCCTTGCAAAATCACCTTTATTGTAAACATCGCTTGAACCCAATTCACGCCTACAGCTTTTTGGCTTGAAATCAAATTGTTTGGCGACAAACGTGAACTCAAAAATCACAAATAAACATATAACGTGTAAATCATAAGTACCATCATTTTTACAATTACAAATGCTAGTTTCGTCTGTAAGTCACGTGATGGAAGAGTTAGAAATAAAAAGGAACAAATCAAAAACAAAATTGTTACCACAAGGAAGGTCTCCTTAAAGAGCATACTCAAATTATTTTGAAAAGAAAAATGCTTTTAAAACTACTCATGTGTGTAGTAAAACATCAGTCAAATTTGGCGGCGGAATCCCAGTAAAAATCTGAAAAAAATCTGTATATATTCGAGTATTTGGCGCAAAAAATACGAACGTTCCACGCTATTTGGCTAGCCAAACACATTTCCATCCCAAATGCAAGATATTTAAATGCATTTGAAAATTGCTTGTTAAATAAGTGTTTAAATGCCTAAAACTCAATGAATTTAAACTCATACGAAGGATTAGCGTAATATTTTTATCTTTAAGCGTATATGATATATACAAATTGCGTGTTTTAATTTTACATGACTTCACCGGCTGGATATGTTTTAAGGGTACTATTCGATTATTCATTCAACCGATTTCGCCAAATTGTATAAATTGCCAAACGCTTCGCCAAATTATTATAAATTGCCAAACTGCTCGCCAAATTATACAAATTGACAAAATTTTTATTTTAAACAACGAAAGAATAAATAAATTTGTAAACATTAGTAAAATTACAAATAGAAGTGAAATTATAAATCACTTGATGACGCAACAAACACGTGTACCGTGTTTAATATCAGTTGAATGTAAAATTTACGATCAGCTATTATTGGCATTTATCTTATAGTTTGGCGATAGTTATTTTGTCGACGGTATAATCAAATAGTACCGTTTTAAATTTGTTTTAAAAGTAGCTGGCTAATTAAAAATGCTACCATTAAACATTTTATAATAAATACTTGTTTCCATGGCAACAATAACCTTCATTTCTTGTTTATGACACTAACAATATCGAAATCAAATTGCCAATGTTCCGAATCGGACATTAATTTTGAATTTGGAAAAAATTTAATAAACTGAAATTTTGTTTTAAACCGTATAATTACGATAATAAAATTTTAATATATGCACATATAAAGGTATATGACAAAACTGTAGTAATATAAATGTATTTATTACGTTAAACTTAATCTATTTTCGTATGAAGAGTAGAAAAAGATTTTACTTAAAAATTATTTATCATAAAAAAAAGTATCATTCAAAATTTTATTGTACCGCCAACCAGCATTAAATCGCCAAGAAAATTAAATTTTCATTATTTTTTTACAAACGCTTAATCGAGGTTCTGCGGATTTTTTTTAATAAACATATTTTATGTCACGAGAAGAATCTTCTATATATTCCTCCTGAGAAGATATTTTTTCAAATATTTCTGAGCATGCACTTATCGAAACTTCCTTGATATCATCCTATTAATTTTTCTGATGCATTTTTCTTAACCTGACGCAAAGCTGATTTCAATTGCAATATTTTAACTGGGTAATTTTTTAAGCATTACGAACATTCCCTTTCATGTTTAAATTAAATATTTTCGTTTTTTAATATTATCACTCATTAAAACGGATTTTTTTCTTCTTTTTTTCTTCCTTCTTATTTTTTAATTAAAATTAGTAACAGTTTTTTCTTTTATGTTTCGAGGTGTAATAGTTGTTTCAATTTTTTTTTTTATCATCGATAAATTTCGCCAAGAAATAAAATGGTAAACCTTATTGTCCAAAATAACAGAACTTTTCGTCATAATTCTATAACTAATCTAGGTAGAATGATGTGTTATAGCTTAAAACCTTCCCTGAAATGATACCTATCTAACGGTATAAGTTTCGTAAAAATCCATTCAGTAGAACTCAAAATCTAGGCGTTCGGAACGAAATTTCCGTTTGGATTTTATATATATAATAGATTTTACATATTTCCTGCTTTAAACATATAATAATCTAATCATTATTTGAGATTTTTGGGCTGTTTTTAATAGTCATGTGTAAAGACGTTCTAATCAAAGAAAAACCGTTTTTTTTTTTTTTTTTTTTTTTTTTTTTTTTTTTTGCAACAATTTAATATAATGACCTTTTCTAAATAGGAAAAATGTATATATCACTTGAAATAAGGGAAATTGGAAATAAAAATTGAAAAAATGTCCTCAAAATTTAGTCATATTTAAAACTTAGTGGAGCACCACGAACTTGTGAAGCATATCCTTAAAAAATGATTACATTTCTAGGCATAGTTTTTGTTCCTGTAAAACTGTTTTAACGAAAATATTTTGACCTAGTTCACCGTTTAATGTATTTTTAAATATTTTCCGATTTAAAAACTCTCTAATTCAGCGTGAGTATAAAATATTTCTTTACAATACTATAAATTTTCATATTTTTTATGCAGTTGTCTTATTTATATTGACGAAGAAAGACCTCCGGCATCAAAATAGTCATTCATGGCGGTGATATCATTAGGTGCTGTCTTTAGGTGCGTTCGTAATTATATAAATACGTAGCACCTATAGTCGGCGCTCGGTCAGCATGTCTGTCTGTCCTCCCCTCCGTCCGCATATAACGGAGCAAAAACTACCCAACCGAATGACCTAAAATTTTAAATATATAATTTTTGCATAATTTTGTCAAAAATAATTTTAAATTTTTTAAATTTTATGAAAATTGGATGTATAGTTTAATTACAGGGACAGTCGAAAGTTTTCCGTTACATTACGGCCAATCGAAAATAAAAATGAAGTGCATTTTAATGTTGTTACAGCCTTTCGAACAGAATGGAATTGATATTCACTTATGAAGTGCACTAAAATATGCATTGAATAAAATATGCGGTGCAAAAAATATTTCTAAAATTAATTATAGTATGAACGCACCTCATCTGCCACGTTTGACATGCAATTTTCAACTTATTTGAATACAGAGATACCTTGATTTTTTCCCTTATTCACCAGTACATCTTTACTGATACATGCACGAAATAAATATTTTTTTTTCTCCTTAAAATGTATTTATTAAACGTTCTATGTATTGAAAAAATTAAATATGCTTTAATTTCTTCTAAATGTTTAAATCGTAATACTATTTTTTTCTGAAACATTTAATGAAGTAAAATAAAAGTTATACCAACATAGTACAAGAAACATTATTTCGTAAATGAAAGAAACGGAGAACGTATTAACCAATATACCTTTTTGACCATTATATAATGATAATTATTTATTGAACTGCAGTGAAAGATAACAGTTTAGGAAATGTGTTTACTTAGTCTTTTTAGTTAGAAAAGTATGCTAAAGTTAATTATGATAACAAAAAAATGTGATTGGTGTATGGCAGTATTACATTATATTTTTACAAAATGCATCAACCATATGTATTACAAAATGTTAATATATGTGAATAAATAAACTGTTTTATTGAAATATACAAAATTTAACACTTTTGGCCGGGTTAATTGTCAGTAACAAATTTTTAAGTTTTAAATCTTTGAACTGACAACTTAAATTTCAAAAAGTTGTCTTTAAGCATTTTTAACAGAATAATTAATTAATGAAAGATATCGCTACCGAAATTGTTAATAAATACATTTTAATATATCAATTCAGAAATTCGTTCATAAAACTGTGACATCAAGTTCTTTCCTTGGATTGTTCATGAAAAAATGTAACTATTGTAGTAAATTAATTATATGTAAAAATGTTGGTTTATACTAAAGCTTATCTGACAAAATACCTCTACCAATTCAGTGTCTTCAAATTCATTTATTGCTGTATTTAATTCTCAGATCGTTTACAACAGATGAAGTTATTTAAAATCTGCAACCATATTGGTGCTTTATGAACTTCAAAAAGGCTTTAAATGAGAGACATTCGTACCAGACCAAACAACACTGCAAAGAGAAAAATAAAGTTTGATTTTAAGCTATAATGCTGGTAGCTGTTGTTCCAGATTATAACCTTAAAATTAGCATTAATATACCGTTTTATACAGAATTAAACCGTATATTACTGCTTAATGCTTTATTACTGCTTATTTTATGCTTTATTATTGTCAATTTTATGGTTATAAACTGGCTTCCCAGCTGACAGTAGGATATTGTAAAATTAATATTTTTTTTTCTGTGAACACAGTGAGACATTGTGACAGTGCACAATTTTAACCTATTTATGCCTGGATTTTTGTTTTCTCAAATTTGTTGTTAAAATGAACTGGAAAAATACTAAAAAAATTATGCTAAAATATTTTTGTATTTAATTTATAAAATTTAAGCGTTCTACATATGGGAGTATCCATATGTGGAAAAATGCATAATTATATGTTTTGTCTAAATTTATATAAATTAAGCTTTTAACTTGCATATTATATACTAGAATTAGTATTTTTATGAACTATTGAAAAATATAAATTTATTTCTTACTAAGAAAATTATAAGTATTATTAATAATAAATTAAGAATAATTGCTTTTGAGGCTAATAAATAATTTATTTCAATATCATCTTGAAAAGGACTTTACATCAATAAGTTCCCCCTAAATGTGTAATAGAAATATATACCCATTTTCTCCTAGCGCTCTATATTTTGTGCGTTACAAACAAGCTTAAAAAATTGGCTTGAACATATAATTTCGAAACTTAAAAAAATACGTATTTCAAAGAAGTCTACAGGCTCAGATTATGACTTATTTATGTGGTTCCTTGATACAAAACATACAAATAAACATACTTCTTACGCTTCGCTATTTTGAAAAATGAAAAATATATAAACAACGAAAAAATGCCTTCATTTAAGCAAATAAATATCCATCTTACGCTGTCATCTCTCGGTTATAAGTAAAGACATTTATCGACAATTATTTCATACAAATCGCAGGTTGTAAAGAAGAAGAAAATCATAAAAAATTATTAAAATTCGAAACATCCTAAAAATGGGACGCTAGGCATAAATGTGTTAAAGTTAAACACTCGCAAAACTAAACATAATAGTTCACTTAAAATTAATTTATTTAATTTGCTCGAGTTTTGAATTAATGAACGGAAAAATATTTCTACCATTTCAATTACAGAATCACATTTTTGTGACGTGTTCATTAAATGGAGGACAAATCTCCTTAGACTAACTCGTTTTTTGGATTAAATAATAATTACTCCCAATTTCCTTTTTAATTCATATTTTGATTTTTTTTTCGTTATCCATCTGTATATTTATAATGATACACTGCAAAAAATTATTACAGCATAATAACGGCAGATGGCGCGCCAGTTTATAACCGTAAAATAAACAGTAATATATTGTCTTATAATGAATTAAACCGTATAGTGTTGCTTAATGGTATATTACTTACAAATTTTATTGTTTATTACTGCTAATTTTACGGTTATAAACTGACGTCCCAGCTGCCAGTATTATAATGTAAAATAAGGAATTAATTTTTGCTGTGTGTGCATGAATTAAATAAATGAATTCTGTGTAAAATGTATTTTTAAATGTAGCTATGTGTTTTAAAACGGAAGTACGTTTTAATTACTTGCAAAATGACAAAATCGTAATATAGGTTTTACTGAAATTGATAACGAACTAACAAAAAACTTATTAAGTAAATAAACATTTAAGATGTTAATCATTATACTTATTATAATATCGTATAATTGTTTTAATTAAAAAACCGGTGTACTGCAGAGAAAGCTGCAGTTTTGTAAACGGGTTCACTCGGCCTTGATATCCAGGAAGTTCTAATAATTATTAAAGCTAATTATGCAAATATAATAAATATTATATAAACATAAATGTTGATGAATGGAAAAGGCAAATATTCTATTATATTTATGCAAAATTCATAAGTGGTATGTAGCGCATAATTTTATTATACGAATGAAACTACTATTCATATTGAAAAATACAATATTTAATGCTTTTGATGTAGTTAACTAACAGTAAAATTAACTTTAAGGTTCAAAAATTTAAATCGAAACCAATTACACTTTTCAAGTAAGAGTCCTTCAGCGTTTACAATTGAAAGTATATTTTTTCATCACAACGAAAATATTACGTTGCCGAAAATGTTAATAATTACAGTTTAACATACCAGTGCCACCACTTCATCGAAAGAATTCTGACATGAAATTCTTCTAGTGAATTATTCAAGGAAAAATGCATAATTATTAAAATAGCTAACCTGATAACGCAACTTTAGTAATATAAATTAAAGGGTAACACTTTCATGATACTAAAGGTCATCTGTTCTCCAAACACTCCAACCAACTGAATCCCTTTAAATTCACTTATTACATAATTCAATTATCAGATTATTTTCAATTGAAATTAACCTAAAACCTGCAACCAAATTGGAGCTGTGTGAACTAAAAAAAGTAAGGTGACTTTGCAAATGAGAGACAGCCTTATTAAGATAAGCAATTGTATAGAACACAGAACACCTACAAGGATTCTAATATTGAACGTATTATAATATTGAATAAATAGAAGGACAGTCCCAAATATACGGGACATAATAGAACTGACATAATGCAATTACAATAAATACAAATTCATAAAATGCAAATAAAAAGTAAAAATTAAATTTAAAAATTCTAAAAACACGAAAGCGTAAAAAGCCAACTAATTAATTATTTCTCATCAATGTGAAACTATTTTTTATATTACTTGCCTATTTTTTATTTACTTGTTTTGATGACTTTTAAGTTGTCTTTAAAGGTTAGAATTACAGTAAAGCTAGAGATCCTACCTACACAACTTCCAAGTAGTGTAATATTTAAACGGAGCTTCTGATTGTAAAATAGTCATTGAAACATCGTCTTCATTTTTAAAGACCTATCCAATGATATGCCACTCAATAGGGTGCGTAATTTTTTTATTCTCCACCGCCATTTTGTATTTTACGGCCACCATTTTGAATTTATAAAAACAAAACCTAGCTTATAACCATCGGAAAGTTAAGACAAATCGATGGAGATCTAAAAACCAGACATTAAAATCCATTCAGCCGTTGGGATGTTTCGAGGGTATAAAGAAATCCACATACCAAGATACGCGTGAAACACACAACTCTTCTTAGCAGTTGAGTAATTACATAAAAAACAACTACGATTAGTACTATAAGATAATTATCATATTTTGAATACGGTGGTTTTACAATACAGTGCTAATACTTATATAAGAAAAGATTATCAGTTAAACCTTCATAGTTACTTTAATATATAAAAAATATTGTATTCCTTAAGTGTCCTGTAGAAGGACAAAAAAGTGTGTTCTTTAGAAATTTCTTTATCGAGTATGAATGTAGGTTTTAGTTCCGAGTTCTTTGCATGATATTTTTATATAATTTAAGGAACATTTAAAAAAATGAATAAAGAATTGATGATGTTGGTCAAGTTGGATGGGTAGATAGATGTTCAGGCGTGCGGGCCGCGCACTTTCTATCTGGCGAGATACGATAGATCACGAGAGCTGTTTGCAATCAATTTCCGTTAACGATTACGAACGTAGATAATATTGTCTGCAGCTTCAACCACTTTTAGATCAAAAAGTTTAAAATCAACAAAGTGGCAGCGATTTTTTAAAAAAGGTCTATTTCTGACCACTTTTTTTGCACTTTGGCGTGTTTCTAAAAAATATATTTTTATAAAAATAATTGGGCCATAAAGAAAGTGGTCCAAACTCTAATAAATTATATCACCTGTTATTCAAGATCGATTTAATAGTTTTTGCATTCTAATCCCGCACAGTTTGAGAAAAATCATTTTGCGTAAAATTCGTTTATTGTGCTCCAAAACATTGCAAGACTACAGTCGCGTAGCGCTAAATCACTAAATAACTCAAAAAAGACTTCGAATTCGGCTAAACTGTTGCACACGGATAATCTACAAACGATAGGAAATAGAAAAATGTAAAAAAAAAAAAAAAAAAAAAAAAAAAAAAAAAAAAAAAAAAAAATCTATTTTTTTAACCGAAAAAAAACGAAAATAATTCCCATAATAGTAACAAAAAATCAAAAATTCAATACACATACAGTAAAACAAAATTTAGAAAGAGGATAATTAATTTCACAAATAATAATGAAATATAAATATTAGCCACCCCTACATTATTCTATAAAAGAACTGTAATGTTTTAATATTCTGTAATTTTTTTACTATTTTAGCTAATTGAAAGCAGTTTTTTCGGAAAATTGATCAGCCACACTCGTAGAGCCAACCGCTGTGTCTTCGGAACTATAAATGTGAAGGTTGGGGGGGGGGGGACCTTTTTAAATCAAGCGACAATATCGGCCACTAGGCACCCGGGTGCCAATTGGAATGTTTACAATTTTATATAAATATGAAACATAATAGAAAAATAATGTGGAGTAGGAGGAGGATAAAATATTACAGTAAATAGAATCACAATGGCATATACATGTTTGTTTGATTACAATTGATCATCATATTAAAGTGCATAAAATAAATATCTTCTAATATCAAAATATATCTTACTGTTTACCAATTGCAATATATAAGCTTGAAACACTACAGTACATAAAATTACAGTGGCGTATACAGGCTTGTTCGATTGCAATTGAACTTCATATTAAAGTGCATGAAATAAGTATAATCTAATAACAAAATACATCTTACTGTTTATCAATTAAAATATATAAGCATGAAACACACAATATCAACATGGAAGTTTTCAATGACTAGTACAAAATAGCAGCACTTGAAAAAGAGGCGTTCTAATATTAGCAGAATGTTTGTTCAAAATCACACATATCCCTGCCAATAAATGTGGAAATTTATCAATTTATCATTAGGTAACCATTCCAAAAAGTATATTTGTATACACTTATGTACATTTTGCAGGATTTCATGCACACACATTCACTGGACAGTGGAAACTTGTTGACAGAACTCAATACTTTTCACGCACTTGATGTTGAATTTATGTCGAAACGTGACTTATCCATTCAAAATGTCGGCATTATACAGAATTTGTAAAAATATATATTAAAAACGTTACAAAATTTTACCTATTGTGTACAAATTTAGTAAAATTATATTTAATCTTTATAAATTTTATTATATCTTGCAACCATTTAAACAATATTAAATGAAGAATAAGTAAGCGTAATTTTTATCACAATTTGTCAGCGCCATTTGAATATTTAAATATGTTGTTTAAAAATTCGACTAACTTATTTCGCTAATTTTTACTTTACGCAAGTATCAAAATAAAAGAAACTATTAAAAATCAATGATTTGAATCATAATAATATTAATAATAAAACGTAATCACACATTATTTTCGTTACAATCTATAAACTATTTTTTTTTAAGTTCCAAACGAATTAAAACAGGATTTCATTGAATGTATATAGAAATGTTTTTAAATTATATTCAAAATGGTTTTAATAAATATGGTTATGTTTCAAAGGGAAGGGATTCACTTCAAAGGCATTTACTTCAAAAGGGATTTAGAGATGGGATTTTAAAGACATTTGAGCTGTATGATATTTTGAAATATAGTTATTTTCGTAGTTTCCTTCCACCAAAATTAAAATTCAATTTTATTATTCATATATATAATCGCTCTTCTAACACGTCTATTATCATTGTTATGAAAAATGATATGACTATATATACTATAACTACACTCTCAAAACACTGTCACGCTCTTCTAGCTTCAAAAAGTTTAAACGTGTCACTAGAAAGTTAACGAAACTTGCGTAACAGAAAAAGTATACTTACGGAACTCGCAAAAGAAAACACGTATTGAAAACAAAGCATATCCACGACTGTCAATGGCATTAGCAGTACTGTCATATTAAAGGAATCAAAACAAGTTCCACAAGGATGACCCATTGGTTAAAGCTTTGCTCATTTGTGCCGTCTATGACTCTTTATTTATTGTTACCTGTTTTTAAGGTTTCGTTCATCTGACGAAACTCTATTCGTCTCACTCCTCTGTCTGTCTGTCCGTCACAGAGCCCGCTCTCAGAAACTGTATATGTTGGAGACTTGAAATTTTGGATCCTTATAGCTGACATCAAATGACAAATAATAAAATTTTGAAAAAGTCTTATATTTACCCCTCTGGGCTCTAACTTGTGTATTTTAAGCTTTTTTTAATAACTCAGCACATAATTAAGTTGAAGACTTGAAATTTTGGATTCTTATAGCTGAACACCTCATATCAAATCACAAATCATAAAATTTTGAAAAAGTCTTATATTTACTTCTCTGGGCTCTAACTTGTGTATTTTAAGCAATTTTTCTAAATCAGCCCCTATTTAAGTTGGAGATGTGAAATTTTGCATACTTATAGCAGCACAATTGCGAACACACGAAAAATCATAAATTTGCAAAAAGTCTTATATTATTTGCCACTCCGGGCTCTAACTTCTGTATTTTTAGCTATTTTTCTAACCCCCACCCTTTTCATCCGGTGTGCACTTTTCTAACCTTTGAAGGCACTCCTTTGACCACTTTTTCATATTATGCACCATAGACGTCCATATTTTAGTTCCAATTTTACCGCCAGGGATCACCTACCTATCTCATGTGCTATGGCCCGACCCCCAAGACTAATATATGTACGGATAGTTTGTAAAACGGTGTTTCGATCGGATAGAGGTTTGTATAGAATAGAGTGCGCCCCCTGGTTGCGAAATGTGGAACTAATAGATTTTTCAAAAGGATAGTGTTTTGAAAGGAACATTAAACGAAACCCTCTGTGCGATCTGTGATCACACTTACCCACTTGTTTGAGACTCTGTATTTTGAAAGTGAGTAGATCGTTTCTCTTATTCACCCAAAATGACGTAATCCGGGCATATAACTTTCTGTAAATAGAAAAGCCGAAGTGATAGAATAGTTGTGACTACATCTTCTGTTAATAATATCATAAAGGCAGATTTTGACTTAACAGTTTCAAAAATCGCATAGACCAACATACTTCGAATGTAATATAGGATTTGTATGTTCAGGGAGCAAGGCAATTCTAGTTATTTGGAGCCGATTTATCATTGCCTGTTGTAGTTCTGTTGTAGCATATGTTATGTCTGGAAAAATTGTCAGTTAAACAAAATATTACGCTTGGTTACCCGACTGTTTTTGCCTTTTTAAAAATTTCCTTTCGAAGGAAATATTTCAGATTCACACATTCATGTAACTGAGAATATGAAATAGGTATGCTTTTCTAGAATAGCTATTATTTGTTAAAGCCAAATGTTATATTTAGATTCGTAAATCAAACTTGCAAATTTTTTGCAATTTTTCTTCATTGAAAATTTTATTTTAATCATCGACCAAGAATTAAGTGCAAAGAATTTGTCGATATTGTGATAAAAAGCATTGTAGGGTGTTTTGTTACGTCCATACGTAAGCGTATATAAAAGTAACTATTGTCACATGAATATAATTCTTTCAAAAATAAAATATTTCATATTTTGGACAGAATATAACAGATAAACATATTATTTTGTACAGGTAAATTTTGATATATACAAACCACAAATCAGTCAAGTTTTGACTATTATTATTGTTTTTTTTATGATTAATTTTTGTCGATACCGTAAAACGGGTTTAGTCCTAATACTTTTCAGCTTTAACGTAAAATAAAGCAACTAACATGTTTTTTTTTTTTTTTTTTTTTTTTTTTTTTTTTTTTTTTTTTTTTCACTATAAGATTTGGTCTAGTTTTTTTTGGCAATTTTAAGCAAAAAATATATTTTTAAAAGTTTATGTATTCATATTTTTTATATTTTTAATGGTGTCCCAATTCACCTCTACTTGCGGGATGATTCGGATGAGTCCCTTCTTCTAAGTCCTTGCCTCCAATACCTTTAGCATCTTCATCGGTTGAAAGAAGGTGTCGTCTAAGGGTTGCGTAATAATGTGTGGTGTTGCCTCTTAGAAATATGAAACGAATCCGATTGCGATTACATGTTTTTATAATGTTTATTGATAAGTGGGAGGCCAAACTGTCACCAATTAAAAATTTTGACCCTCCAAGATTCAGAAAATAGTGTAAAGTAATATACTGTAACCAGTCCTCAAAGCAAAAGCTGTCAAACCATCCACTCTTCATCCTATTGTAAAGAGAACTTCTTGGTCCTCCTTCCCTCCAACTCTCTTAGAGGTGAATCGCCTTATACACAAGATATGGCTCAATATTTTTCCATCAGCAGAAGCGGCGAACATCACAGACGTGGACGATTTCGATGAATTCACCATCCTCTCAGGATAGTTGCAGCCTCCCCTAAAAATGTGTTTTTCTCTTCCCGGATCATCGAATAATATTTTCTCATCGTGGTTAACGATGTTACTAGAAGAAACATCCTTCAAGTCTGCTCAAAGCAATAGCTGTCAAACCATTCCCTCTTCGTCCTATTGTAAAGGGAATTTCTTGGCCTTCCTTCCTTCCAACTGTCTTAGAGGGGAATCGCCTTATACACATGACATGGCCTTAATATTTTTCCATCAGCAGAAGTGGAAAACACAACAGACGTGGACGATTTAAATGAATTCATCACCCTCTCCAGGTATTTGTATCCTCGCCTAAAAATGAGTTTTTTTCTCTCCGGATCGTCGAATAAATTTTTCTCATCGTGGTTAACGATGTTACTGGAAGGAACATCCTTCAACTCTGCTTCGAATTCCTCAAAATAAGCAATTGATTACATCTGGTGAAAGTGTTGCGCTCGATCTTTTTATGTTCTGACACATTCAACAGGAGAGTACTTCTTTATGTCTTTTTAAATGTTAAACAATAAAATCTGGACGAGGACAGTTGTTCTTGAATTGGCGCACAAGTTTCCCTTGTCACTCTAGGTAATATTTTACCAGTAGTTGTAGGGTAATTGAGTGTATTGGACAGACCCAATCGCTATATATTTTAATACTCTCTACTAGTACGGCCTCTTCCTCAGCACGTAATATTGTTTTCCCTCCCCTCTTTCTTAATTGATTTCCCATTTTGAGATGTCTGTGTAATGTTGCGGATCTATTTGCCAATTTTTAACTCTTCTATATCTTGTTGCATATCTCTAGGATTGGGGGTTGATATGTTTCGTGTAGCTAAGGAATTTCTTGGCTTCTTTAACCTCTTGAAATACCTGGAACAAACAAAATATTGTTACAGTGCATATTAATAAATTGGTTTTCATATATCACATGAAAATTTTACTCTATGGAAGAATAAACCATGAGAGTAATCCGCGGGATGACTCGGAACAGCAACAAAAATGTGTTCTGATTCACCCCATAAATTTTAAACCTCTGATGTAACAAGAATTTTTTTTTATTTTTCATTACGTAGTTTTAGAAATACGTAAAATCTAAAAGAGTATATCATTTATAGGTCTATGCCTAGTAAAAAAAAAAAAAAAAAAAAAAAAAAAAAAAAAAAAAAAAAAAAAAAAAACACTACTCTTAGGTTTAGAATACGGAAAGGTCTGCATTTACATAGAAAGTTTTGCTATTGCTGAAAACAGGAGGTTTTTATGATCCGCTAGCCGTTTTGTTAATAACCAAGTAGAGGTGCTAACATGACAAAACTTAATTTCCAAACTCTTCATGATATTACCTTCTTAAAACATATTGGCAACTAAAAATACTCTCATGCATATTTATGTTGAATTTGTGTGTAAGACAGGGAAGTTTCGTTCATGTTCACCCCACTTTTGCCATTCATGCTATTTTGAGGTACTTCAAGTATCTCTTCTGAAAATATTAGCAGTTTTGAGAATGTAACAAGTAGTTTTCACATAAATTTTAATTGAATCGGTCATTTCAAAAACCACATAAGTGAAGTTTTTTCCAAATATACTTTTATTGTTGTCGAAATGCTTCCTTAAAGGTAAAGCCATGATCTGGGTAATAACCACAGACAGCAAAAGCAAAACTTTCTATGTAAATACAGACCTTTCCGTATTCTAAACCTAAGAGTAGTGCTTTTTTTTTTTTACTAGGCATAGACCTATAAATGATATACTCTTTTAGATTTTACGTATTTCTAAAACTACGTAATGAAAAATAAAAAGTTAGTGCACTACTTCGTCTTGAAATAATACCTTCTAATTTTTGTTCTTTACTAAAATGCCATAAGTCAATTACTTAAGTAGTTTTTGAATGCAATGCCAGATGACGTTGCAGCCATAACATTGGATTTTACGCAAAATCTACACCTAATACACATAGCAATACAAAACAATTCTTATTTACGGCGATTATGGGTCTATTGTTTTCGTATAAAAGATCCTAAAACAGGTAAATAAATATTTTATATGTATCACGGAGGTATTGTTAACATGGGAGCGAATGGGTTTGCTCTATGTTATTGCATTATATTGAAAATAATATTGGACCACATATTAAGCATTTATATCCGGTTTCCGCTAGTTACCCTAGGCAAAATAATATCAACGTGATATTGAGATTTATGTTGACTTTCACGGATTCCAGAAGATTTGAAAAAACATATATATCAGTATTTTCCTGTACGTAGTCATCATTTTTACTATATGACCGCGATTTTGGAGTCATTAAAAGCAATGTGCGAAATCATGATCGTATCTACGCCCCAAAAGCATTCATCGATTTTGTATCTAACTCCAGTTTAACCACATTTACAGTAAAAAAACCGAAAACTGAAGATTTTTTAGACTTCAAGAAATGGTGTCTGACTTTATAAAAAAGCATATTTGTCAACAGAGTCGTACGGAAAAGGGTTCCAAAAAAACAAAAGAAAAACATTTGCTCCTTCGATAAACAAGATCACAATATTCTCATACAAAAGTCACTATCATAGCCAAGGAATGTATTGATGGATCCGTTAAATAATCATTTATCGTAAGGAAAAAACTTTTAGCACCTGTGTCACTTCCTTCGAAAGTGTCAATAACAGGGAAAAATTAGACGATTTAAAACGAGTTCAGGATAGCATTCTGGAAGAGCATATGCAATTATATCAAACATATTTGGCTGACCAACTGCCAAAGTTGAAGATAATCTAGTTGAGAATGATAAAGAATATGATTGCCAACCAAAATCATATTAAAACATAAACATATTACCGTATAAATGTTATCTTAATTAATTTTGATTAAAAATATGTTTAATATGGCTGTTTTGTTTTCAAATTAAATACCGCATAACTTTGTTTCTTGCAAAAGCAACATAAGCCAGGAACATTTTTTTTTAATATTAAAAAAATCTTAAAAATTCTTCAATATTTAGAAACTTTTAAGTCCAAACTACATAATAATTCCAAAAAATCCATAACAATTTGTTTACTTGAGAATAATAGAGTTTTGTTTAATTTCTGAAAAATTCTGATTTTCTGACTTATGTGGTTTTTGAAATGACAGATTCAATTCATTTCGAAAAGAAATTCCGCGTGATACAGAATGCTGTTACATCTTAATAATCTTTTCAGTCTTGAATCTTCAAAATGCAGCTTCAAAAACTTATTTTCGATGTTCTATGAATGAAACATATTTTATACCATTCCGCAAAACTTTGCGTTATTCAGGATTGCGGTTGTTGGTGCGGTATAAAAAGCAATTGAAAAAATCGTAAACGAAACAAATCAGAAAATTTCATTTATTAAATTATTAACTTTCATTATCTAATACAGATTTAAGCATACTATAGAATAAAGCCTCATTTGTTACTAAAAAATATTATTCTATATGGTCAGTGGCGGTAGATGGTTGCTAGTATTTTTTAACGCTAATCTCTTCTTTTAAGGGAAATATACAAACTCGTGCAAGAAAATATCAATTCCTTATCTATTTCTTCATTTTTTTCAGATTTTTATCTAATTAACAAAAAATTACTCCTAATACCCAGTTTTTCGCAATTAACTCTGAAATATTCGAATGTAATATTTAACTTCAAATTAAAACACTCGGTTCTAATTAAACATATTCAAAAACAAAGTATATGATAGTTACATGAATAAATAAGAAATTTTTCTTGAAAACTCTACTTCACAACAAGAATCAATAATAATTATGTCATTAAAACTATTTCAAAAATACTTCGCAGCCCTTAGACCTCTTTCGAGAAAAAAAAAAAAAAAAAAACCCTTACTCCACCAATGTCCGAGCAAACATACTCGCTAAATTCTCGCATAACAAATTCTCGCTCCAACACATAAAAAATTCTAAATAAATTTTCTTTAGAAATATAATTTCGTTTTATAGGCTAAAATATATTTTGAAAATATACTTCCTTTCACGTGTCATTTTTTTCAATTCTTTAAAATTATAAAACGTCGGAAACAAAAAAGTAAACTTTATATCACTATTATTTTTAATTATAAAGCTTTTCAAACCATGTTTTAAAATATTATTTACCGAAACAAAACAATCTCAAATTAAAAAGAGATATTATGTTACTTTATAAAAAGTTGCTTCTTTTACTTACGACAACAACATACAATAAAAAAAGATAGAATTGACAAAAAAAAAAAAAAAAAAAAAAAGAATAAAATAAATAAATAAATAAATAAAAGCAATTTTTTAAATTACAACAACCATTTGGAAAATGATTTTTTCGAAGACTAAAATTTAAGACATAACATTCGCACGGAGTTGATCATACATTACGTACGCCATGAATTAAACAGTAATAGTGTTATTACACGTAAAAATTCCGATCGACAAAAATCGCTTGCGACTCGTACGTATTATCCACCTGAAACTTATGTATTATCCAAGAATTTCATTGGCTGATCGGGAAAAGGCTTTTCCATCGTCAGATTTCATGGAAATCTGGAACCCATTTTAAATGAAATTTCATTCTTAAACTTCTAAACATCCGACAATATTACTTTTTACACCGTCGGATAGAGAAAAAAATGTACTTTTAAATGCAATTTGTTTGAAAGCTGCTGTATCTCAATTTGTTTCTGAGTTATTAATTTTTTTTGTAGTTTTTATTACTTTTTTGTCATAGTGGCAACAGAATGTATCCATCGTTGCCGAAAGTAACGGGAAATAAAGATTACTGTATAGACCAATCAGAAAACGAATAAAATGCGTATTAAACGAATAAAAACCTTCAGATATGCTTTTGATTTCCCATCCTGACGAGAACAATAACCATTTTTCCAAATGGTTAAAATAAAAAACATTTATTTATTCATTCTTTTTTTATAAAGAATATTTATAATGCGTTTACTTGCCAGATTCAATTTATTTTCTTTCTTGTTTTGCAGAGTAAAATATAAAATCATTAATTTAAATAAAGGAATATTAATATTATTCCAATCTCCGTGTTTTAGTTTAAAATATGTTTTGAAAGATTTAAATAGTTTAAGTTGTGCTGAATTTATTTTGAAACTCAGTCCAGTCCATCTAATTAGAGCAGTACATGCGTACAATACATTAAAGAGATGTAAGAAAATACATAGACGCTTTCTTTGTATTTCGTATACAATTTGCCTCAAAAATTTTTCTTTTCAAAAGTAGGAGCTACTTCGCTTCTTTCAGATTTTGTGAAAGAAATCAACCTACACTTGAAATTGTGGACACAGATTAAATATGATATAATCGTTCCTAGATATAAAACAAGTGCAATAAAACTAAGAGAAATAAAAAATAATAAGAAAGATAACATACGTGAAAATATTTTACACTAGATTAATTTTAACACATTTATTCTAATTGGTAAATAAATGATATAAGATGTAAATTTTCAACTGTGCGAAAAATGTTCGAACCAGGATTCGAACCAGGGATCTCTTGACTGAACCTGCCACTTCTCTGCTATCTGAGCTCTCCCAGACGAATCTTATGGATCTAATTCAATTATTAAGTTAAAACTAATCTAGTGTAATTACGTAAGCAATGTTTTCTGGAGTCAAATTACCTAATTGAGCTAATCCATGTATGAGAGCAGATGCTATAATCAATAAGGTTAGCTGGATGAATTAAATCCACCAGCTAGTGTCAATGGAAAAATCTATGATGTGATAGTATACATTATTAAGAAGTTAAGATGCTTAAAGTAGCAAATTTTTGCGAGAAATAAATTTTACACAATAAAAGCAAGTTACTGTTACTAACACGTGATTGGAAGAACAGAAATTTTTATCCGTAGCCTTTCATGTAGCGTCACTGTTCGATACAAAACTGCTGATTTTTCGTACCGCGCTACTCGCTATATTAAAATTTTCAAAAGTTAGTGCACTACGATACAAACTACTGGAAAAGAGTAGTGACTACTGAAGTTTTGCTACATCCAGCAGCTGCGTGGATTGATGATAATGGGCTGGTAATCGTGATAGCAACCTGTTACTTCATTTGGCTATGAGATTCTGCAAGTGACGGCTTATTCTTACTATATCTTACATTGGCAGAATTTTATGTCATCCATAGGATATTGACATATGGGGAGAAGCCTTTCCGATAAAATTATTTGACCTGTCCACTGCACGAAACCATCATAAGTTATTTTCTTGCCACAAAAATTCCCGTATTTCGTTGTAACATACATTGAAACATACATGGTTAATCAATTTATATCATACTGAGACTTTAAACATAATTTAAAGACGGGTTAATACATAATCTACTATGCATTCTAAAATTCAAACATAAAATAGATGGAATTTCTGTTTCCATTTAAAGTTTTTTTTCTCAAAAACGTTTTTCTTCTGATACTAAAAACTAATTTATAAACTATCAGTTTATATATATAGTTTTAGAATTTTTTTTTTAGTAATATTATTTTTATTTTTTATTTAATAAATTAAAAATCTCTTGCGACTCTGAGAGCACCTGGGCAGCTCGTGATTGCAGGCTTGCATGGTCAAGGCTCGACATCTACAAATATTCCTGCCTATTCTAAAGACAAATAATACACGTGAAATAAACTGAGATTAATAAAAATATTTCCTGGCGATGGCTGTGGGCTTTGCAGACCGAAAATACTAAAGAATTTAAATGAAATGTGTATTTTAAACTTGTAAAATCTCTAGCGTTATCTGTTCCATTTTAAATAAACAGAAAACTTTTTAAAGTTCCTATTGGGTAATTTGTGATTGAATCTAGGTGAATATTGTATTTCGTTATATGTTTTTATTTAAAAAATAGCTATTATCGTACTTATAATAACACTATTTAAAAATGATGTTTTAATTTTAGAGGAAGAAGCTGCAAATAAAACTTCCTCACGGTCTTTCAGAAACTAAAAGATTTGAACTAAGTAAATTTCACGGTTTTAAACTTCAGCTTTTAAATATAATTCTAATTTGAAAGATAGGTTGACACATAATCTACCATGCATTCCGAAAAACAGACATAAAATAAATAAAATTTCCCGATTTATTTCCGTTTAAAGGTTTCTTCTAAAAAATAATGTATTTTTGTTTCTTGTGACACTTAAAACTAAATTAGAAGACTAGTAAAATAATGCCTTTTTTATTTATTTCTTTCATTTCTTTTCATAAGTTTTCTTTTCTTTTTTACTTTAGCTATTATTTTAGTTAGAGAAATAGTTTCCACTGTAGATTTAATTTAAAATTTTACAAAGACATTTTTCGTTGTTTTATATGTTTTCTTGTAATATATTACTAAGAAAAATTTATACATTTTATAAACTATCAATTTATAGAAAGATGGTGACTGCGCCAGTAGCAGATACCCCTCTAGTAGTTGATCAAATTTTTGAAATATTGCGCCATTTCCGGCGGAAATGAGTTTTACAAGTGGCACTAGACATAATATTTCTGTTTGAATGTTAGTGTTCCTGTTGTCACATAGTTTTCAGCAGTCTTCTGTAAGAGAAGCCATATTATGAATTCTTTTTATTAGAAAGTGCAAAAATTAGTTTTTGATTAGTTGAAGACAATAACGGTAAGTTAAAATAATCCCCTTCCATCTTGCCTATTTCAACTAATATTTCTATAAAAATTGTTGTTAATCACAGCCGAAGGATGATATTTTAAATATTAATTTTTAGATTTTCGATTGAGTTCTTTTTAGGGGTTGAAATTTGACTATTCAACTTCTGGTCTAATGAAATAAGCAAATTTCAGAAATTGATCAGCTGTGATCAATTATTGGTTTCGAAGGCTCTAGTCATTGATCAGTATATTAACTACTGGCTAACAACATGCGTAGCCACTAGTTGATCATTCTTTAATTTATTTGCTTACCAAGACACTATTGCTTATTTTCAAAATTCATTATGCCACTGAAAAAGAATTTCTACCAGTACTCAGAAGATGATATGAGAGCAGCCATTGAAGACGCGAGAGAAAAAGGTGTTTCCATAATTTCGAATCAATAGCCCTTTTCGAAATTTTCTACCTATGTTTCCTTTAAAAGCTTTTTTGTTTTAGGTTAAAGGGTAAACGCCAGAAGTAAGACAGGTGTGACATTCATCAGTTTTAAGCAATGAAGAGGAACAGCTCCTTGTTGACTGGATAAATGCTTATGCCAAAAGAGAGTTCCCAATTAAGAGGAGGACTTTATTTGAAACCGTAAAAAACACTGAAGACGATAAAAGGCCAAACCCTTTTGCAAACTCAACTCCGGGGAAAACATGGTTTAAAGGATTCTTGCGAAGAAACAGTTCGACAACAGAGGTATGCAGATGCTATCAACACTGGAAGAACAGAATTGTCAGAGCCCAACATCCGTGAGTGGTTCCAAGAATTTCTAAAACATCTTAAAATTGAAGGCTGCCTCTACATTCTTCTTGATTCTAGGATAATTTGTAATGCTGGCGAAAGTGGTTTTCCAACTTGCCCAAAAACTAGAAAAGTTTTACGAGACATTTCATTCAATATTTTATATGAAATAAAAGCAGCTAATGAAAGAAATCTATAACCGTGACGGCTACTTTCAACGCAGCAGGAGAGGTTATTCCTGGGATGATCGTTTACCCATTGCAGAAAATATCACGTGAAATTGCACAGAATGTGCTAGACGACTGGGGAATAGTTAGATCAAAGAAAGGTTGTATGTGTGGGAGCACCTACTTTGAATATCTCGCAAATGTATTTTTGCCTTGGCTGGGAAAGCAAAATATCAAATTACCCATATTACTTTTGGTGGATGGCCACAAGAGCCACTTAACACTTGATGCGGCAAAGTTATGCTCAGAAAATCAAATCCTTTATTTCGCTCTTTACCCGAATGTAACACACATACTCCAATCAGCTGACGTTGCTATTTTCAGGCCTCTCAAAGTGTGCTGGAGGGAAACCGTTTAAGATTGGAAAACTAAATCTGGAAACAAAGTGGTCACAAAAGCAGTATTTGGACCTTTGATTGCAAGTGTATTTCGAGAAGCAACAATTCCGAAAGTCCTCAGCAGTAAGCAACGACATTTTTTGTCTACAAATTCACGTAAAAAGTGGTCTAGAGTAGGAGTAGCGGAAAACTTCAACATCCAGACGCTTTTGTACATTGAATCCCTATTCAAAAAGGGCAGAGCTCAGAAGTTCAGAAGCGTGGAAGGGAACGAATGGAAGGCTGATGTTGAGGTTCTTGAATTGTTCCACTTCTGGAGGCAAATGCGGAATAAATGTCTTGAACAAACTCAAACGAACATTGCGACACCAGAGAGCGAACCTGAATCGCCAGTTGATGATTTCCTAGCACCAACTGCTTATATGGCTCTATAATCCAATTATCCTCCAACATTTGATTGTGATCACGCAAAACCAGGTCCTTCAAGGCAGACGGACCACTTTCAAATTATGCGACTCCTGAGAGCCGAAAAAACTTGGGTCTAGCTACATTTAAAAATGTCAGTCCAACTTTTCCAGACAATATGGTATGGCCTCACGACTCGCCAGAGAAGAAAAAAAAACACAAAAGATACGTTTGCCTTATCCGACAACGTCAAAACAGTGCATAAATTCTTTCGAAGAAAAGGAAAAGGATAAAAATGAGAAAGAAACCCGAAAGAAAGAAATGATTCAGAAAAGGGAAGAGAGGAAGCAACAACTTCTACATCAAAGACAAGATATAGAACTATCTAAAATTCCGACTAGAAGAAAAAAATGACTGAGCAACTCACACAGCTTTAAGTCCAGTGCCAAAGTTTCGTCCGGTGAGAGTGTGTAAGTGGAATCCTCAGTTAGAAAAACTGCCCATACTTGGCAGAAGGTGCAAAAGTATATTGATGAACGCGTTATCATTTTGGAAGATATTGGAAATGGAAAAAGAAGGAGCGACGGTGGCTTCCACGGCGGAATGTGGACGCCTATAAAAATTGTCCTTTTTTATAGATGGGATCAAATTATTTCCACATAGAACCCACGAAAATCAGTAGAAAAAGAAAACTTTTTCTGTCCCTGAATTAATTTCAATAATGCTTAAAAGTTATTGTATTTTTTATTTTTAGTCGTCTCACTAAAATGTTTACTATTCTCAAATTGCTTAATTTTTTCTACTTGAAAAAAAGATCAAAATGACCAGTGATCAACTACTGGAATGAAATCGATCAAAAATTGGATTCACCTTATCAACTACTGGAGAAATGGCAAATAAATACTATTTATTTATAATTCTGTTGCTATTTAATTTCAGTAGAATTTAATTATTGACCATTATAGGACATTCATTAAGGGTTGCAGAAATCATGTTAGCTTATTTCTAAAACTTAAAAGGAAGGAAATATAATAAAAATCCCGAGGCACAGACCTTATTTGATCAACTACTGGCTCAGTCACCCTAGTTTTAGAAAACTTTTTCTGTGTTACATTATTTTTTTTTATTTATTTAGTAAATTACAAATCTCTTGCAACTGTGATAGCAGCTTTTGCAGCTTGTGATTCCAGATTCAAGGGTCGACATTTAAAACTACTTTTGTCTCTTCTAACGGCACATAATACACACAATTGTCTAAGTAGATGCAAAATCCCCTGATTTTGATTTATAACTCACTGATTGCGTCTATTGTGAATTAGATTCGCAATTACGAAACCACTGAAAAAGTCCACATTCTATCGTTGGCTAAGAAAAAGTTACGAATAATACCTCTTCCACTGAAAATGTGATGAAACTTTCTTGGAATCCATGACAACAAAAAAATCCCCTTCATGAATTAAAATATGCGAATACCATCAGAGGGAAGACGTTTTAAAAAACTCAGATCATTAATAACAAGGGTACTTTTTCTTTTTAAGATACGTTGAATGAAGTGATATCTAATTAATCTCCATTACACAAGCCTGCGATGGTTGGGTTTTTTAACATTGATGATTGGTTTTATGTATTTTTTAGCGCTATTTCCGAATATGACCTTAAGTTTTAACCATCACGTCAACATTTTACAAATCGAACATTTCAAAGATAAAAAGTAAAAACTAGTAAAAGTAAAAACATATACTATAAAACAAATGTGATTGTTGTGTTTTTTAAATTTTGATAATAGCTTTTCATGTATTTTTAAGCGATGAATCTTAAAATGGCTTCATTTTTAACCATCACGTCTGTTTTTTTCACAAATCGTAAATATCAAAGTTAAAAAATGTAAAAAAAAGCGAAAATATGTCAAAGCCTTACAAGCAGAAAGCAAATGATGCGACAAATTTCCTGTCTTATCAATTGTCAAAATTAAAAAGTACACCCTGATGAGCCACCTAAGAGATTATAAATGGAAAAGCGCGAGGTAAACCATGAGAGTTTCAAAGAAACTTCTACACATGTAATAAAATTGTAAGGATTTTAAATACACAATATTTTACACGTTTAGCTGTAAAAATGCATAAAAATGCCAAAAAGTGAATAAATTATTATGAAAAAAGAAACGTTTTACATCTATTCTATGGTATCAGATTTTTCAATATTTCGTTTTTTTTAAGAATAAAAAATTGGCGATTTGCGAAAACTCCTGACGTGATGGTAAAACATGAAGGCCATTTTCGGTTTCAGCACATTAAAATACATAAAAATCAATTATCAAAAATCTAAAAATCCCTACCATCATCATATATTTTAAAGTATCACATTTTTTTTTATCTTTTTAACTTTGAAATTTATGATTTCCGAAAAGACTTAATGTGGTGATTAAAAATTCAGGTCATTTTTGGATTCAGCGCAATAAATTTCTTAAGAATCAATTATAAAAGCTAAAAACATTACAGATTTGCCAGAACAAACTCGATCACAGTGAATGTGCTGTATCTTTCTTTGGTTTCCTGACTATATTAACATGGAAAATACAGTAGTTGCGTAAAATTAACAGCACAATGTACTGGGAATTTGGACGCATTTTTTACAGTACAAACTGCTGGCATACAAATTGCAAATGTGCTGGCATACAAATTGCCAGCACATTGTGCTGTTAATTTTACGCAACTACTGTATTTTCCATGTTAATATAGTCAGGAAACCAAAGAAAGATACAGCACATTCACTGTGATCGAGTTTGTGGGCGAGATGAAAAGTACTTTGTACTGTAAAAATGTCGTTTTTTTACAGTGCAAATTTTGAAGGCTTGAGTTATTATTGTTCATTTTTGGATTAATTATTTGGTTAAGTGTGGATTTCAAAAGATCTCTAAAACTGATAATATTACAGAAAATATTATTGCATTATTTGGAGTTATTTTTCTTTAAAACTCCCGAATGACTGCTTGAGAAAAAAGTAAAAATAGTTTTGAAAATATTTAAAAAATATAATTACACTGAAATGGACGTGAATTATGAAATTGACTCTATATGCTTGAACTCAACTAAATACATTTCGTAAAAGCCTGTCACCAAAGCAGGTATATCATTTATAAAATAAAATTCATTTGTTATATTTTTAAGGATGTAAATTCATGACTTTTAATCAGCGTTGTCTTGTTGTTTGTTTGGTTGTTGGGGTGCCCATTATGGAGGCTTTTTAGTACAATTTCCGTCAGAATCCTAAAATTGCACAGTAATTTGCAATATGGTTTTTAAAAATATGTTCTTCCCCAAAACTGACAGGAAAGAAATATAACGTCGCTGTATCATACAAATAACTCTAGTACAGAAGTAAATTAATTTAGTAAAAGACAAAAATAATTTTAACCATTCAATACGTAAAATCAACTATTTTGTAACCAGCTATCACGGTATATTCTGCATCTGATAATTTAGTGATTATAATATGGAATATATAACAGGTTTTATAAAATTATAAGTTTATAGGTGACAGCAAAATTATATCAGCACGGAGAGGGGAATTACAGACTTGGGAAATTAAATGTCACATTTTTACATCACATTAACAGGTCTACCAATGGAACTATTTTTATGATTTTGTCTACCACTATTTCCTACTACAAAATAATAAAATTTAGTCGCCAGATGGTGTCCTGTTATTAAAAAAAAAAAAAAATTAATTTTTATTTTATTTTATTTATTTATTTATTTTTTTACAGATGAGATTTCACTCCCTCTTCATAAATACCGCCCAGCAAGCAGATAGCTTTCGGTGCATGAACAGACCGCAGCCGCAAGCGTTGGTTAAGTGTCGGCATCGGCACAGTGATTTCCGTTAACTCACGACAACATGTCGGCGACTGAAACTTAAGAATCTGCATTTTAGACTGCCGGTTACCATAATCGGTCTCCCTATGGTTGTATATCGGCAAGCGAAATCCACCGGCAAGTGACGCAGGACCGATATGTGATTTCTGATAGAGGCAGGATTATATTTGCCAACATCGGTCCGAATTCGGAATTTTTAGTCTTAACCAACATTTTTTTTTCCTTTTCTTAATTTTGTTTGAGTTTGAGTTTTTATAAGAGATGTATATTTCATGTATTTCTTGTAAAATGCTAACAGTGATAAGCAGAAAAAATGTCAAAAATAGCCTATATTTATTTCTTTAAAAAAATTGTTATTGAGTTCATTTTAAAAAGAACTTGCAATTATTTCAATCATCAAAAGAATTTTTTTAATCGCCCCTTAAAATTATTATTCAGTATAAACTCAGTATAACTTCAGTATAAACTTCAGTATAAACAAAAAAGAATTTCATAAGTTAATTGAGCTTATTTTCTAATTTCATATTCATTTTAAAAGCAATAGCTATGTTTCTTATTTTATTTAAATATCAAATTATTAGAAAGTGTTTAAAATTATTTTACAAGTTACAAAAATATGAAAAAAAAAACTACCCATCTTTTTAACATTAAAAGTTAAAAGAAAGATTAAGAAATATATCACTTCTAAAAAATTATGAAAACAAAACAAAAAAAAAAGATAAATTAATATTTCTGTTTTATTTTAAGATTAAAAAATGTTGATAAGTAAAATAATTAATATTGCTGCATAATCATTAAAATATATTCTACATTAAATAATCAAATGGCATAAAATGAATTCTTTTTCTAATTAAAAGTGATTAATTACCAACTTATTTTTTTATTAAAATTAGTTTTTCTACGTTTCAAATATGTATTTATTGAATTAACACATTTAATTACATTATAATTCCTAAAGAGAAAAATGTATTTATAGAAAAACCTCTAAAATTTAATTACCACTTTATCCAGAAGTTCCGGGAGTTTTCAAGCATAATTAGTAAACTATATACAATAGAAAGATGCGGTTTTCACAGAAATGCTTAGAAACATGTGGCATTTGTTTTTTTTAATGAAAAAAAGTATATGTTAATTAGTTAAATATTTTTCCAACAGGTGGCGCTTTAGTTGATAATATAATTTTTCTATGGTATAATAAAGCGGATTGTGTATTGGCGTCATGTTCTACCTCGTTTACCTACGTTCTATCAGCAACAAAAATTTGGGGTCTCCTGCTTTTTTTACGATCGTCCAATGAGCCCGTTTCCTCAAAACTTGTTATCACAACCTATCATAACTGTCAGGTTGTAGACGGTCATCGGTCCTTTTCCATTTTTAAATCCACACAGTGTACGATAAGAAAGCAAAGCTAAACCTGCCGATTCATCCTTTCTGTAAAACAGCTTAACTAACAAAGCTTTGTCCCACAAAGAAAGCGTGTCTAAACATAGCAGTTACACATCAAATTCTGTATCAAAATTCCTTTTCGAAAAACCGTTTGAATATAAACAACCCTTAAAGCGAAATCTGAGCAATATCTTAGGAAGGATGTTGTGCAATGAACTAATCTGCTTATATAATACATGGTACAGATTCTTTCGTTGTGCTGCGCCATTTGTTGCCAAAAATTTTAATATTTTATTTAAGTTATTTTTCATTATAAACAAAAACCCCACACGTTTCTGAGCATATATGTGAAAACCGCACCTTTCTATCGTACATAGTTTTCTAATTATTAACATTTCAAAACTCCCTGAACTTCTGGATTACCCGGTATTTTATTTAATACTTAAGCATCCTTAAATTTATAAGAAAGGTTTAGAAATATATCCATTTAAAAAATTATCTTCCAAAAGAAAAGAAAATATGTAAATTAATATTTTTATTTTATTTTCAAATTAAAAATATTGATAAGTAACAAATTAATAATCCAACAAAATCATTAAAAATACATTCTACTTTAAATCATCAAACGACATAAAATGAATTCTTATTCTGATTAAAAGTTATTAGTTATCAACTTAATATTTATTAAAATAAATTTTTCCATGTTAAAAATATATATTTTATAAATTAACGCAACGCATGCAATTATATTATAACTCCTTATAAGAAAATTTTATTAATTGCACAAAACCTCTAAAGAAATTTTATTTTTTAATACTGAATTATTCTTAAATTAATAAGAAAAACCAATTCGTTTGCTTTAACTAATTAGCTAAGATATTTATTTTATTCATTTAAATATTAAATTAACTTTTAAATACACACGCATAAGACAATTACAAATAAATAAATAAATAAATAAATAAAATAATGAAATAAAAACACTTCAAAGTCCAATTTTACCATCTACCATTTACCTTTAATGAGAAACTATCACTTATCGAAATGTCTTCCCCTTATTACCTTATGGAATTCCCACCCCTTCAACAAGTGACAGTGGCCAAGTGGTTAAGGCTTTTACACTTTGGGGTCGTCGGATCAAACCCAGTCTCTTCCATCGCCAAAATACGTTCCTTTCAAATATACATGCCACGATGACTCATAGATGGCGCCATCAAAACCAATTTTCTTTTTCAATTTATCCGGTGTCGAGCTGCGGCCAGCATTAGTATGGTGCTGTTAACATAGTGGTCTGCTGATACCGGACCGGATGCGTGCCTCAGGAGTCGGGCCGCATTCGCCCGGCATATCAAAAAAGTTACGGAACCTGTATCGTGCCAATACCGCATGTAGTGGCAAGCGGCTGTCGGCCAATCGACCGATAGCTCTGTGTTTTCTGGGCGTTTTGCGGGCGCAAATAAAACTCCCATTTTAAAGAAAGTATCCCATTCTTCTAAAATAAGCAAAAAAAAAAAAAAAAAAAAAAAAAAAAAAAAAAGATAAAATTGAAAAATACAATAAAGTTAAAGTTAAGTTATCCCTTCCCTGTGCTCAACTTGCCTTTCGCCTAACAGTAGGGAGGCTTTAGACATTTTGAGGATTAATAATGTTTGTATGTATATATTTCATAATAGTATGGATAGTTATCGCTGTATTATCAGTATCAATTTTGTAAAATAGCAAATTGTAATGCAATTGTAATAATTTAATTTTTCCCCCTTAAAAGCTTTACTTAATTGAATCAGGATTCTCTCCTAACTAATACTGGCACCTTAGCTGGGAATAGATAGGTTCTTCCTGCTAGGCTTTACTGACGTACCCGTCTTTAAACCGATTGGGTCGGGTGTCCAGTAGTTGTCTCCAATCTCCTGTTTGATCAGTACATCTCGCTGCCACTGGCTTTCACAATAATGAACCACATTGGGTAGTTATAAGGATAAATATCTGTACGAAGTTGAACAGTATCGTTCGGTCAGCTTTGTTTCTATTGACAGTACCGGACAGACTGCGTGCATTTTTATCTGTAAACAGTCCCACCACACACAACAGGGGAAAATTGCTATTTTAGGTTGACTAAAATGTTTACGTTTCAGGACAGACACATGCGTCCTTTTATCAATATACATATAAACGTTCTTTACACATTGTTGCTGATAAACTAAAACTTTTTCATCAAATTAAAGTTAAAATTCTAGTGCCAAATTCACCTTGAGTAAATAATTCAAATTAATATAAAAATAGCAGAAATAAATGTACTTTTTATATTATGTGCATACTCCTGCAAGTAATATTTAGTCCATTTATTTGAGCATTTTTATAAAACTTTTTCTTGTATTAATACGAAAAAAAAAAACTATTTCTGATATCAATGATTCTTTTTTCTGGTTAAATGCCTCAAATAATTAATTTATTACATATTAAACAACATAGTTTATTAAAAATATGATAAAAAGACGTACTTAATTTATTAAGACAACGTTCTAAAAGACTTGTAGAATCTCGCATAAAAAGAGGAAAGCCGTACTCTGCGAAAATGTTTTTTAATTGTTTTCTGAACCGTCGTTATATACAAATGTTATTGAAAAATGTTTTAAATGATGATGTAAAAAGAATAACTTATACTCCAAAGTCACTATGCACCAAAACGAATAATATTAAACATTTGACAAACAAGTAAAAATTAAATTTAAAAAATCAAAAAAACCCACTGCGTAAAAAGCGAACTAATTAATTATTTCTCAGCAATTTGAAACTATTTTTTGTATTACTTACCTATTTTTTTTACTTGTATTGATGACTTTTAAGTTGTGTTTAATTGTTATTTCCTATCTATGAACACTGTTTTGATGAGACCTATAGATGTTTATGAAGGTTAGATTTGCATTAAAGCTAGAGATCCTACCTACACGACTTCAAGGTTGTGTAACATTTAAACAGAGCTTCTGACTATAAAATAGACATTGAAACATCATCTTCATTTTAAAAGACCTATCCAAGCCTATAGATGCCACTCAATAGCTACTCAATATGCCACTCAATAAGGTGCGTAAAAATTGTTTTTGTCTCTTTCAACATTTTGCATTTTACGGCCGCCATTTTCAATTTATTAAAACAAAACTTAGCCTATAACCCTCGGACGGGTAAGACGAATCGGTTGAGAACTCATTCATTAAAATCCATCCAGCCGTTTAGATGTTTGGAGCGTATAAAGAAATCCACATACCGGGATACGCGTGAAACACAAAACCCTTCTTGGCAGTCAGGTAAAAATACACCGTTCTGTATTTAAAAAAGTTCAGCATGTACGAGAGAAATGTGCATGTAAATGAGCATGTACGTGTAAGCAAGCGATATATTCAACAAATTTCGGGATGCCCATATCGCTATGTCCATTTTTATTTTTTTTATTTTTTACCTTTTTTTTTTTTGAATTCAATAGATATTAAAAAATACTTATAAAAATTATCTGCGATATTGAAAGAGTTTTTTAAATTGATTTATTTTAATTTTAAATAGAAATGTACCATCTGCATGGAATGTCAAAAAAGTAACGGAATTTGTATCTGCAGCCAGTATTCTACCAATATCGCCAGAAACTGCAAGCGACAGTCATTCATTAACTCAATATTTGCTGTACAGTTTCATTCTCAAAATATAAATCAAGCTTATCTTAATGATTTTATAAATTGAGGATAGAAAACAGTTCTTTTGAATTAATTATTTTATTTACAAATCTAAATGAAATGAACCTCTACTATATTGTAAATATACGTAAACAAACAAATAGAAACTATTTCCATAAAACTTTTTTCAAATTGAAGTTAGTTATCCGTGAAGAAAATTAGCTATAATGCTATTGTTAAATATCAATTAAAAAAAAAAAAAAAAAGGATGTGATATGCATCTGCTGATACATGAAGAAACGAATGCAATAAATTTTTAATTTTATTTGTATAAGAATCTTTTAACACTTTCCAAGTAAGTTGAAAAGTATTTATTTATTCGGTTTGTTTGCCCGACTGTCTGACTTATTGCCTGTATTCAAATTGTCGTAAATATAGTTAGATTGCCATGCAATTTTTATATAAATATTGTATTAAATGTTTGGTATTAAAAATAAAGTTTGTAGCATTCACAGTTCTATTACAGGAACACACAAAAGTATTGTGTTATATTATTGCGTGTGAGGAAAAATCATTTATACTTCATTTTACTGATGTTACGATATTGAAACATAATACGATTAATATGCATCACTGAGGTGGACTGCAAATGCTTTCTAAGGTGTGTAGAATAAATAAAATTTATAATTCGTTCACAGGAACGAATAAAAATATTCCATTACATTATGATCTATGGGGGAAAATTGTTTTCGGTGGCATTTTAATGAAGCATGATCCTTCAAACATAATGAAATAAAACACGATCCCCAAGGTGCATTACAGCATGTCTTCTATAGATTATGGATTACGCATTTTATCTTTAATTTAAAGAGACACACAAAAACATTCTGCTACAGGACTAACTATAATCAATTGTTCCATGGAGTGCGTTTTCAGTTTTGTGTGCATTTTTAAACTTATCTAACATTTAGTGCATTACGTGGAGTGTACAAACTCTATTGATCATATGCTGGACTGTAAGACAGGATTTGCACACCTTACTGCAAATAGGCAGAAATTGCTGTAAGTTGATTCTCCCTATATTCTATGCATTTTAAATTGTTTATTTAGAAATCTCATTCCGTTTCATGAAAAAACTGTATAATATTCTGTTACTCTTTGAAAGGGTTTCATAATTTATGCATGATGGAAGGTTTTTCGTTGTTGATAAATTTTCATTGTTGCTGAGTATATACTTTGCAAAAATAAGTTAATTTTATTTTTTAAATTAACATAAATAATAGAGTGGTAAATCATTTTAAGTTCCATTTATAAATTAGTGTCTAACATACTGCAATTTAAAATACAAAGAAGAAAATGAAAATATTAAAGTATAAAGCTTTTTAGTATAAATCCCTATTCAATGTATTAATTATTATTCTGGGTAATTTAATATCATTTAGCGGGTTTTGGGTTTTTTTTTTTAATTATAAAGGGCAATTAATAGAATTCGATACTACTGAACTCTTTTTAAAAGTAGATTATGGGTTGTTTTATGAAACATTTTTTAAACTCCTGGAATGTATTTCATTTCTGTTTGTTTTTAAATAATTTATTCATATTTATTTTTTATTTATCCCAGGTTTCTGTGTGAAGAAATAAACAAGTGGGTAAGTGTGATCATAGATCGCACAAAGGGTTTTTGTTTAATATTCCTTTCAAAACGTCTAGTACATTTATCGTCATGGAACATCTACTAAATTTCGTAAATTTAATAATTTTCGTAATTTTCTACTAAATTTTTTAACTGTAGATTATGAAAGACGTAATCAATTCAGAACAGACACTGAAAGATAAACTGTCTAATTTAGATACTCAGTTATATATACAGTAGGGTGGGTCGAAAAAACCGAAATTTTTATAATCGAAATGTAATAGCGCGGAAAAGTTGCCTTTTGTAATACAGAATAAATTCCTAAAATATTACATCGATTGGTCGATTAATATCTTTTATCGCCGCAAAGGGGCCAAAGTTTAAAAAAATCGCAAAAAACATGTTTTTTTTTTCGTTTTTTTTTAAATTATCCAAACATACCAATACAATTTCTAATAGAGCGCAATAGCTACATGAAGATATGAGAAATGTCCCGGTAAATGTTCATTATGATGAAATCATATGCATATCATATCATATTTGCCGCAAAAAGACGATATTTTTTGTAAAAATTTCAATTTTTCATTTTTTTTCTACATTTTTATAATTTTTATAATATGTCTAGAAATAAATAATTTTACTTTATATCTATTAATATATCATAATTTTTTATAACTATTTGTAATAGACTTGAAAATAAAGTTAATCATTCATTTTTCTTGACGATCGCTTCATCTACGGACGTTTTACTTCATAACAGCCAATTCATGCCACAAAAATTATATAAATTGAACAAAATGTTTTAGTATTTTATTAATTAAAATATAGAGATATTTAACCGAAACGGGTTAAATAAACTTAAAATGAAGAATTATTTAATGTAAATGAATTTTATAATATAACTTGCTTTCAGATGAAGCCATTATTCCTCGAGAGGCCAAAATTGATCAGATGTGATCCTCCCTCTGTTCTAATAAACGAACTTTATCAGCGCTTCAATGACTAATTTCACGCATCTTTCTAGTGATTGAGTGGGACAAGGAAAGTTATAATAGCTGGTATCTTTAATCGAACATTTTAAACTCACCAGCGTTGTTAGTCGATCGAGAAACCATAACAGGTGGTTCCGTTAGTTTTCGGTTTTGCCAGTAGACTAAAGCCATACAATTTTAAGCTTCAATGTTGAAGTCTGCTATGATAAAGTGACAGATGGCACTATTCTAGTCCACAGAACTTCGTGCTTTTGCAATTTTCTTCATGGCTGGGGCCCTGATATTCTCCTCTTCATATGCTATCATTCCAAAGAGGCTATTTGTATGATTTGCGAAATAGTCATTTCGTGAAAATACAGGAAATATAATCTTTCGTAGATTATTTGTCAAGTAACATAAGTTACTAACTATAGTGCACAGATTCTAGAAAACATGAGTGATTCATTTTAATTGTGAAGCAACTGATGCAGTACACTTTCAGGATGTACTCAAAGAGTATGACAAGTTAAGAAAAGGGCTTCTTTGTTCCAACGTAGAGTCTCAAAATTCGAATAGCAGTAATGATCCACCTTGCGTGAAATATTTGTCCAGGGGCTCAGCAAAAAAGATCAATTGTATACACGCGTGTTGAAAGAGCTTGCAATATTTCAGACATATACTTCTGGTCAGTTGACAAATCATCTTTATCAACAGCTAGGTGATCAGATTAAATTGGCTTAAATTTTGCAATTGGTAATAATCCGCAAATCACAAGAGATCAACCAATTGGGACACAATATGATAGAGAACCTGTTTTTCGTCATCAAGATCTTTGAAAAGGTGTCTCAGTGGAAGCTCATTGAAGTGAGGTCTAAGAAGCCAATAAAGTCGTTTTTTAAAAGTTGTTCTCAAGTAATTCTACTATAACACCACCTTTGCATCCTGTTTTGAAGACAGTTCCGCGGAATTCGACTGCAATTATTATCACAGTTTGGATTTCATTTTTCTTCAAAAAATCTATAATGTCATTGCATAAAGAAGTCGCCTTGCCAGACGATGGGGTCAAATGACGAAAGTAATTGAGACCTGGTTCTAGTATCAATGAGTTCCTCCTTGACTTCGCAAAGATGAAACTTTGCCACCTCTTTAACCTGGCAGATATTTCTATCTTTAGGGCCACCAAAGTATAGAGTAAAAGGAGTAAATTACAAAAAAAAAAAAAAAAAAAAACGAGCAAAGTGAAACGTGGCCCTCTAGCAGCAATAAATTTATTTTACGTGAAGGCAGTTGCAGGTGTTTCTAACATTGAGCAAATTTTCTTTTTATAGAATTACAGTGGTCATGGTTAACAATGCGCATGAAATTAACAACATAAAATGCCTTTCCCAGCCTATTAGAAATGTAAAAAATCTGAAAACATTACAAAAGTTATGAAAATTGAAAAAATGAAAAACTTTAATTTTTAACAATAAATGAACTGGACAATTACACCGTAAAAAGTTATATATACATTTGATAAAATATCATTAGTGTACTACACGGTGTACAAAACTGTTGTAAAGTCAAATAAACTTATACAAACATTAAAGTAAAGTGGTGACCGAAACGTAGATATTTTAACTTTATTTTAATGTTTGTATAAGTTTATTTGACTTTACAACAGTTTTGTACACCGTGTAGTACACTAATGATATTTAATTTTTAACATTTGTTAGAAATTTTGGCCCTGTTGCGGCGGTAAAAGCAACGATGCCACAAAAATGAAATGTTAATGTGACTTTAGTAATATCTTGGCGTGGCTATTGCGTTCTATTAGAAACTGAATAGGTAGGTTTGGATAATTTTTTTTTTTAAATGCAAAAAGTATGTTTTTTGCGATTTTTTCGAAATTTGGACCCCTTGCGGCGGTAAAAGATATTATCCAATCGGTGTAATATTTTACGCATTTTATCTATTTTAGAAAAGGCAACTTTTCCACGCTATTACGTTTCGATTATAAATATTTCGGTTTTTTCGACCCACCCTAATATACAGCTTCATTAGAAAAGAATTTGTTATGGTATCGATTTAGTTTATTTTAAACTGTTACAGCATAATAGTGAATAAAACATATGATAAGCTTACATTTATGTTTAAAACTTTTATTAAAACAATATTTTGTATTTAAAATTTTGTTTCATAAATTTCTGATTTCTTGATAGTTGATACTGAATCCTATAGCATTTTCTTTTCTTTCTTTATGCAAGTGTATTGCAATGTAAACTGTTTCTGTTTTCAATTAGTTTTTCTTCAATTTTGTTTTCAGTAAAAAAAAAAAATAAATAAATAAATAAATTAAAAAAAATAAAAAATAATGCGTTTTTAGTATATTGTTTAAGTTTTCATGTTAATTGCAATATGTTTTATTTTTTAATTTATATCTTGCTGGAAAATATTTATTATCAGAAGTAAATTGACTATTTTGGAAATATCGGATATATATCGAAAATATCGAATATATATCAAAATATCAGATATTTTTGAAAATATCATGATATTTACGAACCCTGCATAGAGGAGACAGGGGAAGTTTGACCATAGGGGAAGCTTGATCGCCAGGCGCGGATCCCCCGCAAAAAAATACGAGTGTGATTTGAAAAGTTCTCGAAATGAAAGGGAAAACGATTTTTTTATGTGTTTTATTTTTCTATATAATCTCTTTGAAGTTCGAAGCACTTCATCCAACGATGCTCCAAAGCCATTATGCCATTTCAAAAGTGCTACTCTTCAAGTCCTCCAAAACAGTCGTTGACAGCTAAATTTTACTTCTACTTTCGTGTAAAGTCGTTTTCAATCGCAAAGTTTTTTAGTCGAGGGAATAGATGGAAGTCAGAAGGAGCGAGAAAGGTGGATGTTGCGACATATCGTACTTAAGTTCATTCAACTTTCATGTTGTAACCACTCTAGTATAGAGGCGTGCATTTTTCTGTTGAAAATGATCTTCTTACGCCAACCAGATCTTTTTCAAGAATTTTTTTACATACTTGGTCTAGAAGTTTAGCCTAATATTAATCAATATATAATAATTTGGTCCTTGGGAGGATAGTCAATTAGTAATATTCCGTTAGCATCCCAAAAGATTGGCGCCATGGACACGGATAGTGTCTTCTTCGTTAGTGGAGAACCACTATGCACTGTTAAAAATTTGCCGCATTCTGGCAGGTCATTTGACCGTTTTTTCCGAAAACGGTTACAAAACCGTTAAATTTAACAATATTTGACCATATTATTGGCCATTTTATGGTCAGAATATAATTAAATTATGGTTATGAAACCGTTTTTTTCGAAAAACGGTCGAATGACCTGCCAGAATGCTGCAAACTTTTTAACAGTCTTCATCATTGTAATTGCTGCTTGGTCTCAGGGATGTAATAGTGAACCGAAGTTTCATATGTTGTAACAAATCGACGAACAAAATCGGTTTTATTTGCGTTAAAACGGTCTGGACTCTCTTTACAAATTCTCTTTTACTGATGCTTTTGATCATTATCAATATGCGGGACAATCGTCTTGCCAAAAGCCTTTTTATCCCTAATTGTGCAGTGAGGATATGAAATGTTCTTTCATCTGAGATGCTTATATCCTTAACAGTTTTCGAGACCTTTAATCGACGACCCTGCATAAACACATCGTGGACTTTTCGACGATTTCAGATGTTTTGGCACTTTTTGGTCATTCACTACGCGGGTTTACTAGGCTCTCACAATCATGTTTAAATTCTATCACTCACTTATGCAGTTATAAATGATGGATCCTATGGTATCCTGTATGTCTTTATGAATTGCTTACATTATTTTACAAACTATTTTATAATAGTCCGCATTTCAATTTTATCCATTTTGCAACACTCATGAAACTAGATTTATTGAAAGCAATTCCAAATTGATTACTGCTTAACAGAACAATACCTAATTTGATCTTTATGCACAATACAGTTGGTGCTATCGGTTGCGTATATTTTATTCCAACTGATGCTGCAAGTTGTGATTCATTTCTCGAACTTTTCAAATCACCCTCGTAGTTTATAGATAATATATTTTCTGCATACTTTTAGGCCTTTATTTTATTTCTTTGTTACACTGAAAAAAAAAACAGAGCGTTTTTAACAACATCCAACATAGTTTAAAATTGTTTATGAATTCGGTTTGCCTATCTATCCTTTCTCCAACTTGCGCAAATATACTCCGATTGCAATATAACGTTATCGAGGCTTATTTTAGCATGTTTGGTATTGAAAATGAAGTACATGAAAGTGAAAGTGAAAGTGAAAGTGAAAGTGAAAGTGAACTTCTAGATTTTAACGAATGGAAAATTTGAAAATCGTCTGAATTGCCATAGGAAAGCATTGTCACAAGAAAAGAAATGTTGTATATTTTTTATTAACAGAAACAAAATAAACCAAAACTAAATACCTAAATCCGGATACCTCTACTAAATATCAATCTAATCCGATGCTTTTTACGGCTGTTTTGCGAAATAGAGAGACAGACAAAAAGAAACCAAAAAGTTTTCAGGTGTCAAGGGTAAGCCTAATTCACGCTCCGGTTATTGGTGAACAAAAAATGATTATGTCCTGTAAAAAGGCATATGGTGCCATAATTTTTAGCAAGTTGAGATGGAGACGATGCCATTTCGTATACCATTTGTTGAATCTCTACAACATAGAATTGACATCATTATTCGGATACCTTTAAAATGTGAAAGCTTTTTCACCTTTACAAAGAAGATTCAGTTCGTGAAATTTGAAAACGTGAAATTTGAAAATAAGAACCTTGTATTATTGTATTTTTGTATTCTGTGACAAAGACTATGTGTATAGTTGAAAGCACTTAGCATATTAATGTAATTTAACACATATATATTTTTCATCTTTTAAGTTATTTGCACATAGTGTAATTTTAAGTTTAGTATTTTTCTACTTTAGTGTCTGGCATTGATGACGGCGATGTGTTAATACGGCGTCACTTAAGAGGCTGAAGAATGAATTTGCTTTCAGTTCAATTTCCTTTTGCAAAAGTAGAATAATTTTTAATTGGCTATTTTATTTTATTTCTTTATTTAGATACCTAACATGAAAATAATATTTTCCGTTTTTAGTCAACGAGCATCAGCTTGAGGTTTTGTTTGTTTGAGGTTTTTAATATTATATTGTGTACGAGTATAGAAATCATGTTAGTGATTTTTATATTTATTTTGTATCATGAATACTGCCCATGCTAATGTTCTGCTTAGCACTTTTACGAAGTCACTTTCATTTGTAAGTAGATGTAATTGCAGTGTATTGTTATTCTGATAGAAAACAATCAAACTGTATTGCCCCTTTTTCTATAAAAGCATCGGATCTATCAGATAACGGTGTCAAATTTTTAATTTAATCTGATCTTCAGGGACTCACCACAAAAGATTGTTAAGCGGAAAGAATTGATTATGGTTTAAGATATGAACTTTTTGTAGAAAATTGGGTAATGCGCGAAAAGCGTTCTAAAAAACGTTCTAAATCGCGATCTCTATGCAATCTCAGAAAATCCTTAACCGATTTCAAAAGTAATGGTTGGAAATTGATGGTGACAGCCCTTACTGAAACATAGGCTCTATTTCATGTCAGTGTCACTACCACCATCAAATGTTCAAAATTTCGATTTTTGTATTACTGAAGGCCCTAGAATCCTGAAATTAGGCAGGGCAGTTATTTATAAGATACAAATGATCTCTAAGAACATTTCTCCAAAAATTTGAAATTTAACATTTGAATTTTCAAAAATTTGAAAATCGAAATTTAAAAGTGGTGAAAATGAGCGAAAAGCGTTCTAAAAAGCTTTCTTAATTGCGATTTCTACGCAATATCAGGAAGTACCGATTCTCTTTAAAAAATAATGATGTGAAAAGGATAGTGACAGCCCTCGCTCTAACATAGGCTGTATTTCATGTCGGTGCCACTACCCCCAAAGGGGGTGCAGGTGCAAAAAACGATCTAAATTGAGTTTTTGTAATACTCAAGGGGCTAGCAAATTAAAATTAGGCATGGTAGTTACTTATAAGATATAAATGATCTCTTAGAACATTCCCTAAAAAATCGAAATTTAAAAGTTGTGAAAATTAGCGAAAAGCGATCTAAAAAACTTTCTTAATTGCGATTTCTATGCAATCTCAGGAAATACTAATCCGATTAAAAAAATAATGGTGTGAAAACGATGGTGACAGACCTCGCTCCAACATAGCTTGTATTTCATGTCGGTGCCACTACCCCCAAATGGGGTGCAGGGGCAAAAAACGATCTAAATTGCGTTTTTGTAATACTGCAGGGGTTAGCAACTTCAAATTAGGCATAGTAATTACTTATAAGGCATAAATGATTTCTGAGACCATTTCCTAAATAATTCGAAATTTAAAAAGAGTGAAAATGGACAAAAAAGTTCTAAAAAACGTTCTAAATGGCGATTTCTACGCAATCTCAGAAAGTACCCAACCGATTTCAAAAGTAATGGTTGGAAATTGATTATGATAACTCTTGCTCCAGTATACAGGGCTCCCAAATGGTCCGCCAACTGAATACCGATAAATTTTAACATAAAATTTTATGGTAGGTTTGCGTTATGGTTGTAGAATTAACTTTCAAAGGTAATTCAGGGGCGGTTTGTAAGAAAAATCTAAAAAGAAAAATTTTCTAAAATAACATTGGTATTCAGTTGGCGGACCATTTGTGAGCCCTGCAATATGGGATCTAATTGATCTCGGCGTCACTAGCACCTTGCGACTGCATTTTAAGAAACGCTCTAAATTGTTATTTTTGTGATACTGAAGGGGCTAGCAACTTGAAATTTGGCATAGTAATTACTTATGAGATGTAAATGTTCTCTGAGAACAGTTTCTTAAAAATTTGAAATTTAAGGGGACGTAATTTAAGTACCTTAAAAACATTAAAAATAATTTGTTTATTTTTTGTAAATTTTACTTTAAATATTATTCAAGGGTACATTGTATGCATTATAGCATGCATTTATCACAACAAAAAAATTTTTTTTGATAAAAAAATGGAATTTTACGCGTCGTCTTAGAAATCTTCGAAATGCCCCCAGCGCGTTTCACATTCATGGAAATCCCCAATATTTTTTATAAAAGTTTGGTTTATATATATAAATAAAACTGGACACCATTGAATTGGTACACCACTGGATAAGTTTATGGGAATCATTTGTATGCATGATTTACCTATATAACTATTAATATTATTATTATCTATATTATAAAGGACAAACATGTCTGTGCGTATCGCATACGTCAATCTGCGAATGGCAACACTTTGAAATTTGAAATGAAAGACAAACATATCTGTCCGTAACGCATACGTCATTCTGCGAAAGGCAACGCTTTGAAATTTGAATTGAAATTTCGGTTTTGCAATTTTCGCAACAGCAGATTTTTAAACATTTAAACCTCGCACATTTTCAATTTCTACACCGTTGTATAGCGGGGGGGGGGGGGTGTACTTTTAAATGTAATTTGTTTGAAAGCTGTATCTCAATTTATTTTTGAGATATTAATTTTTTTTGTAGTTTTTAATATCATTTTTCTAATAGTGGCAACAAATGTATTCCATTTCTATTGAAAGTAAATGTAAAATAATCGAAAATAGGATAGTAATGTATCTTTTTGTTGCCATTTTCTCATAAAACCTGATAAAAAGTTGAAATTAAAATACGTGCTATGTCAACAATAACGCCTGTTACTCCGCGATAATGACGTCATATGCATACTTTTCTATAGATGAAGTTTATGACTTGATTGTAAAAGTGGATTGCTTTAGCGGAATGACTTTAGCGATGATTTTATAAAAAAGCATGTATTTTAATTCTTAAAACTGAAATATGTTTTGTGGAAGTGCGTTATTTTCACAGCCTAGCTGCTTTGAAATTCTTTCCAGGTGAAAATGCTTCACTTTTGAAAATAATGTAATCGAAATTTCATACTGATAAAACTCAATGTTTTACAAAAATTTAGACTGTCTTTATAAAAGAGAGGTGGCATGCAAATACTAGCAATTTATATTGCAGATCTTGATGATTATCGCCTGGATGGATTTGCTTCGCCGAGTTAGACAATAGGGTGGGTCGAAAAAAAGAAATGTTATTTTCGGAACGCTTTGGTGCTAAAAAGTTGCCAATTGTAATAATAAGAAAAACTGCATAATAAGTGTAAAATAAAAAGAGACAAGATTTGTTTTAGGACGGATTTGAAAAGCCGATTCAAACCCCCTGAGGAAAGTTCGGGTCTTTTTTTGACGGTCAAAAATGAGATACTTTGTCCGTCGAAAAATTTAATGCCAAGCAATTTCATAGGAATGTGAAATAAGAACACTATTCTCTTATCCAGGAATCTTGGACATATATCTTCTTCCTAGAATAGAAGTAGTAGTGTGTGATGGTACGGTAACAAACACTGGATGGAATAACGGTGTTTTCCATCGACTAGAAAAACATAAAATGTGGAGCGTATGCATCCGGCATTTTAATGAACTTCCTTATCGCCAAATTCTTCCACATATCCACAGTCAAACTGAAGGGCCTAAATATGTTAGTGCACCAATCGGGTAGCAGCTCACTTGCTGTGAAAAAGCTCTTGTGGTCGATTATGAACCCGCAGATTGTTCCATTCCAGATATATGCAGAACATTTTTGAGCGAAGAACAACAGTATTTTTAGGACATTTTGAATGCAGTCATCTTGTGACATTGTCCAGAAGGCTTGGCAAATTGGGACCCTGGTAATTTGTCCGATTCCAGATGACTAACTGCGGCCAACCGAGTCCTCAGATGGTATCAGATTCATCCGAAAACTTAAAAGAAACCGTTGGCTTCATCATAAAATCATACATGCCTGTGTAATTTGCCATAAAATAAGTCTATTTATATGTACTTAAATGAATTTAATAGGTTAAATTTTTATTTCATTGGATCATTTTTATATTTTCCAGTCATATAGGTTAAACATTTTAAAGATGATTAAATTTGATTCAGAAATAAAACAAATATATATGATAGAGCAGAGAACGTTTTTAAGATTCTCTTTTAAAATAAATTCTAGTAACTGAAGTTAAGGAAATTTAATACAGAGAGAAGAAAAATATAATATGAAATGTTAATTTTTTTGTTTAAATGCTTTTTAAAAAATAATTTTTATTCTCATCATTTTTAGTTTCGTGTTAAACCTGTTTTTGTTTTTTATATTAGTGTATGTAATATTATGAAATGCTTTTAAGAAAATGATGTTTTTATGAAATGCTTTTAACATAATCAAGTATCAATTCACTTTAGTCTTTTTAATCTATATATATATTTCATAAAACGATTTTATTTGCATAGTTGTGCAAAAAAAAAAAAAAAAAAAAAAAAAAAAGAAAAAAAAAAAGAAAATAAAAGAAAAACAGAAAGCAGACACTGTGAGATAAAGTTTTTCTCTCATGACTGTTTATTTAAAAATTTGTGAAAAATAACGAACTAATTATTGATATGTCACAATATATTTTATACTAAACTTTGTTTAAATATTTTTTTAAATAGTGTAGTTACGTTTACTAAACGTAAATATCCTATATATCTAATTTTATCGGATGGAGGGTACTTGCGACTGCTGAGGTTAAGATTCTCCCATAGAGTGCCGCTGCTCGAACCGGTCGCGGGCTGTGGTGTCTGAGGTTTGGTGTCCTTTTGCACTATCCCCACTCAGACCTTTAGTGAGGAAAAAACTTTGGCTGGCTGGGATGTCGAACCAAGGTCATTTGAGATGACCCTGGTCGAACCCGGGTGGCAGCGACCGTGCGAAAAGAAACCGGGTGCGAAATCCTCTGAAAGTGGTTCCCTCCTGCAGAAGATGACGGGAAACTGGGGTTTCTATGATAGGTGCTTTCGTACCTAGACAAGAATGGTGTTAAAAGTATAGCAAAAGGGATTAAGCCATCGTCAAAGGATTAATGCAGCGTCCTCATGTATTATTTATGATTGATTTTAACATCTGGGTTTGGTGTCACAGAAATTGTATCAAGCTTACGTTATAAAAGGTTGCGCTAATGTTATAGATTACACGCTTTGTATTAGTTAAATCGACAATTATGTTTGAACTGCGTACATATACGGCTCTCGATGTAATACTTTCTTATCTGTTTAAGACATCTAGGGCAAAACATTTATTTATAACCTGATTTACATTAACATGAGCTAAAGATTTTTTTTTTTTTTTTTTACATTTTTGAATATTTTTCTTCTTATCTAGTTCAAAGTAATGAGATCATATAACAATTACTTCCATGAACTAATTACCTACTACAGGAATGCTAATATTTTTTACAATAATGAGTCACTAATGACTTGGATTTAGAAAAGGCAAAACAGAAAATGGAATAAGTTTACATTGGCGTTTAATAGAAAATAATTTCGATGTTTCAACAACATTGTCTAAACACTGGCATTGCAGCGCAAATATTTCTATATTAGTTTTAATAGTGTACCTATTCTCGTTTTTAATTGAACATATGGCCAAATTTATTCCAATATCACGCAAAGTTACGTTCCTAAGCATTGCCAATGATACATAAATATTTGCTTTGCAATGAAATTAGTTTCGATCAAACGCGAATATTGTACAAATATATGTATACAGTGTGTCCCAGAAATATACTCAAAGATAAAAAATGACATCCCAAGCTAAAATACCTTTCATGTATTTTCAGAAATAACTCAGATACATTTTTTTTTAATGATTTATTCAGATTTATTGTAAAAAAGAATTAGAAAATACAAAAAAACTACGAAAAATTAAAAAAAAATGTAATATCGCCAGTCCCATAAATATAGACGTCATCTGACTTTACTTAGATATACAGGGTTGTTATAATTAAACTTCGCCTATTCAGAAGGCTCTAGAGCCGGTTCTATGGCTTCAAAGAAACAAAATTTCACTAGTACGTAGTTAAAGAGATGCACTCTGCAAAAATCGAAAAAAATAGTTAAAATTTTTGTCAATAGGTGGCGCTGCGCCAATATTTAAGGCGATGTTTGCAGATTCATTATATCAATTTCAGTCAATCCAGACGAAGCACACAAATTTAAAAGTTTCAACAAACTTCGAGGAACTGCTAATTGTTATAATTAAAGTTCACCTAATCAGACAGCTCTAGAGCCTGACCTATGACTCCAAACAATACAGAAAAATGATAATAATTTCATGTGATGTAATCTGCATCAACAAAAGTAAAACATGTCGCTCGGCAACGAGGAAATAACGAAGAATGACATTACGCATGCTCCATGAATCCTCCACCATTTTCAATAACGCATTCCATTCTTAGAATTGTGCTTTCTACAGCATTGCGTAAACTGCCCTGTGAGATTGAGCGAATATGAACTCTAATACTGTCTTTCAGATCAGAGATTGTCTGACATCTCTCTTTAGATACAGAATCTTTCAAAAATCCCCACAACCAAAAATCGCATGGTGTTAGATAAGGCGATCATGGTGGCCAAACTGTTTGAAAATAACGAATTATGATGCGGTCTTCTATAGAATGGCTTGTTAAGAAAGTCCGAACTGCTCTAGTAATGTATGGTGGTGCACCGTCTTGCATAAACACGATATTTTGAAGGCAGCCTCGCTGTTGCAGCTCGGGAATCAGAAAATTTGACAACATATTGAGATACCTTCTCCCATTTACGGAACATGTAATGGGTCCTGTGGATGTTAGTTCCTCAAAAAGTATGGCCCTATCATAAACGTAGCTGTGACACCGCACCCCACCGTCATTTTAACTGCATGCAGTGGATCTTCTTGGACAACATTAGGATTCTCTTTCGCCCAAATTCAACAGTTGTGTGTGTTGACTTGTCCGTTTAAACAAAAATGCGCTTCTTCAGCCCATACAATATTCCAGGGCCAAGAATTGTCCACATTCATTCGTGCAAGAAACTGTAGTGAAAATGATTGCCGACTTTCGGTATCCCCCTGTATTCGGTATCCCCCCTGTATATGATTACTTGTTGCACCCTCTGAATCTTGTGTGGATAGTAGCACAAAATTTGACGCATCACTTTTCTCACAGTGAAAATCGGCATTTCGACTTCATTTGCAATAGCTGGCACACTTGCATTACCAAATGATGACTGGCTTGTTAAATCCACGGCAGCAGTAGCAGTATCTTCAATGCTAGAAATGTCTACCTTTTTTCGTCCTCTGCCAGGAAGAATGTCGAATTATCCTGTTTCCTCGAAATTTTTAATCATTTTGTGAACTCCACGATCCGACATTGGTCCACGTCTAACATCTTTTCGTTTCCGGAATTCTCGAACAGCTGCAGATGCGTTGCTGTTATTTTGATAAAATAACTTTACAAGAAGTGCCTTTTCTTTCAAAGTTACCATTCTCCACAAAGCGTAGATTCAAATGATTTTCAGAAACAATCAACTGTTCCAGTGTCAAAGAAGTCAAGGACACACTTTATAAGTAAGTTTTAAATCGTCAGGTGGTTAGAAGGGTATTTCAAGTTTTAGAAGTTGCGACGTCACTTTGACGTCGTTCGTCGAAAATTTGAATAAAATGTGATCTTTTTCAAGCGTTGGGTGAAATTTTGTGATTTTGTGTGTTTCATCTGGATTGACCGAAATTGATATAACGAATCTGAAAAAGTTTACTTTTACCAACTGTGAAATAAAATTTCCTGCATTTTATTTTTTTACAAAATAAAGGAATCTGCAAATGTCGGCTTAAATATTGGCGCAGCACCACCTATTGACAAAAAAATTAACTAATTTTTTTTTTTCGATTTTCGCAGAGCGCATCTCTTTAACTACGTACTAGTGAAATTTTGTTTCGTTTGGAGCCATAGAACCGGCTCTAGAGCCTTCTGAATAGACGAACTTTAATTATAACAACTCTGTATTATTAGTAAAACAATGTTTTCATCAGACGATTATTGATTCACATTTCTTCAATGTATGTATCGTCTGCTGCTCTAGCTTTTATTTGTCTGGAATCATTTTTCGGCTTGTTTTCGACTGACTAATCGATCTTTTTTATAAATTTGACAAAATGCCCAGAGATAAAGAGATTTCGAAGGAGGAGATCATCAAATTTTTGGATTTAAAACTCAAAGGCAAAAATCAGAAAGATATATACAAGATTTTAAAGAGATCTTTAAAATGTGTTTCCAGAATTATGCATAATGACGACAAGGGTGTAGTAAAAAAAGACCTCAAAGACAAAGAATTACAACCATGCGCGATTACAGAATCATTCTAAGCATGGCATCTAGAAAAAATATTTCATTGCGAAAAATTGCATTCAAATTCGGAGTGTCAAACAATACCATTCGCAGAAAAATATTGGAATCTAAACGAATAACTTTTAAGAAAATGTTGAAGAGAACATGCGTAAGAAAACACTACAAAACTGAACGTTTAAACTGAGCTAAGAAAATGCTGTCTTATGATGATAGATGGCTGTCAACAATATTTAGTGAGGAGAAAAAATGGAACTTGGATGGATTAGATGAATATACATTTTACTGGTATGATTTAATAAGGGAACAAATAAGATTTTTCAGTAGACAGAAAGGTGGAGGGTCAGTAATGTCTTGGGGTGGTTTTGGATTTAATGGACAGACAATTTTGCATTTTGTAGCAAGAAAATGAACTGCTAGGGTTGACAACAAATCTTAGAGGACCATTTTATACCATTGAATGATTTGCTAGGAGGACCAAGCTGTGTATTTCAACTTTCTAACTCTGCAAAGATGTGGCTTAATATGAATAATATCAATGCCATGTACTGGCCATCGCTTAGTTTGGACTTAAATCCCATGGAGAACATGTGAGGGCATCTAGCCCGAAAAGTATATGAAAATGGACGCCAATATTTTCCCACCAAGGACCTTACAACAGCGATAGAGCAAGCATGGTATGAACTCTCCCCAGAGGTAATTCACAACGTAGTACGTTTGATAGAAAACCGTGTATTTGAGTTGACTGAAGCTACTGTAAACTCTATGAAATACTAACATTTATAACCGTGTTCCTTAACCTTAAATAATCCATAAAACAAATGTCTATAATTATGGTACACCCTATTTTCTGTTTTTCTAAATAAATTCAGTACTTGTGTTTTCTAATAAAAATTAGTCCTAACTTGTGCTTTATGCTGTGTTTGTAATTAGGCGCATATAAAAAAAATTATGCCGTTCTCATTTTTACTGTTCGATGTATTTTATGCTTTTGTCAATATTTTGGGGACAAACTGCACATATATATAATTCAAAATATTTCCGAATAATGACTTAATACTGACATTACACAAATATTGACGAAACGGTAACATCTAAATATTGGGAGAATTTTCCAAACAGTAATTGAAATATTGGCTAAATATTTTAAGAATATGAAAATTTAAATAAAAATGTAAATTGATTTAGGCAAGATGTAATTTATGTAAACATACGAACAAAAGCTAAATCGACCTTGAAATATAATAATACTCTCTTTTAAATATGAAAATCGTTATTATTTTCTTAATCTTTCTCAAAAATCTTTCTTCGTAAGAAAGGAAATATGACACCAGTAATAGTGTAAATAAATTTTCAAGAATATACTTCATTTTTTTTATGAAATTGGCATTAAGACTTGATACAAGACTAAATAATAAACCTTTTTTGTGACTTTTATCAAATTCCTCCGTTTAAATATTAAATATAATCAGGGAAATCCTAAACAAACATTCAAAATTGGTTAAATGCCTCTGTATATATTTGTAATGAAATATTCACATTATAATCATATTTCACCAGATTCTTTAAATAAAAAAGATAATTCGAATGTTAAAATTATCCGCATTAAATTTTCCTATCATTTTAATATAGGATATCTTCTTGATAATTCCAGAATTTTATATCCTGGCACGTCTGATTTTAGAGTTTTTCAAAATCTAAAAATTGATGCATATGGCAGGCAGCCTAAAGATACAAATATACAAATTCTTCTAAATATTTGGCTTGGCCTCAGCAGTATTTATTCTTTATGATGGGATTATTTAAATAGTTTTCAATATGACAGTCTAATATTAATTGATACATTTTATAATTTCATGAAAATGATTTCCTAAAACTAAAGAAAAATAATTTTTTTCAAGTTCTTTTAAAATAATTCCATGATTAATTTTCTATTTTTTCAAGATAGTTGCAAGTGGAAAATAATAGAAATGAAACTTGATTTTTTAACCGCATTTTTGCATAAACCACAGAATTTTTAAATACATAAATTTAAGAGATAAAAAAATATTATGCGATGTAGTGCTAAAAAAATAATCCGCTATCCTATCCTATGAAAAAGGCAAATTTTCGTTCGAAGGAAACAATAATTGGTTAGACATTGTTAGTAACATGTCACAAACATTCGTTAATGAAACAGACTTTCTAAGTTTCCCTAAAACACACTAATATCAGCCCAGTAGCGTTGTGGTCAGCACGCCTGTTTGTCACGTTACATGTCGCGAGTTCTGCTTCTGGCTGGGCAATGTTCACTCAATCTTTCATCCCTTTGGTGTCAATAAAATGAGTACTAAGCTTGCTTGGGAAACAAACACTGAGGGTCTCGCGCTGGGTTGATCACCTGGCCGGGTATATGCTGCATAGCACGTCCGGGCCAAGGGTCGTTAATGAATCAGACTCTATAATTTCCCCTAAAAGACACTAATATCAGTCCATGTACACTTTGGAAATGTATTTTTATAATGTAATGGAGCCAAGTGGACATCAGTACAGTAAAAAAACTCGATCTGATTGCGAAAAGCAAACTATTTTGAAATTTTCAGGCAGAATTAACTAAGAATTCGTTAAAATACTCCAGGCACCAGACATATTTTTTTTGTTGTTGTTTTACTGTGTTATATATATGTGTATATTATATATTGTTTTAATATTTTAGATGCATTATTAACCACTTCACCGACGACAGGTACGAAGAAACAGTGGTTTTAGCCCCGAGTTATCTCGGGGCAGATGGTGAAGTGTTTAAGATTGTCAACAATCTGTATTAAATTTAAAATGAATGGCAGAAGTCGTAGTTTTTTAATTGACTGATTCTCTTTTCAAATAAATGTTCATAACTGACGTCGCGACTATAAACGTGTTGAAATTGATGTCATTTTCATGTAGTCAATGTAAATTTAGTTCGTATATAAAAAAATTAAGTTTCAATTCCGAAATAATGCGAAATAAACTAGAATTTTATTAAATACTATTTGTGTGATATTTTTTAATTTTTTTCTCGTACTGTCAGCAAATTCGCATTTTTTTCGGTTACGCGAGATTTAGAAAAAAATACATTCGGAATTATAAAGCTGGTAGATTTTACTGTGGTTAAGTCAAAATTACATCAGTTTCTTCTGTTTTGTCTTTTTAGTAATTTATTTGGAAGTCATGCACTCAGCTCCGTTTTTGTCAAAGCCGTATTACTGTATTTATTTTTATTTTAATAGGAAGTCTATGTTTATCACAGACCAAACAGGGTGGTACTGATGATATTTAATATAATTAAACATAATGCATCCAAAATTTTCATGGTTATTCTTTTTTGATAATACATTTTTTTATTTGATGCTAACAACGAAGAAAATTTTCCATTATTACACTACATTTTATTGAACTTCATTTAATTAAATAGTATTTCAAGAATTTTTTAAATAATAAAATCTTTTGATCCCTCGAAAACTTTTAATAAATCATAAAACTATTCAGATTCCATTAATTGAACATTTCACAAAAGAATTTTTTAAATAAATTGATTCGAAGAATATTTACGTTAAAAGTACTTTCAAAACTGTATTATATATTTAATTTTCTACAACATGCATTTAATATTAATTTACTTTTGAAAGAATTTAATTTTCTGAAAGAATGATTTTTAAACTTCACAAAATCATTGGATTTTGACAAGAAAAAATTTATTTTCCAATGTAAAAGTTTTCGTCAAACAAAAGTGTTTTTGAGCATGCTGTATTAAGTATATTTTATTGAAGTAAGTATATCGTGTCACGGCTAATACTAATTAAACATGAAATATGTTTAAATCAATGAAAGCAGAATATTTATTAATTTTGTTTTGAGATTGTTTGTATGATATAGATCATGTAAACATAAAATGAAGTCGAATTGTAATTTTTTTCACATAAATGTAAATACAATATGATATTATTTTTTGTAAAATTTTATTAATTCTGAATTATTTCAGATTCATTTGTGATTTATAGATTCGAAAACAACTGAAAAACAAAAACCACAGAAACTGAATTTGTATTTCATTATTCAGTCACCTCCTTTCCTTTGCATTAGTCTGTATTTTGTTCTGATTTGTTCCAAAACAGATAATGAACCCCCCCCCCCAAAAAAAAAAAAAAAAAAATCAGACAGACAGAAAAATAATGTTTCTAGCATAAGTTACGAAAGACTTTTCCGACACGTACAGAATACTGTAAAAAACCTTCACTGTTTGATAATCTGAAATATGATATATAAGCAAACAAGTTTAAGTTGCGACCAGACTGAGGGGGCTACCAAATGGCATTAAGTCAACAAGCCCAGCCCATCTAAGTATGCCTAATTAGACGCCTGTTTACTGAAAGATTTGAAAAGTTTATACTATGTTATTACTGCTTGCAGCAAATTTGTCTAAGAGTGCTACTAAATAATAAAAGGTCTGAATTATTTGTGGCGGTGGTAATTTTAAATGAACTGCTAGTTATGATAGTAATGTACATTCTAAGTGTCCGCATAACGTTAGAAATATTAAGCAATGTATGTAGAGATACGTAACTTTTTCGAATGCTGTGGAAATCAGCAGACAATGTATGACTATTGCAAAAATTTTTAGAACACTACTAGTCCAGGCAATAGAGACCGTATAGGGGCTCTACCTAGCAAAATTCATGGTAGTTCTGGAAAAAGGCTTATTATATGTTTTTTGTGTCGCTGAATCCGAATTTTTAACTTCCCACCAAAATTTCCCCCGGCAACGCCCCCAAATTTTGGTAAAATGCCCCTCAAAAAAGGTTTTTATTAAAAAAAAACAGTTTTTTTATTGTTTTAGGGAAAAGTATCTAGAGATTCAGAAAATAGACAAAATTTGCAACAAATTAGATATATGACATTGTGACTTATGATGAAGGGTAAGGGGGGATCTGCCTCGGAACATGCGCGCGGTGCTGCTTGAACTAAGTTGCGCAATTCCAATTAACCACTCACACGTTTACATTCGCCCTACCATCTCCCCTCAAAACTTTCCCTATAAGGTTTACTTTAAGTTTTTTAGTCACTGAATACGAATTTTTAACTCCCCCCAAAATTTTACCCCCAACCCCCCAACCCAAATAGTTGTTTTTCACTTAAATTTCTTATTGTTTTAGGGGAAAAGCATTACGAAATCCAGAAACTAGACAAAAATTGCAACAAATAGGATATATAACATTATGACGTAGGATGAACGGGAAGGGGGGGGGCTGCGTCTGAAAATGCAATGCGGCGCTACGTGCACTAAGTTATGAAGTCCAGGCAATAGGGGATATTATCTGGCAAAATTAATACTAGTTCTGGATTTAGACTCACTTTATGTTTTTTGGGTCGCTGAATCCGAATTTGTAACTTCCCACCAAAATTTCACCCGGAACCCCCCCCCCCCCCTCCCCAAATATTGAATTTTTGAAAAAAATTGATTCTTGAGAAAATCGCGCGGGGAATGTTCCGAGGCAGCCCCCTCTCTCCCCGTTTATCCTACGTCATAATGTCATGTATCTAATTTGTTGAAAATTTTGTCTAGTTTCTGAATTTCGTAATGCTTTTCCCCTAAAACAAAAAGAAATTTAAGTTAAAAACAACTACTTTGCGGCGTTTTGGGGGGGGGGGGGATTTTTGGGTACGGGGGTGAAGATATTTGGGGGTAAGTTAAAAATTCGGATTCAGCAACCCAAAAAACTTAAAGTAAACCTTATAGAGAAAGTTCGGGGTGGAGATGGGAGGGCGAATGTAAACGTGTGATTGGTTAAGTGGAATTGCGCAACTTAGTTCACGCAGCACCTCGCGCATGTTCTGAGGCAGGTCCCCCCTTCCCCTTCATCCTAAGTCATAATGTCTTATATCTAATTTGTTGCAAATTTTGTCTACTTTCTGAATTTCTAGATACTTTTTCCCCAAAACAATATATATATATATATATTAATAAAAACCTTTTTTGGGGGCTTTTTACCAAAATTTGGGGGGGGGGGTTGCCGGGGGAAATTTGGTGGGAAGTTACAAATTCGAATTTAGCGACCCGTACAAAATAAAGTAAGCCGATTTCCAGAACTACCATTAATTTTACCATTAATTTTGCTAGGTAAAAATCCCTACTGCCTGGACTATACCTCTAAACACAAAATTACAAATTTGATGATACACATGTTCAACATTTTTTGTCAGATTCTTAAAATATTAGGCTCATAAAAACAGGGAAAATATTTACAATACAAAGTATCATTTATAAAGAGCTATAGATGTGTGCAACTCTAAAGTCTATGCAATTGTGAGATAAATCTGACAGATATTTGTTTCCAAGATGACGTTGGCTATTTCAGGAAATATTTACGCGATAACTACTAGTTATCGATATTTTAAAAGGAATATATATACATATATATATATATATATATATATATGGCGACCCTACCAGTAGTTGACTAAATAAAGTCAGTGCTACGGAAGTTTTATTATATCCCCTTCCTTTTAAGTTTTAGAGATAAACTAACATGATGCTACAACCCTTTATCAATGTCCAATAATGGACAAAAATGAAATCCGCTGAAATTAAATAGCAACAAACTTATAAATAAACATTTTTTTATATTGCCATTTTCCCAGTCGTTGATAAGGAGAAAGAAATCGATCGAAAATCTAAAAATTAATCTTTAAAATATCATCGTTGGGCTGTAAATAACAATAATTCTTATAAAACAATTAGTTGAAATAAAGAAGATGGAAGTGGATTAATTTAACTTACCATAATTGTCTCCAATTAATCAGAAATAAAATGTTTACACTTTATAATAACAAAAAAATCCTAAAATGGCTTCACTTACTGCAGACAGCTGACAGAAATGTGACAACAGGTGCAGCATCACTCAGCAAATATATTAGGGTAAAGTAGCTGAATTTGGACCACTTCGATTATTTTCAGGTGTAACTCACATAATTTTTGGAATATCTGCAAAAAAATCGCTACACAGGGTCAATCTATTCATCTACTAACTAAATAAATCTTTATATCAATTTCTTTTTGAAAAGCTTAAATTTTATTTTAATTTGAAAAATTTGTCAAAAGTAGTCCGAATTCAGCAATTGGTCTCCTAAGTTGGACCCTAGTCTCCTAAATTAAACCAAGCAATATCAGGTTGTTTTAATGACTAGGGAATATAACTAATTTTATTAAAAGCAAAGTTTGCGATTAATGAAACAATCCCCCAAAATAACAGCAATGAAAAATAATTAAATCAAATATCTGAAAATAAGAGCAATTGTTTTAAATAAAAATGTATTCAAAATATAAAACAAAGTCATCAGTAATTAAGAACAGAAATTATGGAACTAATAACCAGTTACTTAAATATCATGTAAGAAGTGATGCAAAGCTTACACGTGAATTTCGTTTATTCATTTTTTATTCCAGCGAGCACAACATTGAAACATATTTGGCAATCTGAACTCCGAATAATTTCTGCTAACTTATTTTTCTTACACATTAGGCAAAACCAATCATCCCTGTCTAGATTTTTCTTTTTAAATTCTGAATCATTAGAATTTTTTTTTTTTTTTTTTTGCAACAGCAGTTTTCTCTACATTATGTTTGTAGTTCTTCCTTTGCATCATGTTCTTTCCAATTGCATTACGCCTAGTTTTCTAAAACTTGATGTTCCAAATGTTTTTGTGCTGTGAGAGTTCCCTTTTTGTCGTTTTTTTTCCCTTTCAAGGTTTACTTTATATTGCGAAGATGTTAAAACAGCTGTTTTTTGGCTCTCTCTGTACTTTGATTTAACTGAATTTAGTAAGAGGGATAACATTTCTAATGATTCTGTGACTCTTGTAGGAGGGATTTGTAGCTGCAGCCTTCTTGTAGGTCAATTTCATCACAACTTACTCTCTCCTTTTCGTTTTCTAAATTTTTAACAGCTTCTGCTGTCACGGGTGTTTTTCTTCCATACAGTTTATCTCTGTCTTTTTCAAAATTTGTCAATTTTATTAAAAAAGTGTTTAAAAAAATATGCTAATTTGAAAAAAAAAAACCGCTACGATTAATCAAACGCAAACGCAAAACATCATATATTCTAACAGAGTTGATTTCAGGGGACCCCTCCCAGGCGCTTTAAAATAACCACTCCCCAAAGAATGTTTGAGATTTTATGCGTTTTAATGGCCTTTCAAATTTATTGCATAAACGTGTAAAAATATTTTTATGTTTATATAGGTCAAATAAAGCGATTGTTCCAGATATGAAAAGAAAAATAATATATTTAAAAACTTGCATAGTGATAGTAATCCATTATTAAAAAAAATAGTGTACAAAGCATACAGCCCTCGAAATTCATTACTTACTTTTCAAATTTATAATCGTATATCTGTTCCAATTTAAGCAACTTAAATTGGTCCATTTAAGGCAACTGCGCCATTTTTTAAAACAGATAATCTCAAGACTAAGAACGAAAACGAAATCAAACAGATCTGCGTGAAAAATATGCATAATAAATAGATGAATTTAGATATTTATATGAAAACATAACAACTTACTTTACTTTTAAAGCATTCCCTTACGTTTAGTAGGAAAAAATTAGATGAAAACAGCTAATTTTAGATTTTTTTTAAATTGTCTGAAAACAGTACGTGGCAGGCGGGTGCTTCTTCAAATCATAAATGAGGTCATTCTGATAAGTAGAATTTCAGAGGTAGATGGCATCTCCTGTAATAAACGGCAGAATGGCAACGGTACATTTAAAGCGGTGGTCCAAATATGGCTACTCTCCCCTATGTCTAGTGCCACGTATAAAACTCATTTCCGCTTGAAATAGCGCAATATTTCAAATATTTGATCAGATACTGGAAGGATATCAACTAATTGCGGGGTCACCCTATATATAGCGTATAAACGAACGATGTGAAAATCGCATTGCACATTTGAAAGCTCAATTTTATCAATTAAGATCTTAAGACGGAAAAGTATCCTTAATGTTTTGTTCAGCCCTGTATATGACCTATAGCTTTGTATATATACTACATAGTATACTAAAATTTTGTTCAGATTGCAAACGCATAACACAGTTGAAAATCCCCTTTAAGCAATTTCTGTCAGTAAACGGAAATTTTACTTACCGAATTCTTTTGCGGAGGACTGTTTCTCATCTTTAGAATTTACACACATCATGTAATATGCAAAAAAAAAAAGTTAAATTTGAAAACGCATTTCTAGCAGTTATCGCTCTTAAAGAGTACTATAACCAAATATTTTGTGTTTTCCTGTAAATTATCCACAAGTGCTATGACACCATATTCTGAAAAAAACATTTTAACCCTTTATCTATAGACGGTACTTATAAGTACCATTGAAATAATTAGTTATAAAATTCAATTAATACATCGATTAGTTGTAATACAATTTTAAATGAGTTATAGATACATTACATTATCCTCAATAGAAAGTTGAAATTTTAGTGCACAATTCACCATGATTTTTAATAAACATATGTAAGATACACAAAATGTAAATACATTGCTTACAGGTGTCAAGTATGATAAAATCCTTTAAAAAAACATTAAAGTCATTTAAAATTCATAACGTTTTCTACCGACACTTACTCGGTCATCCTCAGTGAAAAACTAACAGCTGTTCTATCTCCGCGTCTCTAGCCTTGTCCGGAACAGACCATTTCATTTCAAGGGTGGATTGGAAAATAAGGGGGGGGGGGACAGAAATACTATTCTTTTATCGAAAAGTACAGGTTTATTAACTATTTATTAATTCTTTCCAGACTGCGTGGATATCATATGATAATATATCGTTACAAACTATTTCTTTATTAGATATTATTTCCAGAGATTCTCTTATGATAGCTTCTTGGTGGTTGCTTGTATGGAAAATAATTTTGGCTCTATCGAAATCTACTTTTATAGGTTGAGTTCGTGCTAATCTTGATAATGCAGTGGGGGGTCCATTCAATCTCAGATCTGCTTCATGTTCCTTAATTCTGTCACGAAATTTTCGCAGGGTCATACCTATATACATAAAATCTCTATTTTCTTTCTTGGAGGGTATAATATATACTCCTGATCTATTGATGGCTTGGATAGGGTCAATTTTCGCATTTAACAAATCCTCTAATTTTGGGGGAGGGACTGCGATTAATGTAATACCAAACTTGAGGAGGGAATGCCTCATACTCTCAAAAAACCTTGGGATGTAATTAACTTTACAGAATTTCAAACTTTTAATTGGAACTGTATTTTGCCTTTCTTCATTTTTCCTTTTAAATCTGTTTATGATTTTTTCAATGAAATGAGATGGAACAGAATTCTCGGCTGCTATTTTTCTAATTATATCTATTTCTTCATTAAGGAAATGGCTTGGTCAAACTTCAAATGCTCTTTTTATATAAAAATTGAAAGGTGCTAACTTGTAATTTAGAAGGTGAGCTGCAGTTAAACGGGATAGTGGAATTAGACCTGTTAACTTTCCTAAAAACTGTGCGATCGAGACTCTGTTTATCCATATCTCTGATTAGTTGTGCATCCAAAAAAGCCAGATTTTGATCTTGTTCTATTTCTAATGTAAATTTAATTTTGTTGTCAAAGCTATTGATTTTATCTAGAAATGAGTATAATGCAGTATTGCATTATGCATAATGCATAAAGCATAATGCATTATGTATAAAGTATAATGTTAGTTTTTCACTGAGGATGACCGAGTAAGTGTCAGTCGAAAACGTTATGAATTTTAAATGACTTTAATTTTTTTAAAGGTTTTTATCATACTTGACACCTGTAAGCAATGTATTTACATTTTGTGTATCTTATGTATGTTTATTACATTATCCTGTTCCAAAAGCCTTATTGGTTACACAAAACAAAAAATATTTTTAACAGGATGATTTCTTTTGCCTTTGCTCTTTTATGATTTCTTGGTTTTGAAGGTGGGGGAGGAGATTTCTCAATTCGGAAATATTTTTATATTTCTATCATAATAACATTATATTTGTACATTTTCTAATTCTACAAAATGCTAAGAAAAATATTTAAAATAAAAGATTTGAGTCAGGTAATAAATATTACACAAAATCACTGTAAATTCAAATTTAATTAATACTTTTAAATCCTTCTAAATTTCTTTTAAAATTTAATAAATATTTATGCAAATATTCTAATGTAATTTAAACAATTCTCGAAAAATGCTTTAGAAGATAAAATCTTCATGAATTCATAATTTAGTACATAAAGGATTCATATGCACCTCAGTATTTTTTATCAAGTTCTATGCGTATAAAATAGCTTAACGTTATTGAAATACCATAAAAAGGATTTTCCTCTCAAAACTGTGTTGTAACGGATTTTTTTAGGTGTCACGGTAAAGTAGAAATGCTACACACTTCATTTTTAATATCGAACATGCCACAATAAAGTATCACTCATTACCCAAATAACAACCCATACTCAAATAACATACATTAATTAGCTAGAAATTCTGGTATATTTAGATGAATTAGAGCAGGGACAGACAATTATATGACTAGACAAATCGAAGTAATAAACATTTTTCGCTTATGTGGGAAAATGTTAAAAACAGAGAATGTTCTTTTTGCACAAAATGATTAAAAATAAACCGTACGGTTGTGGGAATAAAGTAAACATACCCTACTAACTGTGTAACAAATCATAAAATAAAGTCAACTTTTAAATTATGTATATAAATTTTGCTTAGGGGGCCATCTACATATCAAAACGAACCCAATTTTTTATTTATTTTTTTTATTTTATTTATTTTTATTTATTTATTTATTTTTTTTTTTTTTTACAGCAATACCCAAGTTTGTAACCACAATCATTTCTACACACTTCAATTAATCAAAAGAGACATTTTCATGAAATTCGTACGATTAGTTTAACAGAAATTAATTATCTTAAAATTATCCTATTTTAGTGTTGTAGTCCAAATTGAAGTTCGGTACTCGATTATTGAAATGCTACAGAATGACTATGTCCCTTCTATTAATGTATTATTTCTTGCCAATTTCACCGTTTCAATTGCTTAATATGATTCTATTATTGCCAGCCGAAATATTTCAATAAAACAGTTAAAATATTTTATTTTCAAATTATGCTTTCCTACACATCATAGACTTAAAGGATTTAAGGGGTGACTTAACATCTTCAACTTAAGACTTCAATTAAAGAGTCTCAAGACCCTTAAAGCTTCAAAAGTTTCGAAATTTCAAATTTTTTTAAATGTTAGACTTCTATCTTTTCTGAACATTTTCGTATGATTGTTTCTTTGAAATTTCCAAAAGCATAGAAGTTATGGCTTTTAAAATTATATCCGCTTAATATCTTATGCGCGTACCCGAAACATTGAAGTCATTCTTCTCCAAAGGACGTTTTTGGACACATAACGCGCAGGATATCTCAAAAACTTCTGAATATTTTTTCATGAAATTTTCAAAACATATGTTTCCTATTACTTTGTATAAATAGAACCTAAAATTTCTTTTTTTATTATTCAAAAAGTAGTTTTTTAAGTGATTATACTGTTGAAATTTTAAAAATTTTGTATTAGCTAAATACAACTTTGCATTAAAAATATAGAAAATACATTAAATACAAAATTATTTAGTCTCAGAGTAATTATTACTAACGGAAGTATAATTAGACCCCAAAAAGTTCATTCTAGTTGCAAAATGTATTGTAATCCTGCGCGTAAGCTGTTACACCAATTTTCTACTCGGCAAATGCCTGATAATTTGTAGCCCCCTATAAATACTAATTTTGCATCTCACAATTTTTTTTTAATTCATGAAATGAAAAAACATTTTTATATCTTTCAATCCCACTAAAAATTGTGCTTTTAAACCAAATACGTTTTAAGTTATTAAATATTGAAAATTGTCTTTATAAAAAAATTCCAATTTTAAGAGTCCTGAGACTTTAAATCCTCATTTTGACTTTTTTTACTGATAATTCGAATACTACTTTAAATGAAAATTGAGAATTGAGAATTTGCATAAAGCAGGACATAATAAATATAAACCTATCAAAAAAATTGAAGGTTGCAATTCATATTTTTTTCGAATATTAATTTCATTATTCATAATTCATATTATAATTTTTTATTACAAATTCAATGTATTTATGTTTGGGTATTTTAGTACTATAACCATACACAAAATGATCCCATTAGGATTATAATTTCTGGGGGTATTAAAGAAAAATACGAAAATGTAATTTAATATTAGAAGCTCTAAATTTTGAAAGTTTATAAATCAAAAACTTATCATCTTTATGATTTGAAATTTCGTTTCCAGGTATAGGTAGAATGGCAGATTTAAAATATTATGTCAAAATTGGATGTTGCCATTGAAAAAAAAGTTTGGTCTGGTTTTGATTTGTAGATGCCGTGACAGAGTTCTCTCACATATCATTTTTCTTTAAAATTAATTTAAATAATTTTTTGGGCTTTTGAAACGTGTTGTTTTTTCCCTTCGTTATGTTAAAATTTTTAATTTAACTCTATGCTTAAAATCCATATCGAATTTTATCAGTTCGGTTTTTTCTTTCTTTCAATAACCTCCTTAATTTAATGGAATAATTTTCAGTTGATGATTTGTAACCGTTACTCGCAGATGCAATTTATTTTTCATTAACATTTGAGCTGTTAAAATAAAATAAAACAGAAGAGTTAAAAGCACCTTCCTTTGATATTTCAATGTATGTTATTTTTTTTTCTTTTGCGTCGCGCACGAAAGAAATAATTCAGCCTCGTTTTCTACTTAAGTAAAATGCCGTTGCAATAAAATATCAAAAATGTAAAAAGATTGTATAGTAGGGTTTGAAATGTTTTCCAGCTCGATTTTTGTGCCAAGTTTGATATTTTTTTTTATTTTGTAGCTTTTGACATGTAGATTCCAAATATCTTAGGTGCCATTTTTTTCTTCCATATTTTTGAGGTGATTTTCAAGATGGCGTCCAAGATGGCTGCCATTTACTGACTTTTTTAATATTTGTAGGATATTGTTGACCAATATATCAAATTATATGTTTTGGGGGTCAAAAAATTCAAATCTACAATCAAAATAGGCATAAATTGTGTTATTTATTATTTATTTATAAATTTACTACAAAATTACTAATATACTAAAGGCATAGAGTTTCACATCACTATCGTTTTGGCATGCAACGACCTTCTTTTTGAAATACTGCCAAATTCTACATTGATTATTTTTCTGCAAGAAAAATGCAACTCACTACGTGAGAAATTGCACAATTGTGAAGTTGAAGCTAAAACTTTGTTTAAAGAGATCAGAGTAGCAGTTGAAAAAAATTGTCTTCCGCATATTACACAAAGCTGTGGTGATATGGCAAAGTTCTTACTACAGTATATGAACCAATTTATATCTTTGCTACGTTTCATCCGTGCCACTTGTCAAGGAAATTAGTCATTGTATCTCGCGTCATTAGAGGAACAAATCAAGTATTATTTTGCTCATGATTTATTTCATTATGCCGGACTCATTCCAGTATACATAGCACAGATGAAGGACCTTAAAATAACATATCCAGAAGTATGGAATGCTCTCGAATCTATTTGTTTTGCAGTATCCAAATGTGCAGTTTACGAAACTATTTTCAGAAACTATTTTTCAGTTATTGGTTTAACGCAAAAGGAAACACCCGCGAAAGGTATTTCTTGTGTGCACAGAAGTGTTACGCATTGTTTCAACTTTCTTTGAAAAGTACTGTCCAAATGAAGTCTCTAAGCAGCCCAGGAAATACTATCAACTTTGGACTTCCGTGTCACTAAGAATTTTTCACAATGCAGCCATCGTCAAAGAGAGTATTCGGAATCGGTGTGGACGAAACTCTTTCCAAGATAATACCACACTAATGAATATTGCATCCTCTATGAAAGTTCCAGAATCTGCGAAGGATGATATTTTGAATTGTCGTCCAAAAAGGCGAATTGGAATTCGAAGAATTTGTAAGAGATAGACTAATTCGAGAAGATAGGCAACTTCTTGCTCGTTTTCTTGTTGTTATGGAATCAAGACCACAAATATCTACATACCTAAAAGATGCAATTGGAAACTACAAGTTTTCTGACCAAGATCATTATTTTCTTCTGATGGATATCTTCATATTCCATCTGACAAAAATTCCTTATTGCAGAATTAGAGCAATATAATCGATCCCCCATACTTGAATCATTAGAATCCTGGATTATTTCTCCGATAGAAAAAGTTTGTATTATAGATGTAATGAAAATCGTACAATCAGTAAAAAAGACACCTGCCATGAAAACTTGGGAAGACTTCGCAAATGCTTTTACCGAGATCATTATGAAAATGACACGCGGATACACTGAAGGGAGAATAATATTCGACTTGACCAATAACTTGAGCATTCATTGAAGGAGCAAACTAGTAAGAAAAGATTGGGGGCGACAGAACCTATTAGATTTACTATTACAAATAGTACCAATATAACGTTGGTTTCATTAAAGACGTTTCTGTCACATAATTAAACAAAATCACAGCTGGTTGAGTATCTCGGGAATAAATTACTACAGGTTTTTGCTGCTAGTGAGAAGAAAATTGTTGTCGGTTTCGGCAGTAAGGCATACAGTAACCGCGCGAATGTTTTCGATTCACAATTATGTGATCATACACATGAAGAAGCAGACACCATTATACATCTTCATGTACTTGATATAGTGAACCATCATGATAATTATGAGATCGATGTATTTTCGAAAGATACTGACATTTCCATATTGCTGATTGACTTGGTTTCAAGTCATCTAGTAAACAGTGAAATCAATTTTGTTACTGGTCGAGACAATAATCACAGAAAAATTAATATTAATGAAAGATGTCGAGCAATCGGAGCTCATAAAAGCAAAAGGTTTACTAGGTTTACATTCATATATTGGTGGAGACTGGAGAGGAAAATTTGTAGGTATTTCAAAACAGAAGTGGATAAAAGTGTATATAAATCTTCAGTGTGACGATAATATTATAACAGCTTTTCAAGAACTTTGGAAACCTAATGTTGATCCATTATCCAATCTGTCGTCGTTTGAAAAATTCACCGACTGGACTTATTTGAAAAATAGTTATTTTTAAAGGATTTCAAAGTGAAGATGGCACTTTTGCAGAACTAAAAGTTTCGAGGTTGAGAAATTACCATCGACCCTTAGAGCATTTGAAGTCACATAGTCTAAGATCCAACTTAATTTGCACCATTGGAAAGGGCTACAGAAATCCTCGACCTACAATACCCCCACTTATTGGCATTGGTTGGGAAAAAAATGGCGAAGGAGTAATTTATCCAGTCAAATGCCTGGAGTTACCTACGCCCAAAGGAGTTATTGAACTTGTGAAATGTGAGTGTAAGAGATCATGAACAGTTGGGAATTGGTCTTGCTTAAAGAATTCTCTAGTTTGTACTGCCCTTTGCAAATGCAGTAACTGAAACAATATAAAGGACTATCAAAATCAGCACAGCGATAGCAGTGATTCAGAAGAGGATGCATAACATCATAGTACTGAATATACATATAAATGCTGTTTTTAATAATTTTGTTCAATATGTTCAATAATTTATGCTATTTCATTTAAATACTTTGGCTGTGTACAATTGGTTAATAAAACGCTAGTACATCTAATGTCTTTCATATTTTTGTGCTTTATGTGCATCGTATCGCTTAAAACACTTAAAAAACTCAATTTACTCCTAATTTTATTATATATTTGTATTTCTTAATCCTGAAAACATATAATTTGACATATTGGTCAATAATATGCCTCAAATATTAAAGAAGTCAGTAAATGGCAGCCATTTTGGACGCCATCTTGAAAATCTCCCCCAAAAATGTGTATAAAAAAATGGCATCTAAGGTATTTAAAATCTACATGTCAAATCCTTCACAATACAACAAAAATATCAAACTTGGCACGTCAATCGAGCTGGAGCCACATTTTACAACATTTCAAACCCTACTAGTATTTCGGAAGCGGCCTTTAAATCACTTTTCATGTACTTTAAATTTACTTGTCAGTTGTTTTAACATATGCCTTTTTCAGCATTTCGCAATTATAAGTAGCACTCATTTAACATAATCATTTGTTTAGATAAACACTACCAGGTTTTATGGCGTCTCTAAGAAATACATATGTAGAGCCGTTATTCTGGCAACCACCTTGCATCACACGTTTTTCATTGTTTTTATCGGGGTTCCTGGATTTTGGGGTAATCTTTTGGCTCGCAAATAAACCCTTTGCCTGCTTTTCGTTCACACTGCTAATGTTTGAATTTGGCGATGTTGTAGCGCCAAGTGTTAGATGCTTCTTATGAAATCACTCACTTTTATCTCGACCTGTGAAGATGTTAAACCAAGTGGTCTTGGGTCACGCTTGGGTCATGCCTGTTATACACGAATTTTTTCTCTCTCACTGTTGATACTTATGAGTAATATTCTTTTTGTAACTTACTTAAAAATGTTAAATAAAATTTACTAGTTCCTGTAATGAATGGTTGGAGTTTTTTTTTTTTTTTTTTTTTTTTTTTTTTTTTTTTTTTTTTTTTGCATTTAAGTGAACCATCCCACTGAACCACGTCATAGATGCCACTCTAAGCAAATTTTATATACACCATTTAAAAGAAGACCTTATTTCCAACCTTTTTGTAACCAGTAACTTTCTTCTATTATAATTAGTTGAAAAGTTAGTAGGTTTGTTTCATTTATCCCCACAATTCTATATTAAAATTTACCCTAGTTTTGAGAAACCGAAAGAGAAATTTAACGTTAATAGCATAAACATTGAAATTAACGTACACAATCATTTTAATGGCACTGATTTGTTGTTTTAAATGAAGATGTTGCTACATTTAACCTCAACAATATGGGATATTAAAATTTCCTTTCGCTTTTATCAAATTAATAAGACTAGCTATTTTTATGATAAAATAGTGTTAAAATATGATTGGACTATTAACATAAGATGCGGCTTGAACAACAAGCAATTGAATAAATTAATAATAGCTCTATTTTAAAAAAGTATCTAAAGCTGTTACTGCAATAATGAATTTATTGTGAAATTTTAATGTTTTAAATTTATCTTCAAAACCCTATTACACATAAAACTTGGAAACAGAAAACCACGAATTTAGAGGAGTGTACGATAAGTAAAATGAAGTGAACAGTTTTTAATGGAATAATTCTTTTATGTGCTATTTAATGTTGAAATTGGTTAAGGGGGTCCGGGACACATTTTAAAATAATTTTTATTTATAGAGTTAAAATTCAGAGTTTTTTGTGATGATTAACCATATCATGTGTAAACAAAATCATATGATAAAACTTCTCATGATTTAAAAAATATATAAAATTTAAAGTTTATTAGAAAAGTGGGGTATTTTAAAATCGTTTTAACTTGAAATATTATTTGTAGAATTTCAATTTTTTATTCTTTAAATAAACAGAAATATATAATTTTAATTTTATTCAGAATTTTAAAAAATATTTATAAAAAAAATTAAAGATATTTAAATGAAAAATTAAAGAAAAAATAATGTAACTTTTTAACAAAATCATATTTTCAAAAGTAAATATTTTTTTTCAAATTTGCTGAATCAAAATTAAAGTAAATTAATTGAAAAGGACAAGTTCCAAGTTTGAACCATATATCTTTAACGGTTCTTGAGGTATAACCATTTAAATACGAGAAAAGGTGAAAAACCCCATCTTGAAGAAAATCGCATTTTCACAAGAAGTCGTTTGCATGACAACCATTGCTCGTAAGATAGATTTTGAAAACAAACCAAAACGAAAAAAATAACATGTTTTGTTCTAATAAGGATATAAACAGGAATTAAGCATCATTTTAAGCAGAAAAAGGCAGAGATTTTTATTTTTATTGCAATAAAATGTTTTTAGAAAATTTGAAGGTTTTTATGTCCCGGACTCCCCCCCCCCCTAATATATGTCAATTACATACGATTTATACGATAAGAAATTATTTAGAGCAATTTGAAGTACTTTTGCAACGGTATTCGTGACTAGTTTTTTTTAATGCAGTGTCAAATTTTTTATTTTTATTTTTTTTAAGTTTCTTTTTCAATTTTTTTACTTAATTTTTTTCTATCTGTTTAGAGATTTTATTCTTAGTTTCAAAAAGCTGTTTTTATATACAAATGCGAGTATTTAAAAAGTCTAAATAATGTTTCCAAAATATCAATTTTTAATTTCAATTGAAACGTATCTTTACACGTGAATATTAAAGAAAAAAAATCATGTGTCAAGCACTGGTTGTGAAGCACGTAACAACACATTCAGAATATTTTTAAAAATCTTTGATGTTTATTAAATTAAAAGATGGTTTTATAATATATTTGAAAATACGAATTCAGCAACTAGAATCTACAGTACGAAAATTATTTGAATGTTTTTTTTTCCAGTCCGCTATATAATTTACGCACTGCATAAAAAAAGTTCCAGGACTGATTGCACTCAGGCCATAGAACACAGAGATTACGCTATTAAGCTTTTACGAGGTCTCCTCCCAATTGCATACAGTGCTTGGAACGAGTTTACAGGTCGATACTCGCCTTCTGGAACGCCTCAACTTCAAAACTATTATATGCTGATGTCACAGCCCCTCCAATATCATCTATAGACACTTATTGCTGCCCTTTCATGTTCAATTTCAATTTGGGAAATAAAAAGTAGTCCGGGGTGGACAAATCTGTTGAATATGGTGGGTGGTTGATGCACACAATCTGTCTTCTTGCGAAGAATTTCTGCACGAGGTTGTAAGGCGGTGCCTTGTCGTTCAAGAGGCACCAATTTCCAATGTCATCAAGTCGGGCGTCACATTCCGCATTCGATTCAAATGCATTCCTTTTATGGAATGCGTTTTCTGGAATATACCAGCCGCCGTGGGTGGTTTGATGTCATCAAAAACTGCACATGCTGAACATGTTTCTCATTTCAACTTGAACATGGACGACCTGATATTTCATCGTCTTCGGTCGACTCTTTTCAAACTGGAAACCTCGAAAATCATTCAAATACTAGCGAATGACTCATAGCATTTGCACCATACGCAGATTTAGTCATTTCGTAGGATTCTGTTGCCGAGTTTCGAAATTTACAACAAAATTTGATGTTAGTTCGTTGTTTTACTTTTTTTTTTCGGTGACAATGGAGCACACACACGCTTTACAGAAATGAACGCTACTAAGCCAGCAGTTCACAGAAATTAATGAAACCACCCTGTACGTATGGATGATGGTCGTTGATACGTCATCCCACCAGTTTCGAAGAAATAGCGCCATCCTCGTTTTTTACTAGCAGGAGTCCTAGAACTTTTTGACTGCATTTTGTATTGTTTTGTATATATCCAGCATTGTGAAAATATATTTTTTTGTTAATTAAGAAACACATAACGCATTTGAAAATTTCACACCAGCAGTTTCCGTCAAAAAAACGGAATTGTTCTCGAAATTTACGTATATAATAATTATAATAATATATTACTCGAAATATACCAAAATCTAGTTGCATTTAAAAACTTATACAACAACTGAAAACACTTCCAGCAAGTATGGCTCGTAGACAGCATTGTAACCGAATTATTTTGTGCGTCATATAAATGAGCGATAATCGCTGTCACTCATACATATACTGTTCCACATTCATTTATACAGGGTGTTTCCGAATTAAACCGACAATTTCAGAGTGGTGATAGTAGACATCAAGAGGATGAAAAAGATACATAGAAGAACATGTGGTCGAAAATCACGCATTTAATCAAACATACATCGAGTTCTACCCTCCTAGGTATATTTTAATAAAAATCTTAATAGATATTCTAACTTTTGTTGTAAGTATTAAAATATGACAATATTAAAAATGTGGTAGTAGTTTCCATTACACGTGACTGCAGTATGCACGCTCCACATTTTCCACTGCGACTACCACTTCATACGGTATCAGCGGTTGCTTGAGTACACTGTTCTTCCAAAACTTTTCATGATTTTATAACATATCACAAAAAACAAGTTACATCTCGTTAAATTTTCATTGAAATGTTTTTATTTTTCTCAAAATCCTTACAGTGCACCCAAGTTCAGTTATGATTAAACACCCAGTATTTGTGACTAAATAAGCCTTTTACGACCCCATGTTATTTGGCAATATTTTATCCTCTTGATAGATACTATCATCTCTCTGAATTTGTCGATCGAATTCAACAACACAATGCATATTGTGGAATACACCATATTCTACAGTAAGGATCTTGTAATGCCTCTCAATGCTGTTTATCAATTTTAATATCTTTGAAATTTAATTTGCGTAATATCCTTAAAATATATTGCAAGAAATATTTCACTATAGTTATATGACAATCCTGGAATATTTGCGCCAATTATAGCATAGAAAGACAGAGAGATAGCCATGCAAAACAGAAGGGAAACACTTTTGAACTACAATACATTTTATCTTATCTTTAAGAAGCCGAAAGAAAAATGTAAGATTAAAGGACACAACTCCGTTAAAATATTTTTTTAGAAACAAGAACTAATTTCATCAGTAAAGTTCCCAAATTATTCCCTTATCTTGGTTTGTCATAAATTTTGCATTTTTGTTTTCTGTTTCACAAAATGATCAACAATCATAAAATACACGGATAGAGAAAATACTCCCTTTTTCCTTAAACCTTTATATCCTGCATTTTTTATTTTAAAAAATGCTTCAACTCGATGACTATTTACGTTAATGTCTAAGATATTTAGAACAACATACACAGGGTGATTAAAAAAAGTTTATAAAATGACATCATCCAAGGTATACAACACGGATGAAAAATCACATAGGAGCAGTGTCGCAAACCACTTATTTAGTCGCAAATTCGGGGTGTTTCACCTTAACTGATTTTGAGTTGACGGTAATAACTTTCAGAAAACTGAAGTATATTATAATAAAACCTTTAACAAACATTCTCACCTTTGTTGTAAATGTGATAACGCTAAACAAAAGTGGTAGAAGTTTGCATTATACACCTCAACAATATGTATTTAACGCACCATATTTTGGGCTGTGATTATCAATTCATACGGTATCATCGACTGCTTGAACAACATGCTTTTGTAGATCTTTTCATGATGTTATCACATTTCACACAAAACAAGGTGTATATCGTTGCATTTTCATTACAATGTTTTTATTTTTCTCGAAATTATTACCGTCAACCCGGGTTCAGTTAGGACAAAAAACCCTGTATTTGGGACTAAATAAGTGGTTTGCGACCCTATGTTCCTGTGTGATTTTTTATCCTTGCTGTATGCCGGATTTGCCATGCCATTTTGTATATTTTTTTTATTTCCCTGTATAATAATAATTTGATTTTTAGATATTTTTCTTTATTTAAAACTGATTTAATAAATCCGCAGTTAGAACTATTTTAGCAAAATACTTACAACAATAATTAGCATAATAAACAAAAAATACTGTTATGAAATATCACAATTTTTATAAGAACAGTGTAGATAATTGTATTATGATCCTATCTGTAATAGAAAAATGTTTTGTAGTTGCAGGTTTTTTTATAACACTTTTTAATAGGATAATAGCTACACCAAAGTAAATGGTTGAGAAAATAACCACATTTAAAAATATTTAGTTTCGACTGTTGCACTGTGCTTTCTAAATATGATTGAGCAAATTAGTTTATATGAAAAGTGCAATCTACTTTCATTAGTAGACAAATTAAGTAAATTTTGCATTGAATTTCCTTAAATGGTACTTAAAAGAACCATCAGTATATAAAGGGTTAAATAGAAACTGGCGGCCCTTTCATATAATAAAGTCTAAAGAAGACAAAAAAATCTTATATAAAAACAACGAGACGGCAATTTAAAATATTTATTCAACAAAGTTTATTACTCTTCAAAATCAGACAACTTTTTAAATGAACAGGGTTATGCAAATAACTGAAAAAAGGAACGTAATGACATGCTGAAGTCATTTCTCATTATGAATCTTAAAACCGATTAATATACCTTATTAAGGATGTAGTTGCTAGAGAAATTATGTTTATTTATAATTATTAAGGATTTATCGATTTTAATGAAATAAGTCATATTTATGTTTTAAAACGCTTCAAAACATTCAGATTAATCTGAATAATTGATATAAAAACATCTAATATTCAAATTTAAAATATGTTAAATATGCATTGTAAAAGTAAAGACGAGTTTTACTGAAAAAAAGTAATGTGTATTATTTTTCATTAAGAGTTACAAATATAAAAAAAGTTGGAATCGAGAGTAATTTGTTAGAAGCATTATTATAACGTTTATCAGGAATTAATCTAGAAATGTATTTTAATAATTTAAGAAAGATACTTCATAACCTATACGTTTAATCTTGGGTTGGTTTTAATGCTTAATGTAAACTTTCGTTGAGTATAGATATTTAATTTCAAAGTAATCAACACGAGAATTCATTTTAAAGTTCGTGCGGAGAATTTTTAGAATGTAATTCACATTTAATAGTTTCACAAGAATGTGACATTTAGAATTATTTAATATATTTGAATTAGGGATGTGCATATATTTAAGGCTATGCCGTTATTTTTATGAAAATAATTAGCAGCATGATCACAGCAAATTATTAATCCATGTTTGTACAACTCTTGTTTATAAATTACACATGTTTATACAAATAATAACAAAAATAATAAACTATTAATCCATGTTAATACAACTCATGTTCATAAACTATACATGGTTATACAAATAATAACAAAAATACATACACACAATACATATTTCATTTGCCTGTGAAGAAAAGAGATAAGTTGGAGAAAAAATGAAAAGAATATACCGCATACATCTAATTACTCATCAATATTTCAATGTATTTCAATTATATTAAACATAGGTTATTTACTATTTATCTAAAAATATTAAATTATTAAATTTAATCTAATTACAAATTGTTTAAACATGGTAAAAATTGTTACGTAAATTGTTACGTGAGGTTTAAAATTAATTAAAGATTACATCGTTGGCCAAATTATAAGGACACTAAAAATGTAAAATATCCAAAATTTTAAACATTTGTATGTGTTAATAAACATTACAGAAAGAGGACACTTCTTTTAAATACTTTCTTAAAAAATATTTTTTTTTAAACATTTAAGAGATAGCAAAATACATTGTAATTTTTAGTAATCAAAATTATAAAGAGACTGTTTATAAGTTTGAATAAATGCAATTTTTATTGGAAATGTAACCACCTTTTTAGTACAGGCAGTTTTACATAAAAGTACAGATACATAGAACAAAAATTAGACAAATTATGTTGTTGTTATAGCTGCCAGGGATTATTATACAGGGTGATTCAGCTCGTCGGTGACAAACTTTAAGGATCGATAGAGCACACCTAGACGAACATTTTTGAATGGGGAATGTAGGGTCCCTGACGCGATGGTAAGGCGCTAGGCGCTTTCGAAAATTTGGGTGCCGAAATTCGAAACGTCATAAAAACTAGGGAAATGGTTAGATTTTCTTGCTTGTTGCGTCGAAATGATTCTGTTTGTTTAGACTTTCTTCAGTACCAATTTGATAAGCGTATCTCTTAAAACATGGATAGGGGGCGCTGCAGACTTTGGAGAGCTAGACAACAACTTTAAGCCCGTTATTTTGATAATTTAACACATGCTCGCCAAAGTTTATACTCTAACTTAAAGTTTGAACCCAAAAGTAGAGCCCTGCAAAAAGCGTAAGAGCCGGAATAAAATGTCAAAGTACAGGGTGGTCGAAACTCGAAGGCTCCTAGGAGATAAACAAACAGATTTCTTGACTTATGGCATGCATTTTCATGATTCTGTTTGCTGGGGCTCTCTGAAACTCAGTTGAACGGTACAAAAAGAAACATCGATAGGGGGCGCTTTGGGCAAAAAACATAATTCGTTGACATTTCGGACGCTAACTGGAAACGGGGCGCTACGATCAGTTAGAAACAAAACAAGAGAGTAATTTACTTATCATAAGAAGCTATTAAAACTGCAGTTTGTTTGTTTTTTTTTAACAAACATAGCTGGTTTCAATCATGCACAATGCGCGCAATAAAATTTACATAAGGTGCTTTTTGCTGATTTATGCAAAAGATATCGTACCATATCGATATGCAAAAGATACGTAATGCGTAGACGACAACGCGAGATGACGTAGTTGTATGCGCAGACACGTCTTTTGAACGTGCGGTACCTACTTAAGCTTCGGGTTACTTGTCTGCAGATCGGTAGTAGGATGGAACGGTACACAAACTCTGAATTGGCTGACATGCATTTGGCGTATGGCGCTGCTGGTTGTAATGGACGAGCCGCTCAGCGGTTGTACGCCGAGCGTTACCCCAACAGGCAAATCCCCTGCCATGCCTTCTTCGCTCGAGTACACCAGAGGTTGTCCACAACGGGATCTTTCGACGGAGGCAGGCCTGAACGGGAGCGATCAGTGAGCACCCCCGACAACGAAGAGGCTGTGCTTAACCTGGTTGAGGACAACCCAGGTCTTAGCACGAGAGATATCGCCAGACATGTTGGCATTTCGCAAGCAACTGCGTGGCGCATCTTACGTTCCCGGAATCTGCACCCCTACCACATCCAGCGGGTGCAGTTGCTCAGAGAGCAGGATTTTGGCCCTCGAGTGGAATTCTCAAGATGGTACTTGGCGATGAGATCCAGGGATCCCCGTTTTGTAAACAGCATTTTGTTTACGGACGAGTCCACCTTCAGCCGGGAGGGAATGTGGAACGCCCACAACAGTCATGTGTGGTGTGATGAAAATCCACATGAAACCAGAAGCCGAGCAGCCCAGGAGCGTTTCTCAGTAAATGTGTGGGCCGGCATTCTGGGGGATTGCCTCATTGGCCCTTATTTGTTACCTGAACGGCTGACAGGTGGAAATTACCTGATTTTCCTGGATCAAGTGCTGCCGCAGCTTCTGGATGAGGCGCACGTACCCGAAGGTTCGCGTCGCCAGATGTGGTTCCAGCACGATGGAGCTCCGGCCCATTACACGAACGACGTGCGTCTCCATCTAAACGCAAGGTATGGCCAGCGGTGGATCGGGCGTGGGGGTCCAGTTCACTGGCCTGCCCGATCACCAGACCTCACCTGCTTGGATTTCTTCCTTTGGGGTTACCTGAAGGCCGAGGTATACCATACACCTGTCAGCAGTGCTGAAGAACTTGTGGCGCGCATTGTGGCAGCTGCAGGGCAGATCAGAGATACTCCTGGCATTGTTGGAAACACACACTCCTCAATGCGACGGAGGTGCGAAGCCTGCATCATGGCCCAAGGTCGAAATTTCGAGCATCTTCTGTAGTGTTATTTTTTGTAAATAAATTTCCAGTATCATTGATGTTTTTGGTCTAAATTTATTCAGAAGTGTTGAGCAGAGGTAGAAAATGTGTTTTCATTATTACTAACTGATCGTAGCGCCCCGTTTCCAGTTAGCGTCCGAAATGTCAACGAATTATGTTTTTTGCCCAAAGCGCCCCCTATCGATGTTTCTTTTTGTACCGTTCAACTGAGTTTCAGAGAGCCCCAGCAAACAGAATCATGAAAATGCATGCCATAAGTCAAGAAATCTGTTTGTTTATCTCTTAGGAGCCTTCGAGTTTCGACCACCCTGTACTTTGACATTTTATTCCGGCTCTTACGCTTTTTGCAGGGCTCTACTTTTGGGTTCAAACTTTAAGTTAGAGTATAAACTTTGGCGAGCATGTGTTAAATTATCAAAATAACGGGCTTAAAGTTGTTGTCTAGCTCTCCAAAGTCTGCAGCGCCCCTTATCCATGTTTTAAGAGATACGCTTATCAAATTGGTACTGAAGAAAGTCTAAACAAACAGAATCATTTCGATGCAACAAGCAAGAAAATCTAACCATTTCCCTAGTTTTTATGACGTTTCGAATTTCGGCACCCAAATTTTCGAAAGCGCCTAGCGCCTTACCATCGCGTCAGGGACCCTACATTCCCTATTCAAAAATGTTCGTCTAGGTGTGCTCTATCGATCCTTAAAGTTTGTCACCGACGAGCTGAATCACCCTGTATAACTAATTCAATATCTGTAATGCATAAAAATTGCATTATATTTACATTAAAGCTCCCCATTGCATTCTATTTACGTTGAAGCTCTCCATTGCATTCCATTAGTTTTTTTTAACGCTTCTGTCATGCAATCTATGTAATCAATAAAACTATGGTATATTGTTATCAGTGCTTCATTTTTTCCCAGATTTTTATACATGGAACTATGTATTTTCTTGTTGGAAAAGAAATTGTTTTTTATCCAAAAGCAACCATATGCCAAAATTCGCGCTTTTTTAAAATACAAATGTACAATTTAGAGTTAATTAAAAAAATTATAATAACATCAGAAGTTTTATTTTGGGTTCACACAGCATCCAGAACTATGATTCCACTCCATACGTTTAAACGGCTAACTGTTACGTGTTTATTTCTCTAGAATTCATGCAATTATTAAATTATAACTCCGCATGAATGAAAAATGATTCATATATGCTGTGCATAAAGTTTTAAATTGTTACATGTTCGATTTGGGAAGGAATTGAAACGTTGCAAGTGTCTGTTAAAATTAAGGCCAATCCATCAGTCATGTTTTCGGTTGCTGTGTCACCTTAAGTTAAAAACAATTTAGTTTTTGTTTCGAAGATGATGAACTCAAACGTGCACATACGTATTTTGGACACAAAATTTTGTCATATGGTGGCTGTTAGAATGTGGAAAATCAATTTTTGAAAAAAAGAATGCATCGTACCATATTTCAAATTCTACGACAAAAAGGTTCAACGGTAAGAGTATCCCATTATTTTATTCGTTATCTCGACATCATGATATGAACAATATTAAAATTGAATAGATTGGAATCGTGAACTATCTGTATATAAATGGCAGGCAATACTTCAACATTACAAATGTTAAGCAAGATTTTTACAATATCTCGCTAACTTATATCCACGTAATAAATAATTATAATTATTGATGAATTTTGATAAATAAATAATTATAATTATTTATCAAAATTCATTCCGAGCATGACGAATCGCATGATTTAATATAGCGAGAATGAAAGCGGTTACATTTCATTTTAAAATAAGTATGTATCAGAACATATTGGAAACATCTTTATGATCATTATAAAATGCCGGTACCTGCTTCCTGTTTTGTTAGCCTGTAAAGGTAAATAAAGCCTGTAATCAAATTTAAATAAAATTTCACGAAAATAGTTCAAAAGCGTTGCGTCACATTCAAGTTTTTGTTCACTGTGGCTATAGATATATCATCTATTTATATAAAATGAAAGTCTCTGTGTGCCCGCCACAATTCCGGTAGGACCGCCTCATTGAAATGAGTAATTGTTGAAAAATACTAATGCAGGGCTACCACAGTAGCGCCAATTGTTGGCCAACTTGGCGAAATATGGCCAAATTTGACGTCAAAAAAAGTTGTCATATTTGAAGCCAACTTGGCAATAGCTGGCTAATTTGGCGAAATCCCCATTTAAAACCATTAATCTTTCATAAAGGAGGTCACGACGATTATATTAAACTCCGCTCTTTTAAAGGTTTTTTTTCGAAATCTATGGGTGAGAATTTAAAGTGTAATATACGAAAATGTACATCTTTACATCTTCCTCCCGATGCTACTAATAAAATAACCACCAATAGACGGCGCTGTACTGTCTGAGCTCCTAACTGCGCTATTTTAATGTGCTTTAGGTAGTTTTCCAGTATAGGTGTCTTGGCGAAGAAGGAAATTTGGCAACATTTGTCCGTTGTGTCATTTTATATACACACTCATTTTTTTTTCGATATTTATACGATTTATTTAACATAAAAAAGACATTTATCTAATTTTATACAGAAACAGAAATAATTTGTACATAAAAAAACATCAATAATATATATGTAAAATGCATATATAAACAAACAAAAAAGCTCATCAAGTTTGTTTTCATAGCTGTTTATATGATTTGACAGCAAATCTCACTTTCTGATGCCCCAATTTCACCAAGCTTTAAGGAAAAAAAAACGCCAAAGCCCCTATAGTAGAAAAGTACCAAATTGTCCATTGTTATGCGCTATCTGCGCTATAGTTTGTACTAGATGCAGGGGGGAAGGAGGGCGAAAAATTTTAACATTAAATATTAATGTTTCTATGAAGCAGTATAAGACTAAAAAATTAAGACTAAAATAACTCCAAAATAAATCTAAACAAGAATGAAAAATTCTGCGTTAAGCATGGATTATGAAATACTTTCCAACTCCTCCTGAATGCTTTAACAAAACTTTGTTATTCAGGGAAATAAAGTAAATAAGATAACTAAGTAAACATTTTAGAAAACGCATAAAAAATTTTAAAAATTGATTTCAGCAGTTACCGTTCATAGCCAATAGTACCGTTATTACACGCCACTATTTATCTAAAATTTAATTTGAACGAAAACACTTTTAAAACTACTGAAATCACTTTTCCAGATATTATCATCCATAGATGGTTACGTATCAATTTCTTTGCGTGGCCCTGTATATCATTTTATCTTATTCTGCAAACATTTCTTTGTAAACTAACCGCAGTTCAGCGTAAAAATGCATAACTTCTTTAAAAACCACCATTAAGCAATTTACTCTCATACTCTGTAACCCTTACAAATTCTTTTGTGTAGTCCTGTATATGAACTATAGCATTTATACACACAGTATAGTATGCATAAATATAGTGAAACATAAAAGCGCATATTATAATTAAAAATGCATTTCCAGCAATCATCGCTTATGCATAGTACCTCGGAGAAAAGTTTGTTGGTGAGAAAGACGTTTGGCAACATATTTTCTGACAACCTATTTACTGTTTCATACTCACAAACAATTTTTCCCTTATGTATAAAATTTGTTTAGGTACTACTTAGTTATCCCTTCGCCAAATTATATAAATCGCCAAACCACTAGCCAAATTATACAAATTGACATAATTTTTATTTCAAATAATGAAAGAACAAATAAATTAGTATAACATTAATAAAAATACAAATAAAACGTCGAAATAAAAATCCCTTGATGACGTAAACACGTGTAACTTGCTTAAAGTCAAGTCAATGTTACATTTACGATCAACCATTTTTAGTATTTAATCTTATAGTTTGGCGATAGATTTTTGGTCGACGGGATAACTAAGTAGTACTTTTATATAATACGAGTTGGAACCCGTCGAAATTCGACGAACTAAAATGTTAGAAAGGAACTGTCAGATCGAATTTATAATAAGCCTACAAAATTAATTGTAATAAAAATTGTAATTTAATAGATTACAATGACCCTTTGGAATTTATTTCGCCAACCAAATTCCGTCGCATGCTCTTCAACAACAGATCGCAAAGATCAAACTTCAGACGACCAAAACTTTCATCGATAAACTCTTCAGTCCCGTTTCGAGAAGAAAAACAGTTTACAAATCGAAAGCAGTTCACCGAACCATCCACAGATTGCGACAAATTACCTACGTTGAGCTCAATTTTTCCCGGTTAGAATCGACCGATTGTAAAACGCCGTGGCTAGTGGATTGGAATTCCTCATGGCCTTTTACTGGCCATGGGAGGGGGGGATGCACTGGGCATGGCCTTTTACTATAAATCGATTAAACATTAGATTGCTTCCTTTTTCGCGTTCGTCTTTTATTCTGTAATCGATTTTCATGGGCTACATAATCAGTTGAAGATCCCAGTTTTCATGAGCTACATAATCATTTTAAGACCTCGATTTTCATGGCCTACATAATGAGTTGAAGACCTCGATTTTTGCTTTGCAAGACGATTTTCATTTCGGCGTCGCTCTTTGACTTTGAATTTTTCCATATCTGATAATTTGCGCCTACCCATTTTGTAACTTTTTTATTGGCATTCTGCCAATAGTTCTAATCTCAGTATGCCTCAGTAATGCCTATAGTTCTAATCTCAGTACCTGCGAAAAAAAAATTCAGAAATTTGCCTTTAGTTGTCATAGTATTGGCCATTTAGTATTGGTCAAATATTTAGTTTTATAAAAAAAAATGATTGTTTTGTCTTTAATATGACAGAATTTTTAGTCACTGAATTATTATGCCTAGTTTCTCAAACTCAGTATCAGCGTAATGTAAAAATATGGAAATGTAACTGATTCATGAAGAAGAATGCGTGTTTTTTTTATATGTCTGACGTCATTTTCTGTTCAAAAATTATAAAAAAGTTACTTTTACTTGTAATGTGAAAATGGCATCAATAAGAATATAATCAATAAAAATAATAAACCATGACTATTTCTCCTTTACTTTCAGTATAAATGGAGTACTTCAGTTGACACATTTACGAAATTTGTATTAAAAACTACAAAAAAATTAATATCTCAAAAACAAATTGAGATACAGCTTTCAAACAAATTGCATTTAAAAAAGCATTTTTTTCCTTATACGACGGTATTAAAATTTAAAATGTGCGATGTTTAGAAGTTTAAATATTTGCAGTAGAGATAATTGCAAAACCGAAATTTTATTTCCAATTTCAAAGTGTTGCCATTCGCAAAATGACGTATGCGTTACGCACAGATATGTTTGTCCTTTAAAATATACTAGTTGCGTAGCAACCCGTTGTGTTGCTTTTGAATTGCATGAGACAATCGATCTTTTTGCGAAAAATGAAATCTTAACTTTATTGTAAATTTAGAAAGCCATTGCAATATTAATTTTATTAAATACAATATTTCAAATAATAAGTTATATTTACAATTTAAGTCAAAACTTTCCCCAAAAAATGCACATATTCCATAACTTTATTTGCCTAGAGCTTTTCGCTCTTCCAAGATTTTGCTTCGAATTTCGGAGTTCGTAGAAATGATGTCATTTGGGTCAACTTATACAAAAATGAATTTGTTTGAACGAATTTATTCAGAAGCATTTTATATTTATGAATTAAAATAAATATTTAAAGAATTTTTTTCTTTTTTCCTCGCTAAAACTTTTCTCTTTTTTTTTTCTCGCTATTTCGCAATTTTAATGTCCGCTTCTGAAATGTTTTATTAGCCATCTTAAGGCAAAGGTTGAAAATCTACTTTACGACTTTAAATTAAATGAAAATAACGTACGATGTTTTTTTTTTTTTTCTTTTGACGTCAACAGAATTTATCTCAATGTTCCAGTCGAGAGTCGAATTTGTGTTTCTAAAATAAACGGATTCATGAAGCTTGAATATGTGTGAGTTCGTATTTCGTGAAATTTTCTCGAAGACTACAATCATTTTTTCACTATTTATTCAAATATACGTTAATTTCAATTTAAAAATGATTTCAAACAATGATACCTAATAATCCTTGTAATTTTCCCTTTTCTCTCTTTTATCCACAAAAATGGAGCAATTTTAGTTTCCATCATTACAGAAATATCATCAAAATAACGTAAAAATTTATATCTTGAAAACTAAACAAATTTAAAAATTCTACGACCACGTTTAACATCCTTGGACCCATGCGGATAACTGGCGTTAATTTGATCACCCAACATTCCATATTCTAGGAAGAACAGCTGTGAAATACAAATGGACAGTCACTTTTTAATATAATAGATTCATGAAGTTTTAATTTCGCTATAAAAAATTAGTCAGGGACAAATACTGAATTATTTATATTATTTTAAGTGCAAATGGCTTATTCCGTAATGGAGCCGCAGTGGATATAGATTAAAAAACATTATTCTTGAAAATTATTTAAAAAGACATAATAAATAAATCAATTAAGATAAAGTTTTCAAGAAAATTGCATTTGAAAGTAGATTTTTTCCCCTATATAACGGGCGTAAAAATTGAAGATGCGCGATGTTTAGAAATTCAAAAAATTGCAGTAGCAAAGATTGGAAATCCGACATTTAATCGTCAAGCGTTGCCATTCTCAAAATGACGCCAGCCGTACGCACGGACATATTTTTCCTTTAGATAGATTTTCAAACGTGAAGTTCCGTTTGTCAGCTAAAACTTTGCATGTGAAAATGTATTCTTTTGGCTTGAGGGTCAAATTTCAGTACCGCGAAGTACAAATTCCAGAAACTGATGTCTTCGTGTCGATGTATTCGTGTAAAAATATATACTTTTATTAAAGAAAAGGGTTGTTTTCTTTTAAATGTGGCACTTACTGAAGCATTACGCCAAGTGTCTCAAATTCGGTATCAGCCGAATGAAAATATATTGTAACATTAGCTTTATGGGCGAAAATGTTTTTTAAATAGTGACGTCATTTTCCGTTCAGACTTAAAATAAAGTTATTTTTAATTGTAATGAGTAAACGGTATCAATAAGGATAAATAAACCCCAATATTTCTTTTTTTCTGCAACAGTGGAAATAATACGATTGCTACCATTTTGATGAAATTTCAAAAAATCTTTTCAAATTAAATTAAAAATATAAAAGTGAAAATATTTAGAAAAATAGCCAGTGCGAGGACATCTACAAATGAACAGCTTTCATTTAAAAAAAGAATTATTAGCAAAATTGGTACAGTAGAAAGTTCAAGGAAGATGCCTAAAAAAGCTATCTTGTGTTTTCAGTATATAGATTATTTTTTCTCTTTTACTTTAACAGTTGCCTAGCAACTCTATTTCATACAAATTACATTTAAAAGCACATATTTTTCCCAATTCGGCTCGAAACAATTAAATTGTTCGACTACATATATGTTAAATTCGTGCTTTTTAATATATTATTCTTTTATTTATTTATTGATGAAGCTTTAATTTCTTTGTAGAAAATTAGCGGGAGAGAAATTCTGAACTTTTTTTTAATGTGCAAATTGTTTATTAATATTTCTCAATGAAGCCGGCACGGCAAAATTATTTAATTGATAAATAACAACGAAATAAAGCCAAAACTCACTGGGTTTTATAACAGACGATATTCTTGACATAGCACTATTTTAATTTCAATTTTTTTCGGTTTTTATGAGAAAATGGCATCAAAAAGATACAGCAGTCTACTATTTTCATTTTTTCCCTCTTTAGTTTCAACAGAAATGGAGTACTTCAGCTGCCACGATTACAAAAAAAGTAATAAAAACTACAAAAAAATTAATATCTTAAAATTAAAATGAGATACAGCTTTCAAACAAATTGCATTTAAAAGAGAATTTTTTTCGTTATACGGCGGTGTAAAAATTTTAAATGTGCGATGTTTAGAAGTATAAAAATTTGCAGTAGAGAAAATTACAAAACCAAAATTTTACTTCAAATTTCAAAGTGTTGCCATTCGCAAAATGACGTATGCGTTACGCACAGATATGTTTGTCCTTTATAATATAGATATATAAAAATAAAATTTTGTCTGTCCGTAATACTATACAAATCCACAGTTTGGAAGCGAGAATACTGAAATGTTACGTATATGTGTATTAAAACACGGCCGAGGTAACTAAAGTAATCCGGAATCGAAATAACTTATAGTTCATTTTTAATTAATAAAAAACCACAAATTTAACAGCAATTTCCTATCAAATTTAACCATTTTTTGTTATAGCAGTTGCCAAAAATTAAAAATCCACAATTAAATTCTTACTACAAATATTACTTTTCTATTGCAAGACGCATCGCGTATTACGTACGCCACTCTTCACTAAAAAGCTGTAGCGGGTATTACGATAATTCTTTTACCTCACATGCAAATAATTAGAGATATACATATTACGTACGCCACGCTATGCAATACTAAGAAGTTTTAGCGGGAATTACGATAATTCTTTTACCTCACATGCAAATAATTAGAGGTTATTTAATTGCGCTTAATTATTACAATTTTTTGAAAATAAAGAAACACATTTTATCACAAGCATATTTTTTTTAATTCTACTTATTCTCCTATTCCAAAGATATCGTTTATCGTCTGCGGCCATAGTAATACCATAAATTAAATTTCATTTAAAAAAAAGGCACAGTAGTAGAAAAATATTTTACTAAATCAGATAGTTATTTTTAATTTTGGTTTTAGAATTAAATTCATGAACTCCCGTGCATAGAACGCGTTAAACAGCTAGTGTAATATAAAAAAAGCTATTTATGCATTTTCATAAAGAAAGAGCAGTAAATTTTGCACAGATGCCATACACGCATCCGGTTTGGTGAGATTTTTTTCTGACGCCAATTTGGCAAAAATCTCGCTTTCGAATACCAGTTACATATATATTTTTGCTACTTCTTAGTTATCCCGTCGACCAATTTCGCCAAATTATGCACATTGACATAATTTTTATTTTAAATAACGAAAGAACAAATAAATTAGTAAAACATTAATAAAAATACAAATAAAACGCCGAATTAATAGTTTTATTGGCCATTATTGGCATTTAATCTTACAATTAATTAATTAATGGCAACCATTATTGGCATTTAATCTTACAATTTGCCGGCAGTAATTTGGTCGATGGGATAACTAGGAAGTACCATATATTTTTTAATTATTTGCTATTATTCTGAAAAGGAAATAATAATAAATAAATAAAAGTTTATTTAATAACTATAGAACAAAACATTTTATATAATCAAAAAAAGTAAATAAACAATTTATTAATAAAAAAAAATATTTGCCGGTTTCCATATCAGCAAAATAACACCGTTTTGGCGACAGTTAGGTACCCCGGTGAATATATATTCTGTACCGTAATTTGCATATAAAAAATATATATTTAGAAATGATTTTGGTACTTCTTATTTATCCGTCTACCAAATTACTGTTGCCAAATTGTAAGATTAATTGCCAATAATGGTTGCCATTAATTAATTAGTTGTAAGATTAAATGGCAAAAATGGCCAATAAAACCATTAATTCGACGTTTTAATTGTATTTTTATTGATGTTTTATTAATTTATTTGTTCTTTCGTTCTTTAAAATAAAAAACTATGTCATTGTATATAATTTGGCGAGTGGTTTGGCGATTTATATAATTTGGCGAAATTGGTCGAAAGGATAACTAAGAATTACCATGATTTTTTTAATGTATCCGTATATAAACAAAAATAAAAGTTCATTAGATTTGTTTTCATATTTTGGTGCTTCTATATTTTGGCAACATATCTCACTTTCTCATGCCCGAACTGCGCCAAGCTTTTTTTTTAAAATGCAAAGTGCCCTATAGTGGAAAAGTACCTAAATGAATAAATAATAATATTAAATACAGGTATAAACAAAAATAAAATATATCATGTTTGTTTTCATAGCTCTTTACATATTTTGGCAACACATATCACTTTCTGAAGCCCGAATTGCGCCAAGCTCTTAAAAAAATTAGCTATAATGGAAATGTACCTAAATAAATAATTAATAGATATAACCAATTATATAAACTAAAACATTTTATTTCGAGACCAAAGTATTGTTTTCAATTTCGATTAAACAGTACATATATCCTAGGATAACTTCAGCTGAAATTAGGTTGACAGCTTAATATCTCATTCCATAAACCTAAACAATCACAAGTGATTCATTCATCGTGAACCGTAAAAAATATTAAACTATTGAGGTAATCTTTCACAAAGTAAGTTTTTCAAAAATCAATGGACAATATTCTTATGATGTCACAGTAGATAAAACGGTGGAGGTATAGGTAAGGTTGTTTATGGTTTGAATTCACAAAGATTTTATTTTCCTTTGTCTCTTAGTTATATTACTTTATTGTCATATTTATGAGCTCAGAACAAAAGCATATTTTTTCATTATTTAGTTATCAAATAATGAAAAAAATTATAAATGCATGGTTTGAAAAAATTAAATAATTTTCTTTCTTAATACTAAAAAATAACTTTGAAATAACAGCGAGTTTAAGTTAAATAAGTTTAACTGTTTAATTTTGTTGTATAATATTTAAATAACTGAATTTATTAGATTTCAGTAAACAACATCAGAGCTCGATTAAACTTTGAAGTTCCAGGAATGGAGGATATTCCATCTACGTCATGATCATGTGGTCAAGGCGAAAACGTCTAGCGTAAAGAAGGGAATGCTCCATAGACGTAATGTAATTCCCCGCTAGCCAATGAAACAGTTCATGGGGTAAAACAGTGATAGTTTCCCGTTTCCCTTCTTATCAGTTCTTTGGGTAAATTACTGGTACCACGTGACTTTTTTCAGCCTTGAACCCATATTTAGAATATCCTCCATTACAGTGTCATTTCAGGACCTTTCTTTTGGAGAAGCTTTTTCTAAATTCCACATAAAAATGGGAACTCTTCAGTGTTACAAATATTATTCCTAGGACTAACATAACATCAAAACGTCCGGCAATTTTACAAAAGTTATTGAAAATACTTTATATCAGAAATTTGAATAGAAACTGGTTACTTCTTTGTTATAGCGACCCACACAATTATAATTATGACAAGGTGCAGCCAATTTCTCCAACGTCGCAACGTCGTAACCAAGATCGTGAAGCACATGCGTAAAATACCATATAATACCATTTCCTTAAATCGTATACAATAGTTTAATAGTTTTTTACCTTAGTTCAAGTGTGTAATTTATTTATTTTTAAGATTAACAATCTAAATGTTCAATATAGGAATTAAAAAAATATAAACTAAGATTGAATAGACATGACCGCAAAAAGCTGCAAATCCGCACAACACTCGGAACCAAACTGTGCAGATCAATTTGTGTAATTTGGCAAGTGGTTTAGCGATTTATATAATTTGGCGAAATTGGTCGACGGGATAACTAAGTGGTACCATTAAAACATTGCTTTGAAGTTGAAATTAAATGTCATGATTTGTGCATTATTTCACAGATGTTATATACGCACCGGGTTCGGCCTGATTTTTTTTTCGACAATTTGGCGAAAACCTCGTTTTCGAATACCAGTTACACATGTATTTTTAAATTATTTTCTACTATTTTTAAAATTAAATAACAATAAATAAAAAAGTTTGATTAATAACTATAGAAAAAAGCAATTTATAACTTTTTTATAAATGAAAAGAAAAGAAAAGTAAATAAACATTTATTAATAAATAAGCAACAATAGCCGGGTTACCATGTCACGAAAAATAACGCCATTTTCGCGCCAATTAGGTACCCCGGTGCGTATGTGACATATGTGCCTAATATTTTCCTTTTCGTTTCGTTTAAAAAGTAAGAAAGAAATGAAAGCAATTAATTTTAAATGTTTCAGTTTTAAATGAAAGTTATGTATTAAATAAAATGATAATGAAATACAAAAAAAAATGCATTGTTCTTAGCATACATTTAAGGAAGATCAAACTGGTCGCCAAATTAGTTTCAAATAACAACCTTTTTTAAAATATGAAAAAAAAATCTGTTATGATTAAAATTTGAGTTGCCATCATTAGAGAAAAGTATTTAAAATTCGAACAAAATTTATATTTCGAAAACTAATTCAAATTTAAAATTTCTAATACCAGTTTTGAGATCTGCGTATCAATACGAATTTTTGGTGTTAATTACATCTCAAAATATTCCATATTTTAGGAGAAATCACCGTGAAACATAATCAGTTATTTATTCAGTCGTTTCATAAAATCGTTTCATTTGAGTCGTTTCATGAAATCGTATCATAAATTCGTTTCATTAGGATTTTATATATATAGGGTAGATGTGTTTGTAAGTCAAGACAGTGGCGTAGCCAGGATTCCGTTTCGAGAGGGTCCAGAATTTTTCCTTCGGGTTATACAGATAGTAAAACCTGTTAAAATAAAATTGTAAACGTTGGTGAAATATTCCGTTTTACACAGGTTTTCGTATTAGCAGATGTAATTGTATAGTATTCTTTTCTATAACATTATGGAACATCCCCGTTAAAAGCGGCATTCCACTATAGGCAGGTTCTCTTGCAGGCTCTCTTTGTGTATTTATATAAATACTAGAAAGGTAGCCTGTCAAAAATGACGGAAAATTAGATATAAAGATATATACAACTCATGTGCAAGAATATGAGTTTTTCTCGCTTGTTCCGCAGTGATAGATGAAAATAACACATTTTTCGAACGAAACACATTTATGAGAAACTGTTTTCAGTAGAAGACCACTAATCCGCACCACTAATCTTGATTCCGAGTGTTGTGCGGATTTGAGGTTTTTTGCGGTCATGTCTATTCAATCTTAGTTTATATTTTAGGTAGATTTCGTAAGAAATACTACCTATTGCAGTCGTTACCATGGTGCGACTTTTGAAAAATTCCTTCATAACTTTTCATTATAGGACCCCAGGAACCCAAAACCACCCCCACCTAAAAAGTTTATATATATATATATATATATATATATATATATATGTATGTATGTATGTATGTACTAAATTTTGTCCGCACGATAAAAGTCGCAATTATGCACGAATAATCTTCAAACTCGCCAACAACTTTGAGATGGCTAATGTCTCGGCGGGGATTGAAAATGGGCGAAATCGACCCAAGAGGGTGGAAATGGGGAGGGTTCAAAATTTTGAATACTGTCTTAACATGATTCTGATAAAACTAGCTCTTACACAACAATGGCAGGAAAAAAATAAAAGTTTTTCGTTATAGCAGTTGCCAACAATTAAAAAAAAATAATAATAATAAAATTCTCACCACAACAATTACTTTTCTTTTGTAAAATTTTCACGTGTAGAATTAAATAGTTTGACAAATTGAAAACAAATTGAATATTACGTCATAAGTTTCCTAGAGCAAGATTTCAGCAAGATTTCAGCAAGATTTCGAAATAAATAGTTTGACGAATTAAAAAAATATGTATATTGCGTCATATTGGAAATATAATGGACCTCAGCAGGTGAATATGTAACGCCATGTAAGTTTGAAGAAACGTATTAAAACATGATAAAAACCCGACTATGGAAATATTAACATATTTTAACACTTTAAGGTTCTCTGAATTTTTTGTAGCCATTTTTTAAACCTATTCCATATATATATGTGTGTGTATTCGTGTATATTACAATTTTCACAAAAAGTTTAGCTCCCTACAGCTCGCTCTTTGTGAAGAAACTGGGTTTTATCTCTAATCTTGATATAAGTTTTGTTGGAGAATTTAGTACTTAACATCGAAATCTACCCCCGCCTGTAGGCCCGAGCCGGCAGGGATTTTTTTTAATTCATATATTGAACAATTTAGATTGTTAATTCTTAAAAATAAATAAATTACACACTTGAAGTAAGGTAAAACTTATTAAACTATCGTATATGATTTAATGAAATGGTATTATATGATATTATACGATTGTGCTTCACGATCTTCGTTACGACGTTGCGACGTTGGAGAAATTGACTTCACCTTGTTAATATAATAAAAAAAGAGAAGTGATTTGACGGATAACAACTGCCAGTTATTACAGCACGATAGTTGACTTATAGCTGATACAAGCGTGACGTCGCATTCATATTTTTTACCATTGTGGGGCTACATGTCCCACGTGAGGTATCTATTTCATTGATCTATTAAAAATAGGTACTTGATTCATCGGATTCAAAATTGTAACTGCGCTGTGGCTTACTAACAACTGGTGAAAATAATTGCCATTGATTAAATGTGAAAATAATCTGTATGTTATATTTGTAACTTGACTTCCCTCCGAGCGTCTTGCAAAAGGGTAAAATTGTAATGTTGTTTTCTTTGCATTTTGTTTTAAATGCTAAGAAAATATGATTCTTTCAACATTATAAACAAGTTGGAAATTGCTCGTCAAACGTGGCAAATGAGGTGGGTTCGTACTATAACTAGTTTTATAATTATTTTTTGCACCCCATATTGTACTGAATGTATATGTTTTTGCACTTCATAAGTGCATAGTCTGTAACATCATTAAAATGTACTTTCAATAATTTTTCCCCATGTCCTGTAATTAAACTATACATCCGATTTTCATAAAATTAGAAATGGCTCGACAAAATTTTGCAACAATTATATATTTAAAATTTCAGACCATTCGGAAGGCTAAAACATCATTAAAATGCACTTGTAATCATTTTTTCATATTGGCCGTAATGTAAAGAAAAACTTTTGACTGTCCCTGTAATTAAACTATACATCCGATTTTCATAAAATTTGAAATGGCTCGACAAAATTGGCAACAATTATATATTTAAAATTTCAGACCATTCGGAGGGCTGTAACATCATTAAAATGCACTTGCAATAATTTTCCCCATTGGCTGTAATGTAAAGAAACACTTTTGACTGTCCCTGTAATTAAACTATACATCCGATTTTCATACAATTTGAAATGGCTCGACACAATTTTTATAGAATCATATATTTAAAATTTCAGACCATTCGGTTGGGTAGTTTTTGCTCTGTTATATGCGGACAGACGGACAGACGGACTGAACGACGACTATAGGTGCTACGTATTTATATAATTACGAACGCACATAAAAAGGCTCAATTACATATATGAATGTAATCCTTGATAGTATTAATCATTCTTCAATGCATTTAAAATTCATTAAATCTATAGAATTATATTATCTTAAATATTGCTTGTATTGCTGTGAAACCTGCAGCTTAGTGAACGGAATATTACGCCCCAAACACTTAGAGGGTTAAAAAACTCTTGGAATAAATGAAACCAAGCAAAATGTCTGGAGAATTTTTCCAGGTTACGCTTGTAAATTATTGGCGTTGGGTAACACAGTTGGGCCAATTGTTATTTTTATCGGGTTGGCTTTCGTGGTTGACGGAGAAATAAACAAACAAGTTCCAAAAATTGTAATAACTTCTATTATTTCATATTTTTTACAAATACACGTATGAAATATTAAAATAAGAAAGAATAAGACGAATTTCTTTGAGTTACATGTGGATACTATATAATGTTTATTAATAGCTGGAATCCTATAAAATGTATCTAAATCCACGTGCCTAAATCGTCAATGCAAATTATACATCATATCGCTCACCCGCAAGAGAAGTGACACATCTCGACAAAAGTAAATTTCACGGGAGAGGGAAAAGAAAATTTTTATAGTTTTAATATAAAATGAAATTGCTATTTTAACTTATCTTTGCATGCAGGAATAAAAACGTGCATAAAAGCATAAAATCCTTAAAGATGAAGACGTAGAATGAGGTTTGGAGGGTTGGATAATTTTACATCCCCACACAATCGACCCCTCTTCTGTGGTCACAAATGGACATATAGCGTAATAAAGGGATTTTCCGTGTAACTACACTTCTGAAACTGTTTGTGTAGTAAGACACACCAATGACAAACCTATTATTTGAATAAAACGCAAAATGAATTTTTGCGAGAAGTGTGACTTTTCTTGCTGGTGAGCAATATTATGTCCTTTATAACCACGAATTTCAAGAACATTCCGCTTAGAATTTATTTATATCATCAATTTCGATAATATTTTTACTTATTTTATTGATTCATTTAAACATTTCTAATCTTGTTACTATTGGATATATTTCTACAAAGTATGGTAAAATCTTTTTAAATCGGTTTTATACATTTCTAATCTTGTTACTATTTGATACATTTCTACAAAAATTTGGTAAAATCATTTAAAATCTTTTTTTTTTTTTTTTTACATATATTGAAAAGAAATTTGAAAATCTGTGTGAAATCATTTTAAATCTTCTCTTGTTTTTAAATATAAACTGAAAACAAATTTTAAAATCTATCTGAAAATCTTAAAATTTCAAGCAACATAAGAAAACGCCTAATTATTTTATTGTGCTAAATGGCAATTAAGTAATTTCTGCGAAATTTTTATTTCAAAATCTACATTATCTATGGAATCCCTATATTTTGTCTAAAACTATAAAAATTCACATATTTCAGTTTTGTTTAAAATAGATCATATATATCTGAACAATTGACTTTTGACTATTGAATATTACCGTAACCCTCTAAGATCGGAAGATTTTTTGCTGAAATGAAAGTTTCGGTGAATTTCCCTAATTAATAGGACCTTATTTGATTGAAAAATATATTTAAAAAGATATCCGATGTCAGGTTATGCCAAGGCAGGATCAACGTTATTCTGTGGGTGTAAACTCGACTTTAATATCGCACAAAATGAAAAAAAAATGTATTTTTCTTTAGGATGACCTACACAATTGTGTAGGTTAGGTCTTAAAAGGATTGTGATTAGTAACTTCAATATATAATGATAAATCCACAATGCAGTATACATTTATTAGTTATAGATTTATTAAACTTTAACAGAGACAATTAAACAATCTATTTTCAAATTTATAATGGGCCATTCATTAATAGAAGTTTGAAATTAAATTCAAAAGCAATATATTATGATAGTTCGGAAGATAAATATGTTAATTTCACATTTTCAAATATGTGTTCTCTGCTTTATAAAGTTATGTATTAAACTTCAAGACACATCAAATGAATTATCGTTTGAATTATTTCTCTTTTATCTATTCATCCGTAAACGTAGAAACTATGTAAATATAAACAGTCTTCGAAGAATTAATGAATGCTGATATCTGAATGTGTTCTGATATGTTAAACTAATTATATAAATTCATTTTGCAAAATGCGTGTTAAAAGTATGTGAAGCAAATGCTTTATTTATTCATTGCACTAGGTTGTAGCTCTATGTGCAGCAAGTAAATGTAAGTGGATTAAAAGCTTTAAAATAGTCGCAATAAAACAAAGTAATTTAATTTATTCCGATATAGTGAGGTAAACTAAACATAGTAACTATTATTTCATGTTTTGGAAGCAAAGCCCAAATTGTATAAAATAATACACAAACAACAATAATTAAATTTTGGAAAAGGTAAATGCATAGTATTATTTTAAATTCTTCATGAAAAATAATAAAATAACCTGTGATAAAGTTGTTTAAATCTGATTTAAGAGGATAGAAAAAACAAGGCTGCTGAGTCGGAGGGAAAATGGACGACTCCGACTCTTTCGCTTAGAAATGGGCCTGGCTCCGACTCCATGACTCCGACTGTGCAGCCCTGATTGTAAAATGTACTACTCTGACTCCGTGAATTTTAACTGATCCGTCTCTGACTCTTTCGTTCAAAAATGGGCCTGATTCCGACTCCGCTGCCCTGAGAAAAACTAGAAAAATATTTTCTTTGAAACGTAATAAATAGAATTTATTCAAAACATTACTTTAAGCTCAACCTTACCTTTATAGATAATACGCGCTGTTATTTTAAATAAATTTAAATTATAAAAAATGAATCCCATAAAAGTATGCTTTATGAATTCAAATTAACCATTAAACTAAGTTTGTATGAAAATGAAAAGAACGTATATTTATTTCGAATAAACTATAATAAAAAAAAAACAAAACAATTATATTATTCTGGTTAATAAAAGCTCATTTCTTATTCAATGTTTTACTTTCTATCAGTACTTATAATTATTAATAGAAGTATAAAAGGAAATGCTTTTAATTTAAATATGTCCCGGCAAATAAAATAACTCTATTTTTAAAAGCATTTAAATATATAGATATTTATTTTTATTTAAAAGCTGATTTTAAAAATAATTTTAAGAAAGTTCTATTGAATGCTTTCAATGAATCTGAATTCAATTTAAAGTGCTGTTAAATCATTTTATGTTTAACATACATTATTAGCAATAAATATTTAATTTTACATTAAATCAAATTACTAATGGTTAATAAACATAAAGAAAACATTAATAAAGCTAGCAATGATTAAGGAAAGAAAAGGAATTTTATTCAAAGTAGGAACAAATTGGAAATTAATTCCTGTTTTATTAATTACATTTTCCCCCAATTCTACACTGTTTCAGTGCAATAGTAACTATTTATATAAAATCGAAGTCTCTGTGCGTCCCTCACAATTCCGGTTGGACCGCCTCATTGATTGCAACCATATCAGGATTAGGATTTCTATGGTGAAATCTGTACCAGCTTCAACAATGAGTAATTGTTAAAAAATACTAATGCAGGGTTGCGTAAAGAGCGCCAAATTTCGACCAACTTGGCAAAATATCGCCCAATCAGGCGAAATACCGCCAATTTGGTGGCAAAAATAAGTTGCCATATATGAAGCCAATTTGCCGATACCTTCGTAATTTGGTGAAATTCCCATTGAAAACCCATTAATCATTCATAATAGAGCTCACCGCTATTTGATTTAAACGCCGCGCACAGAAGGTTTTTTTTATCAAAATCTGCGGTCCAAAATTTAAAGTGTAACATGCGAAAATGTATGTCTTTACATCCGTCATCCCGATGCTACTAATAAAATAACCGCCACTAGGCGGCACGATGCTACCGGAGCTCCTAACTGCCCAATTTAATGTGCTTTACATAGCCGGATACGTAAATTAATTTCTCGGTATTTTTCCAGTATAGCGGCATTGTCGAAATAGAGAAAACGGCTTTGGCGAAGAAGAAAATTTGGCAACATATTTCCATATTTTAAATTTGTGTTATTTTCCTCTATCACTGCGGAACAAGCGAGAAAAACTGCTCATATTCTTACACATGTTGTATATATGCATCTTTGTATCTCATTTCCGACTATCTTTCTAGTGCTTTATAAACAGCATGCTTGACTATCTTTATCAGAAGTTACAGCCAAGAAAATGTAGTATTTAGAATATTTTTAATCATTATTCTGAAGTATGCTATGATTGAGCAGATGGACTAGAAGCTATTCTATTTAAACTTTTTTCAGTTTATTTCTTTTAACATAACAAGTCCCATGGCATTTTTTTAGGAATAGGCAACATCAACTCCTTTTCTACAATTTTTTTAGTTCAGGTTAAAATTTGATTGAACTGGCTGTGCAAATTGTAGAAATAAAATTTCAAATATCGAAGAGTTTAATTTATTAAAGACAGGTATTGGTAAACTGTTTGTTATAAAACAAATTGGAATCTAATTTTAGGGTCCATTTTTAGAGGTATTTTAGGGTCCAGAATCCATTTTTAGGGTTCCGTACTTAAAAAGTAAATAAAAACGGAAGCATTATAAAATCCCTGTTGTGTTTGTTTGTTCGTCTGTAACAGCCATTTTACTCGTAAACTGTTAAAAATGGAAAATTAAAATTCACTGAAGTAATAAAAACTATTGAACCATATATTTTAAGATTATTAACCCTTCACACAATAAATTAATACTTAAAGACGTATACTACTTAAAAACACTTCTAAAACATTAAATACAAATTTTAAAAGTTTAAAAACCAACAAGTTCCGACCACCCTGTGGTCTTCATCAGGGTCATATTCCAGTAAATGAGAGAAAGAAACCAGTAAATGACGTCTTTAAGTAAAAATTTTTAATTTATTGCATCATTTTATTCTCAAGACATAATAGTCCTTCAATATATTATTAACCATTCACAAATATAATTAGGGAAAATGTAGGCGGCTAATTAAGTTACTTGAAAAAAAGTCTTTTGTTTGTATATCGTGGCGGGATTCGTGTTAAAGCTTTCGTAACGCCGCGCCAAACACAAAAATATATTTCTTTTAATTTTAGGTATTATATTTTCAGAGATATCTTCGAGAACGTAATCCAAAAATATGTTCCACCGCAACCCTTCTATTTCCGAATTTACTGAAACTAAAATTATGAAAAAAATTAGGGTAGTAGAAGTTAATTTAAATAAAGCAATCGCCATTACCGTAGGTCACATAGTTTTTGAGAAAATCGTATTTTTCCGTTACATACAAATTTCTATTTGTGGGCGTTCAGCAAAGGAGTTGAGGAGCGCTGGAGGTACTTATCGTCGGAGAAGTAGAAAAGGATTGTTGATAATGATTTTCGAAAACAATTGTCGGTAATTAACCGAGCTATCAACCATTAAGGACTCGGACGGTTTGGACGTACATATTAAAAACACGGTCTTTGTACCATCGGCTTTTAAAGCCTAGAAAACAACTTTTAATGATATATATGTGTAATCGAATGCCCAGCCCATTTACTAAGTCATATATTTATTGTAAGGAACCCTATATCTCCAGTAATACTTGCACTTAAATCGATATCGCAACTAAATCGATGATACTCTACAAATTTGTCATTCACTTTTATCCAATATTTCGAGCCGTTTTCGTGATAGGAACGCTAATACTGCGTTTTTGCACCGGGTGGTGCTGTAAGCGGTCTCATCTAGTAGCGCGTAGCCTCTTTACTATACCTAAACACCAAGTTTATGAATGTAGATGCAGTCGTTCGGCAGTAAAAAGGGCGGGAACGGACTTTAGTGGGCACCCTGTATTTTTATTTGAAGACATTGTAGTTAAATAACCAAATATTTATCACTGTTTGAGTATTTTATTAGTGATACATTACAAAAAACAGCTAAAACTAGTTAAATTTCAACGAAATTATTTTGTATTAATACATGGAAATTATTCCAGAGAGAAACATTCGCGTTGCATACAATATTTCAAATGAAAATCAAATTTTAAAGTAATTGCTTAAAAGGCGCAAAGGCCAACATAGTGAAAAAGATTCCAAGCCGGGACTCGAACCCGGGCCATCAGTATAGCGCACTGACGTTCTACCGACTAAACCACTTGGAACGATACCTAGCTCGGAAAATTTCTCACTATTATATGTTGGCAAGGCTTCAAACGCAGCACAAGATGGAATATTTATCGTGAGTCACCGACCTGGGACAAACACGGAACATAATTAAATCCAGCATCGATAGAAATTATATTAATACATGGAAATTATTCCAGAGAGAAACATTCGCCTTGCATACAATATTTCAAATGAAAATCAAATTTTTAAAGTAATTGTTTAAAAGGCGCAAAGGCCAACATAGTGAAAAAGATTCCAAGCCGGGACTCGAACCCGGGCCATCAGTATAGCGCACTAAAGTTCTACCGACTAAACCACTTGGAACGATACCTTTTAATACTTATTGCGCCTTTTAAGCAATTACTTTAAAATTTGATTTTCATTTGAAATATTGTATGCAAGGCGAATGTTTCTCTCTGGAATAATTTCCATGTATTAATATAATTTCTATCGATGCTGGATTTAATTATGTTCCGTGTTTGTCCCAGGTCGGTGACTCACGATAAATATTCCATCTTGTGCTGCGTTTGTAGCCTTGCCAACATATAATAGTGAGAAATTTTCCGAGCTAGGTATCGTTCCAAGTGGTTTAGTCGGTAGAACGTCAGTGCGCTATACTGATGGCCCGGGTTCGAGTCCCGGCTTGGAATCTTTTTCACTATGTTGGCCTTTGCGCCTTTTAAGCAATTACTTTAAAATTTGATTTTCATTTGAAATTATTTTGTCCACCTAGATCGTCAAAACGTTCCAATGAGCGGCACAGGAATCAATCCCGAGTACTTGGGGTTGCAGACAAACACTATACTAATTGTGCTGCAAGTGTTAAGAATGCCTCCATGGTGATACTTGAAAATCTGTAAGCCGTTGCTGTGGCAACCATTTTTTCTATTGATTTTGTGATTACTTCGATGTAAATATAAAATTTTATTTGAACCGTCTGCCGGTAAAAATGGAACTCTCAAATAAGTGTAATAATATTTTAATATTGTTATGTAAATTAATGTATATAAGTTTTTTTTTAAAGAAGGAAGTTCATTAATTCGAGATGTAGTGTGTGCTTATTTATTGAAGTTATGAATTTGATTCTTTAGAACTGATCTATGAATAAGTTCTTATTTTTCGACGGACTATGGAACAGTTTGAATTACCGAACCTGCAATCTGATTGTCAAATATCAGCAGGAACTGTTACCTCTGCGTCCAAAGGTTGCCTTTATGATTTTGGGAGAAAAATATGTACTTCTTGCTATCACTTTTCAAAGTTTCCACCGAGGGAGTTCGATTATTCTTAGAAATTTGGTGGAGGTGATTTTTACCCACTATAAATGTAAATTTAATTTGTATTTAGTGCTGCCAACTATCACATTAATTAAGTTTATCTCATAATTGGCTGTCCTTTTCATAAATAAATGGAATAATTAAAAATTTAAGAGAATTTCGAAATTTTAGATTATGTATATCTGTTTTCAGCAAATAATATGTATTACATATACTTTTTTAAATGAATGAAAAGTATTTTAAATATTTAAATAGAATTTATGTCTTAAAATTTTGCTTGAAATACATTAATTATAAAATTCGTATAGACTTTATTTTAAATAATTTTAGACTGATAAATAACACTTTTTTAATACCTACAAATAAAAATTAAATCATTTTTAATATTTTAGTGTGTTTAATTATATTACAAAAACTAGTTTACGTCATAAATAAGACATTTAAATGGATTATGTTTTAATGAAAAAATTTAAATGTATAGTAAAGTGAGGACAGACGCCGCGGTAGGACAGATGCCACAAAGATTGTATTGGCGACACTAGTGCTCCGTAGGCCAAATTAAGAATTTCGTTGTGTGCCTAAATGTTGTTTCCTGTATTGTGTGCGTTTCAACCACTTAATTGTCAGTATTTACATATTTATGCCGGTTTTTATGGTTCGAACCTGCATGGTAAGTTGCTAAAATTATTCTAATAAAGTTTTATAACAAATTTTAAGCAAAATAAACAGAGATTTCATCCCAAAACCGATTGCAACTGTAGACGAGATCCTCGTAGAATACAGACATGTGCATGTCTTTCTCTCGCGTCGCTCACATGACACAAAATGGCGACGCGGCATCATACCCGTCACTTTGGGACAGATGCCGCAAAATATATTTTTGTTTTTCGGTTCAATAAATTCATCACAGCGATTTAAGTAGAACTTACATTTAAATGAACGTATGTTAGCGCATTCTAATACTTATCAAAATATTCTCAGCAACAGGGGTGGTTCACTAAGTATGAATAAGGAAAACGTAGGCCGTTTGCAATTCTCACCATCTAAACTATTAACCCTCCGACTGTCTTGGAAAAGGGCAAAATTGTAATGTTGTTTTCTCTGCATTTTGTTTTGAATGCTAAAAAAAAAAAAAATATATTCTTTGAACATTTTAGAAAAAACTTAATAACGAATATGAATGCAATCCTTGGAAGTATTAATCATTGTTCAATGTATTAAAAATACCTTAAGACAATAGAATTATATTACTTTAAATATTGCTTGTATTGCAGTGAAACCTGGAGCTTAGTGAACGTATTAACACGGTCTTGTCAGTGAGGGGTTAAACAATGGTCAAAAGATCTATACAGCCAAGTAAGAGAAAGCAAAAGGCGACAAATATTACAAGCACAAATTTTATAAACAAGAAAAAAGAAGAAGGAAATAATAAGCAAAAGAAGCAATAAAGCGTCAAAGAACGACAGCTTGTGGGAAGTAAAATGTGTAAAAAAAGGAAGGGAAAGATAAACTTGAAAACACCTCACTTGAGGAAGAAACTGAAATGTGAGTCATCTTCCGACAGTGACTAAAGTATTCCCCTTATGGATTCTGAAGGCAGAATTGGATTGGAATTTGATGACTCAGAATGTGCTGAGTGTCTGGAGTCATATCAATAAACAAAGTCTAAAGCGGTCTGGATTCAATGCATAACATGCAATCGATGGCTGTATGAAACATGCACACTTTATCCTTGCAACGGTAAGTGTGGTGATTGTGACTACGGCCTAAAATTAATGGAACTAGTACTTAAAAGCAAACTACATTGGTCGCCTGGATATAAACAAGTGGTTTATATCTTTTTTGTAATTATACTGTATATTGTTTCCAGTCAAATTTTTTTTCCCTTAAGTTTTATTTTTTGAGCTTGCACTTTTGCAATTTCGTTAAACTTTTCACAATTTAGTGATATATATAATTTATGTAAGTTTACTGTTATTTATTTTGATTTTAAGTAGTTTGAGAAAATAAAAATGTGATTTACTTGAAAAAAAAGTAAACAGCATAGCTTTTTTTTTTTCATGCGGCATCTGTACCACACCCCATGCGGCATCTTACCCAGCACATAAAAAATGATGTTAAAAAAGAACGTTTGTGGAAATAATTATGCCTGCTTTATTAAGAGGGCTTTAACTTGTTTAACATAGAAATTTGATTCTAAAGGGTTTGATTAATGATTTCTGGTACTTAGTTTGTTGTTTTTTGCTTTATTGTACATTTTAAAAGAAGAAAAGTAAAACTTCGGCATCTGTCCCCACTTTACTATTATTTATTTTTTACAATAATAATGTTTACAAGAATTTTTCGAAATTGACACACATTATAAATGTTCAATGCGCTAATATTTTATGCGCGCGATTATATATAACTAGCAAACCCCGCGGCTTTGCTCGCGTAATATTTGAAATATGCCAAGTGATATTTATATGTCTAATTTTTATTAAAAGAAATTATACTTTTACGAATAATTCAAATATTACTATTTAAAACACTGTTTAACTAAACTTCATTACTACACTGCATTAGGCAAAAATGAGACTTAAATTAATAATAGTAATAATAAAAATAACTAAATAAATGATAAATTAGAAAATATTTTGAAATTTTTGTGCTCAATTAATACGCTCATTTCAGTATGTATTTGAAGTTTTGAATTTTTTGGAACCCATCTTCTCACATCTTAAAATTATCCATCATGTCAAATTCCAAGTCCTACCACCTCTCTCAACATAAAAGGCTATTTTGAAATAAAAACTGTCACCATTAATTTGCCAACAATTATTTTTAAATCGGTTTGTTATTTCCTAATATTCCACAGATACGTAATTTAGAAATCTTTTAAAGGCCTTTTTTATAACGTTTGTTGTTCCTGTAAACCCCAGGTGGTAGAATCATGGCATAAAATATAGCCTGTGTAGGATCAGAGACTGTTACTATTGACTCGCAACTATTACTTTTATAATCGGTTTATATTCCCTGAAATTGCATAGAAATCGTTACTTAGGACTTTCTTAGAATGGTTTTCACTCCTTCCCTTCGCATCACCCCTTTTTAATTCGAATTTATTTTCGAAAGTCCTTCGAGGGGCATTTATATTTTATAAGTAACTACCATGTCATATTTAAAATTTCTAGCATCTTCAGTATCACAGAAATTTAGAAAGTTTTTTGCTCCTGCAACCCTCTGGTGGTAGTGGCGCAGATATAAAATAGAGCTTGTGTTTGAGCAGGCTCTATCAACAACAATTTGCCACCATTATCTTTTAAATCGGTTTGGTATTTGATAAGATTGCATAAAAATTGTAATTTAGAACGTTTTTAGAACGCTTTCCGCTCACTTCATCCTTTTACATTTGGAATTTTCTTTCGACAGTTTATAGAAAGCAGTTTCATCTTGTAAGTAAATACCAAGCCATATTTCAAAATGTTAGCAAGCCATATTGCAAAAAACTCAAATTAGAACATGTTTTGCTCTTGGAACACCCAGATGTTAGTGACAGCAACATAAAGTATAGCCTATGTTGAAGCAGGGACTATCATCGTCAATTTGCAGCAATTACTTTTGAAATAGGTTTGGTATTTCTTGAGATTGAGTAGAAATCGCCATTTAAAACATTTTCAGAACGCTTTTCGCGCATTTTCACTCCTTTTAAATTTCCAAATTTTTCGGAACTGCTCTCAAAGATAATTTATATCTAATAAATATGTACCTTGCCTAATTTCAAGTTGTCAGTCCCTACCAATCACAAAATCAAAATTTAGAACTTTTTTGCTCCTGCAACCTCGAAGTGATAGTGGCACTGACATGAAATAGCGTCTATGTTAGAGCAGAGGCTGTCAGCATGAATTTCCTACCATTACTTTTGAAATCAGTTTGAATCTTCCTGAGATTGCTCTCAAATCGGCATTTAGAACTTTTTTTTATTTTATTCTTTATGCGTTTTTCACGCATTTTCCCCCACTTTTAAATTTCAAAATTTTAAAGAAATTTTCTTAGAGATTATTTATATCTAGAAAATATATACCATGCAAAATTTCATGAATCTAGGTCCTACTATAATTCAAAAATCGCATTTTAGAACGTTTTTTTCTCCTGCATCTCCTCTGGGGTAGTAGAAACAGATATAAAATAAAGCCTATCTTAGAACAAGATCTGTCACCATCATTTTTACACAATTATATTTGAAATCGGTGCAGTACTTCCTGAGATTGCATTGAAATTGCAATTTAAAACGTTTTGTAGAACACTTTTCCCGCATTTTTACCCATTTTAAATTTCGAATTTTTTAAGAACTATTCTTAGAAATCCTTTATATTTAATAAGTAACTAACATTTCAAATTTCATATTTCTAGGCCCTTCAGTAACGTATAAATCGAATTTTTAGAACGTTTTTTGCTCCTGCACCCTCTCTGGGGTATTGGCACCGACATGAAATATAGCCTTTCGTGAAGCAAGGGTTTTCACCATCATTTTGACACCATGATTTTTTTAATCAGTTTGGTATTTCCTGAGATCGTGTAGAAACCATCATTTACAGCGTTTTTAAGAATACTTTTCGCGCATTTTCACCTTTGTAAATTTTGAATTTTTTAAGAACTATTCTTAGAAATTCTTTATATCTAATAGGTAACTAATATTTCAAATTTCATGATTCTAGGCCCTTCAGTAACGCAAAAATCGCATTTTTAGAACGTTTTTTGCTCCTGCATCCCTTTGGGGTAGTGGCACCGACTTAAAACATAGCCTATGTTAGAGCAAGGGTTATCACCATCATTTTGACACAATTATTTTTTAAATCGGCTTGGTATTTCCTGAGATTGTGTAGAAACCACCATTTAGAACATTTTTTCAACGCTTTTTGTGCACCCCTTTTAAATTTAGAATTGTTTAAGAACTGTTCATAGAAATCCTTTATATCTAATAAGTAACTAATATTCCAAATTTCATGATTCTAGGCCCTTCAGTAACGCAAAAATCGCATTTTTAGAATGTTTTTTTCCTCCTTCATCCCCTTTGGGGTAGTGGCACCGATATAAAATATAGACTATGTTCTAAGTTGGACAAACACCATCATTTTGATACCATTACTTTTGAAATCGGTTCAGTAGCTCCAGAGATTACGTCTAACAAACAAAAAATGTTTACTACTGTATAATATTAGTATAGATATGCGTGACTTTTTTTAGTAAGAAATAAGAGAAAATGTGATTTATTTCTTTTAATTGACTCTTTACGTTTTCATTATTTTATTCATTTTGTGTAATTTTTTTAAGCAATATGTTCTGCGAAGATATATATAATTTTTGTAACACATTTACCACTGAAATTATTAATAATAGTAATAATAATAGCTTTGATATAACAGTACACAATTTACGTTTAATGTTGCCAAACTTCGTGCACATAGTCGATTAAACAACTGCAAAGTGATTCTCGATAAAAATCATCGCGAACTCCGCATAGAAGAATTGTCTCATTTTAAAGTTTTCTGATTTTTAATAACACAATTTTTATATTAAATTTTATTCTTTAATATCTCTAAGAAAATTGTAAATAATTTTAAAAGTATGTATTTTGAATTACATGTTACAACAAAGATAAAGATAAATAAAATCGGAATTAGCTATAAAAAAATCCCTGTCGGCTCGGCCTACAGGCGGCTGTAGATTTATACGATATGAGAATAATTACTACTATTAGCTACTGCTACTTCTACTTTCAACTCTAGTAATTATTGGCTCTCATTTTCAAAACAAAGTGACGTATTTTTATAAATAAACAACATTTAGCTATTAAGTTATTGTCTGATGATGATCCTGGAAGGTTTGAAAGTACTAAGAAGTTTTAAATAAAATGTATATTTTAAACTTATAACATCTTTTTCATTACATTAGTCGCCTTTTAAGTAAGATTGTGGACATTTTTTATGTTAACATTATTTATTTTGATATAAAAGGTTTTCGAGAATTGTGGATGACTCGGGAGAGGCACTTTTCTATTTTATTTAGTGGTTATATTATATTTCAAGTGATTAGGAAAAATTTTTTTTTTTTTTTTTACAGCGTATTATCGAATTATATTTAACGACAGATGAAGCCGTTAAAATGCAGGAAATTATTGTGAAGCTATAAAGAATGCTGTTGACAATTAATCTCACATAGATTTACAGACGTTGTGTTATTAGAAATTATTTTAGTGTATAATAAACTCTAAAGTAAAATTGAAAAAAATAAATCATTCTAAGATTCAAATGTGTGTAATAGAAGGAAAACAAGATGCATTTTTCCTTTTACATTGCTATTTGAAGCAGAAATCAATTTAAATGTTATATTTCAAGTAATTTTCAAATTTAATTTACTAGATATACAGACTGGAAAATATTTTGACACATGAAAAAAATACATCCACCTTTCAATCTGACATTTTGCAGATATCGTATAAGAAGAATAACATTAATGAATAGTAAATTCGGAAATAAAATTCTGAAAGATTATTCTAAAACTAAACTAATTAAAATATATATAATTAAAACAACTTGCATTTTTCTATTTTACATTGCAGTGAGAAAATTATTTAATTGAAATATATTATCTTTCTAGTTAATTATTTAATTTATTTTAAAAAAAAGATTCGTTGGATAAAATGCGTTTTTATAGAATATTGGAAATTTATATGAGTATATATGAGCCCAGGGGAAATGTGCCAAAAAAGGGGGATACCCTGCAAAAGTTCGGGTAGAAGATTTTTTATTCTGACTTGTTTATGATGATGCCAACATGTAAAAACCAAGTTTCCTAACAAGATTTCTTAAGGCTAAATTTTCTGTGGCCAAAGAAACAGCAAAATTTTGGTACTTTTTTTTTTCAAATATCTCGAGACCCGTCACCGTATCATATTATTTGTCAGTTAGAATAATAATTAAAATGCTTAATTTTTATTTTTCTTTTAAATGTTCTGGGGAAAACAAAAATGCACCGAACTATAATGCACGGCTGTACATAATTCTATTAGTATATTTCAGTATTTCTAAATTATTTACAACGTTAGAAAAGTTTTCCACCATTTCCCCACACTGTTAAAAATTTTGCAGCATTCTGGCAAGTCATTCAACCGTTTTTTTTTTAAAAACGGTTTCATAACCATAATTTAACTATATTCTTACCATAAAATGGCCAATAATATGGTCAGAATAGTGTTAAATTAACGATTGTGTAATCGTTTTCGGAAAAAACGTTCAAATGACCTGCCAGAATGCTGCAAATTTTTAACAGTGCACCAAATTCTTGCAGAGGTACTAGGGATACTGATCGACTTGGAATTCTATCTACTTTCCATATATGCATGCAAATTTTGAAATAATGATAATCAACATGTTAAAATGATTTTTTCAAACTGTATCACCCACTTTCGAAACATTGTTTGTGTAATTTGTAGTCAGTAACTATGTATGGCTTCTATATATATATTTTTTTATATCGTCATAGAGTTAAAAGAGCTAAGTTTTCTATATTATTATAATGGGATACAATGAAGTGACAGAGCATATTCCAGGCATTCTTTTGATTCTAAAACTATTTTTACACGTGAATATTATTAATCAATTCATAGTAAAAAATTGTGATTTTTTATGTATATTAATGCGTAAATAAATTAACCAAAATCTCAAAACATCAGTGTGTAAGTTCATTTTATCATCAGTTATCCAGTTGTAGATTTCTTTTATTTATTTATTTATTTATTTTTTTTTTTTTGTTGCCTAACTCCACCATTTTCCATTATCATTTGCATTAAAGAAAGATAAACGCAGAAAGTAACTAAAATTCCTGAGACTTTTATTCATATAACACCAGTATATTTATATTTAAAAACTCTGAATATTTTTTCTAATGAATTGTTTTGAATTTCAAATACTTTTAATTTTAAGATATTGATTTAATTCGTCTAAGTGTTAGGATAAAACTCTAGCCATTGTCTTTTAAAACACCATCAAAATTTAAGAAGGATATAAACTATATATTTTTCGGCATAGATTCCTGCAAGCAACATAAATGTGGTGTCAAAAGTAATTATGACAAATTGAAAAATCACTGTAATTTGTAATCAGCACATAAAACCTATTTTTAAAATCTCATTCCAAATTGAAAAAGTCCTTCCGGCCAGTGCCGGGAGGAAGAGGTACCTTTCATATTCCTAATTTTAAAAAAGCCAACTTATATTATTCAAACACACGAAGCTCAATTTAGTGGAAACCGAATATAGGAGATTCAATACTAATTTTTATCAATACTAAATCATTATGAATGAGAATTTCGCAAAATTAGTCAGCTTTATCCAAGCTGCTTTTATTTAAAGTAACTTATATTTGGCTGCAAAATTCGGCGATTTCTTAAAGTGCCTGCCATTTTAAGACAACTGGGTGGATGAGGCTAACCAGTGAACTTTATCGAGACCTTAGTGATTAATGTGCACATGCTGTGCACATGCTCACTCACATCGGAATCGGTTGATATATACGAGAGCTGTCGCAGGCAAAAAATCAGATTTTTCAAAATGTCACCTACATTAGAAATTAAAACTGCTATATCTGAGCCATTTTTTAAGAAAAAGACAAACAAAAAATGCTCCTGAATCCTTATATCAAGGTCAAATACTTAAGAAAGAAACGTTTTTCAATTTCTAAATTTTTTGGACCTCACTTTAAATATAATTTTTTTTTTTTAATTTAATGGCCGCCATTTTGAAACAAGATGGCTGATGAAGCTGGCCAGCGAACTTGTTCGAGATATTGATGTATACTATCCACATGCCTTTTTCCATCGAAATAGGCGAAAACGTGTGTTATCGCGTGACAAATACAAGATCGTTTCAAAATGTTAGCCATGCTAGAAATTCAAAGTGCTATAATTCAACCATTTTTTAAGATATAAACAAAAGAACAAATTTTCAGAAACAAAAACTGCTCCATAATCTTTGTATCAAGTCTAAACACATAAAAAAAATATTTTTCATACTCAATTTTTTAATACCTCATTTTAAATTTTAAATTACATTTTTTTTTTTAAATGGCAACCCTTTTGAAACAAGATGGCGAATGAAGCTGGCCAACGAACTCGGTCGAGACATTGGTATGTACTATGTACAGACCAAGTTACATCCAAATCGGTTCATAAATACGCTTGTTATCGCGTGACAAAAATCAGGTCCTTTTAAAATGTCAGCCACAAGAGAAATTCAAAATGCTATAACTGAGCCATTTTTTTTAGATGTAGACAAAACAAAACCTGTTCCGGAATCTTTGTATTACGGTCAAACACATACGAAAAAAATCTTTTTCATTTTCCAATTTTTTGGTATCTCATTTTAAATTTTAAATTTTTAAAATTTTTTTAAATAGCCGCCATTTTGAAACAAGATGGCGGATGAAGCTGGCCAACGAACTCGGTCGAGATATTTGTATGTACTATGTACACACCAAGGTACATCCAAATCGGTTCATAAATACGTCTGTTATCACGTGACAAAAATCAGGACGTTTCAAAATGTCAGCCACGCTAGAAATTCAAAATGCTGTAACTGAGCTATTTTTTAAGATATAGACGAAACAACAAAAATTGCTCCCGAATCTTTTTATCAAGGTCAAACACATAAGAAAAAAATATTTTTTCAATTTTCAACTTTTTGTTACCACATTTGAAATTAAAATTTTTCTTAAAAATTTAAATGGCCGCCATTTTGAAACAAGATGGCGGATAAAGCTGGCCAACGAACTCGGTCGAGACGTTGGTATGTACTATGTATAAACGAAGTTACATCCAAATCGGTTCATAAATACGCCTTTTATCGCGTGACAAAATTCTGGACGTTTCAAAATGTCAGCCACGCTAGAAATTCAAAATGATATAACTCAGCCATTTTTTAAGATATAGGCGAAACAAAAACTGCTTCGGAGTCTTTGTATAAAGGTCAAACACATAAGAAAAAAATATTGTTCCATTTTCAATTTTTTGGTACCACATTTCAAATTTTAAATATTTAAAAAAAATTTAAATGGCGACCATTTTGAAACAAAATGGCGGATGAAGCGGGCCAACGAACTCGGTCGAGACATTGATATGTACTATGTACACACCGAATTACATCCAAATCGGTTAATAAATACGAGAGTTACAGTGTGACATAGGTGATATATATATATATATATATATACATATATGGATATATATATATGTAACGAATTCGTCGCTACTCCAGTTATGGATCTTCTGTCGTGTCGTCGGCCAAGGCCCGACCGCTGGGGGCAGGGGCGCGAACCGCGGACGCGTGCGTGCCGATTTCTGAGCGAATCCTCGGAACTTCTATCATCTTTAGGTAGTCGCAGGCCGCGAGTGGTATCCGGGAAATCACAGTCAGATTCAGACAGTAGTTATTCCAATAAAGACACAGTTTTTCCGGGGACCTGATTTATTGTTCCTTTGTTACATCCTTTTGAGAAATCAGGCCCCTTTTGGCTTGAGAGCTGCTAATTTACTTTATGGGCATCGGGCTTGGGAATTATGGGTACCGCTAAGCGATACTTAGAGAGCCGAGTGTCGTGGAGTTAGGGAATTCTTTTGATGGTCAAAAGCCCTGTCCGGGGACCTGTGCATCGGTATAAATATGCTGTATTTCGCATTATTCCAGCTAGGGGCCGTTGAAGTCAAAGGAGGCGTCTTTAAACTATAATTGGTCGTTAGCTGAATGATTGACTGCCCGGGATACAGGCTGTGGTTTGAGTTGGCCGATCGAATGCAGCAAGACTTATAAATTGCACTTATTCAGCAAAAGTATTCTTATGAGATGTGCCAAAACGATCTCTAAAAGTTATAACATGCGATGCGGGAAAACTGACTTAACAGGGGCAACCTCATTCAATCAACTGAGACACAATTACAAAAGCATTTTAAAAGTTTTAATTTTAATTTCTAAATTTTAATTTTAAAAAGGGACAAAAAAGGGGATTTTAAAAAGGGGCTTTTTTATCATTTCATATCCCCCCCCCCCCCACTAAAACAAGAGCCACAGGGCTCGCCTGCAAGACCTGTGGGTCTTATCTCGTAAATTTAACCCAGGGTGTTTTTTTTTTTTTTTTTTTTTTTTTTTTTTGCTCCAGCTCTCAAGTCAATTGGACCTATTTTTACATTCATATCAAGTTACATAAAAATATTGTTCACATAAAAATATTGGTTACACTAAAACATTGGAATTCTTTAAATGGTGCTGCAGCAAAATAATAAGGGGACAGTCTCGAGACATGGGACCTTTAATTACACCAAACTGTCTCTAAAGCAAGTCTTTTGGATGTTTTTTGTAAATGTCTCTGGGTATTGTCCATTGAGAAACATCCTTTTTTGGTGTAAAATTGTAACATTAACATATACAGAATATATAACATATACTAAAATACTCAAAGATAAACCTACTGAAAACTATATAACATATTCAAATGTAAAAAATATTTACAAATACAAAATATTCAAAATTATAAAATATTCATTAATACAAAATGTTCAAAAATATAAAATATTCAATAATACACAATATTCAAAAACATAAAATATTCAATACTACAAACTGTTCAAAAGTATAAAATATTCAATAACATAAAATGTTCAAAAATATAAAATATGCACTAATACTATCTATACAAATATATTGTCTACCAAAATGCACTTTGGCAAGTTTTCATTTCTAAAAATACTGAATTTTCACACTGAGCTAACATAAAAGTAAAATACACTGTAATACTAACAACAACAAACACATTCCTTCTTATTCTACCTTTCTGTTTCGGTAGGGACTTTACTACTTCTTTGATGCAGCCAAGGGTTATTTTTATGAAAAACAAACTAAGTTGTCTTAAAAAAAGGAAAACTATAGCTAAAAAATTATAAATATGCGTTTGCTATAATTTTCACCATGCCCAGGGTCAGTGTGACATGGATTTTAATACTCTGAGGTGAATATCCTCCCAAAAAATGTGCCTCTTGCACAACTGAAAAAGGAAGGTGGGCAATCGACATTCACCTACAGAGGGGAAGCGAAGCAGTTTTGCCAGATTCTCCGTTCAACCTGGAAAGAGAATCTGGGAAAACAGTCCGGCTAAAGATGGGTGGCCACGGAGCGGAGGACCCCTTCATAGGTCACAAAATTATCATAATAATATAGTTATAAAAAAAACAAAAATTCTAACAGTACTTTTAAACTGTTATCATCATTCTACGCCGCCGGGGAGTTAGGTTACACGCCCAGCTGGGTCCTCGTCCAAATGCTACGAGCAAGGGGGACGATAGGAAAGCAAAAATAAAAAATTGAAAGATGAAAGAGATAGATTGGGTTTTATTCATGGTTGAGCTTAAGGTTTTGAGGTGGGTGGTAGTATCTTAACTTGGAGGAATGGACAATTTCAGAATTTCTCTTAAAATGTGGACTGGGTTTATCAATTTCAAAGGATACATCAGAAAGTTGTTTTAAAATGGTGTATGGGCCAGAGTATGGCGAAGTCAGTTTACGGGTATTAGGATAATGAAATTCTTCATACATTACAATGTCACCAACTTTAAATTTTTCAGGAAGGAAACGAGCATCATAACGGACTTTATTCTTTTTATGGTAAGCAATTGTTCTCTCTTTAGCCAATTTTCTAGCTTCCTCCACAGGGGGATAATAACTATTATTTGGTAAAGGAGGATCATATGGTAATTTTCCTAACAATAAATAACTAGGGGTGAACTGGGTTACAGAATGGGGAGTATTATTATATTCATATAAGACTTCATCTAAAAGCTTAGTCCAGGGTATTTTCTTGGTTGTGGAATTGACTTTACATTTTAATCTAGTGACAATAGTCTGATTTAGGCGTTCAATTTTCCCATTCGTTTCTGGGTGATGGCTGCTTGTTAATCTGTGTTTTACATTGTAAGTACGAAGAAATCTTTTAAACCTGGAAGCTGTAAATGCTCCATTTCTGTCGGTTAACAATCTATTTGGTACTTGTATCTGAAATAATTGCTTCAAAATGTTTGTATAAGTTTCGGTGGTTACACTTTTTGAAGGAAAACCCCACACATAGCGAGTTGCATGGTCAACGACTAAATGCAAATATTTTTTTGTAGAATTGTAATAATTAAATCCGCCAACAGAGTCTACTGCTAAACATTCAAAAGGTATATCTGTTGGGGGCATTAATTGCAATAAGCCAAATCTTTTTTGCCTACATTTTTTGTTTATCTGACAAGTGTGACAGTGTTTTACAAAATTTTCAATGTCCTGATTAATGTTAGGCCAATAATACTGCAGAGAGATTAAATTTATCATCTTATAAATTCCAGGATGGCCAAATTGTGTGTGGGTTTTTTCTAAGAGGGGTAGACGTAAAGACATGGGGACCACAATCTTATACAAACTTTTCTTTCTAATTACAACAACATCATTTATCTCAGTGTATTTTTTACCATCAACTGTTACATTTTCTTTTCTCTGATTGTCTCTTACTTCATTCAAGTCAAGGAGATGTATAATATGGGGTAAATTTTCTGAAACAGGCTGTCTAGATAGCATATCAGCTTCAACATTAGTGGAGCCTTTTTGGTATTTAATTTCATAGTCAAACATACTAAGTTTTAGGGACCAGCGGAAAAGACGTCCTCTTAAATTTTTAACACTTTTGAGCCAGGTTAGTGCCGCATGGTCTGTATGTATGACAAATTTTTGACCGTGTAAATAATGATAAAATTTATCTAAAGCATCCACAATCGCCAAACATTCTAACTCAGTAATTGCATAATTTTTTTCATAATCGCGAAGATTTCTAGAGTGATATGCTATAGGATGTAATGTTCCTTTTTCATCAACTTGTTTCACAACACATCCCACTCCATGACTTGATGCATCTACAAACAAATGACAAGGTGTTTTGGGATCAAACAACTTTAATATAGGTTTTTCAATTAAAGCATTTTTTAACTTTTCGAAAGAATTTTGACAATTTTGGTCCCATACATAGGGGACATTTTTCTTCAACAAATTGTTGAGAGGGTATCGAATGTTAGCATATTTTGGAATAAATTTGTGATAAACGTTTATAGATCCCAAAAAACGTTGTAATTCTTTTACATTCGTAGGTGGTGTTAATTTCTTAATTGTCTCTATATTAGGGTTGTCAGGTGTGATACAACCATTCGAGACTTCATATCCTAGGAAATTAATTTTGGATTTAACAAAATTACACTTTGACAATTTTAGTTTAAGGTTTTCTTGGACACAGATATTAAATAAGGTCTCTAAATGACACAAATGTTCTTCTTCATTTTGGGAGAATACAATAACATCATCAAAGTAACTACAGGCAAAGTCAATTTTGTATTTATTAAGGATTCTTCTGAGGGTACGGTTAAACCAAGCAGGCGCGTTTTTCCATCCGAATGGTAAACGATTCCACTCATATAATCCAAAGGTAGTGGCAAACGCCAGCTTCTCCGTATCTCGAGGGTGGATAGGGATGTGCCAATATCCACTGGCCAAATCAAGAGTGGAAAAAACTTTAGCATGTGCCAATTTATCTAACAGGGTGTCTATTCTAGGTAAGGGTTCTGCATCTGTTTTTGTAATGGCATTCAATTTTCGAAAGTCAATACATAACCGGGTTTTCTTCCCTTCTTCACGTTTATACACCAAAGTTACGGGTGATGAATAAGGGGAATAGCTTTCTTTAATGATACCGGCTCGCAATAAATTCTGAATTTGGTCTTTAATTTCTTCTTCTTCCTTAGGGGAAGTGCGATATGCTCTTAAAGAAACGGGGAGGTCTGATGTTAACTGTATTCTCTGGGGTTCAATGTTTACACAACCTACATCATATTTATCTTTAGCAAAAATACAGACATATTTGGCTAGAAGAGCAGGTAATTGTTCCTTGACAGTCTGAACATTTGGCACATGTTCAGTGGTCTCGAACAACTCCGGCTCAAAATTTTCTTCGAATATCTCTGCATTTTTAACTGTATTTTCCATTTCTGGCTGGTTAGTATATGTTTCTGATAAATGTAAGGTATGATGGGATGAATTTGTTGAAATACTGTCCATGAGAGGTACTTTCTTTTTCTCTTGCGTGATTTGCATTTTAACACAGTCAATATTCAATTTAAACAGTTTACAGTGGGGTAGCCCAATCAAAGCATAAGGTAAGTGATTATTAATTATAAAAAGTTCAACATTCTTAGAGATATGTCCTAATTTCAAACTAACAAGGCATTTTTCTTTCAAAGCTAGAACACCTTGTGTTTGTGTGACCGATATACTCTGCTGAACTTTACATATTTTTAGGTTAAGTTTGTGGGCTAAATGATAAGGAATAACACTGATAGAACTCCCTGTATCGATCAAACAAGGTAGTGAGCCTTCACTTTTTACATCAGTAATTTTTTGACAATTTCTATTTGATTTTTTGTAGCTAGCTTTTTCTTTTTGTACATGTCCGGACATAAGAAACCGTCATTGATTACTAGATATATTTTCAGATGACTCATTAGCTCTCTGATCTGGGTCGGGGTTCGCAAAATTCATATTGGGACTAGGGGTTGGAACTGCTAAGACTTGTTGTCGAAAAGGGCAGTATTCCACCCAATGATACGCATTTGGTATTCCTATATTAAAACAAACTTTGCATGGGGAGGGTGGCAAAGTGGTCTGGTGATGTACATTTGGTCTCGGTTGACCATTTGTCGTCGGTCTAACTGTATTTTGGGGATTTCGTGCTTGATTAGAAGCAAAAGGTCGAGTCGGGGGGTTTTGATAGGGAACTCTGTAGTTCCACTGCCGGTTATAATTCTGTCCTGTCTCATATGGGGGGCGAAACGGTCGCCATTGTCGATACTGATTGGGGTTTTGTGGGCTTGCATCTATTTTGCTCTCATTTCCTTTTCTGTCCAGTTGCAGCTTGCAAATTCTGAATACTAATTCACGCCATGAATGTGTATTTGAGGGGTTGCTTGCAATAACTAGCTTTTGCATTTCTAACGGCAAGCCCTCCGTTAATCCTTCCAAGATAAGCTTCTGGTCTAACCCTAAGGTTCTCCCTATTTTAGTCTTTTTCCGATAGTATTCGTTCAGGTCCTCTCCAATCTTGTATCCAATACGGGAAAAATCAGTTAAAGAAAGAGTGTCGGGAATTTCGTAATGCTCATTGAACAAAGTGACAAATTCGGACCAATGCAGCACATTTAAACAATTATTAATGTACAACGTAAGTGCACTGTCTTTTAAGTATTTCTGTATGTGCCTAATTTTCCAGAAGTCGTCTTTTTCCTGTTCTACACAAACACTCTCAAAATAGGCCAGCCAAGCGTTCCAATTCATATTTGAATTAGGCGAAAACGCAATAATATCAGATTCTATGGACATTTTCGGGCTAGCGGTTACTGAGTTGTGACCAGACCCAGCTTGAGCTGACAGGGTCTGTTCACCTAATGTTGTTACATTATGTGTCTGTGTGGCAATCTCGGACTTCTGAGTATCTTTCTCTTTATTTGATTTGTTTTCTAAGTCATTCTTTTCAGGAGGGGGAGTGACACTCATCTTGAAATACAAAATGTTACAAGATTACACAAAAATATAAGGCACAATTTAAAACAAATAAAAATGGAATATTTTTCAAAAAAATTGCAACACAATATTTGTAACAAAAATGGGCTTAAATCTAAATAAAATTCAAATTTAATACATCATTTTTTTTTTTTTTCAAATTGAGATTTAAAATAAAAAAAAAAAAAAAAACGAACTTTGAACTAAAATTTTAAAATTCCAAAGATTTAAATACTGTCTAAATTTCAGAAAATTACTCTCTTATAGCAAAAATAAATAAAATAAACGTTGTCTTATTCTAATTTTGGCTATTAAAATGACACACAATTAAAAAACTACCTTTTAAAACTGTATTCTTTTTCTCTTTTTTAATTCAAGAATAGATTAAAATGGTCTTACCTTCAACAAATCTATTCAAGGACAGCCTTACATATCCACAAACAAAACAACAACAAAAAAAAAAAAAACGATCTTCATAAAAATTTCCAGGATTAAATTTACTCCCTGCATTAAAAAAAGAAATCATTTTCTCTTTTTCTTCTTAACACAAATCAGTGAGTTATCTGCCGGTAGAAAATTCGTTTTTCAACACAGTTCTTCATTTTGACCTGGTGACCCACTTTCTCAGCTGATAACGTCCATGGCTGGGCTGGGAGGAGAGAGTTTTATTTTTCTTTCTTGCAAAGACTGTTTCAGAGGCTTGTTCGTTGGAGAAATAATTGATTTTCAGTAACAGATAATTTTTTCTTGATTGCTAGGCAGATGAATGTTTTTCCCGTTCTTTTTGACCAGTCTTTTCCTTTTAATGACCAGATTTTTTTCTTTTTAATTAATTGCTAGGGAACGACACTTTTTTTTTTTTTTTTCGTTTTCTTTTTCACTCATGGAAGGCAGAAAAAGGATTTGAAAACTGCTCTTTTTAGAGATTTCTTTCGTCACTTGTTACACACCTCTTGAGTTTTGTTGGAATTAATTGCTGGTTAAATAAACAGTAGATACGTCATTTTTTAGGACTTCATTACACATCTCGTTGTTGTTCTTGCTGGAATTAATTGCTGGAACTCTGGGATTTGAGCCGCGCAAATAAACCGTCGTGCCGACTTTTCAATGTAACGAATTCGTCGCTACTCCAGTTATGGATCTTCTGTCGTGTCGTCGGCCAAGGCCCGACCGCTGGGGGCAGGGGCGCGAACCGCGGACGCGTGCGTGCCGATTTCTGAGCGAATCCTCGGAACTTCTATCATCTTTAGGTAGTCGCAGGCCGCGAGTGGTATCCGGGAAATCACAGTCAGATTCAGACAGTAGTTATTCCAATAAAGACACAGTTTTTCCGGGGACCTGATTTATTGTTCCTTTGTTACATCCTTTTGAGAAATCAGGCCCCTTTTGGCTTGAGAGCTGCTAATTTACTTTATGGGCATCGGGCTTGGGAATTATGTGTACCGCTAAGCGATACTTAGAGAGCCGAGTGTCGTGGAGTTAGGGAATTCTTTTGATGGTCAAAAGCCCTGTCCGGGGACCTGTGCATCGGTATAAATATGCTGTATTTCGCATTATTCCAGCTAGGGGCCGTTGAAGTCAAAGGAGGCGTCTTTAAACTATAATTGGTCGTTAGCTGAATGATTGACTGCCCGGGATACAGGCTGTGGTTTGAGTTGGCCGATCGAATGCAGCAAGACTTATAAATTGCACTTATTCAGCAAAAGTATTCTTATGAGATGTGCCAAAACGATCTCTAAAAGTTATAACATGCGATGCGGGAAAACTGACTTAACAGGGGCAACCTCATTCAATCAACTGAGACACAATTACAAAAGCATTTTAAAAGTTTTAATTTTAATTTCTAAATTTTAATTTTAAAAAGGGACAAAAAAGGGGATTTTAAAAAGGGGCTTTTTTATCATTTCATATATATATATATATATATCAATTTTGAACGGAGGGTGGTTTCGGGGGTTGGGGGTCATGATCGATGAAAATATACCAACATTTTTTGAAATCGCTTTCCTCCGAACGGCTGCAATAGGTAGCTTTTTGTAATGAAAGCTACCTAAAATAAATGCTATTACCAGTCGAACGATATCTTCCGGATCTTACTGTGAAAATGTTGTGATAAAATAACATAGTGTGGTACCTTTTTCTAAAGACTTCATATAATATCTTCTTTGTAATTTCACTATATGATCAAATATTATTAAGCGTTATATTGTTTTGAGTGCGATGCAAGTATTTTAATTTGTAATTAATTTTTATTTTCTTTTAATGAATATGACTTTATAAAGGATTAATTGCTTAGATAATGCTGTTATAAAATCGCATTATACTTTACGTTCTAATAATTAGATTATGAGATTGATGGAAATTTTTTATCTACTAAATTACATTAAAAAAGTCAATTCTTTGTTTCAGTGTCATCAAAAACAGAACAAACTACATTTTTGGACGTCTTCACCCTACTTCCATTTTTGAACATACAAAACAGTAGGGAAATAAGAACCGTCATCAGAATAGCCGATGCAGCTGGTACATAGCGAAACATTTCGGGATCGGTGTCTATAAAGTATGTTATAATAAAAGGTACTACGATATCACCAGTAGCACCACCCACGGTGAAAGTTGCTGCAAATTTATTTGATATGTGTATGTAAGTATTTATCCATCCTATTACCACTCCATATGCAGACGCTATCCCTATACCAAGTGTGACAGAAGCTAGCCATAATGCCCATTCGTTTGGCATCAGAAACAATAACACCATTGCGGCTACCGTTAATAAACATATGTCAATTATGAGAAGTTTTAAAGAGCTGATTTTCATTGATAAGAACACGCATAGAAGTCTTGATACAGTAAATGCTGCCCATAATGTAGACGTTATGTACGAACCTCGCGTAGTAGTGAGATGTAGCTTTCCTTTTACTGAAAATATGGTTACAGTTTGAGCGTATCCCGTTTCAGTTCCAGAAATAACTACAAATACAAAAAAAGTAAAAATGACTATAAAAAACATAAAAAGAAAGCTTCTGTTGGAATTGTCTGGTCTTGAGTCATTTTTGAGACTTTCATTCTCTGTTGGTGAAATTAGGAACACTCCTAGGTTAAAAATGGTAGACAGTAGTGTCACGGCACTGATGATTGAAAACGGGTAGATTAATTTTGGTCTATCTTCTGGAAAATGGGAGATGTTGGCTGAAAAGTCGGAAATGTTAGCGCTCGTATCGACCAAATTTTCATTCAAGAAAGTTGTATTATCCATGTCATCCATAATATGAGATAATTCTCTGATGTTTTCAAGAAATGGAGCAGCAATAAGTGGGGATATTAAACCACCTAAGCTGAACGCCAAATGCAATCCTTGGAAGAAAGGATTGCTATCTTTTCCCCATAATTCTAAGCACATCACATTGCCACCTGGAAGGGAAAGAAATTATATGTATTACAAAATCGATGAAAAATAATACGATTGCGATTATTTATCGAAAAACTAGTAGAAAAGAAATAAGTTTAAAATGCTTTACTCTTCATTTTAAATATTCATTGCTAACAAATTCATTTAATATATTTAAAAAATATTTATATATATATAAGTGAAATATGTTTTTTACTCACTAACTAAAAACATATATTCGTGAATTAAAACATGATATATACCATGTAATTAGAAAACATGAAAAATTATGTCAAGAATGTTGAATAGAATTTTCTGTGGTTCTATTGTAAAAATAAAGACTTAATTATCAAAACTCATCGTATTCAGGGAGGGAAATTATGATACACCCAGGTTTGTCCCCGAATTCTTAGTACATAAGGCGAGTGTGAAAGTAAATCAAGATTTTAGAATGCCAAAAATACTCGATAAAACTAATTTTGTTGCAGATCGTTGTGTTGTTTTCGTGGAATGTTACTAACAAAATAGATGAATGAGAGAAAACGCGATTTTCTTTTTGATAAGGCTTGTTCTGAAACTCACGTTCTTAAATCAATATTAAATTATTATCTTTTTTTGGAGGTATAACTACATTTTGTTTATTCAACAACAGTAAGTAAATATGTAGCAAATTAGCATCTTGTAATACTATACTAATCTCAAATGCTAAAATGTGTAAATTAAAATTTTAAAACAAGTAAAAATACGTTTATATCGACTATTGACATGTTTCGACTCACCTCGATTCATTTTCAAAACAAATATTCTAAATTTGCACGGTCTATAAAACGCCCTCATTCAGTTTTCCACGTATTATTTCATATTATGCACGTCATTTTTTATTTTACTTTTATTTTCATAACACTTGAGTAGCTCGAGCCATATTTTTGGTAAGTCAAATGATGCTGCATCTTTGCATATTGATTTTTTACGCGTTACAATCTCTATGGTTTCTCTTATAATGGATGATAGTATAATAACTGGAGGGGAAAATTATTTTACTTTTATTGAAATTTATTTGGATGTTTTCTTCTTGATAAAATCTTGCTAGAGGTTTGGTTTTTCTATTACATTTAATATCAGCTATATGCTCCCTTTTTCTATACTTAAATTTTCTGCTAGTTATGCCAATATAGTAATTCTTTGATCCGTCTACTCTAATAAATGGCATTTCATACACGCCTGACGAATTCTCAAAATTAATTGGGTCAATTTTAACGCAAATTATTGTCTTCAATTTCGGAGGTGGTTTGGTTACTAAGCAGATATTGAAACATTTAAAGGGACGATGGACCTTAAAAACCTTAAAAATCAATTTCTTATATTTTGTAAATTTTACGTTAAATATTATTCAAGTGTACACTATATGCATTATGACATGCATTTATCACAAAAAAATAAAAATAAATTTTTTTGAGAAAAAATGGAATTTTACGCGTCGCCTTAGAAATCTTTGTAATGCCCCCTGCGCGTTCCATATCAATGAAAATCACCAATATTTTTTATAAAAGTTTGGTTTATGTATATAAATAAAACTGTGCATCGAATTTTATATATTTCAATATAAAGGTAAAAAAAAAAAAAAAAAAAAAAAAAAAAAATTGAAATTTTTATGAAAAAATTTCATTTTTTTTAAATTCAAATATATAAAATTCGATGTACAGTTTTATTTATATATATAAACCAAACTTTTATGAAAAGTATTGGGGATTTTTATTGATATGGAACGCACAGGGGGCATTTCGAAGATTTCTAAGACGACGCGTAAAATTCCATTTTTTTTTCTCAAAAATAATGTTTTTATATATTTTTTGTGATAAATGCATGCCATAATGCATATAATGTACCCTTGAGTAACATTTAAAGTAAAATTTACAAAAAAAAAAAAAAAAAAAAATTAAATTTTTGAAATATTTTCGAAAAAATTTCAAAATTTTTCAATTTTTTTTTTTTTTTTTTTTTTTACTTTTATATTCAAATGTATAAAATTCTATGCACAGTTTTATTTCTATATATATGAACCAAACTTTTATAAAATATATTGGGGATTTTTGTTCATATGGAATACGCAGTGGGCATTTAGAAGATTTCTAAGACGACGCGTAAAATTCCATTTTTTCTCAAAAATAAAATTTTGTTTTTATTTTTTTGTGATAAATGCATGACATAATTCATATAATGTACCCTTGAGTAATATTTAAAGTGACATTTATAAAAAATAAAAAATTGATTTTTGCTCCCTCGTCCCCTTAAGACTATATTTTAATTTCTCAATTTTTTTTTTATTTATTTATTTATATAGGATAGTATAAAGTTTGTATTTTTGGGAATATAATTTTCGTTCAGGCTTCTTATTATTGACAATATCTACTGTTAATTTGTTAATATGTCAAACTTTAAAACCATTATTATGAGCAATTCTGCGAATATTATCTAATTCATCCTTCAATTATTATTATTATTATTATTATTATTATTATTATTATTATTGTGAATACTAGAAACGCTCCCCTTACGAAAAATCTGTGGGTTGAAATTTTATACGCAAATGGAGAAAATGCATTATTTGGTATGGTGGATTGGTTAGCTATGATTTTTTTTTTAAACAGATCTGTCGATAGATTGACTTGTGTATTTTAAATTTGTGATACATAATATACATAATTTGGGTATTTTAAACATTAATTAAAAATGCATCGGTCATTTAAAAAATTTAATTTAAATTCTATGTATGTGCGTAATATATACAAAAAGTCTCAAATGCTGATTTGGTTGTTTTCTTGCATATTTAAATCGAAATAATGGTGTCTAGCATTAAAATGCGATTAACTAAAATTTTGAATTTGGGTATTTTAAATATCAATTAAAAATGCACTGGGCATTTAAAAATAATAATTAAAATTCTATGTATGTACGTAATATATACAAAAAGTCACAAATGCTGATTTGGTTGTTTTCTTACATATTTAACCCTTTCAGGGGCAAGGTACTTACTTGTATTCGTAAAATGTTCAAATAATTCACTGACACCAGTATCAACAAGAGGTTTTATTTGTAAACAAGTAAAAGTAAATTTTCGTGTACTTAATAAAGATGACATTTTCATCATAAAATTCCGGTGCCAATGTGGCCATTTGGGATTAAAATTATGTGATGCCATGACAGCATCACCGACCTTCAAGGGGTTAAGTCGAAATATTGGTGTCTAGCATTAAAATATGATTAACTAAAGGGAAGATAATAACAAGGAATAAGAAAGAAATAAAAATAATATTTGGTGTGTGTTACGCGTTTTCCGTTGTCAATATGATGATGATGTTCATGCAAACTCCAGTCAAACACTCTTAAAGACTTCGAAAAAACGATGTTTCGTCGATAGGCTGCCACAACCGATATATGCGTGATATCGGACACAATATGAAATGTGAGAAATATTATATTTAAATACTAACTTATTTAGTTTAAATTAAATAACAATTTATTTACAGAAATATTTGCATTAAAAAAGATTATTTACGATTATAAGCTCGGATATAGCAGATCCTGCCTAAGACAATGGTATACATTGAAATAATGCCTACGTACTGTGTAGTAATTTTAAATTATGCGTTATTCCTTTCTCACTTTATCGAATTCAACAAGTCTTACGGGAGAACCTCTCAGGTATCTCCCTTACTATACACGTTTCTTCCCGCAGGAGTAAATCCTTTCTCCGGAACACTTTCCCTGATAAATCCATGGCTCCAACATCCAGCCTCTCACCATGAAACTCCAACCAAAAACTACCGACACTCTCTCTCGGTTTCTACCTCGAGATAAAAAACACGTGAGGCCTCTCTGGTACAGTCACGGAATCACCTTCTCTCCAACTGCACGTTGCTTCCTTGCCTTTTTAGCTCACAGGCTATCAAAGCCTGAGAGCTAATGTGCCCGCCCGTTCTGTATGTATGTATGTAATAAACCGGTAATAAATAAACCGGTACGTATGTACGTAACGCGATAACATTTGATAGAGACATCCGATTTGCTTCAAAATTTTTTCCTAGGTTCATTGTGATAAGGCGCTTCCCTGATTAGTTTTGGGAGTTCATTGGTTAAGGATAAAGGGGGAAAACGGGGTTAGTCCATCCCCCCCCCCTTAATTCAAAAAATGGGTTTTTCATGCAAAATCATTCGATTTGCTCCGAATTAGGTATACCGGTTTATTATGCTAAGGAACATCCCTGATTAGTTTTGGGGGTTCATTGGTTAAGGATAAAGGGGGAAAAACGGGGTTAGTCCACCCCCACCCCCCCTTAATTCAGAAAAATGGGTTTTTCATGCAGAATCATTCGATTTGCTCCGAATTTGGTATACCGGTTTATTATGTTAAGGAACATACCTGATTAGTTTTGGGGATTCATTGGTTAAGGATAAAAGGGGAAAAGGGGGGTTAGTCCCCCTCCTTAATTCAGAAAAATGGGTTTTTCATGCAGATTCATTTAATTTGCTCCGAATTTGGTATACCGGTTTATTATGTTAAGGAACATCCCTGATTAGTTTTGGGAGTTCATTGGTTAAGGATAAAGGGGGAAAAATGGGGTTAGTCCACCCCCCCCCACCTTAATTCAGAAAAATGGGTTTTTCATGCAGAATCATTCGATTTGCTCCGAATTTGGTATACCGGTTTATTATGTTAAGGAACATCCCTGATTAGTTTTGGGGGTTCATTGGTTAAGGATAAAGGGGGAAAAACGGGGTTAGTCCACCCCCCCTTAATTCAGAAAAATGGGTTTTTCATGCAGAATCATTCGATTTGCTCCGAATTTGGTATACCGGTTTATTATGTTAAGGAACATCCCTGATTAGTTTTGGGGGTTCATTGGTTAAGGATAAAGGGGGAAAAGGGGGGTTAGTCCCCCCCCCCCCCTTAATTCAGAAAAATGGGTTTTTCATGCAGAATCATTTAATTTGCTCCGAATTTGGTATACCGGTTTATTATGTTAAGGAACATCCCTGATTAGTTTTGGGAGTTCATTGGTTAAGGATAAAGGGGGAAAAGGAGGGTTAGTCCCCCCCCCCTTAATTCAGAAAAATGGGTTTTTCATGCAGAATCATTTAATTTGCTCCGAATTTGGTATACCGGTTTATTATGTTAAGGAACATCCCTGATTAGTTTTGGGGGTTCATTGGTTAAGGATAAAGGGGGGTTTAGTCCCCCCCCCTTAATTCAGAAAAATGGGTTTTTCATGCAGAATCATTCGATTTGCTCCGAATTTGGTATACCGGTTTATTATGTTAAGGAACATCCCTGATTAGTTTTGGGGGTTCATTGGTTAAGGATAAAGGGGGAAAAGGGGGGTTAGTCCCCCCCTTAATTCAGAAAAATGGGTTTTTCTTGCAGAATCATTCGATTTGCTCCGAATTAGGTATACCGGTTTATTATGTTAAGGAACATCCCTGATTAGTTTTGGAGGTTCATTGGTTAAGAATAAAGGGGGGAAAGGAGGCTAGTGCACCTCCTTAATTCAGATAATTGGGTTTTTCATGCAGAATGATTCGATTTGCTCCGAAGTTGGTATACCGGTTTATTATGTTAATGACCTTCCCTGTTTAGTTTTGGGAGTTCATTTGTTAAGGATAGAGGGGGAAAAGGGGGGCTAGTCCACCTCCTTAATTCAGATAATTGGGTTTTTCATGCAGAATGATTCGATTTGCTCCGAAGTTGGTATACCGGTTTATTATGTTAAGGAACTTCCTTGATTAGTTTTGGGGGTTTATTGTTTAAAGATAAAGGGGGAAGGGGGGCTAAGCCACCCCCCTTAATTTATATAAACGGGTTTTTCATGCAGAATTATTCGCTTTGCTCCAAATTTGGTATACCGGTTTATTATGTTAAGGAGCTTCCCTGATTTGTTTTGGCGATTCATTGGTTAAAGATAAAGGGGGGACTAGTCCACCCCCTTAATTTAGATAAATGTTCTTTTTGCAGGATTATTCGATTTGCTCCAAATTTGGTATACCGGTTTATTATGATAAGGGGCTTCCCTGATTAGATTTGGAGGTTCACGGGTTAAGTATAAAGGGGGAAACGGGGGCTAATTCCCCTTCACTTAGTTTTTTGAGGGGCATTATTCTTTAAAATAAGTGTATAATATACAATTAGTGTGAATAGGCTGTGAGCTCAATGCCATCAGTTTAGCTGGGCACTTTTCTTTTTTATTATTCAGAACAGATAACGAAAGACCTCTTTCGTTCGTTATCTAAGTTCTTTTTGTGACCACATTCTCGTATACAAAATAAATACTGGTATGTCGTTTACACAATAGATTTTTTCATACAATAAGATATGAATATAATAGCACATTTCAAACTTCAAGATAGGAAAAATTGTTTCTGTAACCCAAGTACATAGAAAGTGATTTACATATAAAATACAAAAAAATAAAATGATGTTAATTAACAATAATCGTACAAACGCTCATCAACGTCAGAAACCTGGCAGGGTGAAATGCGGAAATGTAGTAGTGTCCATCGATGCTATTATCCTTCTATATCTATACTCCTATTATAAAGAGGAAAAAATTGTTTATTTGTCGGAGGTAAGCTCTGGAACTACCGAACCGATTCCAAAAGTAATGGTATCAAAATGACGGTGTTAGTCCAACTTAGAACATAGGCTATATTTTATGTCGGTGCCACTGCACCAAAGGGGGTGCAGGAGCAAAAAACGTTCTAAAAATGCAATTTTTGCGTTACTGAAGGGCCAAGAAATATGAAATTTTGAATATTAGTTACTTATAAGATATAAATGATGTCTAAGAAGAGTTCTTAAACAATTCTAAATTTAAAAGGGGTGAAAATGCATAAAAAGCGTTCTAAAAAACGTTCTAAATGGTAGTTTCTACACAATCTCAGGAAATACCAAACCGATTTAAAAAATATTGGTCAAAATGATGGTGATAACGCTTGCTCCAAGATAAGCTATGTTTTATGTCGGTGTCACTACCCCAAAGGGGGTGCAGGAGCAAAAAACGTTCTAAAAATGCGATTTACGTGTTACTGAAGGGCCTAGAAATATGAAATTTGAAATATTAGCTACTTATTAGATATAAAGGATTTCTTAGAACAGTTCTTAAACAATTCGAAATTTGAAAGCAGTGAAAATGCGCGAAAAGCGTTCTAAAAAACGTTCTAAATGGTGGTTTCTACACATTCTCAAGAAATACCAAACCGATTTAAAAAATATTGGTGTCAAAATGATGGTGACAACGCTTGCTCCAAGATAGGCTATATTTCATGTCAGTGCCACTACCCGAAAGGGGGTGCAGGAGCAAAAAACGTTCTAAAAATGCGATTTACGTGTTACTGAAGGGCCTAGAAATATGAAATTTGAAATATTAGCAACTTATTAGATATAAAGGATTTCTTAGAACAGTTCTTAAACAATTCGAAATTTGAAAGGGGTGAAAATGCGCGAAAATCGTTCTAAAAAACGTTCTAAATGGTGGTTTCTACACAATCTCAGGAAATACCAAACCGATCTAAAAAATAATGGCTTCAAAATGATGGTGACAACCCTTGCTCCAACATAGGCGATGTTTTATGTCGGTGGCACTACCCCAAAGGGGGTGCAGGAGAAAAACGTTCTAAATTGCGGCTTTTGCGTTACGGAAGGGCCTAGAATCGTGAAATTTGGAATGGTAGTTAGTTATAAGATATCAATGATCTCTAAGGACATTTCCTAAAAAAATCGAAATTTAAAAGGGGGTCAAAATGCGCAAAAAGTGTTGTAAAAAACTTTCTAAATTGCGATTTCTATGCAATCTCAGACAGTACTGAACCGATTTCAAATATAATGGTGTAAAAATGATGGTGACAGATCTTGCTCCAAGATAGGCTATATTTTATATGTGTTTGCACTACCCCAGAGGAGATGCAGGAGCAAAATGCGCGAAAAGCGTTCTAAAAACGTTCTAAATGCCGATTTGTTAGCAATATCTCAGGAAGAATGAATCTGATTTCAAACGTAATGGTAGGAAATTGATGGTGACAGCCCCTGCACTAACATAGACGCTATTTTATGTCGGTATCACTATCACCAAGACGTTGCAGGAGCAAAAAAGCGTTCTAAATTTCAATTTTTGTGATCGGTAGGGGCTAGCAACTTAAAATTAAGCAAGGTACATATTTATTATATATAAATGATCTTTAAGAACAGTTTAAAAAAAATTGGAAATTTAAAAAGGGGTGAAAATGCACGATGAGCGTCCTAAAAACGTTCTAAATTGCGATTTCTACTCAATCTAAGGAAATACCAAAGCTCTTTCAAAAGTAATGGTTGCAAATCAATGGTGACCGTCCCTGTTATAACATAGGTTATATTTTATATTGCTGTCACTACTATTTGAGGGTTGCAAAAGCAAAACATGTTCTAATTTGCGTTTTTTGCACAACTGAGAGGCCTAACACTTTGAAGTATGGCATGGTATTTACTTACAAGATGCAACTTCTTTCTATGAACAGTTGAAAGAAAATTCCAAATTTTAAAAAAATGAAGTGAATGAAAAGCGTTATAAATTATAATTTTTAAGCAAACTTATAAATTACCAAACCGATTAAAAAAATAATGATGACAAATTTTGGTGATCGAACCTGCTCAAACATAAGCTGTATTTTATGTCTGTTCCACTACCACCAGAGGGTTGCAGGAGCTAAAAACTTTCTAATTGCGAATTCTGTGATACTGAAAAGGCTGGAAACTTTAAATATGACATGGTAGTTACTTATAAAATATAAATGCCCTCGAAGGAACGTCGAAAATAAATTCGAATTAAAAAAGGGTGAAGCGAAGGGGAGGTGCAAAAAGCATTCTAAAAAAGTTCTAAATTACTATTCTGTGCAATTTCAGGGAATATAAACCGATTATAAAAGTAATAGTTGCGAATCAATCAATGGTAACAGTCTCTGATCCTACACAGGCTATATTTTATGCCGGTGATTCTACCACCTGGGGTTCACAGGAACAACAAACGTTCTAAAAAAGGGTTTTAAAAGCTTTTTAAATTACGTTTCTGTGGAATATTAGGAAATAACAAACCGATTTCAAAATTAATGTTGGCAAATTAATGGTGACAGTTCCTGTTTCAACATAGCCCTTTATGTTGAGAGAGGTGGTAGGACTTGGAATTTGACATGATGGTTAATTTTAAGATGTAAGAAGATGGTTTCTAAAAAATTCAAAACTTCAAATGAATACTGAAATGAGCGTATTATTTGAGCATAAAAGTTTCAAAATATTTTCTAAATTATCATTTATTTATTTTTATTTCATTTTATTAATTTAAGTCTCATTTCTGCCTAATGCAGTGTAATAAGGATGTTTAATAAAAGTGTGTTTTAAATAGTAATTTTTTAATTATTTCTAAAAGTAATAAGTACCTTTTTAAAGAATAAAATATTACCATTTAATAAAATAAAAATTTAGTTAGTAACTTTTAATAAAATTAGACATTTAAATATCACTTGGCATATTTCAAATATTACGCGAGCAAAGCCGCGGGGTTTGCTAGTATAAAATAAAGTAACGATTTGGAAATGGACCAATGAAAATCTGTGTACATACTGCGGAACCGCATCGCAAAAGGGAACTAGAGCTTTATAAATAGACTCTCATCTCAAAAACTACCGGGCCGAAAAACGCGAAAATTGAAAAGATGAACACAGAAGAAAGTCAATTTAGAAAAAAAAAAAAAAAAAAAAAAAAAAAAAAAAAAAATATGCCGATGCGTACGGTAGACCCGAAAAAATCGACTAAAATCAATCGACAAAAAATTCCTTTTATTTCATGCCCACGGGTTCCCAGAATGGGAAAGGCAGGGCTTTCAGATGCGGATGTTAAGCAATAAAGTGTACTGGGGGCGTTTAAAAGGGGTCCCCATCTCAGAATCTAAGGGGCGTAAAAACCCAAAACTTGGACAGCCAGACGAAAAAAAAATTCCCCTTTCAGATATTCTAAAAATTATACTTATATCTTAATTACAAACTATTAATTAATATTTCACTAATAGGTTTATTTCTATTAAATGCTCATTTAAAAGGCAGTCACGTGATCTTTTAGTGTAGAATTCTTCAGAACGGTCTACAATGTTTAAAAATACAGCATAAATGTTACTTATTCAATCTACTTATTTTATATAAAAATGTCAAAAATTTAGCTACCACTATTTTCGAGTAATAAGTTCATCAGATATCTTAAATTCTAGCTTGTGACCCCCACCTCCTCCAGTAATATATTTACATATAGGTTGTTTAATGGAGTTTCGTTCAGATACAGTTTTGTTAAGCATAGTGTGCGCTTTCTGGTGGTGGAATGTAGAAATAACAGAACGCGATTTTGTTAAAATTTGGAAATTTAACAAAACGATCTGTTTTAAACTTTAAGATAGTTTCTGACACATTATAAACAATTATAAAAAATATTGGCGCGTCACCTTTTTTTCTGAGGGGGTGGGGGCGAACAAATTCATGAAATATAACAAGACGATCTTTTTTAAACTTTAAGATAGTTTATATAACATAATAAATTTTTTTAATGAAGGCGCGTCAAAAATTGGGGGTGGGGGAGGATAGGAGCGCGTTTTTACCAAGTGGTATCTAAAAACTGGATGCATAGAAAATAAGAGATCGCAAAGCGATCCAGAATGGAAACGCGAAACAATTACGTCTGGGGTTGGCTGGAAAATAGGGATTGCTTCGCGATACCGCACTGAATCGCGAAGTGATTACGCAAGTTTGGTGAGCGTAGCGCGCAGGGGGACGGAGCCCCTACCTTAGTGATAAAAAAAAAATGTAGACTAGCTTTCAATTTGTTAACTTTAGTCCTACCATTTAAAAATAAAACACACTATAATTTGTGTTTTTTGATACCATTTGCTGTTTCTGTATCAAATATAGTGCTTGTTATAAAATTAAAGGTAAAGCAATTAAAACGCTTTATCATATTGCTCCGGAATGGTGCTAATATGAGTCGGCTGTGTGGCTAAGTCGACTATGAAATATAGAGTTTTAGAAGTATTTGTATGCTTTTCTATTGTCAAATCCTTTTAAGGAACACAAAATGTAAATTGTTGAGATACCCGTCTTTTTTAAACAGTTGTAAGCAGGAAGTAAGCGAAAGGCCTCAAACAAATTTGACCCGGATCTAATATAGCAGCTGTATTTTTAAGGTTTTTTTATATCCCATTATTCCTTTCTTAAGGGTTATCTTTCATGCATCCACTAGAATATTGATGAAAGCTTACTACAATAAACTCACCCCCCCCCCCCCCGCTCTGATAAACAGTTGTTCAGAAGGTATTTTAAAACAAAGATTTTGACAATTTTACAAAGAAACGATGTAGATGTAATTTCTCCCTGCTGAAATTGTATCGGTCACCTCTGCCGGTTCGCATGTCCAACAACCCTATCAGAATTTTTTTCTGTCTGTTTCAATGATTTTGAAAAACATATTTGGCAACTGCTGAAAATGCACACAGGAAAATAAAGCATAATCCGTTTCATTGGTGCTTTTGCGGGTTTTTTTACGCTTGTCGTTTTTTTTGCGTTTCCGTAAGTACGGGTTAGAATCTGTTAGAATGACTTTGAAGGAATTCAATTACCCTTGTGCAAAAAGTTGTAGTTAGACATTTTTTGCCACTTTCCGACAATATAACTGGACGACGATTTTTTAGTTCTTGAAAGCTCCAAAATTTAATGCTGTAATGTGTATTTTTCGTGTTGGGAGTAAGGCTTTTAGATAAAAATAAATATTAAAATATTAACATACGCGGTCATGGGAGAGATAGACAGTTTGAAATGCTGATTTATCTCCATTTAACCTGAAAAATGTAACATTTAAATTTTCATACGCTTTTAACAGATTAATATTACAGTTAATATGTTGTTTTTTTTCTTTACTTGTTGCTTATCAGTTGTAGCAGCAGCAATGGTCTGAAACATATTCTCGGAATTTGAACTTAATCAAAACCACAGTTTGGACGTTTGATTCATATTCATAACGTACACACATGAATACAGACATCAACGAAAAAACACCGAAAACAGTTCTTGGGGATCTGAAAACTCATAAAGCACCAACACACGCATGCGCAGTTGCATACATATGGAATCATAATAAAAAGAGCTAAAGCCGATTCAGGGATCCTCAAAATGTAAAGTGGTACCAAAATTTCCATAACGGATTATTATCATTATGCATTTCATTCCTAACACAATACATATTCGGATAATAAATAGTATTTTTTTGTTGAAATAATATTTATTTATGTTAATACTTTGAATAAAATATTCATTCGGTTTGAAAATTTATTTAAACTTCATTTTTAAAATGGATTATTAATTTTAAATTTTACCTGTTTCTATAGCTCCCAAACAAAATCCATTAATGCACATGAATGCCATGAGAATTACCAGATTCTTGCTCCAAGGAATTCCAAACACCGTGATAGTAATGAAAATATTACATATCATTAATACTGCCACTTTAGACCGAACTAAATCCAATATAATGCCTGCTGTTATAAAAAAAATATATATATATTAACAGATTGACAGTGAAAAAGCACATTCATAACAAATTTTCAATAAGAGTTTCGCAATTGTTCTGTAACTATTTTGTTAAATGAAATGAAATAATTTAATAAATACTATTTAAATGCAAATAAAATTATGTTTTATGTATTCAATAAACAATTGAATCATTTTCCTGCAAAAAGATATATTTACATATTTTAAAGATCTATTTCAATGTTTGGTTAATAAAATACGTTTTGCTCATTTAAATCAGTAACTTGTTTTCAAAATTCATATTTGTATTTAGAACATGGATATAATCATGAATGTAACAGGAAAATTACATCATTTGGCAACGAACAATACGCCACTGCTGTTCAACATCAACTGGTGACAAACATGTTAAAATAAGTAATTATTTTTATGAAATAATGCAGAACTCCCAGTTTTACAAGTATTTGTATACTTTTTAGTTCGGAAATCATCTTAAGCAATACAAAAGTATAAGTTAAATTGTGTACATAATTTACTAATCATTGTTAAATTTTTTATAAAATGTTTTTGAACCAGTCTACAAATTATTAATTCCTTACATGGTTCACATGGAGATACTAGTCACTACAATTAGGTATTTACATGACATTAATCATGTGTTCTGTATTTTTGAAAGTAGTATAGACGATCAATTTTAGGCTGCATAGTTTCAGAAAAATTTTAAATAAAATAAGCAGATATTTTCATTTTATTAGAATTAGTGGTGGTTAGAATCTTCATCAACTATCACAAAAAAGCAAAATTTTAGTATGCATTCGTAAGTCCCTTTTATATAAGAATTGCTTTAAACATGTTATTTAAAGCTAAATGAAATACGTAAAAAAAACATTGTCATTTATTAGCCCCAGGTATGCTACTTCTTTCTCCCAGCTTATTTTGTGTCGTCTCCATAAAAAAACAGAAAAAAAAAGTTGCGTTGTGTAAGTCAGCCGTAAAACAAATCAGACGTATCATTGTACGATTAAATACTCTACAACAACTTTTTAAACTTCTGAGCATCGCACATTTTAAATTTTTAGACCGTCGTATGGAAAAAGAAATACTTTTAAATGCAATTTGTTTGAAAACTGCATCCCCTTTTATTTTTGAAATATTAAATTTTTTGTAGTTTTTAGAGACATTTGCTTAATATTGGCAACGGAAGTACTCCATTTCTGTAGAAAGTAAAGGAAAAATAGTTGTAAAATGTAATTATACATTTTTGTCGCCATTTTCTCATAACGACCTAAAAAAATTTAATTAAAATAAGTGTTGTTTTGAAAAAATATATAAACGATTGATTTCTGTTAAAACATTGAGCTATTATAAAGTATATTTAATTTTAAGTATCTATATTAATATTACAAACAAATGAAGACCTATGAATCATTAGATAACAGTTTTTTTCTTTTTTTTTTTTTTTTTTTTTTTTTTTTTTTTTTGGTCGAGTTACTCGAATGACGGCATCTTTTTGCTTCATTTGTGTATTATTTCGCGATAGTGACGTCCTATGCATACTTTACTGTAACTGTTTAAGAGTGGTTCGGAAATGTGGAATTCTTAAGCGGATGCGAATGACGTCATTTTACATAAAATAAAAGCGTGTGCTTTAAGCATTAAAATTTAAATTTGTTTTGTACTATTTATATATACACTAGAGACTCTTCTCCCTACAAGCTACGCTTGCCAACCCCCGTTCGGACACTGCAGAATCTAAAAACGTAATAATTTGATCCGCTTTAAAAATTTAGAGATGATTGAATTATAGTGAAAAAACCTATGACGATCTTCCTGTAAGCGGGTTTCCATTCAATTCCCATTAAATTGAAAATCTTTAATGCCGAATCAGTTGCTGTTAAGACATACAATGGTTGTTTTCGTGTTTGATTAAAGAAGATCAGTTAAACATTCGAAAAGAAGCTAAAATAAAATGAATTATGTAAACACTTTGCCTCCCGGTATTTTTTAACAGCGTTATAAAACGATTAACATAATACAATACAGACATTTTAAATGTATCGTTTTAAATCGGACCAAAGTTTTACTAAAGTTTTCTTGCTCCTATTAGCATTCACATGAAAATACTTTTATTTCTAGAAAGGAAGTAGGAAAGTTACGGAAGTACGGAGTCTTAGAATAGGGAACATTAATTAAAAAGATCATCTCGAAATATGAAATAAATCTCCCGCATAGATATATTTAAATTGTTTGACAGCATTATTATTTGGCCATTTTAAATCTGACGTAATTACTACAATTTACTGCTTTAAACGCATATTAATGTATCTATTATTTTAAAATTTCCTTTCTCGTTTAATATTCAATTGGAAATACAATTTTCATGACATAATTTTCAATATTTTCCTACTTTTAACACTTACTCATTTAATAGTAATTTTAAAGTTTTTTTTCCCCTTTTTTATAGTCACGTGTAAATAAATTTTTAATCATAAGGAAATATTATTATTTGCACTGTTTTTACAATTGAAAACAATCTCTAGAATAAAAGCCTAAGTCATGTGAGTGTTATAAATAGTTCCGGGTGGATCCCTTCGTTTTTTATATCCCAAGTGCCAATTTGACACTTTACTGTTAGCCCGGCACAGGTGATAAACCGCAAAATATTATTCTATCGCTGTCATTTCATCTATATTATAATAATCCTATCATGTAACTGCCATAAACAATTGCGGACTGATCCCTTCGCTTTTCTTATGAAAAGTTTCCATTTTGATTACAAAAATCATTTTTTTTTCTTCGAATAAAAATACATAAAATTTGAAATGATGACGAAGAATTCTTAGTACTTTTATGTTAGCCGCATGAAAATCTCGTCAATAGCTTTTTTTTTAACTCGCCAATTAGCATTTTTTAAAACTTTTTCGAGTATTAAATTAAAACATAGCTTTGAATTTGAAATTAAATGTCATGGTTTGTTGCATTATTTACTATTTGGCAAAGATATCATATACTTTGATACATTAATCATATATAAGTGTGATTTTTTTTATGACGATTTGGCGAAAACCTCGATTTTGAATACTAATTACATACGTATTTTTAAATTATTTTCTATTATTTTTAAATAAAAGAAACGAAATTAATAACTATGAAAAAAAAAAACAATTTGTATACCGTAATTTCCGGTGTATAGCCCGCAGATAAAACAATTCAGTTTGGACACAGAAATTTTATTCAGTATTTGAAGACCAATATTTACCGTGATCTAAAAAGTTACATTTTATTCAAAAAAATTTCTGGGTTGAAACACGATTGTTTGATCCGCGGGCTATACACCCGAAATTACGGTAATTAAAAAAAATAAAATAAAAGTAATTAAACATTTATTAATGAAAAAACAACAATCGCCGGGTTAACATGTCAAAAAAAAAAATAACGCCATTTTGGCGCCAATTGGTTACCCCGCTGCGTATAGGACATCTGTGCCTAATATTTTTTCTTTTCGTTTCGTTAAAAAAAAAAAAAAAAAAAAAAAAAGTGAAACCCATTAATTTTAAATGTTTCAGTTTTGACGAAAGTTTTGTATTTTAAATAAAATGAATGATAGGATTATATTTTAAATAAAATTAATGAAATAATAATAAAAAAAAGCGACGGGTAAAACGTTTGGCGATTTATCACCTGCGTCCCATTAGCATAAATTAGTTTAAATTAATATCATTTTCTAAAATTAAAAAAAAAAATATATATATATATATATATATACATTTTAGGATTAAAATATGAGTTGCCATTATTAGAGAAAAGTGTTTAAAATTAGAAAAAATATATCTCGAAAACTAATTGAAATTTTAAATTATAATACCAGTTTTGAAATCTGCAGATCAATACAGATTTTTGTTGTTAATTTCACCGCATATTATTCCATATTTTAGGAGAAATCGCCATGAAACATAATCAGTTGTTTAATCAGTCGTTTCGTAAAATCGTTTCATAAAGTCGTTTCATAAATTCGTTTCATTAGGATTTTATGTATATAGGGATTAAAATTTGAGTTTTCTTTATTAAGGTAAATTGTTTAAAATTAGAAAAAAATAAATATATCGGAAAATAGTTCAAATTTTGAAATTTTAAAACCAGTTTTAAATTCTGAAGATGAATACGGATTTTTGTTGCTAATATTACGGCATATTATTCCATATTGTAGGAGAAATCGCCATGAAACATAATCAGTCGTTTAATCAGTAGTTTCATAAAGTCGTTTCATAAATTTGTTTCATAAGGATTTTATATACATATGGATTAACATTTCAGTTGCCATCATTCGAAAAAAATGTTTAAAATTAGAAAAAAAAATATCGCGAAAATTAATTCAAATTTTGATGTTCTAATGCCAGTTTTTAAATCTGCAGATCAATACAAACATTTGTTGTAATTTCATCACATGTTATTCCATATTTTAGGAAAAGTGGCCATGAAATATAATCAGTCGTTTAATCGTTCGTGTCATAAAATCGTTTCATTAGGATTTTATATATATAGTATAGATATTTTTTTCCATCGGGAGTGACACTAAATTCTGTAAAAGCAGAATCCCCCTTTTTAGTTATTCATATTATTTTGTCATTTTCAAAAAATCTTAATGAAACGGATTTATGAATCGAATTTACAAAAATATTAATTCGAATACGTGAAACGAATACTTCAAAAAATAATTGTTTAACTTTAATAATAATTGTTCAACTGAATGCAAGGAGGATAAAATTTCCTGCTTACTTTTCTTTTACATTTTAAAGAGAAAATGACATAAATAATGCGAAAACAACGTCATTTACTCTTTTCTCTGTCTCTAATCTACAACAAGAAAAAAAATTGTTTCCACTATTAGACAAGACAAAAACGCCATTAAAATTTAAAACTAATTAATATGTCAACAACATTATTGAATTATATATTTACACACAAATCTCAGAGATTCTTTAAAATTATTAAATTATTATTTTTTTAATATTTTACATAGAAATATTAATAGAAATTTTAAGAGATATTATGAGACTTTTCGAACCATTCAGATATCTGAAAAGATTATATGAAGTAATAGTTGCCCAACTGAATGCAAAGATAATTAAATTTCTCCACTTGGTTTTATTTTCAACATTCTCAGATATACTTTCTTTATATCACGGAAATTATACTGGCAGCCCTGTTTCCAGGATTTTACCGTTAATTGACGAATATCCGTTTAAAATTTTAATTTTTTTGGTAAACGTAAACATTTCTCGAACGAAAATACTCGCCAAATGAAGGACGAAGGAATGAAATTTATTAAGAGCTAAATGTATCATGTGATAGCATTCCAAAGCTAATGTTTAAAACATGGAATAGTTCTTTACAAATTTCTAGTTCGAATTTCAATATTTTTTTTATTGCTTTTGCGAACGATATGGTTGATACCATACAAAATGAGCAAATCCGCTGTGCCTGATATTACGCAGATTTTAATGAAAAGCATCGTACAAGTAGATCACATTTATTTATGAGTAAATGCAAAATAATAGATTTTGAAATTGTGATTTTACGTATTAAAACTTACCTTAAAAGTTGACACAAAATATCGGTTTTGTCTACATGCTTGAAATTTCAATTTTGATTATTAGACTTAGGAATAGAAAAACTATATAAAAAATAATTTATAATTAAGAATGAATTATAAGTAACAGATTGGTTTAATATAGTAAATGCCTTTTTTTTCTTAATGTGAAAAAAAATAATTAATTGACATTATAGATAAAAGTGCATAGTTTAAATATAGAAAATTTTATTCATGCATTCAGTTTATTTTTGCATTAAAATATTCTTAAGCAAGAACATTTTAAAGTAGAGTAAAATTGGCGAAATAATTGTATAGAAATCTTTAATCAATATAGATGGCCGCACTAATGTTTTCACCTGAAATCAAGTTCAAGATGTAGAAAACGCGGACAATGCTGAGACACAATTTCTCATAGAATGTAAAAAAAAAAATTATACTTTTTAACCCAATTATATTATGTTTAGAATCAAAAGGCAAACTTGAATTTTTTGAGCATATCATGGGCTCATTGACATTTATGACTGTCCAATATTGATCATTTCTGATTTTCCTTCACTTGATTTTTGTGCCTACAGAATTGGAAAGAATGTAATTTTGAGAAAACATTTTAATGTTTCTAAGCTGTTTTGAAGAAAAAGAAAATAATTGACCACTTCAAAACTTTAGCAATATGATTTTCATGTGTAACATGACATCAGCAACAATTTCAGAGATGTATTTAAATTCTTCTGATTTTTATAAGGTTTTTAATTTCTCAAAATTGACACATTTTCAATTTTTACAACAAATTTAAGATTAAGCATAGTATTATAACATTCTTATTATTAAATATATTTAAAGATGATTTTCCAGAGGTTACAATATTGTATTTTTTTTACTTTCTTCTATCTTTACAAGAAGAAAGTATTGGATTCATGAAAATTTTCGAATTCCGGTTTTCGACGGATTTACACGTTTTAGGGGTCAGAGATTCCAAAAAACATGTTTTTACAAAATGTCTGTCTGTGACTCTGTGAGTCTGTCTGTCTGTCTGTCTGTCTGTCTGTCTGTGTGTATGTGACACAAATTTTGTGGGCTCTCTATCTCAAGAACTAATGCACGGAATTTAATAAAAATTGATATTCAGTTAGTGCCTAATACAAATTGATGCTGATTAGTTTTTGGTGTAAATCGCTCAACAGGTGGCGCTGCAATGCTGCATTTTTCACGATTTTCGCAATAGCTCTATCTCAAGAACTAATGCACGGATTTTGATCAAACTTCAGATTTAGTTAGTCCTTGATATGAATTGATGATGATTACGTTTTGGTGTAAATCGCCCAACAGGTGGCGCTGTTATGATGAATTTTGCAGGATTTACACGATTTCCCCAATAGCTCTATCTTAAGAACTAACGCACGGATTTTCATCAAACTTCAGATTAAGTTAGTCCTTGATATGACTTGCTACTGATTAGGTGTTGGTGTAAATCGCCCAACGGGTGGCGCTTCTCTGCTGCCTTTTCCACGATTGCCTCAATAGCTCTATCAATAGAACTAATGGACCAATTTTCATCTAACTTCAGATTTAGTTGTATGTTGACACAAGTTGTTGTTAATTAGGTTTTGGTGTTAGTCACCCAATAGGTGGCGCTGCTATGCAGAATTTTTCACGATTTTCGCTATTGCTCTATCTCAAAACTAATGTACGGATTTTCTCCAAACTTCAGATTCAGTCAGACGTTGACATAAATTATTGCTGATTAGGATTTGGTATAAATCACCCAATAGGTGGCGCTGCTAGGCAGCATTTTGATGAATTTAGACGATTTCAGCGATAGTCATATCTCAAGAACTAATGCACGGAATTTCATATCGTTAGAATCCTCATGAGATGCATAGATTGCCATTTAATTTTGGCAGTGTGATAGCGAATTTTGAAGTATTAACATGTATGAGATAGAAGAAAGTTTTGGGATTGGTACATCCGACTAGTTAATTTATGTTAAATAGTTTTCAATATACGGAGCTTCAAACATGCAACCTTGAACGATTGCACACATCTTATTCCATATCAAATGGTATTTAAATATCCAGAACTGCCAAATTATTTTATTTTTTGTTAAGATATTTTGCACAGCTCTATTTAAAAAAGAATTAAATATGTGTTTCAAAGTTTATTAAAATCCGTTATTATCGTGTCACGATATTTTCTAATTTTTGCTCATTTTATATGGAATGACACATATGTAAAATTGGTGATGAATGTGATATCTTTATACTTTTCTCGATTTTGATAACAGTTTATTTATGTGGATACTTTCGAATTCAGAAACAACAAACTAATTTTTCCGAACTTCAAAGTGTACTCAGAAATACATTTAAATACAAATCCAAAAAGCACAAAGAGATCACGTTATACATTCATTTAAGCTATTACACCGGGAAGCGGTAGCACAGACAATCACCTCATTGAGTTTAAGGCTGAAATTCCAGGATTAGTTAAAAATCGATTAGCATATTAATACGCAATCGGTCTGTAAGTCATACCTTCTGGGAAAAACCTAAAAACCAGATTTTAGAAGTTGACGCGTAGGCTTACCATTATGTTTTCATGCACCCAGTACTCCATGTTTTCATACCTTTGGTGCAGGAAAACACAATTGTAAACCAATGAATCAACTGCTAAAATCGAATTTTCAGGTGTTTTCCAACAAGATATAACTTGGGAGACCTGTTGCGTTTTAATTTGCGTAGCGAATTTTAACTAATTCTGGAATTTCAGCCGTGAACTTGATGAGGTGATTGTCGGTGCTGCCGACTCCTGGTCTATATGCTATTGCAATATATATATATGTGTAGATTTGGATATAATACAAATAAAAGTATGTGTGTGTGTATGTTTTTCCCATACATTATACACTATTAAAAAAAAACATATAAAAATGCCATTACGGAGGGTTGAGGTCGGGAATGCTAAAAAAAGTTTAAAACCTTATATGTTTATGTATGTGTGAGCCTGTATATGTGTATGTATATATGCTTATATAATGTATGGATATATTTAAAAAAATTAAAAATTAAAATAAAAAATAAAAGAACACGTGGTATCATGCATTTAACATCATAAATTTCTCAACAATTTTCACATATTGCTTCATAATACAAGGATATATTTCACTATCTCAATATTCCTCGTTGTTTTTTTAAATTTTCACATTTAGTTACATAATACAAAGCTATATTGTACTATTTCAAAATATTGCTCACTATTTTTTAAATGTTATTTATATTATCATTTTTTATATTATGATATTTTGTCTTTAAATTAGTTAATTTAATCAATGGCCCTTCTATTTATTTATTTTTATATAATTCTTTATTTTATTTTTTTATTAATTTATTCCTATTCTATTTTACTTTTGTATTTACTCAGTAATTATCAAGTTTATTCCTATTTTTTCATTCTACTTTAACTAAATGTTAATCTAAGTCATTTTTTATTTCTTCAATCAATTTCATTCATATTTTTTTTTTTGGGGGGGGGGGTAAAGATGGCAGCACCAAACATTATTGTTAATAATCCAGTTCCAATTTACATTTTTTTCCTTTCTCACACCAGATGGCAGCAAAGTTATGCGTTTCAGTCAGATAATCAACTGTAGGCACTCATGTTAAAATAGTCCTCACACTGTTTTACCATTCAGACATGCTAGAGTTATTCTTCCTAGTATGTAATTTAGGTATTTTGCTCTATTAATTTTTAATATCCTGTGTGAGCTGTATCTTTTTTAGATCTCTTGGATTTTTATTATCTATTTTCTGCTATTTTTTGCCTTATAAGGAGCTAAATTTTGTCATTTTGGGCTTAATGCCGACAAAATTGGATGAAATAACGCATCTTCTATGAATGAACTCACAAGCTCCTCTGAAGATTCTGTGGGTTATTCATAGTTTCTTATTTTACATACTGGTTTCCTATGTCCATTTCTAATTCATCTTTAGAACTTTACCAATTTATTCATATATTTGTGATTTCAAATTTATTATATATATATATGTATATATATATATATATATATATATCAGTTCAAAATAATGAAATAGTAAAAGGGGCACAGATTATTTTAACATAAGTTTAGAAATGTCATCACATGCGTGCGTAGTATAGACTTTTAAATGAAGACTAGCTCTAAAAAAATACGTAAAAAAACCCGCGAATGAGTTCAGTATTCTGAAATTGATTCCTCTGAAATGAGAAGAATTGCACTTTAAGCTTAGCAACAGAACCTGTTGCTGTATCTTGCAAACCTGAATTGCCCAAATTCTGTGAAATAGTGGTCACTCCAATGATTTATCATAACTACAAAACCACAAATACAGATTTTAATTTATCCTATTTTGTATAATTTCAGTATAGTGACTATCGGAATGTAGATCCCTCAGAAGAAGTAAGCACTAATATTTTAATTTTAGTTAAAAGCTGTAGGAGAAGTGATATTTTTCCTGCTACGGGGAAAAACTGTTTCCAAACCTTATTAGATAATCTAACCTAGTTAACATGGATAAATTAAATTTTAATTTAAATCTGTGTAAGTGTTAATGTGTATGTGTTTGAAAGAGTAATGTTGAGCGTTAGATAAAATAAAATCTTTTTATATACCAATTATTGCTCCAGGTAGATATCCGCTAGATTTGGCAGTGTAAATCATCGCAATGTGCTGGGCGTCTGTACGAACTAGATGCTGCAGATCAAGAAGACAAGGTCCTGTAATTGCGCTTACCAAGCCCTTTAAAAGAAAATAAAACAGATCTTTAATAAATATGGGTCAAGGCAATTATTGTAATGGGTATTTACTAGTGATAAATTAGTTTACTAGACAGGTTATATGTTATTCAAAATCATATAGACCTGACTTCAGAATTAATTTAATTAGTATGCTAAAACATTACATGAGTTAAATACAGTTAAGGGAGTTTTATATGAAACACGCTTATTTAAAATAGAGTACAGCCTGATGAAGTAAAAATATTTTAGGATTACAGAGCAACTCTTCTCTGCCTTACTTACTGAAAAAAAGCTTTCAAATAGATTAAGTTACTTTTCTTCGTTTTATTTACTCAAATTGCAGCCTTCCCCCGCTAGGCTGGTCTATTTTTCTGAACAAACCTTGAACTAAACGAAATATATCTGTGAATTTGATCATGCGCTTAAAAGCAATATTGACGTTTACCTGGAAATCCCCATGCGAATTGCTACAAACGATAAGGACGTCATTATGCTATTATATCTTCTATTGAGGCAGACAAAATTTGAGCTGTTAAGGAACAAATTCTTTAATTGATCCTTTGCTGTATGATTTGGTAAAGTACGATTGAATAATACGTAATATATTAAAAGCTTTTCTCTTAAAATTTCTCAAAGCAATTCACATCAGAATACGTCCAATAGAGCCTATTAAAAAGGCTAATCTTTCATAATTGGGTTCACCTGAATCTAAAACTTTCACCCAAAATACTATAACCAAGCAACCTAGAACGATATGTGTTTTCCACTAAAACATTCTCTGAAAAATTAAGTAACTGAGCAAGTTCCACCGAAATTCACTTGGCAGAATCTTTTAAACTATCAAATGTACCAAAACCTTTCCTATAAATTATTTAACATATATCGGTAGACGGCAGCACAGACAATCACCTCATCAAGTTCACGGCTAAAATTCCAGAATTAGTTAAAACGCAATTCGCATATTAAAATGCAATTGGTCTGCCATATCGGGGTGAAAAACACCTAAAAACTCGATTTTAGCGGTTGAATCGTAGGTTTACTATTGTGTTTTCCTGCTCCCAGTGCCCAGTCCTCCATGTTTTCATTCCTTTGGGTGCAGGAAAACACATTTATAGTTAATTTTAAATATATCTTTCATAACCCGTTACCCAGATTATAGAACTCTCAGTGATGTAGGGGTAGGTCTACGTTAGATACCCTCTGGATTTTTTAAGAAACTCTGCACACTTTCCATAGCATATTTATTGTCTGGTATATACTCTCTGCATATAGCGCACATCCTTTAGTTTTTTGCTACACAGCTCAGAGCTTTCCCGCAAGCACCAAAATCCATTCAGTAGAACTTTAAATAAAAGGTAATCTTTCATAACGGGGTTCACCTAATTTTAAAACTCCCGTAGTTAAGCAAAGTAGACATTTTTTTTTTTTTTACATTAAAACACTTCTAAAACAAATTACCTAACTGAAAGTGTAAGTTCTACAAAATTCCGTTCAGTAGAGCCTGAGTTATAGTCAATCGGGATGAAATAAGAATTTCCGTTTTATATATATAGTAGATGATGATGAGTAAAAATGTAAGTGGTGATATTTGCGATTTAAAAAATGCTATTCGCGAGATTTGTGCACAGCTAACGAAAAAGTGCCCTTTTTTTATACAGGAGCAAATGATAAATTACAAAATATTTTTTTAATTGAAACCTTTGAAAATGAAAATTTTTTAAGCAGTACAAATATTGCTTTCATATTTAAATTAAATATTTCCGTTTTACAACATTTATTTCTTATTAAAACTTTTTTCTTTGTATTTTAAATAAACCCGTAATTATTTTGGTATTTTTCCGTTATACCAACGCCGTTTTCGGCAAGCATAATAATTAGCGCAAAATGAAATGAAATATTTCAAAAAAAATTGTTGATACAAAAATGAGCATATAAAGTTTATAACATTTGAAAATTACCGGCTTTCACCAACTATTTTTTTAAATCAATACAAATCAATTCTTAAAATAAAAGTACAAATAAATATTTTGCAACAGAGTAATGAAATAAAGTCAATTTAAAATGCAGGTCTGAAAATGTAAATGTCTCTTATGTTAATATTGCAGCATGGCGTACGTAATACGCATGTTTGACATTGCAGTAAACATTTCATTTTTTGAATGAAGACATTCATGGTTTTTCTAACAAAACATTTATATGTATATTATTCCTAAGTTCTGAAATAGTTTTATTACAGCTTCCTGATCATCAGTTAACTGCCAAATGGTAAAATCCATATCTGTGTCAGTAATAAATGTTAGTTATAATTTCATAATAAATACTTTCTATTCGAAAAATAACTTATTAAGATGTTTTGCTACAATTAAATAATACTACTAAAAAATATTCACGTTCAATAAATAGCAAATCTTAATGTTTGGCACAGTTTGCAATAAAAATCCTTTGCACGGTTAGCGTTGAAATAAATGGCGCAATAGCATACATTTTGGCATGGTGTTGGTATAGTGAAAAAGTATCATTTTTTTTATTTTAGTTTTCGAGGCGTTTGTAAAGTTTTTTTTTTTAACTCATATAGCTGTTATAATTATTTAACCAAAAGAATTTATTAACAAATTTACTTAATTTAAAAATTTCCGTTGCTATAGTAACGGGTGTATTTTTGGAAATTATCATTCTAAAATTTGAGATTTTGCCACCAAAGACATCGCCAAACTAGAAAAATATGACATATCTCACGAAATATTGGACATAAAAGAATTTACTTAGTATCATTCGATTCAACATACAAAAATACACAACATATACTATCAGTTGAAAAATAACTAAAAAAGCAGATTTTTAAAGAATTTTTTAAATGTTCCTTCACTTTTTTACCCTTCTTAATGCAAATAAGTAGATTTTAGGATTGTTTAAAATTGTTTACAATTAAGAATGAATAATAAGTGACAGATTAGCGTAAGTTAGCATTCGTCTTTTTAATCCGTATTGAAAAAATAAATAAATAATGAAAAAATTTAAAGAAAAATTGAATATTTCTATTACTCATTTAAACAAGAAAGAATGCTCTTAAAATTTAAAAAAAAAAATGACGTTATAGATGAAAATATATATTTTGAATTTAGAAAATTTCATTCTTGCCTTTTTATTTCTTAATGAGAAAAAAATAAATAATGGTAAATTTTGAGGAGAAAAATCCAATATTTTTATCACTTGTCTGAACATGAAGGAAAGCTTTGAAAACTTTTTAAATTATTTGCTATTTTAGATAAAAGTGTATATTTTAAATTTAGAAACTTTTATTCTTGCTTTCAGTTTATGTTTGCCTCAAGAATATTCTAAATTAGGGTAGAAAAATTATTCAGCTGAACAAAAAATTATATATTAATCCTAAATGGATATTTAAAAAATAGATGGCCGCACTAATTTTTTTTCCCTTGAAATCGTGCAATATCTTAAGAAACGCGCGCGAATTCAAAGAGGGATTGATCATGGAATGTAAGAAATGTTTCCTTTTTTTAACACAATTTTCTTGTGTTAGGAATCAAAGGCAACGTTGAACTTTTTTGAGCATATCATGGACATATTAATCTTTATGTATGTACAATATTGTAAAAAACGGACCTGCCCTTTATTTATTTTTTGTGCATACATAAGAGTAAAAATTATGATTTTGTAAATTTTTACAAAGTTTCTAAGTTTTTTTGCAGATGAAGGAAATAAATGGCAACTTGTGTTTTTAATTCCTTCGATTTTTACAACGTTTCTAATTTTCTCAAAATTCACAAATTTCCGATTTTTACAAGCAATTTAAAATTAATCATGGAATTACCAGATTATTATTACTCAATAAATATTAAGAAAATTTTCCAGAGGTTATAATATTAGAAAAAAAGTCATTTCTGTTAAGTAGTTTTTAAGATACAGAAGGTCAAACTTGCAACTTTGGACGATTGCACACATGCCATTCTGCGTGACAAGTTTTTTAAATGTCCAAAACTTCTAAAATAATTTTTTTTTCAAGATATTTTTCAGAGCTATATTTAAATATGAATTGGACTTGAATATCAAATTTTATTGACATCGGTTACAATGTGGGCACGACTTTTTTTAATTTTTGGCCCATTTTATGTGGAATGACCCATATAGGAAATACATTCAGGAAGACATATGAAAGACATCATTTTCATTTCTTTACTGAAATATTTTCATTGAAGTTTTACCCTATTTTGGCAACTTTTAGTGCTTTATCTCAAATTTTACTGGGATAGATATTTTTAATGTTTGAACTTTCTTTAAAATCAGTATCAGGAATATTACAAAATGTTGAAGGAAAGAAAGGAATAGCTGATGACAAAAAATATGTCAACTGAAATACACAAATAGCAATAACAACACTGGATCTTATTAAAATATTTTTTATTATTATCTCTCTCATTTAGCTTTATATAAGTATTTAAATGCTTATGAAAAAAAACCCTGCCGACTTGGCCTATACGCGGAGGTAGATTTTGAAGTTAATTTCACCAACAAAAACTAAATCAGCATCAGAGATAAACCCAGTCTCTTCACTAAGAATCAGATATAGGGACATAAACCTTTTGTGAGCGTGTATATCATATAGATTTAAAAATGGCGTTAACAAATTCAGAGAATCTAAAAATGTTAAAATATGAAAATATTTTCATAGTGGGATTTTGATCATATTTTAATACTTTTCTTCAAACTCACAGATTGTTACATATTCACCTGCTGACGTCCATTATATTTCCAATATGACGTAATATTACCTTTTTTAAAAATTCGTCAAACTATTTATTTAATTTTCATTTTTTAAGTAGAAATCTTGCTCTAGAAAGTTATGACGTAAAATTCAATTTTTTTTTTCAATTTATCAAAATTTATTTCATTTTTCCCGTGGAAATATTGTAATAGAAAAGTAATAGTTGTGGTAAAAATTTTATCGTGTTTCTTTAATTATTGACAACAGCTGTAATGAAAAATGTTGATTTTTTCTTGTCATTTTTCTGTAAGAAAAATGTTAAGGTGGTATTTTGAACTCTCCCCATTTCCACCCCCTTGGACCAATTTTCCTCATTTGCAATCCCCGCTATGTGCCATCTCAGAGTTTTTGGCGAGTTTGAAGACGATCACTATGTTGGCCTTTGCGCCTTTTAAGCAATTACTTTGAAATTTAATTTTCATTTGGAATATTGTATGCAAAGCGAATGTTTCTATCTGGAATAATTTCCATGTATTAATATAAATCCTTTCGTAATTGCAACTTTTATAGTGCAGATAAAATTTAGTACACTAGGGGGCTCTCCCCCTATGAGCCAACCCACTTTCAGGCACCACAGACTCTAAAATCACGCTTATTTGATCGGCTTTAAAAATATTTCGGAAAATTGAATTATAATTTAAAAAACAGTGGTGATCTCCCTATATACGGGTTTCTATTCATTTCTCTTTGATTGGGGGGATTTTAAGACCAAATCAGCTGCTGGGTAAAGATACAATACTGTTTTTGTCTTTAATTAAATAAAATCAGTTAAACATTTCAAAATAAGCTAATATAAAATGAATTAAGTAAACAGAGTCTTTGTCTCCCGGTATTTCTTAACAAAGCGAAAAGAATGTTCTTTTAAATAAGCCATTTTAAATGTATCGTTTTTAATCTGACGTAATTTTGACCAAACTATTCTTTCTGTTTCTAATATTCACGTGAAAATACTTCTGTTAGAAATGAAGTATTATTTGCGCTGTCCTAAGAAAAATAGTTGAAAAGATCATCTAAAAATATCAAATAAATCGCGGGGTCTCCGTGGCCGAGTGGTCAAAGCACCACGCTGCTAATCGCTTGCGAACGTAGGAGATTGTGAGTTCGAATTCCTCTGGTTCCATTGCACACACTCTTTGTGTGGAACTCCCAGGATGTATTTATTTTGTGTTGTAATATTTCCTTGCTATCTTGCCTTTGACTTATAAGCGGGCTCTTATGCAAAGCACACAAGTCACATGTTTGTTATTCAATAAATAAATAAATAAAATAAATGTCTCGAGCAATTTCTAAATTTAAACAGTTTTGCAATAACATTTTTATGCATTATATGTAATAACTGTAATGTGACGTAAATGTGGCGTAATTTCTCCTATTTAAGACTTCTAACGCAATCTAATGAATTTACTATTTTACAATATCCTCTCTCTTTTAAAATTCACGTGTAAATGTAGTTTTTATGACGTAATTTAATAAGTTCCAGCTTTTTATACGTAATTATTTAATTCTCATTTAAAAGGTTTTTTCTGTTTATAATAGCCACGTGTAAATAAATTTTTAATTTGAAGCAAACATTATTGTTTGCGCTATTTATACGGTTGCCAACAGTTTAAATTAATACCATTTTCTAAAATATGTAAAAAATATCTCTCGAAATGCTGAAAATTTGAATTTAAAATAGAAATATAACCTGAAAAAATGAGTCAAAATAAAAAAAATAAATACAGTCTGCACACCGCGAACTTCATAGCATTCAACATCTCTTAAAATAATTCTTCGATTTGAAAACAGTCTGCATCAGCTTGTTTATCAAACACTTCTCTATTATACCACTGATTTTCGTATTTTTGTACGCAATATTTTTCTTAATATTAACGAAGAAATACCTCCGATCAGAAATAATTCAAAACCGGCGGCGGCGGTGACAGCGGTAGTTACTTTTTTTTTAGAATAGAGAGATACATACATACATACATATATGTTAGATTATTCTAACATAGGAAGGTTTTTCTTGTGAACGGAATAACTGGTTGTTATGTTACCGGTAGTGCAATGTTGAAATTAATAGAATCACAGGTAAAATTGAATCCTCGTCGACTATAACGTTTCTCATCCTGTCGACTAATAAAAGGATATTACGTTATATGGTGATTCGAAAGTGTGGCTATCTTCGATGTCATAGTAGATGAATAATAAATCTGGAAGCCGTACATTAGATTAAGCTGAAATAGAATGTTTCGTAGTAAATCAACATGGATATTGGAAGGTAGTTGCAGTCATCGAGTGGTAGGCCAGGTAACACATTTATCCAGTGTAGGTTTCTCCGGAATAATTGAGACAATGCGTAATTTAACTCAGGGTTTTCTTTAAAGAGCTTTCGGTGGTGCAGTTTCCACCAATTCAATTTAAATCAAGCCACCGCTACGTAGTATTTATTCATGGGTAAGCAATTACAGATTATTGAAAATATCAGACGGCGACCAGGGGAAGTTATCAAAGTAGAAATACGACAAATTCTGCTGAAACACAGCGAGTATCGACTTTTTGTTCCTCCAATGTAAGGATAAAAATATGACGTAGATCGCGCTCTCAACCAATGAATAATTAAGAATGTTACGTCATATAGAGAGTGCGGACAGAGCAAGCGGATGAATTTGAAGGGAAAAAGGATAACATCAGAAATGCGCGGGAAAGTAAAAATGGAAGCTAAAAGAATATTCTCGAAACAAAAAAGCGCGGAAATGGAACATTTAATTTAAGAATACTAAAAGCATAATATTTAAGCGAGTTAAACAAGTGAGACATCAAATTAAAGGGAATTTAACAGAGTTAACGATAGAGATTATTTAAGAATAAAGATTTAGTGAATATAAAGTAGTAATTTAGAATAAGATAAGGAAATCGCGGAATTAGATCTAATAATGTAACATATATATATATATATATATATATATGGTGGTTTTGGGTTCCTGGGATTTTTATGAAATATACCTAATAAATATTTACGTAAAAAGTATATATATATATTTTTAACCATTTGGAAAAATGGTTGTTGTCCTCGCCAGGGTAGGAAATCAAAAGCATATCTGAAGGTTTTTATTGGTTTAATCATCATTTTATTCGTTTTCTGATTGGTCTATACAGTAATCTGTATTTCCCTTTACTTTCAACAGAGATGGAGAACAGAGTGTTGCCACTATGACAAAAAAGTAATAAAAACTACAAAATAAGTTAGTAACCCAGAAACAAATTGAGATACAGCTTTCAAACAAATTGCATTTAAAAGTACATTTTTTTTTTCTCTATACGACGATATAAAAAGTAATATTGTGGGATGTTTAGAAGTTTAAGAAATAAATTTCATTTAAAATTGGCCGTCAGATTTTTTGGAAATCTGACGATGGAAAAGACTTTTCCCGAACAGCCAAAGAATTGCTTGGATAATACGTAAGTTTCAGGTGGATAATTACGTACGAGTCGCAGGCAATTTCTGTCGCTTGCAATTTTTACGTGTAATAACACTATTAATGTTTAATTCATGGCGTACGTAATGTATGATCAGCTCCGTGCTATTTTTCATGTCTTAAATTTTAGTCTTTGAATAAATCATTTTCCAAATGGTCGTTGTAATTTTTTAAATTGCATTTTTTTATATATATATTTTCTAAAATAGATAAATTGAAGTATGCTTATAATTATTTTCAAATTTCAAATTTCAAACTTTATTTTGAAATTGGTAGACTATGTGACAATGCTGAAAAAAATATTAAAATAAATTACTCAATTGTTTACTTACAAATATGAAGAAACATAAATACAGATTCAATGTTTTTATAAACTTCATTCGTTTTCTGACTTCGTTTAATGTTCTAGATTGTGTTTTCATTTTGCAGTTTCGCCTAGAAAAAGGATAATAAAAATTATTCTTATTAACACAAAAAGTATATTACAATGCAAAATATTGATGTTATTCTTCAATATTTTGTTAACAGTATTATAACAGTGTTCTGTTATACATTGTATGTGATCTTCATCATAAGTATGTTCATATAATAGTTAAAATGTTTTTTCCAAATTTTTCAATGGAGAAATAATTTTTACAGAGCTTTTTGCTCATCAAACAGCAGATAGTTGTTGTTAGTTGAGAATATTCCAAAAAAAAAGTAAGGCTGTTCTCAAATAGAAAAGAGCATATGACATAAGTTTTAATTTATTTTTGTTCGGAAATGCTTGAAACTAGCAGGTATTGTTGTTCGGAAAATATGTAATCGAACTGCTTTTTCCGGTTTTTGCAAACGCAATAGATCTTTCAGAAAATAGTGTCAAAATGGACGTTATGAATTGTATTTCCGCACGAAAGAAGAATAACCACTCAAGAAAGGTCGAAAAATGTCTTTGTCACGTGATAAAAATCGCTTATAAATCAATAGGTAATTTATTTATCAAAAAAAGGGAAAAACATTTTGATTCCAAATCACTTCCATAGTCATGTCTTTCAATTTTTTATCTTTCCGTTAAAAAAAAATGTATTTGTAAATGTGTCAAAACATTTTGAGCTTGTTGAGCAGAGCAGTTGAGAACACCCTTAAGATTTTCTTTTATGGATCTTTTTAAAGTTACGATTACCTTAGCACTTGCTTCGCATTGATTTCAGAATATTTATTGTAATTTTATTTTATACAATTCAGTATATGTGATACATATAGGGGCGGTAATTTTTAGGTGCGTTCGTAATTATATAAATACGCGTAGCATCTATAGTCGTCGACTGGTCCGTCCGTCAGTCTTTCTGTCTGTCCACATATAACGCCGCAAAAACTACCCAACCGAATGATTTTTAATTTAATATATGTAATCGTTTGCAGAATTTTGTCGAGTCATTTCAAATTTTATAAATATCTAATCAAAACTGAAAATGATATTGATAAAAGTTTTCTTTATTCTATTAAATCCAATCATAGGTATTTAATTAAGTAATATCACATGATAGGTAATGATTCTAGGTTGCCATGGTGCTTACGTCCTATTTAAGAAGGAGTCATATTACTTCCGAGTTGCTCAATTTAACATATATAATCGTAATAAATTTTGTATAAGATTTGCAGAAACTACTGTACCAAGATCTGAATATTTATAAAACTAGTTATAGTACGAACGCACCTCATTTGCCACATTTGGCGTACAATTTCCGATTTGTTTAAAACTGCGTATGCTACGGAAGCCGTTTTTAGAAATATCATACCTCTGTAATTCTTTACATTTTCTTATGCTAGTGAAACAGGGTATGGGCATTTAAGGCTGACAAAAGATCTCAGAGAATTCGAAAACTCCTAAGATGCATACAGATACAGTTGCTGATTTCTGTTTATTTTAAGATATGTAAAAAACAGATACTTGGAAGATGAAATAGCAAAAAAATGCATATAAAACAACTGTTTCAAGTGTTCGTAAAATTGACATCTTAGTTAAAATGAACAAAATTCAAAATGAAGAAAGACTGCAGCAAACAACAGTTTTTTCCCCCAATCACACTTTATTTTGATTTTAAAAGAGGGCTAAATTCAAACATCCTTGCGAAAGTTGAATGATACATATATGTAGACTTATTGTGCTGATCATTATGTACAATTATTTACAAAAAATCATTTTATGAAGAAAAAAAATAAAACCTTTTTTTTTTTTTTTTTTTTTTTTTCTTTTTTTTTTTTTTTACGATTACAATGATTCAGAGGTCATTGAAATCAAAATCATCCCAGTCACTGCGCCACTGCTTTTAAAATACAAACTAGCTGGCTTCGTTAACTATGATGTCAATTTTCCTAACGAACCTAGTGTTGGGGGCTTCGTTGTCTTAGACTCGGAAACCTGGGGCACACCCGGAAAGACTAAGCTTTTTTCAGTAAGTTTTTCAAAATAACATAGATTTGCGTGTGTGTGTGTTTTTTAACTAAATTCGTTCCTAACAAATTTAGCTCTAAAGGTTCAAGTGCTTTAGGATCAGAGACGGATGGGTGGGGAAAGAGAGTTTGTCTCACTTTTGGCCACGTATATCTCATCTCATTCTTTTTTCTTCTCTTTAAATAACAATCTTTGTGAAACAGCCCTTTAAATCGGTCAATTAGTACTCTAGGTATTAAATTTTGATATTTTATTCTGTAATTTTTCATTCTTAGAAGGCTCAATCATTTTAAAATGCATGAGGATTAAGTATTATATTAGACATTTTAATAGAAATTAACAAGGATTAACCCGCTAGGCAGCCATGCCTCTATTTTAACGAATATCGTATCAAAAGATTATCTAATTTTTTATGAACCTTGAATCAAATGAATATCTGTACCACAAGAAACCTCGAATGTAAAAAAATACATTGTATTAAAGTAACCTCTTTTCGAACAAACCTGCGGTTTGCTGTTTGCGAACGAATACCTATTTTTTACGAAACTCGAATAAAAAATGCTTCTGGTTTGGAATCTCACAGCCTTCGACAACGTACACTGGCCAAGCTTTTCACGCTCTGGGTTTTTTTTCAAGTGGACCTCGAATTTCTATCGTTGCACGTTTGAAAATTGCAATCTTTCCGCGGTACACTTGGCAGCGTACACGAAATATGCTACACTCGCTCCAGTTTGTTTTCTCCAATAGTCTTTATTAGCGATCCAATGGATTGTGTCCCATGTGCTTTTTTAAACGAACAACGGACATGCTATACACACTATGGTTTATTACTGTAAATGGACATTTAATTTCTCTAACTACAAAACTTCAAATGGAGAACTTACTAAAGAAACCTTTTGTTAGAGTCCCAAATATCTTCGGCAATAAAGAGTGGGCGGGTTGCGTCCGCTCTATATTTTGCTTTGATAAGAATTAGTACAATTTTACATTTAGAAACGAAAATATTTCCAACCGAAAAAGAGTCGGTAGTCCTACTACAATCGGCAGCGTACAGTGGGAGGGCTGCACCAGATCCGTTTTCTTAAATTCGAAATATGAATTTGGATGATTTTATACTTTCAAACTAAACCTTTTGTAAACGAAACTTGGGATTTTAACCTCAGTACTTTTCGTAGCGTAGAGTGGGAGAACAGCGCCCTCACCGTTTTTGTTTTGCATATGAATAATGAACTTGTATGATTTTATATTTTTAAACGTAATTGCTTCCAAACTAGCCTCGTGCTCGGGATCTCATTGCATTATACCTATAAGCACCCCACACCCCCCGCCACTATATAGGTAACAGATTTCTTCTGGCATTTAGGAATATTACACTTTCAATTCCGACTGATTTACCTGTATTTTATTATTTTTTTAGTAAGTTTGTAATCTTAAATTTCACGCTCCTACCTAAAACTGGTGCTGAGATATTGCGAAATTTCTTAAAACATTCGACTATCAATTTAACCCCTAGGGGGAGGGGGATCTGTAATCGCTGAAATATATATTTAACTACTTTTTATTAGATTGTTTATTCCGAGTTTCGCGTTACTACCTAAAACTTTTGCTGAGATATGGCGAAATGTTCTAAAATTTCCGATCTCCCTTGAACTCCCTTAGATAGAGGGGGGGGGGGGGATTTCTAAAATCACCAAAATACGTGTTCAAATATTTTTTAAAGAGATTTGTTATACGAAATTTCTCGCTTCAACCTACAACACTTACTCAGATATGGCGAAATGACCTAAAGCTTTCGATTACTCCTTTAACTCCTCCACTGACAGAGTTAAAATAATAATAATAAAGGTAAAAATGTGGTGCAGCTTAATTTTTTGCTACATATTAATATAAAGCAGTAGGTCCAGTTGCGTAAACAAGATACGTTGAATTATTTTATTGAAACAATTTTATCAAGACAGCTCTATACTTAAAAATCAGCATCAGGGACATGGACCAGCAAGAAATTTCACTCTACATTTTGATCCCCAACATCGCCAAAAAACTTAATTATATCGTTAATATTGTTATACAATCATGCAATGGTTATGTTCTCCAATATAAGAAATTAAAAGCAAGCAAGAGTATGGTCTAAAACAAAAATTGCTATTCAGGAACTTAAAGGTCATAATGATGTATGAATGCCTCATATGCCTCATATACTACATAGTACATTTTCTAAACATTAGTTCATTCAGAAAATGCATTAACACAGTTGAAATTTCCACTTACTTTCATCAATAAACGGAAATGTACTCGAGATCTTTTGTGCATCCCTGTATATTATTTTGAGAATTTTCGCACATCAAGTAATATGTAAAATAATAGTAAAATTTTAAAACGCATACCAAACGAGAAAAAGACCTTCAGCAACTATTGTTCATGTACAGTGCTGTAACGTGTAGCAGAACATTGTGCGTATCCTTGTAAATGAACGATAAACGCTACGCACACCATATTCTACAGTAAGAATGTTGTCGTGAAAATCGGTCATCTGTATCAGTTTCAATATTGTTTATGTAAGTATCGTCTGCTGCATATTCCTTGGTTTCATGTGCTCCGAAGCCATGTAAGTTTCTTGTTCTTTTTTTCCGCGTGTGGCAACACTCTGTGTTTATTCTGTTTTGTGGAATGTGAAAAATGATAGAATGTAGTAAGCCGTCTGTTGGCTCGCATATATTTAGTGTTAAAATATATTCGTGTTTACAGTCCGCTTTGGTGTTTATGTGAACGAACCAGTTGTGTAAGTGATTAGTAAAAGACGCAAATACCAATATGTTTGAAAAGTGTAACATCATTAAAATGCACTGCAAATGATTTTTTCCATAAACCGTAACGTAACGGCATTTTATTGAGTGTCCTTCTAAATTAAACATTAACGCTATGCACCTCCTTTTAAATACCGAACATGTCGTAGTAAGTATCAATAACATGTATAAATTGCATGACATTCCGAATATATTTACGTGAGCCAGAGCAAGGACAGACAAATGGCACACAGACATATAAACCGAGTTCGTAAACACTTGTAACACTTTCACCGTCCGAGGGTTTCCTGTATTTCTATAAGAATGCTTGTAAATTTCAGCATTAATATATTTAATAATCACAGTTTGATGCTACAATATCTTTAATATCACTTCTTTCTATATGTATGGTTCAAAGTAAAATTCTCTTTAACACATTTTTGTCTACAGCCATTTTAACATGATTTCTAGAAACCGAAAAGTCCAGGCCAGCCGGTTAAAGGGTTTTGTTCGAAAGTGTTAAAGATATAGTGTGCATATATGTATATGCACACTATATTTATATATGTATATAAATATACATATACATATGTAATACATACATACATGCACCTTATATATGTATATATATATACATACATAGGGTGGTACAGAACTGTACGTCAAAAATGTAAAGGCAGGTAGAAGGGACCGAAATAAGCAGATTTCGCAGATTTGTGGGTGCAGAAAAGCAGCGTTAAAGGAGTAGAGGGAGCTATTGAGTTCAGTGGATGAACGTGCTTCGCTAGCTTGAATCGTCATTCCTTCGCGGATTTCGAGCAACATACATCGTTACTTCAATGCGGAACTTGCCGAGATGCATTTTACGTATGGGGCGAAGCAAGGGAATGCTTCACATCCCACAGCTTTTGAGCTTGTCGAAGGACTATCCTCTACTGTGCGTGTGCGTAATACTGCTTCTACCACTGCATGAATTCTGCGATATCTTACAGTGCCCTTATCACGCCTGGAAGCATAAAACGCTTAACTCACACACAACTCCTAATAAAGACACTCAAATGTTCGGGGATACGGCAAAATCCTACCCGGGATTCGTTCAATCTGAATCCTTTGAGCAGCCAATCCATTTCCTTGCGTAATCCCCTATATGAAAAGCATGTCTGTAAGCTCCGTATCGGTGTAATAATCCAAGTTGTTGAAAATCCGTGCGGGAAATGACGATTCAAGGCAACAAAGAGCATTCAACAGCTCCCCCTACTGCCTCAATACTGCATTTCGGCACCCATATTCCTAGACGAAATCTGCTTATCCCCTCTACTTTCTTTTACATTTTTGACATATAATTCTGAACCACCCTGTATATGAGGACGTGAGTTTCAAAATTCGACTCATTCAAAAAAAAAAAAAAAAAAATCGAATTATCTCTATCAATCTATTTTATTGGTGAAGCGGAATTGTAAAAACAATAAAATCAGAAAAAAACTAGTTTTTTCATGAATTTCTGGCATTGTAAAACCTTGGTTTACAATGAAAATCAATGGACGCAGCAAGAGGATTTTCGCGATTTCCCAAAATTTGATTTTCGGGATAAGGCGAGTTTTGAACCTCACGTCCTCATATATATATATATATATATATGAGGAGACTATATATATTATATATATATATATATATATAGTCAAATAATTGAAGAAATGAAAAATTTACTATAAAACGGAAATCACTTATGATACCGTAAAAATAATTATTCAAAATGCTGTATATTAAAGTGGAATAATTGAAAATGTAACATGAAAAATTACAAAAGGAATGTACGAAAATCAATAAAAATTGAATTGTAAATTGTGAAACTCTCGTAAGTGGCATTATTTCCAATCATCAGTAAAACACAGTTGATTTTTTATTGAGAATAACAAGCTATGCTTTGAAGGCTAATTCTTAAAATAAAAGGTATACAGAAAGTTAATATGTAAACAAAAGATATAAAACGGAAATCGAATAAACCATGAAGTGAATAACTAAATTTATTTTAAACAGAAGAAATGAGATTAATATCATACACCAAAACTTATAAGAACTCTAGTTCCATAACAATCGACGGCACATCTTTAACAATGAATATTATATTCACGTGAAAATATAATGCAGTTACGCTTAGCAGGTAAAATTGACTGTTTTAATATTAACAAAATAAAATTATACACACACACACACACACACATATATATATACATATTTATACCGTTAACTTTTTAGATCATAAAATTATACTAAAAGGTAACAAAAAAATAACTGACATACAGGACAAACGTAATGAATTTAAATTCAAAGTTAATACATTTACGCATTTTAAATCTTGTCTGCATAATTCACAGTATATCGTAATATACTCCTTATCATATATATAGAATAAAGAGTTTATGTTCTTCACATCTCATTAACAATAGTATTAAAAAGCAAATTTATGATGCATTAAATCATGGTTTACCTAAAAAATTCATATATTCTTTAATATACAATTAGTATTTACATGATCTTAAAACCAAATTAACACATCGCGTGAAAAATGTACAAAAAAAAAAAAAAAAATGTAATAGGACGGATGGATGGGCAGATGTTAGAGTACAGAGGAGGGCGGCGTTGCCTGGATAATACACAATGATTAAATATTTTTAAAAAAGCGGGGAGGGGGGAGGGCGGTACTTGATAGATATTACATTGCAATACATTTTATAATGTTTATAATGGATGTTGAATTGGCGCATTTTTATGAATATCTGTATAGTTATTTATTTATTAATTTAAATTTAATCTATTTTTTTTTCTCTTTCTTTGATAATTAATATTGTTAATGTTTAACATGCATTTAACTTCTAGTTCAGTGAGGACAATATCTCATATATACTGAATTATATTCTAAGTGTATAAACTGTATGTATTAATTTAAATTTTGTTCTTGGTTTTATCCTCTCCTATATTAAATTTAAGAACGTTTGAGGAAAATAAAAAATAAATATAATTAAATTAAATTAAATATAATCAATTTCGAAATTTAAATCATTTTATCTAAATACTTAAGAATCATAATTTTGGTTATTTATTTTATTATCATTATATTATATCAATATTTAATTCATTAGGATATGATGTAACAATGATTTAAATATTGATATTTTATAGTCTGGTGCATTTAATTATGTGAAGCATTAATTAATGAATCATCCATGTCACATTTTACATGTTATTAATATTAATATTTAATAAATCATTTACATATTATTTGTTATAATGTTATTAATTTATTAAAATATTTTTAATTACCACTTATCACAAATTACTCTTTGCTATTACTCTAGAAAATATGTGCTTTAAAGCATCATTCAATAATAGTTATAAATATTTAATTAATTACATATATTAATTTTTATTCCAAAACAATTTATTTTAATAATAAACTCAACAGATGGCAGCGCTATCAGTTATTCCTTGGACAAAGTGGAATTCATTTTTAGATGGACTAAAGATGGAGCTGGTCCAGTATTTTGCAGTTTGTACCTGACTATACTGTGCATTATTACTCCATGGTCAATAATCCTTTAAAACCTTTTTTTGGCAACAGTTGTATATAATCTTACCCTTTTTTTATTATATCTCAATGCTGGTTATAGAAGATCTCAATGTGTGTAATATGTTTTTTTTTTTTTTTTTTTTTTTTCTTCAGTCCAATTGCATCCGTATTTATTTTTTCATATAACAGTTTTTCCAAATCTTTTCTGGTTTTATTGTGTGTTGGTAGCCTTAAATTCGTATTATTTAGCTTTTATACGGCTAATAAGAAGATCAAACCACACTATTTGTTGTACCTAGGTATTTAGGGTCTGAGGATTCTACCGTGGTTCTACAAATTTCCATTTTATTTCTTTAATTCTTTTTTTACTTTGTTTCTTTGTGGTAGTTTGCAAATATTTTTAATGATATTTTAAATATATATGTATATATATACATACACAGGGTGATTTTTTTTTAAGTTGTGAAAGTAAAATCCTATAACAAAAGAACCACTGATCCAAATGACCTGAAATTTCACCAGTATGCTCCCAAAGCGATGGGAATTTTTTAGCCGTGGTTAAAAAAAACAACTTAAAATCGCACTGTCAGATGGCGTTGTATATGCAGAAAAGTCGGGAGACGAGCTTGCGCACGACACACGCACAGTGTCGATAAAAACGTGAGGCACGCGCACCTCGTGTTCATTATTCCGATCTCAATCCCTGCGATTTCTGGCTCTGGGGGTACCTAAAGAATATCGTGCATTGTGGTGGTGTTACGAACTTAGCTTACCCGAAGGCACGCGTTGTGCACCAGATCCACAGCATCCAGCTGGATATTCTTTGCTTTGTTGTGGAACATGCGGTTTCACGTTTTCATTTCGTAACTGAAAATGGTGGACAGCGCATTCAGTATCTCTTGCGCTAGTCGTATGAATGCTTTGCTCCATATTTTTATTTCGTTTTTTGTCTGCGAAGGTGTTCGCAGTGCCTTTTCCCCATTGCTGCATTCTGTATGTTTTAGATACGCGTAATAATGTTTTCTTTTTCTCGAAGTACCATCCATTGTTCTCCTCCCTCTGACGATAATCTTTGTTTTTGTTAACTTACAGCGCCATCTGTCGGTGCGATTTTAAGTTTTTTTTTTTTTTTTTTTTTTTTTTTAACACACCAAACAAATTTTCATTGCTTTGGGAGCATTCTGGTGAAATTCTAGTTCATTTGGATCAGTTTGTTATAGTGTTTTACTTTCACAACTTTAAAAAAAAATCACCCTGTATATAATACTTTTAAATCAGTGTTTATCTAACAGCTTCATATAATGTTGTTAATATATTTATATTTTATTATAATAAAAACAAATAAAATCTTAAAAAATAATATAAGATATATTATCATCTAAAATTAACCCCTTCGGGACTGGAGACTTTTACGAAATTTTTAATCTTTTGTCACCTTTTTTTAAAAACAGAAATTTGTGTCTTCTTGAATCGGGAAAATGCGCCGATTAAACAAGACAAATTTTACAGTTAAATTTTACCGGTGAGGAAAAATGAGGATTCTGATCGCTCCATGCTGCACGTATACGTGTCGCTCGTCCCCAAGGGGTTAAAAACATTAATTGTAATAAAAAGATTAAATAATTGCTTGAAGAAGGCTAAAAAAAAGAAAGAGTTTACAATATGATCGGCCAAACTCTGTAGCGCTGTCATCTGCAGACTATATTTGATACTATAAACAATAAAAGAAAATATGTATTGATATGGAAATTGTTATAATTACTGTCTATTATATTTTATATTATTTTATTAATATAGTGAGAGGACAGTCTTAAATGTATATTAAAGTAAACAGTTATAGTTAGCAAAAGATGTTGAAGTAATAAAGAAAAATAAATAAAGATAGAGTGTTGACAAAATAATTCAGTGCTGCTATCTATAGGCTTGTATTAATTTAACTGTTCATGAATTGAAAGATGGAATTCTGTAACCTATTTTTCCCTCAGTTCCTGCTTCGCTAGAATTCAGAAAAATGTATGCACAGATGTGGGTTTATGCTGAGAATAAATATCGCATTTTAATATTTTTAGAACTTATTTATAAATCAATATGTTATTTTAAGGTATATTTCTTTTGACCAGGAGCAAGTAATAAATCATCAAATGTGCTTTATGATTACAACAGCGATGGAGATTATTATACGCTGAAACACACTAGCTGAAATATGGCAAATTTCTGTAAAACTGATAAAATAATTTCTTTCTAAACTCTAAAAAGTGAAAATATATATACAAATAGAAACTTTAAGAGATTATTTTTAATATTATTTTATCAAGTAATACTTAATATTAATTAAAGTATGATCATGCGTTGAAAGGAATTAAAAAAAAAAGAACAATATATAGTTTAATAATGCTTTTTAAAACATGTTACCTTACCTTATAAAAGAAACAGAGCAAAAATTATAATTTTTTAAAGACTTTCACTATTTCTCTGTACCACAAAACGCATATCAAAGAGGTAATTTTCCATAATCGCAGCCTACATAACATCAAAGACTTTTAAAAGATTTGTTTTAGAAAAAAAAAATCTTGTCATTTTCTACTATCAGAGCCTGCACCATATCAATGGATTTTAACGGATTTTTTTTTAAAGAACAACAAGAATTGTGGTTATGAAATTATGCGGATTTTTTAAAAATAAACATCGAATGCTTAATAAAAAAGTACTTCATTTAAGATTTTTATTTCTATATTTACTATTATACTTATTTATTTATTTATTTTTTTTTTACACAAAGTTTAAAAAGGCACATTTTGATTTTGATGTATGTTTACGACGTAGCTATGTGTATTTATAAAACTTCAAGACACATTTAGTAACTCAATTCGCTCGAAACTCTGAAAAAATAATTTGCTCTTTTTTTTGCGGGCTATAATAATAAAAAAAAATCAAACAGAACATAAAAATTTCATTTTACTTTTAATATATATTTCTGTTAGTTGTAAAATAATATATTTCAAATCAATTAGACCATACCTGCAAAATAAATTTGACTTCGAAAAAAAGAATGATTGTTCTGTTATATTTTAATATCAATTTACATCTATGTAAAATCAATAGATACAACTAATAACAAAAAAAAATTCTATAAAGTTTTCGATTAAGTTACCTTTTTTATTAGAAAAAAGCGTTTTTATTATATAAATAGCATTTATATTGCAACAAAATTTGCATATACCTGTTTCTGAGACAAAGACTTGCTTCTAAACAATGAACAAGAAATATCTGTTGAAAGAAACTTGTTACGTCTTATCAAATAACAAATAAGGATACCCTTGAAGATAATGCTACATTATTTGACGGGAAGAATAGAAACTGAAATGTTATTTATGATGAATAAGAGAAACAGTGACTGATTTATTTAACACTTTATGCATGGATAAATTTTGTTTTATATTCCTATTTGTTCATCGTCAGATTTGTTCTCATACCATTTATGGCTTGAAAATAGATAGATAAAAAAATTACATGAATTCTGAATATGGAGGAATCGTCAATTTAAACATTCATTTGTTAATTTAATTGTGGAAGATAATCTAGAAAAACATGTAACCTAAATGAGAATTTTTTCTCAAAATATTGACTGAAAAAATCATAAGTATAAAAAAATAGCAGAAAAACAAGCCTTTGCCCATGTTAGCTATGGGGTCTCTCGGCTAAAATAAATAAGAATACAATTACTGCGATTGGAATAACGGTGTTCTGTGCATACATAGTTAGAAATAGTTAGAAAGAAAATGAGAGTAAAATTATGTTAATTTAATCCCAACATAGTAAAATCACCGAGCTTTCTAAATGAGAGTGCAGATTTTCTTTGTCTCGTGGAACAGAAAAACATACTATATTTCAGACAATACGGGTGAAATGCAAAAAATTCAAAGGAATGATGTAGCATTAATAAAAATCTATTACGTATGACCATTTGTTAATATGCTAACTGACATTTACAATTAAAAATATGAATGTTACTATGATTATTATAAAATTACACCATTATCTAGTAGCTTTCAATGATGGCGACATTCATGAACGTTTTTTCTTTCTAATGAAAAGACTGACTCTAAGAAGCGATTGAAATGATTAATTTCTAATTTACTATAAATTTCGCAAAATGTTATCACTGCATCTAAATTATTAACAGCTACAAAGTGTATCTATAAAATATAGTTGTGCTATACAGACTGAATGGGTAATAAAACCTAGGAAACGTTTGTTTAGAGTCCCCTTCAATGAGGCACAAAAATAGTCTAATAGAAAATGAGAAAATAAAAGTCTCATAGAAAATATTTATTTAATAAATACCATTATTATTTCGTGATTTTTTTCCAAACTGAAATACCTGTATTATAGTAGATATTTTAACTCTAAATACATTTAAATGAATGTACTACAGGGCGTGTCGAAAGTTTGGGCACAACAACAATTTTCAAAATACATTTTAATTACTCACTCCAGTTTAAATCCATGCTCATATGTTCTACAAATTGTGTTTTTAAAACTTATATTTAATACAAATATAATTTAAATTTTATCTGAAACAATAGAATATAACAAATGATAAAAAATTAGTGTGCTAAAAGTTTAAGCACAGCAGTTAAGATATGTGATGTTGAATATAACATATCATCACATATCATTATTTATCTTCTTTTTAAAATTAAATTCCCCATATTAAAATTTAATTTCTCCTTTCATAATGATAAATTGAATCAAAACTTCCTTTCCTTTCTAAAAAGAATATATCTATTTCTTCTTCTCTTGTGCTTTATTTTTCAGTTACTTAACTTTCCTAAGTTCAGTCAAAGCCGTTAATAAAATAAATCACAAACAAATCTATTTCTCATCCTGAAATCATTAACTGTTCGAGCATATTTTCCTTCGGTTAACGAATATATAAAAAAAGATATTCTTTGACCATATGCTCCAGTCGTAACAACTATTTATACACTCAGTGTTAATTTTCAGTTTTATCGTCAATACAACTGTCTTTTCGGCAGCAAATATTATACGCTGTTTATATTAAAATCGGCGCCCTGCATCTCCGATGTTGCTTCTAAATGCATATTCCCCATCATTTAGCTTTGGCATTCGTATTTGTACGTTGGAATGTTAAAACGCCAATCAACGGTCCTTTTGGCCACTTTTTAATTCAAAGTTCCATTAAGTGATATACCTTTGGGGTTATAATGGTCCAGGGTACCAATATTTTGGCTCAACACATTGGCAACGGTATCTGAAATTTTTTTATTCCTTCTCTGTACATCCTACTATCAACAGCTAACTGAAAGTGTCCCTCTCTGGCATTTACATTATTCATGTCTTCAGCTAATAAAAGCCATCCTGTCTTCAAATCAGAGTTCTTATTTTGTGCCTGTCTTGAATTATTCAAGGATCTATGAACCTAGGTTTCCAGAAAAATGATTATCTTAAATAGTTTATCTTAAATAGTTTATCTTAAATAGTTATCTTAAATAGTATTGCAATAGTATTGCAATAGTTTTATAAAATGTTTTCGCTACAGATCATGGTCTACAGTATATTATCTATTATAGGAATATAATAATAAAAAGATAATACTTGATTTTTGTTCCATTACATTTGGTTGCATGAAATACAGGGTATTACATCTGTAAAATGAAGTTCTCTATAAATTTTGGGTTGATTTTAAACCAAACATTCTCTATAGCCGATTTCAAGTTTTAACTGAGGAATACTGCTTACCATTTTATTAAATTGCCCGTGGTAGAATATGTCACATTTTTCTATTGGACTTAGATCTGGATTAAGTGTCAATGAGTTTCAAACCGATACTGTGTTGAAAATAAGGCATTGTGACGCTATGATGGATTTACTGATGAAATGTCAGTTATGGTTGAAAAAAGCAATTTCTTCATCTAAAATTTCCTCAACATAAAACAAACGGTTGCCAAATAACTTTTGATAGTTTCCAAATATTTGTTGACAACTAATGAATGCTAGGTAGGCCTTACCATTGAAATAAAAGCTCCCCATAGCAGTAAATACCACCGCTACGTTATCTACTACTTGGTTCTTGTCAGAGATCATGCCAGGTGTATGCAAACCCATTGGTTCCATGTAAGTTATATTTATTTTTAGTGATGAATAAGGCAATCAACTTATCCCAAAATAACATGTACTGTTTAGTCCACTGTAACGGAGCTTCTTTAGGGCGTACTTTCAACCACGTTAATGGATCTATTTTGTGGTTTTTGATGTACAGTCGTGGAAAAAATGAAGTAAACAATCGCTACTAACTCTGTAACTAATTATAATTGAAGAAAGTTACTGATACCAAACAATTGCAAATAAAGTGTACTTTTAAATTATGTATATAAAATTTGCTTAAGAGGCCATCTACAAACAACGATAACACCAAATTTTGACAATATAATTTAAATCTTCGGTTCGCACTATGCCTAGGAACGAAATTTAAAGACATTTGGATGATAAGTTTTGAATTATAAACATTCAAAATTTAGAGCTCCTAATCTTAAATTAAATTTTTCATATTTTTATTAATATCGCTTAAAATTTTAATTCGAATGTAATAATTTTTTATGTGGTTATGATACTAAAATTTCCCAAAAATAAATACATTTAATTTGTAATTAAAAAAATTATTATATGAAATATGAATTATGAAACTAATATTTGGAAAAATATGAATTTCAACCTACAGTTTTTGATTAAAAAAAATAATAATATGCCCTGCTTTATGCGAAGTCTCAATTTAAAAAAAAAAAAAAAAATTCCAAGTATTTTTCGAATTTTGATTAAAAAATGCCAAAATGATGGTTTAAGGGGGTTGTATGATGTGCAGAAAAACATAATTTGAGAAATAAATATTTCACTCTTTTTTTTAACATTTAGGCTGGCAGTAGTCGAAACATATTAAGCGAGTTAAAGGGTCATATTGACAGCAAATAATAGTATACTAACAGAATTGATATAGTCATTCTGTTGCATTTCAACAATCGAGTACCAAACATCACTTTTGACACTGTCCCTAAAATATGCTCATTTAAAAATAATTAATTTCTCTGAAAGTGATCGTGCGAATTTCGTAAAAAAATATTTTTAGGCTAATTGCAGGATGTATAATTTATTTATTGTGTCAAACGTGAGTATTGATATTGCAAAAAAAATAAAAAAATAAAAAAGTTCGGGTTCGTTTTTATATGTAGATGGCCTCCTAAGCAAATTTTTATATACATCATTAAAAAGTGGACTTTATTTTCAATCGTTTGGTACCAGTAACTCTTTCTACAATAATTTGTTGCAGAGTTAGTAGGGGACGTTTCCTTATTTTTTTTCCACGACTGTACTTTGAAGTCATTGACTGTTATATGAATAGTTTTTTTTTCGATATTTATCCTCATTTTTAATTTCAGGATAAAAATAATTCCCTGTTGAAGCAAGGTATTTTTATATGCCAATTTTCGCGGAAACTGGTCACCTGTGGCCTTCTTGGTTGGAATGTTTTTATGAAATCGTTACCACGAGCCAAAACTCGAATGTTTTGCTGTCATATTTCATGTCATATTTCATATATTTTTAATAACTCCACATATGAGAACTCTTTCGAATGTGCCATTTTTTATTATCGCAGAAATAAGTAACCTGGTTCTCCTTATAAAACCAAAAAAAAAAAAAAAAAAAAAAAAAGGTTGCATGTGTAACGGCTTATGTGCATTCTGGAAACTTGCATAAAAGCAATTTTGCTCATATATTTTGACACTGTTATATTTGTTCCATTCTTAAATTTCGTAATTTGGAGTAAAATTGTAACTAGTCAGAAGTGGCAATCCCAAAAATTTCTTCTACTCAGGCATGTTAATATTTCCTGAAAAATAAAGTATATTTGTGCAACCGGTTAGGTGATTTACACCAAAATCTAATCAGCAACAACTTATGACAAGTGTTAGCTGAATCTGAAGTTTAGTGAAAATCCGTGCATTAGTTTTTGAGGTAGAACTATTGCGGAAATCGTAAAAAAATCTACATAGCAGCGCCATCTGTTAGTCGATTTACTCCAAAAACTAATCAGGACCAATTTATATGAGGGCTAACTGATTCAGAAGTTTGATGAAAACTCATGCATTTGTCCTTGCGATACACTTTTTGCGGAAATCGTGATAAATCAGTCTAGCATCGCCACCTGTTGGGTGATTTGCCCTAAAACCTAAACAGCGCTAATTTGTATCATGGACTAACTGAATGTAAAGTTTGGTGAAAATCCTTGCATTAGTTCTTGAGATAGAGCTATTGCGATAATCATAAATAATGCCGCATAGCAGCGCCACCTGTCCGGCGTATTATACTAAAAAAATATGCAGCACCAATTTACATCAAGGACTGGCGGAATCTGATGTTTTATAAAATTCCGTGCATTAGCTCTTGAGATATAGTTATTGCAAAAATCGTTAATTAAATCTAATTAAATTAATTAATTATGAATGTTATCTTCACGGATGTGTTCCAGTTTAGCCTCCGAGGCGATATTAGTCATTTTTTTCATTTGGAGAGAGCAGGAAACACGCTATCATCCATCAGACATTCGTGAAAGAGTTGCATAAAAAGGATGCGGTATCTGTGTTTGGGGTGGTTTCTCTCTGGGTGGACGTACGGACCTCCATGTCTTTCCACGTGGAACTGAGAATGCTCTCTTGTATAGAGATGACATTCTTGATGATTATGTGCGCCCTTATGCCGGCGCAATAGGTCATGATTTCGTGTTACAAGACGACAACATTAGACCGCACAGGGATCGCATCGTGGAAGCTTATCTTCAGGACCAAACAATTCGGCGCATGGAATGGCCAGCTTGATCACTCTCATTCTCTAAAAGCCTCATTTTGAAACTTGATGCAACTAACGATTTATAATATATATTTTTGATTATTTGAATTTTATTTTACTTTTTTCTTCCTTTTTTAAATATTAAACCATAGATATCAATGTAATTTATTTTATAGTTCTTATATGAATATTTTCCTTTTTTCAGTTTTATATATTTATTTATTTACGGAAAAGAATGGCAAACTTTTTGTTCTGACTCACACACCTATATATTCTTGTTAATGGTAAAAAAATATAAAAAAAAGTTGTAGATCAGCTCAATTTATTTAATTGATAATTACATGCGAAATATTTTAGGTTAAATATTGTAAATATAAAATTATTGTCTGAGCGAAGCGAAGGCTAATACTCAGCGAAATATTACTGTCCGGACACATTACAACTACGATGGATATTAACGCCATGTCCTACTAAAAAAAAGCCTAATAAAAACCTTTCGTCAAGCATAACTCCAAAAATATTTGTCGGATTTCGTTGCTGATTCCACCAGAAGGTACCTGTGAGGGCCACGTACTGAATGCACCTACTATTAAAAATAAGTTCCAACCGTTTAAAAATTATGTTAAAAAAACTGATAAAAAAGCACAATTTATCTGCATACGTCACAGAAATTTGGTGTGCGTCACTTTCACCGGTGGATGTTTTCGTAGACAACTGGTTTGAACACATGGAGCAAATAAAAAAAATACGCACGCAGTAATATTGAATAGATCAGTTTCAACCACGTGATCACAGACCTTACAACAACCCGTGGCAACGAGTTTTGGTGGACAAACAAATAATAATACAGTACTCCGTACCACGATGACCGTTTTTAGCCTGTTGTATAAAATCTGGCCTGTTGTATGACATACTATTGTGGATGATTAAAACAAAAGACGAGTGTTTATTGCTCCGGAAGGTTATCTTTCTCTGGATGTCTGTCTGTCTATCATACAGCATGCAATTTTCTTGTAAAGGATGATATTATTATGAAGTAAAACCTCCATAACGGACACACCCGATTAGTGGACACCTCTATTTAGCGGGCACTTTTTCGATTACCAACCCTTAAATAACTGTACATTTTTTACTCTCAGTAGCAGACACCTCCAATTAGAGGACAAATTCTGCCCTCCCGAGGTGTTCGCTATTCAGAGGTTTTACTGGTAAAACCTCCATAACGGACACAACCGATTAGCGGGTAACTTTATTTAGTGGACATTTTTTCGATTACCAACACTTAAATAACTGTACATGTTTTACTCTCAGTAGCAGACACCTCCAAATAGAGGACAAATTCTGAATTCTCGAGGCGTCCGCTATTCAGAGGTTTCACTGCATATATTATTGATATTTTATTTTACAGGGTCGCACAAAAGAATAAGAATATATGAAATGAATAAAAACTAAATTCGGGATTGGTAGATCGCTGATGGTAATATAATTTTAGGATGTTGTTACAGTCATCCGCAGCATGTTTTTAGAGTTTCGTTCATCTAACGAAACCCTACCTGTCTCACTCCTTTGTCTGTCTGTCTGCCTGTCCGTCTGTCACAGAGCCCGTTCTCAGAAATTAAATATATCGGAGACTAGAAAATTTGCATATTTATAGCTGAACACCACACATCAAACGGCAAATAATAAAATTTTGAAAAGTCTAATATTTAACGCTCCGGGCTCTAACTTGTGTATTTTAAGCAATTTTTCTAACTCAGACCCTAATTCAGTTGCAGACATGAAATTGAGCATTCTTGTAGCTTAACACCTCACATCAAATGACAAATAATAAAATTTTGAAAAAGGTCTAATATTTAACCCTCTGGGCTCTGAATTATGTATTTTAAGCAATATTTCTAACTCATCCTCTAACTAAATTGGAGACTTGAAAGTTTGCATACTTATAGCTGAACACTTGCGATAACACGATAAATCATAAAATTTTGAAAAAGTCATATTTAACCCTCCAGTCTCTAACTTTTGTATTTTAAGCAATTTTTCTAATTCAGCCCCAAATTAAGTTGGAGACATGAAATTTTGCATACTTATAGCTGAACACATCGCATCAAACGGCAAATAATAAAATTTTGAAAAAGGTCTAATATTTAACCTTCTGCGCTCTAACTTGTGTATTTTAAGCAATTTTTCTAACTCAGCCCTTAATTAAGTTGGAGACATGAAAGTTTGCATACTTATAGCTGAACACATGCGATAACACGATGAATCATGAAATTTTGAAAAAGTCAAATTTAACCCTCCGGTCTCTAACTTCTGTATTTTAAGCAATTTTTCTAACTCAGACCCTAATTAAGTTGGAGACATGAAATTTTGCATATTTGTAGCTGAACACCTCACATCAAACGACAAATAATAAAATTTTGAAAAACTCTATTATTTAACCCTCTGGGCTTTAACTTGTGTATTTTAAGCAATTTTTCTAACTCAGCCCCTAATTAAGCTGGGGACATGAAATTTTGCATGCTTATAGCTGAACACCTCACATCAAACGGCAAATAATAACATTTTGAAAAAGTCTAATATTTAACGCTCCGGGCTCTAAGTTGTGTATTTTAAGCAATTTTTCTAACTCAGACTCTAATTAAGTTGGAGACATGAAATTTTGCATACTTGTAGCTGAACACCTCACATCAAACGACAAATAATAAAATTTTGAAAAACTCTATTATTTAACCCTCTGGGCTCTAACTTGTGTATTTTAAGCAATTTTTCTAACTCAGCCCCTAATTAAGCTGGGGACATGAAATTTTGCATGCTTATAGCTGAACACATCACATCAAACGGCAAATAATAAAATTTTGAAAAAGTCTAATATTTAACGCTCCGGGCTCTAAGTTGTGTATTTTAAGCAATTTTTCTAACTCAGACCCTAATTAAGTTGGAGACATGACATTGAGCATACTTATAGCTGAACACCTCACATCAAACGACAAATAATAAAATTTTGAAAAAGGTCTAATATTTAACCCTCTGGGCTCTAATTTATGTATTTTAAGCAATATTTCTAACTCATCCTCTAACTAAGTTGGAGACTTGAAAGTTTGCATACTTATAACTGAACACTTGCGATAACACGATAAATCATAAAATTTTGAAAAAGTCATATTTAACCCTCCAGTCTCTAACTTTTGTATTTTAAGCAATTTTTCTAATTCAGTCCCTAATTAAGTTGGAGACATGAAATTTTGCATACTTATAGCTGAACACCTCGCATCAAACGGCAAATAATAAAATTTTGACAAATTTCTATTAATTAACCCTCTGGGCTCTAACTTGTGTATTTTAAGCAAATTTTCTAACTCAGCCCATAATTAAGTTGGAGACATGAAAGTTTGCATACTTATAGCTGAACACATGCGATAACAGATAAATCATGAAATTTTGAAAAAGTCATATTTAACCCTCCGGTCTCTAACTTCTGTATTTTAAGCAATTTTTCTAACTCAGACCCTAATTAAGTTGGAGACATGAAATTTTGCATACTTATAACTGAACACTTCACATCAAACGACAAATAATAAAATTTTGAAAAACTCTATTATTTAACCCTCTGGGCTCTAACTTGTGTATTTTAAGCAATTCTTCTAACAGCCCCTAATTAAGCCGGAGACATGAAATTTTGCATACTTATAGCTGAACACCTCACATCAAACGACAAATAATAAATAAATAAAAAAAAATCTAATATTTAACCTCTAATATTTTGTCTCGCGCAATTTTTACATTTAAACTGTTTTGCAATACTATGTTTTGCTCATTTTGCATAATAAGTGTGATGTGACGTAATTTCTTCTATTTCAGACATCTGACGCATGTTAATGAATTTATTTTACAATATCCTTTCTCTTTTAAAATTCACATGTAAATATAGTTTTTATGGCGTAATTTCCAATAAATGCCTGCTTTTTATACCTAATTATTTAGTTCTAATTTGAAGTTTTTTTTTCTGTTTATAATAGTAACGTGTAAATTTTTTTTTTATTTGAAGCAAACATTATTGTTTGCGCTGTTTACACAGTTGGCAACAGTTTAAATTAATACCATTTTCTAAAATATGTAAAAAATATCTGTCGAAATGCTGAATATTTGAATTTAAAATAGAAATAAAACCTCAAAAAATGAGTCAAATTAAAAAAATAAATACAGTCTGTACACCGGGAACTTTTAATGCATAAAATAATCTAAAGATGATTAAATTACCATGTATAGTTTTTGCTCCTATAAAACTTTTTTAATGGAATGATTTTGTCCAAATTTAGCATTAATTATCTCTTAAAATAATTCTTCGATTTGAAAATTGTATGCATCAGCGTGTTGATCAAACATTTCGTTATAATACCACCGATTTTCATATTTTTGTATGCAATAGTTTTCCTAATATTAACGAAAAAAGACCTCCGGTCAAAAAAATTCACAACCGGCGGCTGCGACGGTGACAGCGTTAGTTACTTTTTTTAGAATAGAGAGATATATAAAAATGAAAACTTGTCTATCTATCTGTTTGTAATTCTATAAAAATCCACAATTTTGAAGCCAAAATTGTGAAAAGATACGTAAATGCGTATTAAAACATGGCCGAGGCAACTAAAGTAATCCGGAATCGAAATAATTTATAGTTAATTTTTAATTAATAAAAAACCACCAATTTAACACCAATTTCTTATCAAATTGAAACATTTTTCATTATAGCGGTTGCCAACAATTAAAAAACACAATAAAATTATTACTACAACAATTAATTTTCTACTGCAAGATTTCCACGTAAAAAATGAAAATGAAATAAATAGTTTGCCGAATTTAAAAAAAGGTGAATATTACGTCATAACTTTTATTGCAAGATATTCACGGGAAAAATGAAAATGAAATAAATAGTTTGACGAATTTAAATGACAGGGAATATAACTTCATAACTTTTCTATTTCAAGGTTTCCACATGAAAGAAGAAAATATTACGTCATATTGGAAATATAAAGGACGTGGTGGATATAGTATAACATCATATGAGTGTGAAAAATGTATGGAAGTATAAAAACCCAATTAGGGAAATATTGGCGAATTTTAACATTATTGCTCCAATTATAAATTGAAATAAGTTCATTTATACCTGTATTCTTTTGCGCCTGTTATATATATTTATGCATTTTTATATAGCGTTTTCATATGATTCATTCATACAACATTTCGATTGTTTTTTTTTATGTTTGTTTTGTGTTGTATGTTAAATTTTGAAATTGATTTCTCAGAACAATCATCCTTCAAATTCTGGGCAACGCCAGGCACTTTAGTTTGTAACAGATAAATGGCTTTTGTATCTGTACATCTAATGCTAATATTATAAAGCGTTATAATATTATAAAGTGTATAATATTATTAATGCTTGTACGTTTGTGAGGTGTTATTTCTGAAGCTACATAGCCAACTTAAAAAAATGTTGGTGGCCATCTCTGCTCCGGAAAAAAGACTATTTTATGTCAGTGCAAGAACCTACATCACTGCAGGAGCAAAAAATTCTAAAATTGTGATTTCTGCGATATTGATTGGGTTAGAAACTTTAAATTTGGTGCGGTAGTTACTTTTAACATGTAAACATTCGTAATGAACGCTCTCTAAAAGGTTCAATTTGACGGAAAAACGTAAAAATTTGTAGAAGAGTTCTTAACTATGATTTATTTGGAATACTGAAATTTTTGGGATACTGTTGGGGTTAAAAACTAGAACTTTGGCATGGTAGTAATTAATAAGATGTAAATGCTCGTTGTAGAACGAATTCTAAAAAAATTGAAAGAATAAACAAAGCGGAAAAAGATCTAAAGATGATCTAAGTAACGAAGTACATGGAATTGTTAGGAATACAAATATGAAAATTGACATGGATGTATTTATCATTACGTAAATTCTCGCAATGGAACAATTTCTAAAAATGTCGCTTTATAAAACAGTGCAGAAACAAAAAAAATTTCTAAAATTTTCTATTTCTGTGTTACTGCTGAGCCCAATTTTGCTTCGGGTTAGTTTTAAAATATACAATTGTCTCTATGAATGGTTTCTAAAAAAATTTAAATTTAAAAAGATGAAATTAACGGAAAGCGATCTCAATTACCACTAATTTGGAATTATTAGGTACAGCAACTTTAAATAATTCATAACGCTGCATTTCCACCGAAAAATATGCAATTTAAATGCAACAAAACTGATAGATACCCAACTAGCATTAAATAAATTGTGTAAATATTGAATAAAGACCTGTATGAAACAGTGAGCAGGTTGCCCGAAAGTACTTGTTAAAGTGTTCCTTCTCTAGGCTTTTCTCTCTCTCGCCAAGGCCACTAACAGAGGGAAGTGCCGTTTTAAATGTGATATGAATTTTTTATCAGATTCATTTTTCTAGACATTTTATCATAAGGTCATATTCTCAATTATCATTAGTAGATTTTTTATATATTAACTTATTCTGGTGAAATTTCATAATCGGGTTCATATTGGCGTATGTTAGCTTGCATGATTTGCTGAAAAAATATGTATGGATTTGTAAATTGCTTCAAATGATACTTTAACAGCTCAAAGGTTATACAGACGATATATTCAGATTTTGTGTCATACTTTATGCTGCAATCATTGCCGATTTCTTTTATTTAATACATGCTAAATACAGCTCAACTTGTGCAGAATATGTTTGAAAACAAAACAATACAGCGTATGTAGTGGCCAGCATACACTCATCCTTTAAATCCGATCGAGCATATCTAAAACACAGTCTAACAAAGCATTGCATGCCACTGTTGATGTATTCGGTACTTTGATACTATATCAGATTTTGAGGAGAGAATTCCTTAAATGTTACCGACAATCTCATTGCATCCGTGGAAAACAGATATTGTACAATATTAACGATTCTGGAGGAGCACACACCATATAAAGTATAGTCCATTCTTTTTAAACATCATATATTTGTCATTTAAAGTTACTCAAATTGGTGCGGAGCGTCTGATTATTCTCTTGACATCATTTTAAACAGTTAAAATTCCGATATAAGTAATTTAGTGTTTCATTTTCTATTTTACTGTTAATATATTGAGTACTTTCAATTTTATATCCATGCACGGCTGTCTTGAATGGTTTGATTTCACATTTTTTTAAACAGTGTATACAAATTAATATATAAGATTTTGTAATTCTACGATTCGTTTATTTTCATCATTTCAATTTATCGCAGTATATGGACAATTAAAGATAACATCTCATTTTCTTTGCTTCCACATGGTATTATTAAATCTATGTTCTCAGCAATATCGCTCAGACTAATTCCTCTGAGTGAAGTCCTAGTTTTTCAAAATATTTTATAGTGTCAAATTTGATTTAATATAGAGTAATAATAATAATAATAAATAATAATAATAATAATAAATAATAACAAAATCCGAATAATATAATTTCTCCTTTTAATGAAATATCATTATCGAAATGAATTATCGCCAAAATTGGTATAAAAATCTTTTTGCCGGGCGTTGGGCTCGAACCCGCGTCGTCAACAAAAGTTCAGAGCTTTAAACTGGCGCTTTAGATCACTCTGCTAACCATACCTGTTCTACCTTTCCTCTAAATGGAACATCTAGTAAATTTAACTTCACGCATGCGCAAATTTATGAATGTTTTAGTCTGATCTTACAGGATTAGGTTTTAATATATATGATAATAAAAGACTTTTTATAAATTTCATGATCTTGTGCATCACTAATCGGTTTTCAGCTCCATGTAAGAAAATTAAGTAGGTAACTTAAGTAGTTTCTGAGCCCAAGGCTGTGACAGACAGACTGATAAACGAAAGTATAAGGTTTTCGTGAGATGAACGAAACCCTAAAAATAACGTGCATAATATGAATGAACACTTGGAAAATTGAATGATGGCGTTTCATAGACCGTAAAGTTTTAGAATATTTTTATTTATTTGTTTTGAAAATTACTCGGATATAGACGAAACATGTAAAGAGTCTAAATAACCAATTTTTACTGTTTTTAAAAGTTTTAATTTACACCTTTTAGCAATTAAAATTAGTATATTATTACAAGGTAATAATTTGCTATGCATGATATTCATTCTAATGCGATCCTACAGTACTTTAAAAATTCATGTATTACTTGATATCAAAATCACTGTCATTTTTTTCTCACTCACTTCTTTTTCAAGGTGTGTCAACAGCAACTTTAGCTTTTTTCAGATTAAATATGAACAATAATGTATTTAAATATTAAAAAAATTATTACAGACATGTAGAAAATTAGTTGAGCTATTTTCACAAAAGTGTTTTTAAACATTGATTCTCTCTACTCGTATCCAGTGTACATGATTTAAGCTTAATTGGATAAGTAGTTTTGTTGGAGTGTCTAAAAAAGTTCGATAAAAGTAACCTGTTACCACGAACTTTTAATCTTTTCTTCGCACAGACCATGAATTAAAAATTATTTCAGAGAATCTATAATAAAGAAAAAAGGTTTTATGTATGTTTGTATGCTTAATTTTCTTTCTTTGATATTCTAAGAAAATCTTTTGCATGTAGAGGACTGAAAATTGTGTAAGGATAGACTAAGATATTTAAAAATGCTTATGAGATTCCTATTTCTCTCTTTTTTTAGATAATAATTAAAACGCCAATAAAACAGCTTCCTATTGTCTAAGTGAGCACACGTAATGATCTCTAATCTATGTGATCAAGGAAAACGTTAGCTTTAAGCAGAAAGGAAAAAACATATTCGATTTTTCTACTACTTCAAATTGCGACATTGGTTCACAAGGTCAGGGGTCGGAGCATATAGGACAAATTTGATTGTTCTTACTAGTATCTTGTATCAATAATCTTCATGATATAATAAATATTATAAAAATGCCTCTTGAAGATTATTGATAAAAGATACTGGTAAGACGAACAAAATTTCTCCTATATGCTCTTACCCCTGCAAGATGGACCTGGACCTATGGAGACATGGAACCATCCTCGTTCTGCTGGTATCTTTTATTACAGAAATATAGATATTTTGGTATTTTAAGAAAAAGTTTTTTAGAACCCTTTATTAATATTTCTCTATCCTTCCAATGACGGTCAATCGCACGTAATAAAAAAGGAACGTTAAAAATGTGTTATGTTCCTATAATACCTTCTTTATTGCTAAATGCTGTTTTTATGACAAAGGGTCTTTTTGGTTATATTGTCTTTTACCGTAAGGCAGCGAGTTATGAGTTCGTTGTAGAAAAAAAAAATATATAGTTATGATTTTAATTCCATTTTTTCTTATTAAATAACTCCAACTTTATTGTTAACACCTACTGGTCTGTCGAAGTCCGATTTTCTCTCATTAGACTTTGGTGTTGCCAAGGAAACGCTAGCATGGTTTGCTGTTCAATAATAAAATGTTTCATTAGATACCGATATGTTTGTAGCTATGTATAATAATGTAAGACAGAACGGTGAATTTTGTGATAATAAGAGTATAGTGACTTTTAGATTTATCACCCAATGAGCCGAAATGTAAAAATTTTATATCTGAAGTCATTAAGAATACATATATATATAATTATTATTTTTTAAATACCCCACAGGGGCCGTTATTGAGCTGTGCTTTTTTATTAACAAATAATGCAACTTAGTGTTAAATTTAAAAGCCCTAAACATAATTTAACTATTCACAATGTCTTACAGTTAAATAATCACTAGCTTTTCTCATTCACTGATTAGAAATAATCAGACAATCAGACGATGAAAAATTAAAAATTCTGAGATTTTCCTTTTAAAAAATTACACAATATCTACTACTATATTGTTACTATATTGTAAATGTAAAATTTTGTTGTCTACCTTAACAACATACTAAAAATTCATCTGTATAATAATAATATAATAAATACAAGAAAATTAAAGACTATAATTTTAAAAAGAGACATGGACACAGACAGTCAGACAAACTTACACTATATGGCCAAAAGTACCGGACACTACCAAATTTTCACGTTTCGCCAATATCTTGAGAAATACTAACAAATTGTTCTTGAATTTCAGAAATAAAAATAGCATGTTTGACATAAAATTTCTCAGTGAACCCTTACTCACAAAAGCATTCATTCCAGTAACAACAAAGTTAATAAAAAAATAATACTTTTGAAATTTCACGACACCAGGAAAATGCAGTAATAATAGCATATTGCAATTCGAAAATAAATATATTTAAAATTTAATGAAATAATGGCGTTTCTATGAAAAAATGTATAACTGCGAAAGCTTAATGATAACAAAGGAAACCTCCGTCAAAGAAGTATTTTGCGTATAATCATGCGTAATTTTGGAACTGATTTATATAGGGGATACTAGGGACGGTTGACCATACGGGAGGCTTGACCCACCCATCAGTTTTCATGTTTAAAAGAATTTCAGAGTTTTATCAATAGGTGTCAAACAAAACTACTGGAATGCTCAAACAGTAGTCTCTGTTTCATACAGATAATCAAAATAGATGTAGAAAAAATCAATTGTGAGACGTTTCAGCCAAAAGTTGTGTCTTTTAGAAATATTTTGTAAGCTGTTTTCAGATAAAGTATATCATAGAAATTTAAGTAAGTAGGTTTTAAGTAATGCAGAAATATCGAGCTTTCATTCCAGGCATAAAGATTACACAGTAAGTTAGGCTTAACATAACAATGAGCTATTTTTTAGAAAATGGCTATGTGGGAGACTTGACCCAGTCAATGTGAGGAAGGGTTGACCAGATCTTCAAGGCTCCATTAACACATTCATGACAGGAAACGAGAATTCTCGTTTTCGTTCAAAAAACATCATTGGCTAAGGGCGTGACTTCCACCTTACAGAAAATACATTTATATCATGTTGTCCATATTTTTTTTTTTTTAGATTGTAAGACATTTTATATTAAATTCGTACATTGAAAGATATGTACCGATGCATAAACTTGGTAAATCTATCTAGAATACAAATTTACAAAAGACTTTCCGAACAGGGAGGAGCTTATACTGTTTTGAAATTCAGATTTAATAAAAATTGTCCGTCGTCAATGTGTTAATTTAGGGAGGGGGGGGGGTGGAAATCTTTTTATTATACACTGTGCATAATGGTTATTAGTTACATATAAAAATGAATGTGAATTTATTCTGAAAAGCTACAGTAAAATGGGTTGATGGAAAAGAAAACGTTTAAAGCTGATTAAAGAGAGATGTGAAAAATTGCTATAGTACGCACTGCTTGAAAAAAATTAATGAAATATAAATGGGAAAGTTGATAGGAACATTTTTCCTTTTAAATTTTACTTCCAATAGGTAAATCGGAGCAGTGGGACATTTGAAAGCAGCAGTCTTAACCGTTTCAGGGGCTGTGGTATGTTTATGAAACAACTTAGTTTTAATTCCCAAACGCCACATTGGCACCGGAATTTTGCTAAAATCTTTTCCATTTAATATGTATGTGAAATATAGCCTTTTTCATACATCCAAATAAATTTTTTCGTATATTCCGGTGCCTGTCATTTATTTCAACGTTTTAGTACTTTGCCCCTTAAATGTTAAAATATGTTAATGATAAGTTAAGTACTAAGTATTAAGTTAAATGTTAAAATTTCACTTTCCCTGCAGTACAATTATACCTGTTCAGACAAAATCCTGTTTAAAACAAAATTTTTCTCCTCTGACCTGCGATTGGGTCCAAACAGGTTTGTTTAAGCATCATTTTTTCAAAAACACGTTTTTATAATAATAAAAGCATTTAGCATAAATTTATTTTGCTTTTTTTAAACTGATTTTATTTCTATAATAAAACACACATACTGCAATATATATTAAAACACACATACATACATAAATAACGCCTGAATTCGCCAACATGGTTTATTAGTGTGAAATTGCAGACCTAGGTTTCGGCCGGAGTAGCTCAGTGGTTAGAGCCGCACACTTGTATACTGTGGTCCCGGGTTCGATTCCTGGCTCTGGCAAATTTTTCACTCCAGTTGGATTTATTGTATGTATGTCCATATAATATTTATATATACTTTTGATTTTATTTCTCATCACAAATATTTCAATATAAAACTAAGTGGGTCAAGCCTCCCACATAGTGGGTCAACCCTCCCATACGTGGGGAGGCTTGACCCATAATTTTCTCATGATTAAAATCCATCATTTTTCAAATTTCTTATGCGTTAGACTTGCGTAGCAATTTTATTTTGATAATTGGTCGCATAATGAACAAAATGATATGTAAAAGTTTATTCTACGTTCAATATTTAAAAAATAAAAAATCATTTTGTAAAAAGTGGGTCAACCCTCCCTAGTCTCTCCTACATATGTATGTGGGGAATTTCGTAGGAACACCTGCATTAGACCGAATGTCCCCGACTCCATATCTCTGCTTCGAGATTAAAAATGGTAACGTAAACCAACGAAGCTGTGTGAAGTAGAAACACAGTAGATGTAATGGAACGAGGAAAAAGTTCGACCATGTTGATTTGATAAAATCAGAATACTTTCGACGCTACAAAACGGAAGGTTTAAACGACGTGTAGAATGCTGGAAATATTCAACGACGTAATAAATGAAGCCTGAATTATAGCTTTAGTTAATTAAAGAACGAGAAGAGTGTTTTTTTTAATCTGTATTTTTGTTGTGTGTTCGTCTCAATAAATGTCAGTGCTCGTCCTAAAAGTGAGTTGTGATTTATGTATAGAGTCTCACCCCATATGTATATTTCTGGAATGGGCTCTTTTTCATGGTTCAACAGGTGAGAATAAAAAATCACTAAAATACCGGTCAAGTGCGAGATTAATTCGCGTAGAAAGGGTTCCTTAAGTTGACTATTAATTACTATGATTTACCTTATCTAAAACAAAGACCTTGTAAAAAGTTTATACGTGCCAAAACGTTCATTGTACCAAGCGCTCTTCGCAAGAAGGTTGCAAAACTGCCTTTTTTCCGTGCCATGTTTATCTACTAGATAGGTTTTTAATTAATATCTCAGACAATAACAGACAAATTGATTTCAAAAATCATTATCAACAGTCATTGGATGATTTAGCGTACCTCGAGCAGCCTTCAGCTTCCCCGCTGAATGCCCTCAATGTAACGTTTTTGTATAACGTATGTATCAGGCTATGTATGTAAGAGGAATGTATAAGCTAGTCTGAGGAATGTATAAGCTATGCTTGAGGATAGGAAACAACTAAAAACATTTTTTTATTGGATGAAATATTGAGAATCTTTCATCCATCCCTTGTCTCATTCATCCCCAGTTCTCCTACATTTTCGACGATATGTCAGAAAAACAATCTTAAAATTAAAACAAAACAAATGTATTTTTGTATTAGGAATTATGAGATATTTGTGATATTTTTTTCAACTAAACTAGCCCTCTAAATCTTAATAAAACTATTCGTGAATAGCTAGTAATCTATATATATGTGGGTCAATAATATATCTCTACCAAGTTAGAATTTTTCACGTTACACAGTTTTCGATAAAAGCGTGTGTTACAGACAGACAGAAGGGGGGGGGGGATACACGAGGGATGTTATAATCGATCCATTTTTACTTTTTAAGTACGAAATCCTATAAATTAAAAATAAAGAAAAAATATAATGTGAGAAAGTCTCTTATCATCAAGCTGCTTTTAGAAACCAATTGAATTTCAACTCAATAATAATCGATAATAACTGATTATACAGAATATTTCACTAGACTTTTTATACAAATTGAACGATGTACCTCACTATTAAATAAATAAAAAAATAAAAAAATAAATGTTATCGTTAGCACATGTGCAGTTAATAATATTTTCCATGTAATTGATCATCTGTAATCAAATATTTAACATATTCATAGTTTATTTACAGTGTATTGTTCCTACTATACTTTGCCAAATTAACCGAAAATGACGTTGAATACGGTCGAAAAACGTGCATGCTATAAACGAAAAATATATGTAAATATCTTGAATTTGGTAAGAAAAATTTATATCTCCATGCATATATGTGCTATTCCTACACAAATGAACACAAATATTTTACAAAATCCACATGGTCATGCGCTGCAGCTACAGCTTATTTAATGTGTAATAAAAGCATAAAAATGTGGAAAAATAAAAAATATTTTTCAAGCATAGACTATGTGCAAAACTTTATACTTTTATATTAAAAATTATCACAGTAGATAATACTTCATTCTTTATCTCTTTTCTGTTTGGATCCTTGAAAGATTAGTAAATATCATATACGACACTGAAATAAGTGAAATAAAAATTTGAATGATACAGAGTTTCGTGCTGTTGAATGACGTGTTGGTTTTTACAGTTAGAACGTCAAGTGTGTCTGTTCTGAAAAAGTACAAAGCTTTGTGAGTATACAAATTTATTTTTAAATATTTAACAATCAGAAATGTAAAAGGGAATGAAAATAATATATTTCAAAATTTTGATGATTTCCATTTAGAAATATTTTCCAAAATTAATTAAAGGAGAATAATTATTATTAAATGAACTAAATGAGATAAAGGACTTAGAAGAGAAAATAATTTTGTAATTAAATAAATTTACACGACTTAGAAAAATGTGAATTTTTTTATTGTACAATCTCTTATAAAAAGAGGGTATGATACTATTATATTAAAAAAATATATATATGTACATAAGCCTGCTGTTTTTCGAGAGGTTTAAAACAAATCTCTTAAAATACTTCCCATTCCACCGTTAGTTATGACAAGAATGTGGCAGTTAGTTTCAATTTAAGCAATGATATAAAGAATCACATTAAAGTTGTTTATCTCAGAATGTTAAAAACTTGCTTTTTTTAAATTGCGTCCAAGTTTTTTTTATACTACTTAATATTTTTGCATGCATTCTTGACGGATTTATAGATTATATCTATATCTCAAGGCTGCAGCTAAAATTCTTCATTATTCCGATTACTTAAAACAATTATACTCTTAGATAAATTAAGAAAATAATGAAAAACATTCAACTTTATTATAAAAATGGACGCTGTCCTAAAATACACACACTTCTATGTGGTATCTTAAGATATAGATATAATCTCAATGCAAATGAGAATATTAAGTAGTTCAAGAGAAAATTTAAGCAGAAAAATGAAATGAAAAACAGAATTTTAACTTTTTGAATTAAACTGCTTAAAAATCGCCTTTTAATTATTACCGAAAGAAGGAATATATAACACATGTTTAGTCATCGCAAGCGTAAGCGTGAGATATTTTTTCTGTCTTTTTTAATGCACAGAAATGGCACTCTTTCATATAAGGTCTTTGTGCCTAAATGTCAAGCGATTCTCCGTAGTTTTGATCCGTTTAGAATATATTTGGTATTTTATTAAATAAAAATATATATACTATAAAACAGAAAGTTATTTAATACTTTGCTTTTAGTTCAAAACTAAGTTTTTCTGTAGAAATTGAATCCTTATCTACAATGTAAACCAAAAATATGCAATTGTTGCATTTATGGTAGTTAAAACCCAGATGAGACGTCCAAAATCCTAAATGTGATTATTTTAGCCACGTCAGTTCATCTTAAAATATTCAATTAATATAAATTTATGAATTACATAATAAAGGGTAATGCAAAAAAATGGAAGCTTGAATAATATGTTATTGAACTACTTAATATACTAATAACTTTATTTAATAATAATTTAAATAATAAAAAAAAATAATTTTGAGATACATAATCTTGAACATATTATGATTAAATAATGCAGTCTTTAACATTCATACGTTACAGATATTTAAATATGACCATGAAAAAACAAGAATTAAATAATGAATTTCTGGTGCAATAAGTTTCAGAGAAAATAAGTTGAAACTGCTGTGAATATATATAACTTCTTAAAACACCATCAAAAACTTTTCAATGCGCTAGGTCTTTCGAAAGATCTGAGTCTTTCTTCGTCAGGCACAAAGAAGACGTGCTTCTACTATGAAAGCAGCAGAAAGACTGAAATGAGAGATAAGGGAAGGGAAACAGGCTGAAGATGGCCTATTGGCTGTTTCTTGAGCCTGTTTCTCTTCCGTTATCTCTCATTTCAGACTTGTTGCTGCAAAAAGTTTTACCAAATCTCTTGATTTTCAGCTTGTTTTCATTCATTTTTTCTTTTCATCTTCCATGTAACTCTTAATTTTTTCTTTTGGGTTATTGAATAGTGGGCAATTCCACAGAAAATCATCCTTTATTTTGGGGTGGGGGGGGGGGTCAAATATATAATATGTTTAATTTAAAGGTATGATCGGAAAACTTGATATTTTAATATTCTATAGAAAAATCCTAATAAAAAGGCATCGTAAATTACTGTTTACAAACTAAGTTAAGTACCATTATTGTCTTTGTAAAGTCATAATGTTACGTCAGTTACACAATAAAAGTTACGTCAGTTACACGTGTAAATGCCATTTTTTGTTTTGCTTTTTATTATTCAGAAATTAATTAAACAAGTTACTCTTATAATTTGGCATTACTTAGTGTTGTTGAGAACATTAAATCACTTTTTTAAACGGGATAGTTTTGATAATTTTTACACTTCAATGAAGGCAGAAAAAAGGTTTGTCTATTTTATGTTACATCAGTTACAGAATTTTGAATTGCAATTTTTGGGACTCAAAGAGAAATTGAAATAATTTGCAGGTATTTGGGTATTAAGACCTTAGTAAGAAGTATTTTAAATTGTAAAAATGTGTTCTAGCTTTATTATTAAATCCTCTACATAGATTTGAAAACAAAATTCGATGATAAAATATTACGTCAGTTACGATGGAATTGCCCTGGTATAAATCTAAACACGTTTCAAGTTTAGGCATCGTAATTTCTTTTTTGGCTGAACCTGAACTTCCCATTGTTTTAGCGACTGACTTCGAGTTTTTAACAAATTTTGTTTTTTAACTTTTTGCTTTTTTAACTTTTGATAGTTTTATATAGACCCTTTTTCAATTTTTGTCTCTGTCTTTACTCTTTCACTTTATTGTTCTCTTTTATTTTTGTCTTACATGATTCAGTTGTAATGCATTGAGCAAAGTTTAGTCCTACTGCTTTTCTCTTTTTGGCAGGATTTTGATTTGTGGGTGAAACTATTTTTAACAAACAACTTTAACCCTTAGATCAATGACCGAGTACACGTTTACCTTTTATCTCTTTTCATCTCGAGTTCAGGCTGTTAATATCAAAATAATCTAAAATGGATTGAAATCCCAATCATTTGTAATATTCACTGTCTATCAGTTTGAAATTTCGAATTTTTAAAGAACTATTTTGAGGCATTAAACATTTTTACATCTTTCATCAACGATGAGGGCACCCAGGTATCCTACCCATGCGAATTACCTATAGAAAAAAAGAAATTAATAGATTATTTAGTTTTAAATTAAAAAAAACCATGAAATTAATTTACAAATAAGAGTTAAACATATTTTTGTAAGATAAAAATCTTTATATATACCTGAAATTTTACATGTTGGGACCCATTACGAAAATAGTTCATATAGTTGTATAGAACTCTATAGACTGTTTTACAATTTCTTTAGAATAGGTATTCTATAGTATACTATTTCTATAGAGTTTTCAAGACATCTATAAATTACTTTTTCTAAAGAAAATGCTTCTATAGAATAGCATTTATACAGAATACAATTACTATACAGTTTTGAAAACTTGTATAGAATATTTTTGTTCTAAAGAAAACGTTTCTATAGAATTCACAGGAGTTCTGTAAGCATTTTTTTCTATAGAAAAAAATTTCAATACAGAAGGGGAAAGGGATGGTTACGGAAAAGGACTATGATTATGGCTACATGGAATATACAGGGTATAAGATGAAATGGATTGATGTAAAGAGAGAGTTCGATACAATGACAATCGATTTCATTGTTTTAAAAGAGACTAATAAAAAGGGATCAGAAATTTAATAAACTGAAAAATTTATTCATTTATATTCAGGAGTTCCAAAGAAAAAAAGAGCAAATGAGGAGTATCAGTTTTAAACAAAAAGAAATTTGAGAGGAATCTTAAGAATTTTGACGCAGCAGATGAAAGAATTCTAAAGATTAATATGGAAATTTTTGGGAGAAGAATTACTAGTTTGCGAATTTATGCTCTGAATAATGATGAAATTAATAAAGTTAAGAATATGTTTTATCAATAACTGCAAAAAATTCCTAATGAAAGTGGAGGAACAAGAGAAAATGTAATGATGAGAGATTTCAATGGAAGAAATGTATGCAGGAATAGAGATGATATTGTTGGTGAGTTTAGAAAGGATACAGTTAACCAGAAAGAATTGTAGAATTTTGCAACACTAACGATCTGAATATTACAAATAAATTTTATAAACACAAATATATTCACAAATGTACATGGCATCAGCATACTAGACACCTAAAAACAATTATTGACTATATAATTTTTAAGCAAAGGACCCAATTAAAATTGTTAGATGTTAGAATACAAAGAGATGCGGAATGTGGCCTAGATCACTTTATGGCGCGAGCAAGAATTGCGTTTCCCTACTCGACTATTCTAATTAGTGAAGAAAGGATTTCCACAGAGATGGAGGATATTGATGTCCAAGAATATATGTTGGAAGGATAGACGAAGAAAAGTGCAAAACGACTTTTTCAACTGAAATTAAATGAAAAATTAGAGGAAAGGAATCATACCAATACAACTGAATTATATCAACCTATTAAATTATCCTTACACCAAGCTGCAAATGAATCACTAGTAGAAAAAAGAAAGGAAAAAAACTTCACAAAAATTTTTTTTGTGTGGCATAAAGACATTAAAAAGTCTGTAAAACAGAAAAAAAGAAACCTATATTAGGGGAATGAGGTGAAAAAAGAAAGAGGATAGGCAGCTTTAAAGAACTATTAGAAAACATACAAAGAAATTAGTACTAGTGAAAAATAGAACATCGTGGGAGAAAAGTGCAGAGAAATTGAGACAAATATAGGAGGAAGACGATATATAGAAGCATGGAAGTTTTTAAAGAATATTAAAAAAGAAAGTAATAATTCATGCCAAGGAAAGTCTGTTAAGAAATGAGAAGGGTATTATACGACTTTGCTTACGGAAACAGAGGTGAAATTCAAGTAAATGTTACAGGTATTGACTTAGTGGTACAGCCTATACTGTTGGAGCTTGAGAGAGTTAAAAGAGTAATTGAAAAACTAAAAAATCAATGAGCAAGTATTCCCGGGGGAATATCAGCAGAGCTGATGAAAAATTGAGCCAATAGTTCAGATTAATTACACAATTATTCGAAAAATGGGTTACCATTCAAGCTTGGGTCCCACTGTGGTACCAACTAATTTTAAATCTTACAAAGCTCACAAATTATCGTGGCATTACTGTAACAGCAACATTTAGTGGAAGAAATTAGAAGAAGAAAAATGAAGAACAAAGGGGATTTTGATCAGGAAGATCATGTATGTATAATATATTGTGTCTTAAACAAATTGTTGAAATTGAAATGGCAGTGGGAAATCAAATCCATCTTCTAATTATTAATCTTACGAAAGCATTTGATAATGTTCCAATCACAAACTTTTAGAGTATATTAAATGAAATGAACATAAACCCAAATATCATTAGAACAATTCAAGAACTTTGCGGACAATTAAAAACGAAAATTAAAACAGGCCAAACATTTTCAAATGTTTTCAACAGATAAAGGGCTTATACAGGAATGTTATATTTCCACTACACTTATTAAAGTTTAAGTTAAAGAAGCATTAAAGCATTGGAAGGAAAACTGCAGAGGAATGGGACTTAATTGTGAAGGAAATGAGGATGTCAATGAAATGTCAATTTTTACTCCCCGATTTGCAGATTACGAAGTTATTATTGCAAAAAAGAAAGATAATTTAGAGAAAGTGACGATAAAATTCAAGGAAGAATATGAGAGATGGGAACATTACATGAACATTAACAAGTCCAAATACCTATGTAAGGTCTGTTGGGCTAATTGAAACCACGAGGTAACTGGGCCATAGGCTATTTTATGAAAAAACTTTTGGTGTTTTTTAAGTTTCAGCTTTTGTGAGCAATGCCCCTTTATCTTTACTTCCTAAAACAACGTGTATCAACTCAATCATAACTCTCACTTTGCTGTGATAGGTTGTCAAAAATTTACGTTTCTTTTTTTAAAAACAACGTCAATATGGTTGAACTTTCTCGGATTTTTATTAAAATACTGTAAGTACTTTTATTAATCAATCTTTTTTTTTATGATTAGACATATAACTGCATTAATATTATTAGGTATCTATACATATTTACTTCATGTTTTAAATGTAAGACCGGTGTCCCAGTTACCCCATAAATGTTTCAAGAATGGGGTAACTGGTACAAGTATCCGGGGTAACTGGGCCATGCTGGATCCAGTTACCCCAATAGTTATAAATAATTTTTTTGTGTTTCTCTTACTACGGGAAGTAAATTTCTCCATTGTTTTTTGCTCACAATAAGGAAAATGATAGAATACCTTATCTAGACACACGCACTGTAAACTGAAATGTCTGAAATTCAGACATTTAAGTGTCTGAAACGCAGTGTTCAATTTTCAGACGTTTTAAAATGTCTTAAAATTTTCAGACACTTCTTGCGTCTGAATTTCAGACACTTAAGTGTCTGAAACAAGAGTGTTCGATTTTAAGACGTTTTAAAGTGTCTTAAAATTTTCAGACACTTCTTACATCTGAATTTCAGACATTTCAAATGTCTTAATTGCGACCATCTTTGAGCCCCCCTCCTTTTTTTAGCCAATATGAAGCCATCTTTGACCACTTTTCTTTCTAAGCCATATACGCAGCCATATTTAACCACATTGAATTATTTTTATAAATGGGAATAATTTGTTACCATACAGCAGAGCTGATTGCAGCGTGGGAAAACTGGGATGCTTCTCTGCCCCCTGATTTTAGGGTACCCCAAATTGGGTATGAAGTTTTCATAAAGCTGATATTTTAAATCAGTTTTGACCTTATGAGGATTGTAATCAGTATTTTGTAGTTTTAGAATAGGATAATATATATATATATATATTCACCTAAATATGTATTTATGTGTTATCATATATGCCCTACGACATCAAAAATGTTTATTACTTTTAGTGAGAACTTCAAATTGCTTCTAGTCCAAAGACCAATTATTCATTCACCCCTCTCCCCCCATTGCCTTCATATACTCTTACAAAGAAAAAATTAAGCCTATTCGATGCCGTCAAATACATATTTGGATAAATATATCATTTTCTTTAGCCTAATCATGTTCTAAAAGTGCAAAATATTTATTAAAATAAGTGTAAGATCAAAACGAATTTAAAATATCAGCTTTATGGAAATTTCTTACCAAATTTAGGGGCCCGTAAAGCTAAAGGCCATTAGAAACAGCCCAGTTTGCCCATGCTGCAATCAGCTCTGCTTTATGGTAACAAATTACTCCCATTTATAAAAAATGATTCACTCCTTCAGAAAGAATCCCATCCCTGCTATGCTGTGAAATTTTTCCCCATTTAAATGAGATATTCCCAGTAAATTAGTTTAAGCATTTTTATTTCTGTGTTAAATAAAATCTAACACTGGATTCCCCCAAATGTACAGTATATGAGCATTATATTGTAATATATATTAATCAATATTTATTATTAACCAATATTATGAATTTCTAGAGTAGAATAAGGTTAAAAACAAAATATATTTGTCTTAATACAGTAAAACCTCTCAATAGCGGGCACCTCGGAACCGTGGAATTTGTCCGACGTTCGGAGGTGTCTGCTTTTCTGAGGTATAAGTGTATAAAAATTTTGCATATTTTCAATATAAAAATGTGTTTCCTAAATAGTGGTGTCCTTTATTTAGGAGTGTCCGTTATGGAGATTTTACTGCAAAGCCTTCATACGAACAGTAGTCTTTAGCAAACACCCACCTTTATCAATATACAGTAAAACCTACCTAAAGCGACCACTTCCGTTCCAATAAAAATTGGTCGATCCGAAAGGTGGTCTCTTAATGGTGGTCATGTTAAAATCTAGATTTTAATTGTTGAAAAAATGTAACAATTAATGTTACTAAAATTATATTTTTCAGATTAAGAAAACATATGAAAATTTAAGTATTAAAACAAAAGTTAATTACATAAGTTAATTAGTGCAGAGTTTAAAAAATGAATACACTGACGTTTGCTTTTCTTTTATGGTTTTATCAAGTATAAATTTTATTTCCAAGTCCTTTCGAAATTCAGTAAATACATGCATTTTTTTTTTTGATCCGGAACAAATTTTGAAGATTTCATTACTTCATATATTCCTCTGAGAGTTTCATGACAGAATAGGGCAGGGAGTTTATTGACCGTTATCCTTAATTTGTCATCAGAGTTAAATTCATTGCCTAAAAAGGAACAAAGGGGTTTAAACACTTAAAAGTTAAAGGAATAAATAAAAATTCTAAACTTAGTTTAGAAGTTTGATAAATAATGATATTGATAAATAATCCGCTCTCCGGAATTATTATTCTAATAAAACCTTTCTCAAGCGACCCGGAAAAAACGGAATTTGTTTCATTTTCTTCAAAGAAATGGGCCGCTCACGGAGGGACTTCAACTGGGGTGGTCTCTGAATAGAGGTAAAATTAGTATTGAGCCTATGGGAATAAATTTCGTTCCATGAAACCATCATTGAGGGAGGTGGTCGCACAGGGAGGTTTCACTGTATATATATTTACCTCATAAAAGCTAACACAATCGAATAGCAGACAGATTCAGCGTTCTGAAGGTGCCCGCGATTAAGAGTTTTTCCTGTATTTAAAATTTTTTGTACTTAACTTTTAGTCTTATTCTACTTTTTTAGTTCCAAATACTGATTATAACCAATATACAATGTCGAAACACATTTAACGTATAAGCTTTAAAAAAATTGCATATCGAGTTTGGAGCAGCAAAAATCGTCGGTGATGGTGATGGGGGGCTGGGGGGGGGGACATGTCAAAGTTTACCCGTGCTTTAATCAAGTCCTTCTTCTAGAAAAATTCCAACTCTGCATTGTGATTCGGTAAATATAGAATAATTCAGCTTTAAGTGCAAAATCTAGTTATGCTTAATTAAATCTACCCTATATATATAAAATCCTAATGAAACGAATTTATGAAACGAATATATGAAACGCCTGAAATGTATCGATTCTTTGAATCGACTGATTAAACAAATGATTTTGTTTCACGGCGATTTCTCCTAAAATATAGAATACTTTGCGATGAAATTAACACCAAAAATCCGTGTTGATCCACAGATCACAAAACTGGTATTAGAATTTTAAAATTCGAATTAGTTTTCGAAATATAAATTTTTTTCTAATTTTAAATACATTTTTTCTAATGATGGCAACTCAAATTTTAATCATAACAGAATTTTTTTTTTTCATAATTCAGAAAAGGTTACTATTTTAAATTAATTTGGCGACAGTTGGGCCTCCTTTAAATCTATACTAAGAACAATGCTTTTTTTGTATTTCGTTATCATTTTATTAAATACAAAACTTTCATTTAAAAATGAAACGTTTAAATTGATGGCTTTCACTTTTTTTTTTTTTTTTTTTTTTTTTTTTTTTTACAAACAAAACGAAAAGAAAAATATTAGACACAGATGTCATATACGCATCGGGGTACCTAATTGACGCACAAATGGCATTATTTTGATAGACATGGTAACCCGGCTATTGTTGTTTATTTAATAATAAATGTATATTTACTTTTATTTCTTTTTTAAATTTATATAAATTATTTTGTTCTATAGTAATTAATTATTCTTTTGCTATTTCCTTTTGAAAATAATAGAAAATAATTAAAAAATACGGTACAATGTAATAGTTATTCCGCCACCCAATTTCGCAAATTATATAAATCGCCAAACCACTCGCCAAATTGTACAGATTGACAAAATTTTTATTTTAAATAACGAAAGAACAAATAAATTAGTATAACATTAATAAATATAAAAATAAAACGTTGAAATAAAAATCACTTGATGATGTAAACACGTGTAACTTGCTAAAAGTCAAGTGAATGTGACATTCACCGTCAAGCCTTATTGACATTTAATCTTATAGTTCGCGATAGATTTTTGTCGACGGGATAACAAAGTAGTACCAAAAATACACATGTAACTGGTATTCGAAAACGAGGCTTTCGCCAAATTTTCGTAAAAAAAAAAAAAAAAAAAACATGCCAAACATGCGGTGCGTATATGACATTTGGCGAAATATTAAATTATGTAACAAACCATGACATTTAATTTCAACTTCAAGTCAATGTTTTAATTTACCACTCGAACAATAAAAAAAAAATGCTAACTGGCGAGTTGAAAAAAAGATATTGGCGAGATTTGCTCCCGGCTTTTTTTTGCTTTCGGCACAGATGTCATATACGGCCCAATATTGGCGCAATTTTTTCTGACGCCAATGTCATATACGCAACGGGTACTTAACTGGCGCCAAAGTATCGTTATTTTGCTTGATTGCTTAATTCATTTTATTTTAGCTTCTTTTCAAATGTTTAACTGATCCTCTTTAATCAAAAAACGAAAACAACCATTGGATGTCTTAACAGCAACTGATTCTCCGTTAAATTTTTCAATCAAAGGGAATTGAATGGAAACCCGTTTACAGGGAGATCTGCACAGCTTTTTCAGTATAATTTAATCTTCTCTAATATTTTTAAAACCCATTAGATTTTTAGATTTTCAGATTCTGCGGTGTCTGAACGGGGGTTGGCGAGCGTAGCTGGCAGGTGGCAGAGCCCCCTAGTATAGTATAATTTTATCTTTATACTTTATTAGTATCTTTATACTTTATTAGTATTTACTTTATTAGTACTTTTATTAGTATCTTTTTACTGATATTCATTTTAAATTTCAGATTTCTTTTTTACTAAAAATAATCAAAATATCAATACTATAATTGATTTCAAATGAAATATAGCTGTATATATTTACCGTATTTTTACAATTATGTTAATAGCACATAATTACATGAATTTAAGAATCTAAAAATAATCATTATGACTAATACAGAGATAAGGCGAGAACATTTTCTAAATCGTTAAATAAGATTTATTGAAGACGCCAACAAAATTTTCTCCGCTTCTACGTCTACAGATTTCAGACGATTTCTGATAAGTCTTCAAACTGTGGTGTGAATCACCGGGCTTGAAAATGAAAACATCTGAAGTTGACTACTTTCAGTATAGCAAATATAATAGTTCTAAAATGCTCGGTTACAATAAAAGTATATAGCAAAAGGAAAAAACAGATTCCATGACCGGATTTAATGAGTTTTATCAGTCAAAACAGTTTAATCTAATAAATGAAGGCAAGTAATTCGCTGTATGTATGGGGGAATTAATGATATGGGTAAATGGAAGAATTTTCGAACTATATTCTTTTAAATAACTTAAAATTTATCACGGTGTATAAAATATGAGACGCAAGAAAACGTCATCAGACATCAGTGGTGGAAAATTGGCGCAGAGGAGGAGCCTATTGACACCACTAATATTTTATGGTATTCTTCATCTTAATAAAAACTGTCATTAGATAAGACGAAAAACTCTACTAAAATTTAGTGGTGTCAATAGGCTCCTCCTCTGCGCCAATTTTCCACCACTGAGACATGAAAAGCATACATAATAAATAAAAATTAAATAAGGATGTTTACTATAAAGAGTTGGGAATTTCAGTACATATCACATATTAAACCTATGGGAAATGTAAAACCGATGTGAACATTACAAATGCTGTTGCATTAAATGCTTATAAAAATATTGTATTCATAAATAAAACCCATATAAAAGGTACTCCGGTGTAATAATTACTCTAAAAAAACACTGTTAAGATAGTCTTGATGGTAGTTAAGAAATTATGAGCCAATCAACAGGTGCTGTCACTGCTATTTTTAAAGTAACGGCGTGCGAGTATAAAGAGAAAGAAGGCTTAGGATGGTGTATCTCAATAGATTCAGTAACCACTAATGCACCATGCAGTCTCGCCAAAACTTATTTTAAGGATAACATTGGATGGAAAATAATACAGATACATGATTACAGATGATTTGAATAGTAGAAATTTAAATATTAGCAAGATAAAATTTTAACATGGAAATCCCATAGGCAAAATGCTTTAAACAAATTTTGGCATAACTCAGGAACTAATAAAGCTATAGACTCGTGTGAGGTCTCTATTTAAAGAGAAAACATTCGCAGAGAGTTTTAAATACATAGTGAAGGCCTCACTTACCTGGAAAAAGATCTGATTATTCCTAAACACATCCGCCCAGGGGACGTCCGGATTGGAGGCTAGGTTAGTATCCGTGAGTTAAGCAGACTTTGATATTTGAAAAAGAAAATCCTTTTGCAGATCCGACTAGCTCTGTTAAAAGAATGGAATATTTTCATCCTTAAAACATAGCTTACCACACAACAGTTCTCTTTACCTGCTTTGACGAGACGAAGAACACTATGTTATAGTTATTGCTATAAATGAATACGGAATACCACTATATCGATAAGGATTAAATCCCGGAACTTCACATTCCGCAAAAATCGCATCAAGTCAAAATAAATTATTAGTTAAAATGTACGCGTACATAAAAACAAACGTTCAGTTTGAATTACAAACGAACATCCAATTTGAACGAAAAGCATCTGAAACGCATGCGCAACTGAGTGCCCCCTGGTGGTTAATACGAACGGAGTTACAAAGTGTCTTAAAATTAAACACTTGCAAATTTTTTAGACACATTTCTCAGTTCGTTTACGCCATGATCATAGTAAGACACTTATATGTTTTAAATTAAGACACCTATCATGACTGAATTTTCAGATTCAGATACTTAAGTGTCTGAAATTCCTTTTCAGTCACATATATTTCTTAATTTAAGATGCCTCTATTTGCAGTGCGGCAGTGTGTCAGCCAAGTTCGTCTGACATACTAGTGTATTATATTACACGAACCAACTTACATATTACCACCCACTTACATATCACTTCTTTTCTTGGCAGTTTTTTTTTCTTTTTTTACGGAACTTGGCATTCTTTTTTCACAGTTATATTTTTGTTAGATTAAAATAACGTAATGAAATCTAAAAAAAAGAGCATATTGGGTGGTATCAAACCAAATTTTTTGACCCCTTGAGAGGCTGTTATGCCGTTATGGCACCACTTAATTTTAATTCCTAATTGCCACATTGGTACCTGAATTTTATAATTAAAATTTAACCTTTATTAAGTACGCGAAAATATACTTTTACATGTTTTCAGATAGATTCTCTCTTAAATATTGCTGTCATTAAATAGTTTCAACATTTTACGAATGCAAGTACCTTGCCCCTCAAAGACAGATAGCCAGACCTTGAAATTGTACTATACACAGGGGTCGCATTCTATAGGCATAGCTGCCAATTTTTACGCTTTCTTGCTACGACTGAAATTTAATAGAGATTTTCGTTTTGTTTAATCATAAGATTTCGACGATTAAATAAGACAAAATTTACTATAATATTTTAGTGGTAAGAGGAAAGCGTAAATGTTGGCAGCTATGCTATAGGGAATCTTTTATCGTCCCTACCACTATTTTGAAAATAATATCTTCATCGCACCTTTCTTTAAGGAATAATAAAATTTTCCCTATATAATGCGACCCCTGGATAAAGATTGTACTTAAGTACTTACGTAGCCTTTTGTTCAGAGATTTACCTTGCTATTTTTTCCTTAAAATACCCATGTGACTTTTATACTTATTATCTATACTAAAGTACATAAGTATTTGCTTATGTTTTATATTTTTGGTATAAATAAATCTAATATTTTCACTTTTAGTGCTTTTTTTAGTCACACTGATAGTAAAGGTTTCCCTTACAACGCTGTTTATTGACATATAATTTACATGATCTACCTGGTTTATATTTTTAAAAGTTGTTTACACTTTTTCAAACAGGACCTGATATCCGATATGAAAAATATAAACGTGTGTGGAACATAGACCACCTGGTCCAGTTACCCCATTTTGGGGGGCAACTGGACCCATGAGGAAAGGAAGATGAAATATGCATATTTTTATATTTTTAAATATTAAAATGTATTTTTGAGCATTTCTGTCTGATAGAGGGAACCTAACTGAACACATTTACAGAAGTTCAGACTTTAATTGAAATGAACATTAACTTTTTGAAGCTGAATTGTCAGAAGCTCCAGAGTCACATTGTAAATTTATGTTCCAGTTGCCCCAACTAACCTTATAGGAGGTAATTAGACAGATATAAATCTAAATAATAACATAAAAATAGAAAGGCTGTGAGCATTATAGATATCTTGGTGTAGCCATTAATAGAGAAGGAAGAGACTCAAAGAAAATTACATTCAGAATTTGTCAGGGTATAAAGGCTGTAATACTATTAAATTCTTTTTGGTGTAATAAGATCTCTAGGAAAAGAAAGTATAATATACACAATTCTATTGTAAAGAGTATATTGTTATAAGGAGCAGAAGTGTGGAAAATTATGGAGACAGAAAGAACGAAATTAGCGGCAATAGAAATGGATGCCCTAAGGAGATCATGCAGGATAAGAAGAATAGAAAGTATAAGAAATAAACGAATGAAGGAAATGATGAAAATAAAAGAAGCCATATTAGATGATAATAAAAAAAAAACAGGTAATCTGGTGTGATCATATTAAAAGAATGAATGATAAAAGACGACCCAAAATCGTATTTAATGATAAAACAAATAAAAAAAGATTTGAAAACAAGGATAGTATGTATATTAAACGTTAAAGTCACGGAACAATATTACGCCAAATAGTATTTCTCCAAATTCTCTTTTAAAATAATTCCAAATTTACTAAATAAATAAAATAAGAAAAAATTATTAAAATATTTTTATATACTACTAGCAAACCCCGCGGCTTTTCTCGCGTAATAGTTGAAATACGCCAAGTGATATTTGCATGAATATTTTTTATTAGAAGAAAACTTTTTGATATAATTCAAAAATTACAAATTAAGCCACAGTCTGACTAAACTTCACTATAAAAGTGCAACAGACAGAAATGAGATTTTAATTAATAAGAACTAAAACTAATTCCAAATAAATGATAATTTAGAAAGTATTTTGAGACTTTTATTCTCATTTCTTACGCTCATTTCAGTATTTATTTGATGTTTTGAATTTTTTAGAAACCACCTTAAAATTAACCATCATGTCAAACACTACCACCTCTCTGGTGATAGTGGTACCAACATAAAATGCCGAAACAGAGTTGAAATAGAATGTCTCGAAAAATGTTGAAACAGAGACTGTCACCATTAATTTGCCAGCATTAACCGTGAAATCGGCTGGTATTTCCTAATAGTCTATAGAAAACGGAATTTAGATGTTTTTAAAGGCTTTCTTGCTGTTCCTGCTAACCAGGTGGTATTGACACCGTCATAAAATATAGCCCGTATAGGATCAGGGACTATCACACTTGATTCGCAACCAATAACTTCTGTAATCGGTTTATTATTTCCTGATATTCCATAGAAATGATAAATTAGGTCGCTTTTAGAACGTTTTTCGCTCCTTCCCTTCGCTTCACCCCTTTTTAATTTTGAATTTATTTTCGACAGTTATATTTTATAAGTAACTACCGTGCTATATTTAAAGTGTCTAGCCTCTTCAGTACCGCATAAATAGCAATTTAGAAAGTTTTTTGCTCCTCCAACACTTTAGGGGTTGTGGCACCGACATAAAATACAGCTTATGTTTGAGAAGGTTCTATCACTATCAATTTGTAACCATTATGTTTGAAAACGCTTTCGTATTTTATATGATTGCATAAAAATCGTAATTTAGAACGTTTTTTGCTCACTTCATCCTTTTAAATTTGTAATTTTCTTTCGACAATTCTTAGAAAGCATTTGCATCTTTGAAGTAATTACCATCCCAAATTTAAAATGTTAGACCCACCTCAGTAACACAAAAAAACGCAATTTAGAACATTTTTTGCTCCTGTAACCCCCAGGTGGTAGTGACAACAACGTAAAATATAGGCTATGTTGGAGCGGGGACTGTCACCATCAATTTGAAACCATTACTTCTGAAATCGGTTTATGTTTCCTGAGATTGCGTGAAAATCGCTATTTAGAATCTTTTTAGAACGCTTTTCGTTCATTTTCACCTCTTTTAAATTTCAAATTTTTAAGGAAGTCTTCTCAGAGAGTATTTACATCTCATAAGTAATTACCATGCCAAATTTCAAGTTGCTAGCTCCTTCAGTATCAGAAAAATCACAATTTAGAACGTTTTTAAAATGCAACCGCAAGGTGGTAATGACGCCGACATAAAATAGATCCTGTATAGGAGCAAAGGCTGTCATCATCAATTTCCAGCCCTGACTTTTGAAATAGGTTGGGTACTTCCTGAGATTGCGTAGAAATCGTAATTTAGAATGTTCTTTAGAACGTTTTTCGTCCATTTTCACCCCTTTTAAATATTGAATTATTTAGGAAATGTTCTTAGAGATTATTTATATCTCATAAGTAACTAACATGCCTAGTTTCAAGTTTCTAGCCCATGCAGTATTACAAAAAACGCAATTTAGATCGTTTTTTGCTCCTTCAAACCCTTTGGGGTAGCGGCACCGACATGAAATACAGCCTATATGTTGGAGTAAGGGCTGTAACCATCGTTTTCATACCATTAATTTTTAAATCGGTTCGGTATTTCCTGAGATTGCATAGAAATCGCAATTTAGAAAGTTTTTTAGAACGCTTTTCACTTATTTTCATCCCTTTTAAATTTCTATTTTTTAGGAAATGTTTTTAGAGATCATTTATTTTTTATAAATGCCCTGCCTAATTTCAGGATTCTAGGCCCTCCAGTACCACAAAAGTCGCAATTTAGAACGTTTTTTGCTTCTGCAACACCTAGGTGTTAATGACACCGACATAAAATGTAGCCTATGTTGGAGCAAGGGTTGTCACCATCATTTTGACACTATTATTTTTTAAATCGTTCTTGAGATTGCGTAAAAAATTATTTTATTTAGAACTTTTTTTAGAACACTTTTTGCGCATTTTCACCAAATTTAAATTTCGATTTTTTAAAGAAATGTTCTTAGAGATAATTTATATCTAATAAGTAACTACCATACCAAATTCCATGTATCTGGGACCTTCAATAATGCAAAAATCGCATTTTCGTACGTTTTTTTGCTCCTGCACCCCCTTTAGGGGTAGCGGCACCGACATAAAATGTAGCCTATGTTGGAGCAAGGGTTTTCACCATCATTTTGACACCATTATTTTTTAAATCGGTTTGGTAATTCCCGAAATTGCGTAAAAATCGCCATTTAGAAAGTTTTTTAGAACGCTTTTCGCGCATTTTACCCTTTTTTAATTTCGATTTTTTTAAGAAATGTCCTTAGAGATCATTAGTATCTTATAAGTAACTACCATTCCAAATTTCGTGTTTCTAGGCACTTCAGTAACACAAAAATCTCATTTTCAGAACGTTTTTTGCTCCTGCACCCCCTTTTGGTCAGTAGCACGGTCATAAGATAGAGCCTATGTTCTAAGTTGGATTAACACCATAATTTTGATACCATTACTTTTGGAATCGGTTCAGTAGTTTCAGAGCTTACCTCCTACAAATAAACAATTTTTACCTCTTTATAATATTAGAATAGATGATCTCATCATTTCAGTACATTGGAAATTCCCACAAATTCTACTTAATTACATTAATACAGGTAATTTCGATTAATTAGAAATTTACATATAACTGGAAAAGTGTTTCTGAAATCACATCAGGATTTCAAATCACTTTCTTTTGTTGATTGTGATGTTTAGTCCTCAAAAATAGTTTAAAGGAATAACATGCCTTAGAGTAAGTTTTTTCTAAGTCTCACCCTTTATGTTATTTTGTTTTAATTTTACGCTAGTCTACATGATACAAATGTAAATTAGAAGAAAAAAAAATAGTGTACCTTGTCTATATAATTTTGCATGTGAAAAACAGCTCAATACCGATGGGATGAATAGTCAATAATGTGATTTTTCTTATAGAGTTATGTAAGAAACATAACTTATAATTATCAAACTAAGCTAAAACTTGCTAACAGTGATAAAAATACTTTTGAAAGTCATATAAATGCTTTATTCTGATCTACATATTTCAAAACATAAAAAATTAACAATTTTTATACATGTATATATACACGTATAATAATACATAATATAATACATGTAATTTTTGTCACTCTTAGCAAATATAACCTTAGTTTGGTGATTTTCTTGTTTTTATTGTTGTAAACTATCTCAATTTTTTTAATGGAAATGTTATTATTCTTTAGTAGATACGTACTTTTTACTCTCTACGTTTTTGCACATATTTTGATTAAAATATCAAACCATGAAAACTTATAATCATGCTTTAAAATTATTAACTGTAAAAAGTTAACATTTTTAAGTAGACGCTCACTATTTCCCTGCGACGTGTTCGACATATTTGTATTAAAACATCGAACCTTAAGGCCCTACTTCAGTAACGCTCCGAGATAGAGCGGCTAATGTTATTTCAATGGGAGAAATTTATAACTACTATTTTTTGCATTTTGCTCGAATTGGATATTTTTAATAGCTTTCAAAAGCTGTACTCTTAAACTATTCACGCCACTTTAAAATTTTATTATTTTTTTAATTTTAAGGCGTTCTAGATGTTTTATTTTTGGTTGATAAAGATTCGCCTTTAGTACCTTATCGCGAAAAATCTGCTGGACATTTTATGATTTGGTAAAGTGGCATGCATAGTTTAATAATTAAGCTTTCTAAAAATGCTTTTTATATTGAGTTTAAAAATTTTTAAATCTATGCTACATTTATAAAAAGTTGAAACGTGCTCATTTTAAACAGACGAAAATGCTCCAAGATCCGCCTCTACAAGGTTAACGCATTAATACAGGAGGGTTGCAGACGACACCTGTTTAATCAGCGGGGAGTCTGTAAACGTAAAAGACTTCCTATAGTGTGAAATTTCGCCTGTGGCTATTTTCTGCATTAGATGCAACTTTTAGGTGTCTGATTAAAAACAATTTTCTTTTCGTGGGCAAAGAACGAAGTTTTATTAAAAATGCGCTCCTGAAATGTTCTAAATAGATGTTGATTTCAGACGGTTTGTTTTTCTAGGCATCTAATCTAATAGTAAAGATAAAGATTGTTAAAAAGCATTATTGATTTGGAATAAAAACAGATTTATCATTGTTATTATTTTTATTTCCTGCTTTTGAAGTTTAATTTCCGAAAGATTTTTTAATTGCATACAACATCAAAATGAAGAAGTCGCTTACTCTCAAAAGATAGTAGACATATATTTTGTCATCTGCCCTCGACAGGGGGGGGGGGGGGGGGTGAGAGACAGAGAGAATGAAAGAAAATAACAATAGTTGCTAGTGTCAATAAAAATTAATAGATATATGCGGCGAATAAATACGTTTGTATTTAAATTGTCTATAATACCTTTTTTTCTATCATTTATTAGGTAATTCTTACTGAATTAGTTTAAATGTTCCTTTCATAAAAATTAAACATCTGTGCTATACAGCAAACTAAAAGATAACTATTGTACAATTCATTATAAAATTGGATTACACTAATTTCAAACTTAGAAATGTGTTTCTCAAACTTTAAAGAAGGATTTCTTTTCACTATTTTACCGAATTTTTCGGCTAATTTTCAATCGTTTAGCAAATACATTCCATTGCGGTGAAATCCGCATACACAGATGATATATTTCTGCTTAGTGTACATGTTGTTTTTCTTTTCTTTTCTCCTTTCTGAAAAGCAGTCGAATAATTTTATAAGGTTATTCTAAACATTTTGATAAAATAATAAGCATATTTTGTTGCAATTCTTATCAGCAGTGAGTAATGCTAAGAGGCTACTTAGTCGCGCGAATACACACGCTCGCTAATGCTAATCCTATGGAAGAAATTTATAACGATATCTCGGTTCCATTTCAGTATTTTTAAATTATTTTTATTGCATCGGATAGCTGAGATCGATCTGTACAAAGGACGTTTTTTACATTTTCGATCTTGATTGCAGAATTTTTTATGGGGAGGCTACTTTATGTTGGCAAAAAGCCACCTCTACTCTGCACAGCAGGTTACGCGCACTAGTACTTAGATAAATAAATAGATATCATTCTGGCCATTAAAACACAATTAATATAATAATATAGGTAATTGCTTACCTTTATCTTTCTTCAGCAGCAATATTTCTCATTTTTCGGCTTGGTGCACATTTTTAACTCCGGTGGGTAATCCATTTATTACGAAGCTAAAGTGTTGAAACAAAAGGTGTTGGTTAAATGTATTATATTATTTATATTTAATTCACAATTGAGACTTGATCACTTTCGTTATAGAGAATTATATTAAAATTTTGAATTTACATTTTAAATTAATGCGTTACATACAGCTGCCTTTTGCAGCAACAAATTAAATATTACATGTTTCTCTTTTGAGATAAATTGAGCAACTAACTTAATAATAAAAAGAGTTTTTTTTTTGAGTCAGAGTTCTTTTGATGACGTCAGACAGCTGCAGCATTCGTGGGTTGATATAAAACAAATTTCGCGAACATATTTCACATATTAATATCATTGTTTATCTTGAGTAGGATGATTTAGCAATAATGGAAAGTTTGTTTATTGTAGAATGATTTATTATTACTTAATGTATTTATTTATGTGTTCAAATGTTTGTATTCTTGAATTGCTTCCTGTTTTGAAATCAGTTAATGATATCTGAGATGATTATGAATTGATTTACTGCTACTAAATTAGTTCAAGTATTTTAAAGTGTTATGTCCTTGAAAGTTATTGCTTGTATAATGTTTCTAAAGTAGTTTACTGTTCATATCTGAGAGGGTTATAAATCCATCACTTTAGTCAAGCGAAAAGACCCGTTCGTTAAGGCTAATCCTATAGAAGAAACTTATAAAGATATCTCGGTTGCATTTTAATATTTTTAAATGATTTTTTTCATTGGATAGTTGGGATCGATCTGTACAAAGGACGTTTTTTACATTTTTGATCTTGATTGCAGAATTTTTTATGAGGTGGCTACTTTAGTCAAGCGAAAAGACGCGTTCGCTAATGCTAATCCTATAGAGGAATTTTATAAAGATATCTCGGTTGCATTTCAATAATTTTAAATGATTTTTTGCATTGAATAGCTGAGATATGAATCTGTACAAAGACCGTTTTTTACATTTTCGATCTTGATTGCAGAATTTTTTATGGGGGTGGTTTCACTTTCGAAACTTGTTCTGAAAATGAAAGTGTCCTCACTAAAAATATCTGTAAGCAAAATCGAAAAAGCAAAAAACGGACTTTGTACATATCGATCTCATCAATCCAATGCAAAAGACATTTAAAAACATTTAAATTCAACCGGGACGAGGCTACTTTAGTCAAGCAAAAAGACCCGTTCGCTAAAACTAATGCTATGGAAGAAACTTATAAAGATATCTCGATTTCATTTCAATATTTTTAAATGATTTTTTTTTTTTTGCATTGGATAGCTGAGATCGATCTGTACAAAGGCCGTTTTTTACATTTTCGATCCTGATTGCAGAATGTTTTATGGGGAGGCTACTTTAGTCAAGCGAAAAGACCCGATCGCTAGTGCTAATCCTATAGAAGAAACTTTTAAAGATATATCGGTTGCATTTCAATATTTTGAAATGATTTTTTTTTTGCATTGGATAGCTGATATCAATGTGTACAAAGGCCGTTTTTTACATTTTCGATCTTGATTGCAGATTTTTTTTATGTGCGTGTTTTGACTTTCGAAACGTGTTCCGAAAATGAAAGTGTCCTCACTAAAAATGCCTCTAAACAACATCAAAAAAGCAAAAAACGGCCTTTGTACAGATTGATCTCAGCTATCCATTGTAAAAAATATCATTAAAAAATATTGAAATGCAACCGAGAAGAGGCTAACTTAGTCAAACGAAAAGACTCCTTCGCTAATGCTAATCCTTTTGGAAGAAATTTATAAAGATATCTCGGTTGCATTTCAAGATTTTTAAATGATTTTTTTTCATTGGATAGTTGACATCGATCTGTACAAAGGCCGTTTTTCACTTTTTCGATTTTGAATGCAGAATTTTTCTATGGGGATAAATTCATTTTCGAAAACGGTTTCGGAAATAAAAGTGCCCTCACTGAAAATATCTGTAAACAAAATCGGAAAGGCAAAAAACGGCCATTAGAGCTATTGCGGAAATCATGACAAATGCAGCACAACAGCGCCACCTACTGGGCGATTCACACCAACACATAATCAGCATCATTTCATATCAAGGACTAACTGAATCTGAGTTTTTTGATGAATTTAGTTCTTGAAATAGATCTGTTGCGGAAATCGTGTAAATCCTGCAAAATGCAGCATAGCAGCGCCATCTGTTTGGCGATTTACAACAAAACGTAAACTAGCACCAATTCATTTCAAGGACTAACTCAATCTGAAGTTTTATGAAAATCCATGCATAAGGTCTTGAGATAGAGCTGTTGCTTAAATTGTGATTGGACGATTTACACCAAAAAATAATCAGCACCAATTTATATCAGGGACTACTTCAATATAAATGTGTATTAAATTCGTGCATTACTTCATGAGATAGAGCGCCCACAAAATTTGTGTCATATACAGACAGACAAACATTTTCTAAAAACATGTTTTTTGGGTTTTTTGACCCCTAAAACGCGTAAATCCGTCGAAAACCGGAAGTCGAAAATCACGAATCCAATACTTTCTTCTTGTAAAGTTAGAAGAAAGCAAAAAAATCATTTAAAAATATTGAAATGCAATGTGGCTACTCCAGAGCGAAAACACCCGTTCGCGAATGCTAATCCTATGGAAGAAATTTATAAGGATATTTCGGTTGCATTTCAATATTTTTTATGAGTTTATTTTGCATTGGATACCTGAGGTCGATCTGTACAAAGGCTGTTTTTTACTTTTTCGATTTTGACTGCAGATTTTTTTGTTCGGGATGCATTCACTTTCGAAACCGGTTCCGAAAATAAAAGTGTCCCCACTAAAAATATCTGCAATAAACAAAGTCGAAAATGTAAAAAAACGACCTTCGTACAGATCGATCGTAGCTATCTAATGCAAAATAATAATAATAATAATAATAATAGTAATTTAAAAATATTGAACCGAGATATTTTATTTGAAAAATTTCACACACTTTTAATAAGTTACTAAGAATTATAAAATGTGTCAATATTATGCATCTTAATGCTAAATGTAAGAGTAATCTCTAGAAGCATTTTGCGAAGATAAGAACGCCGACTCTGTAACACCTTTGTTAAATATTCAGGTAAGTTGGAAAGACACAACAAATCGGTTTTTGGCAGAAAAGTAAAGATGTATCGCCTCATTTATAAGATTATGTTAAAATGACATATGAGACAGAAATTAATATTTTTAATAAGTTAAAAAAATGTAAAATAAATAATTTTTAATGCTTTGCCAGTCTTCTTGGTCCGCTTTTTCTTCTAATATATATATATATATATATTTAAAAATAAAATTCAACATTTTAAATTTATTTTTATGTTACCATTATCAGTGTATTTTCAGGAAGAAGTCACAATGGTAAAACTTGAAAATATTATTTATAAATATTAATTTAGAAGCTCAAACTGACACCAAGTCGCCTGGTCTAACCTGCCCCGATTGCGAGGTTAATTAGCCCACGTCACTTTTTAATGTCTGATAGTGCAGAAGTTTAAGGAATGTTCAAAATTTTACCGAATCTTAATTTTTGTTTCGTACGAACGAAAACACAATATAGCCTAAACAATATCTACCATACAACGTTCCTTAATGAAGCCATAAAATTATAAAAATGTAAAATTATTAATTAGAGAAAGAAAGGACTAAAGTAAAAGAAAAATCAATTTATAGATATAAATAGAATTAATTGATTAACTCGATATCATTTGCATCATTACAATGAAGACAAACATAAAATTTGGTTATGTGTTCGATAGGACCAACTATTACAGAAAAAAAAAGTAGGTTGAAGAAGAAAAAATTCATAACTTAGTCAGTTCACAAGATATCAAATCCGTTTAAATTTATTATACATCTTTTTAGTATTATCTATAACTTTCATATTGACATGTTTTTGATAAGATCAACTATTACGGCAAAAAGAAAAACAAAATGTATATGTGTGTGTATAAGAAAAAAAAATCACATTTTCCTTAATCCGTAAAATTGTTGGCGAAATTAGTACTTAACTTCGAAATCTACCTGTGCCTATAGCCCAAGGTAACAGGAATTTTACTATAATTATGACAGTTAAAAATATTTTTGTACAACAGAGCGGCATATTTGATGTGGGGAAGAGGTAAACACCAATATATCTTCATTTTTTAAAAAGATTGACTGGAATAACCAGGAATTCAATTAATAAAATAATTCCTTATTAATTAATAATTAATTAATTAAAATAATAATTATATAATTCCTTACTAGTAATTAATAATAAATTAATTAAAATAATAATAAAAATATCTGTAAACAAAATCGAAAAAGCAAAAACCGGCCTTGGTACAGATTGATCTCAAGTATCCAATTCAAAAGAATCATTTAAAAATATTGAAATGCATAACCGAGAATAGGCTACGTTAGTCAAGCGAAAAGACCCGTTCGCTAATGCTAATTCTAAGGAAGAAATTTATAAAGATATCTCGGTAGCATTTCAATACTTTTATTTTATTTTTTATTCTTTTTTATTTTTTTGGATAGCTGAGATCGATTTGCACAAAAGCCGCTTATTACTTTTTGGACTTTGACTGCCAAATTTTTTATGGGGATGTTTTCACTTTCGAATATGGTTCCGAAATTGAAAGTGTCCACATTAAAAATGTTTCTAAACAAAATCGAAAAAGAAAAAAAAGCCTCTGTACAGATTGATCTCAACTATATAATGCAAAAAAAAAAAAAAAAAAAAAAAAAAATCATTTAAAAATATTGAAATGCAACCGAGAAGAGGCTACTTTAGTCAAGCGAAAAGATCCGTTTGCTAATGCTAATCCTATAGAAGAAATTTATAAAGATATCTCGTTTGTATTTAAATATTTTTTAATTCTTTTTTTTTTCATTGGATAGGTGAGATCGATCTGCACAAAGGCCGCTTTTTTACTTTTTCGGGCCAATATCTGAGTTAATTCGTTTTTGGCAAAGATTCAGCTGGATTAATTTTTATCAATAGGCTAAATTTTTTTTAATTCATTTGTACAGCCCTGTATATGACACATCGTATCCGCCCCCCCCCCCGCTTTCACAATTACATTATAGTGCACAAAACTTAGTAACTTGAAAATGTGTATCATAACTAAAACCATACTTTCCAGAAATTATTGCTAATAGACACAGTACTTCTGTGTTGTATCCGATAAATTTTGTGTGTTCCTGTAAATGAGCGATAAATGACACGCACATCATATTCTACAGTAAGTATATGGTTATGGTATGAAACCACAGTAATGTATATCATTTTCATTGTACTTGAAGTAGTGTAACATCATTAAAATATTTTGTAAACAGATTTTCTAAGTAGACTATTATGTAATGGAATTCGTTTGTGAGGTGCTGTAAATGAGTAATAAATACTTTGCATCTCATAAATACGTATACATTTCCTTATGTTTGAAATGGTGCAACATTATTAAAATGTACTTGATTCTTTCTCAAAAAGTAAATCAAAAAGTATTTGATTTTTTAATATCTGAATAAGAATATCGGTAAATTTCGTGCACTTAAAAATATGCATATGATTTTGAAAATGTGTTGGTGAAAAACCTATTTAGACTTCAGAAAACCTTTCCAGGGGTCGATCCAGGTAGAAATTGGGGCCTATTCAGGGCCATCACAAAAATCTATTCAATAAAATAGGCCCTTTCACAAAAATAAATTTAATAAAATTGGCCTCCTCACAAAAATAAATTTAATAAAATGGGCCTCTTTACAAAAATAAATTTAATAAAATGGGACTCTTTACAAAAATGAACTTAAATAAAACGTGACCCTTCATAAAATTCCTTTTAATAAAACAGACCCCTTTGTAAAATTCTTTTTCATAAAAAGTGTTTTAAAATGTGTAATTTGTAAATGAAACTAGATCGCGAAAAACAAAAACTTTAGAAATAGGATTTAAAGCAGTTTTTGGTACAAATTTAAGTGAAAGTATTTTAACTTTCGTTAGAAAATGTTATTTTTCACAAAAATATAGTAAAATTCCCAAAAATAACTTTTACTTTTCACAAAATGGGTCCCAATAATGAAAACCTTCGTAGAGATCTGCTTTCTCAGAAGGTGTAATTGGAAGCCTGTCTTCATTCCTGTTTGCTAATCACTTTTTCCCGGTCAGCTTGTCCAAAATACCCCCCTGTTTGTCTGGAGGCAAAGAAAGCCTATTTTTATGCTATGGGATGGCCAATTTGTTTGTCAATTACATGCTTAGGAAATATCATTGGTCTTTTAACATGCCAATCTTTGTGTTTGGGATACGCCTCCCATGTGGCAACGCTTAAACTGTGATATGGGATTTCGGCTTTCGAATTGACTAGAGCTCTTAATCTCTTAACATTTATAATCATGATAGAAAAACATTAAATGCCAAGAGATAATTAAAAAACAACACTATTTTTAGCACATATTTTCAGTAAAGTTGAATTCTGGCGTTTTTTCCCTCTAGAAATTCCTAAATTATTATGGTGGGGAAGGCTAATCTGGTATCCTAGAGGAGCGAGTTTAACCGTTTGAGTGAGGGACAAATCTTGTGGCTATATGCCAAAATGCGAATGTGTTTGGATATATATAAAAAAATTAATAAACGTAGTTAACTAATTAGATCACAAATATTGTGTTAAAAAACACATAAAAAATACGGTATATCCAATTAATTTGCCTTTGATTTTTTTTTTTTTTTTTTTTTTTTTTTTTTAAGCAGTAAGAAAATTATAGTTCTAAAATTTTCTTTGCTATTAAGGTTTGCTGCACAAAGCGCTTTTTCAAATAGAGCAAATTAAGTTTGATCTTCTCATTTTCATAGACACTGTTATGCACTTTCTCATCACTACTCAATTCTGAATCAGTTTTAGGTGGCATATTTTTAGAGAATTCTCTACAGTTATATATAAATGAGGATTGTAGAATAAAAAAACAAAACAAATTCTACAAAAATACTTATTTCACCTTAGTCGCTTTTACTTGTAAGCCGACGATATACACAGAAATCGTACGCTTCGCTAGTGCAACCACCTTAAATGCACAACAAACTAAGACAACAAATATGAGTGTTATCACCCTCTCCGCAATTTTAGCAAAAAACAAGAGTAGCGGTATCGCGCTGTCCACAATTGTGGCACATAACAGGAGGAGCGCTAACAGTTAAGACCGTTATTAAGCAAAACATCAGAAATATCACACATGTGCCATTTTCATGCACCGCAGGGAATATATTTCTTATACAACCTCATGAATTCATCCCTGATTTCTAGCATTCCGTTAAGCAAGACTTGCGCTACATTAATGCAGGTTACAATAATTGTTTTAATTATTATTTTCCATAATAAAAAAAGCCAATTGCTTCAAAATAGTTATAATTCTAAATGTTACAAAATTAAAAATTTTATACGTTCGATGGATCTTATAAGCAATCGATAGAAAAACATTTTCCATGCTCTAACAGTTAAAATAAAAATGTTTCTTTTTCATACTACCAAAACTTACAGAGTTCGGATATTCTTTGAATTCTATATACAATCAGCATTTTTCTGAACTAAAAATGCATCTCTGAGTATTTACTGCTTGCAAACGTTTAAAATGCGCTTGGCATAAAGCAGTATATAAATTAAGTACAGTTTATAAAGTGTTTGAAATAAAATTTATTAAATACCAAATATGCTGTTATTGCTACTTACCGGCAACCGTTTACACATATTTAATAGTCAAACATTATTTTGCAATGTCTTTAATTAAAGATTTTCAAATTAAGGGGACAAGGAAAACTTCAAACTTATTTTATTCTTTTAAATTGTACCTTAAATGCTATTCAAGAGCACACTATATGAAATATGGCATAGGTTAATCACACATTAAAATAAAATAAAAAAAATAAGACAAAAATCAGAAATTTTCCTGAATATTTTAAGCATTATCTAGAACTTTCAAAATGTCCCAACCTCACTCCATATCAATTAAAATATCCAATATTTTTATGCGAGTTTGGTTTACATAAGCAAATAAAACTGTACATCGAATTTTACATATTTGAATGTAAAGGTAGAAAAATATTTTCTAAATTTTGGAAATTTTCCGCAATTTTGCATCACATTTCTGCAGTTAACTGCCTTTAACTTTTCCAATTATATTTAGTTAAAAAAAAAACTATACACCGTTTTATTTTTATATGTAAACCAAACTGGAAAAAAATATATTGGGGATTTTAAGTGATATGCAGTGAGTTTGGAACTTTTTGAAAGTTGTTCTTGACATAACGCTTAAAATATTCAGGAAAATTCATTATTATTCTCATTTTTTTTTTATTTCTTGTGTGATTGATATATGCCATAATTCATATAGTGTGCCTTTGAATAGTATTTAACGTGCAGTTTTAAAAAGTTTGAAGGTTCCTTATCCCCTTAAAAAGGCCGTGGGTATTACTAAAAATATAAAGTTCTCTCTGTTGCAACCGAAATATCTATTTTACATGAAACGTTTTTATATTATAAAAGATTCGTCTAAAAAATAAACTCCCCAATCTGCCATCAATACTATTGATCTTTTAGTATATTTACTTATAGTAGATTACTTATAGTATTATTACTTATAGTAGTTACTTATATATACTTATAGTAGATTTTCTTAACAGAGTATAACCAGGTTTTTACGTTCCTGGAATTCACGTTTCATCGCAATTTACACTTTTCCAAAAGGGGAAAATTGACAATATATTCATTTTAAAAATCTTAACCCCCTGACCGCCGAGTAAAAGGGAAATGCTGTAATATAATTTTCTCTGTAATATTTTTTTAAATGCTAAACAAATATATTTTTTCCAACATGATATAATTTATTTATTAGGGATCGGCATATAAACCTGAGAGCATTAATCATAAATTAATTTTATAAAACGGGATTATATCTGTAGAATTATATTAATTTAAATAATGATTCTATTGCAGTGAAACCTGCAGCCTAGTGAACGTATATGTCAGTTTCGCGGAAGTGATAAATTTAAAAGATTCGGGGAGTAATAAAAAGTAGAAGAAAAGTTTCATTTATGCAAGACTAAAACATACTGAGTTATGATACTTTGAATTCCAACAAGAAAGAAAACTAGGAAACATTCCATTTTGCAGCTCTTTTTCCCCACTTTAACTTTTGTTCGTTTTCATTTAAGAAGTGAATAATGTTAGGAATACTTGAAAGAGTTGCGTGCTAAAATATTTTTTGTTGTATTTCCTTTTATGTACCTTTTACACATGATTTTTTACGTATCTTAAAATCATTGGAAATCAGCAACTATTTTTGTGTCCATCTTATTATAGTCCAAGAGCACAGCACAAAAATCTATGTTATCAAGCACAAGAAAAAACCCTTTATTTTATGGGAGAGTAGAAGTAGAGGAATCTAATGATCCATGTCTACTGGAAGTGAAGTGGTGCATAAACCAAAATTAAATACCACCATTGGTTCACTCGTAATTTTACCATTGTGTTTGTCCTACAACTAGCCTCCATGTTTTCATACCTTTGTTTGTATAGGACAAACACAATGATAAATCAACGGGTAATCCACTGGTGGTTTTAAATTTTGGCTTATGCACCACTTCACTTCCGGCACACATAAATCATTTGATTCCCCTATTGCTACTCTTCCATAAAATCAAGGGCTTTTTTTCTTGTGTTTGATAGCATAGGTTTGTGTGCTGTCGGCTCTTCGACTATTAGTTTTCGATTAATCTGATAACTCTTGTGAGCCGAAAATGCCCATCCCCACTTTCACTAGCATTGACAAAAAATAAAGCCTTTTTTTAGAAGTATGATGTTTGTGAAAAGGGCTTCCGTATCATACCCTGTTTTAAAAAATCGATCGTTTCATGTACCATACATAGAGCTATTTATTAAATAACAGATTTAAAATTGTACAAAAGAATGATAAACAAATGCTAATATAATTGCAATTTAAAATATCCCGTATAAAACATCTTACATTTCTTTAGAATATGCTCAAATAATAACTTCTGTTTTGCTGTTTGAAGAGCAAAATATCTGTAAAAACTCTTTTTACCTTCTTCTATCTTTACAAGAAGAAAGTATTGGATTCGTGGCTTCCAGTTTTCGATGGATTTATACGTTTTAGAATGTGCTGAACACGATATGGAGATTTTTTAGAAAATGTCTGCCTATCAGACTGACTCTGTGAGTATGTATGTGACAAAAATTTTATGGGCACTCTATCTCAAGAACTAATGCACGGATTTTTAGAAAACTTCAGATTTAGTTAGTCCTTGATATAATTTGGTGCTGATTATTTTTTGGTGAAAATTGCCCGACAGGTGACTTTTTTACGATTTCCGCAATAGCTATTTCTAAAGATCTTTACAAGAAGAAAGTATTGGATTCGTGGCTTCCAGTTTTCGATGGATTTATACGTTTTAGAATGTGCTGAACACGATATGGAGATTTTTAGAAAATGTCTGCCTGTCAGACTGACTCTGTGAGTATGTATGTGAGAAAAATTTTATGGGCACTATCTATCTCAAGAACTAATGCACGGATTTTTAGAAAACTTCAGATTTAGTTAGTCCTTGATATAATTTGGTGCTGATTATTTTTTGGTGAAAATTGCCCGGCAGGTGACTTTTTTACGATTTCCGCAATAGCTATTTCTAAAGAACACGTATTTTCATCAAACTTCAGATTCAGTTAGAAATTGACATACGTTGCTGATGATTAGATTTTGTTGTAAATCCCCTAACCTATGGCTCTGATACGCAGCCTTTTTCAGGAAGTATTAGCATGTATGAAATAGAAGAAAGTTTTGGGATTGCCACATCCTACTTGTTTTACTTTGAAATAATGACCAATTATTTTAAATTTTATATTTACTTGCCGTTAGTATAATATTGTGACATAACATTACTATTTTGCATTGTACTATATATTTAATGTTAATAACAATACTTATTATTTTCATTTTCCTAGGTAAAACTACTGAATTAAGAAAATAATCAAGAATGTTGAACGAAATTAGAAAACGTATAAAGTATATAAAAACATTCAATCTGTACCTATGTTTCTTCGTATTTGTAAGTAGAAAAAAGTGTAATATATTTTAAAATATTTTCTTCCAGTATTACCATATAGCCTGTCAATTGATATATATATAAAAAAAGTAATTTCATAAATTACAACGACCATTTGAAATTTATTTCGTCCACCAAATACCGTCGCATCCTCTTCAACAACAGATCACAAAGATCAAACTTCAGACGACTAAAACCTTCATCGATAAACTCTCCAAGTCCCGTTTCGAGAAGAAAAACAGTTTACAAATCGAAAGCAGTTCCACTGAATCATCCACAGATTGCAACAAATTACCTACGTTGAGCTCCATTTTTCCCTGTTAGAATCGACCGATTGTAAAACTCCGTGGCTAGTGGATTGGAGCCCCTCGAGACATGGCCTTTTACTACCAATCGATTAAACATTAGATTGTTTCCTTTTCCGCGTTCGCCTTTTACTCTGTAATCGATTTTCACGGGCTACATAATCAGTTGGAGACCTCGATTTTCATGTGCTACATAATCAGTTGAAGACCTCGATTCTCATGGCCTACATAGTGAGTTGAACACATCGATTTTTGCTTTGCAAGACGATTTTCATTTCGGCGTCGCTCTTTGGCTTTGGATTTTTCCATATCTGATGGTTTGCGCCTACCCATTTTGTAACTTTTTCAATTTTTAACGATTTTATGCCTTTCTATTACTTATTCAAATAAAAAAATTTCTAAAAGTAAAGAACATAGTTGAATTTCTTTTAAAAAAATAAAATGCGGGCATCATTTGGCCCCATCCTCGACCGAAAACAACAACCATTTCCAAATGGTTAATAAAGTTTTAAATTTAAAATTTAAAAATATTTAAAAGCATCATTCAATTTATACTTTTAGAAACATATGTTTAATAAAATCATTTTATACTTAACGAAAATGTTCTCGAAAGTCACCTGAATTTAAGTAATAATTTAAAAAGGAATGTGAGAGATAAATTAACAAAAATATTTTAATTAGACTCAGTTTTGTTATTGCTATATTTAAGTTTAAATTAATATATTTTTTCTCGTCACCTATTCCATTCTTTCATTAAGGAATTTTTAATATTCTTAATACTGATTTTTAAGAAAGTTCAAATTTTAAAATAAATCTAGCACTGTAAAGTTTCAGATAAAGGACAAGAGTTACGAAAATATGCTGAATTTTCAGTTGAGAACGTTTTAGTAAAGAAATAGAAAATATGATAACTCTAAGGAAATACGCTTAATGGCTCAGGCAGAATGCATAATGTCTAAATCAGTTTATAAAATTAATTGGAGTGTCAAGAAATTCATTTCTGGCTTTTAGAAAGACTAAACTATAAAAAGTATACATGTTTTCACGAAGATGAAGAATCGCGTAATCTTTCCCTTTCCGCAAAAAATAAGGCTAATGTATAGTCGCAAGAAAAAAAAAAAGAAAACTAAAGATACTATTCGACAGGGCATTGTTTCTATTTTCCGAATATGAATATACTTTTTGAAATAGCATTACTTTACATTTATAAAATTATTAAAACAACTTTGATTTTCAAATGACAAAACTGCCTTTAGCCACATATTTAAGTTCGTTGAATCTGACCGCTAAATTACAATTTTAAAATTGTTTCTAAAATACTCAATCAGTTACAAAATGTTAATGTTTAAGGTTTAAGTATTAGGTTTAAGGATTAAATGTTTAATTATTAAACTCGCGGAGAAAAACAAATGCCGACGTATCGCGTAAACGAATAAATCAATGAAAAGCGCACACCCGGTGATGATCAGCTAGAGGATCTATCACCGAGGGGGGAGTGACCTAAGGCGAAAGAGTCCCTGACCTATTAGAGTAATGTTTTTTAAGTAAAAAGCTTAGTGTGGAAATACGTGGTTAATGAGATTCGTGGAAATAATATTCGAAATAAAAATAACAATCTTTTTTTTTTTTTTTTTTTTTTCTTTTAAACATTTGAAAAAAAATATATATATATATAGCTTTTTGCAGAATATTATAGATTGGATAACTGATAAAATTTATGAAGGAACCAAAAATTTTAGATTAATATTTTGAATAAGATTTTTATAAATATATGCGTTTAAACATTAAAAGGAAATTAAGTAGGAATAAATAATACATATTATTAACAAATAGGGAAATAGTGAATATGTTGGAAAATTAGAATAATTTAAAGGAATACCGCGAATCAAAATTTTATTGTGTGTGTGTGTTGGGAGGAGGGGGGATTGATGTAAGCTGATTATGGCTGCAAATAATAATGAACCATACAACGTTTCACGGGCCTTCGACATTTAAAATCCGAGTTATAAGGAGGTGGGTACCATGACAATGGGCCGAAATGGTTAATGTCCGAAATGGAAACAGGACTGAAACAGTGTGACCGAAACGTGGGAACCTAGTGTAATGCAGTCCCCAGTTATTTAGTAAATAAAACGAAGAAAAGTAATTTTACTTATTTGCAAGATTTTTTACGATGAGTATAGGGCAACCAAGTGCACCTCTGGAATTCTAAAATATTCTTAATTTATGAACTATTGTTGCAGTCACTCAAGTTTGGATAATGAGGTTTCGGATAATCGGCACTCAACTGTATTTGAGTTGTATGATGTTTTAGTACTTCAAATGAATCAATTTCGAAATCAGGACGACGTGATTTTGCTTAATAAATATCCTGCCTAATACCATAATTCATCTTTGGAAAAGGCCTATTACAAAAACTGTCATATTTATGTATATTATATTGGTTAAGTCTGTCCAGTGATTAAAAAAATATTTTCTTTATTTACTGGATTTTTTAAACGATTTTTTTTTTCTTGAAAGGCTTCTCTCCATAAAAAATCATTTTAAAATGAAAGGTTTAAGAGAAATTTGAAATTTAAAATAATTTAATTTAAAATTTAAAATTTTATATATTTTCATAAAAATCATGAATGTCCCGATACCATTACTTTTTCCCCATTGTGTGCAGGTAAGGATTTTTGTTAATATGTCTTCAGGGTTTATAAATATACTAGGGGATGAACCTGGACTTCCCGGGTAACAGAATACATGTGAAAACAACCATACTGTAAAAAAAATTCCGCAACGTTCCTGGGAAAAAAATGGGCAGCTGAGTTGCCCATTTTTTCCAAGAAACATTTCTTGAAAATGACTGGAACTTTACTGTATATGTTAAAAACTTTCTACAGAAATGCCAGTAAGTTTCCTGCGAAATACCAGGAATATTTCTGTTGACAGCAAAACATTACTGACATTTCACAGCATGCGGGATCCGCAGACGATTTTTACATTTCCAGTTGACAATTTTCGCTTTATTATCATTATTTGTTAGAATGAAAAAATATTTTGAAATTGACATCAAATTTATTATTTATAATTTACACGAAAAAATAAATTTTCAGTTAAAATTCAATAAAGTAAATATATATATGATATACTGTTTCTGAACTTTGCTTAAAATATAAAAATATATAAATGTAAATAATAATTAGAAAAAAAATCTAGACATAAAATATTTTGGATTTTCGTCAGTAATTATGTAAGTTTACAAGTTAGATAAAATACATATAAATTTTCATGAAAAAAAAAAAAACCTAAACGTAATTGTATATTTTTTCCGAAAAAAAAAAAAATTCAAATTTGCTGCAATTCAAAGTGTCAAATATATATCAAATTTAAATCAAATTGTAATAAAGTGTTAAAATATAAAATTAATTAAAAAAGAAAAAAAAAGTCAAGAGGTAGCGTCGAACTCGGGCCGTACGGGTGGCGTGCCAGCCTTCTGTGTCCACACCACGAAAGACACGTTGAGAGCCGCAAACTAATGGGTATTTGAAACGTATGCTAAACCTCGGCATCTAATTTCTGAAAATCTAAGGCCCAGTTGAAGAAATCCTTTCACAAGAATAATTAGAGATAAGAACTCTAAAACATACTTTAAATTAATCAAAATCGGTGAGAATCATGTTTGGTGGTCCCCTGGTTAATGGAGATCCAAATAATAGGTGTATTGTTTTACACGGTCTGCTCCTTAAACATTCCACAGACAAGTACGAGAGATAATCTCTTAGCGATGTCACAGAGGTATTGTATTTTCATCTGAGTTGTCTTGGCAATAGAGACGTAAAGGATTATGTCGTCTATTGATTTATTTGCATTCCATATTGATTTTTTTACATTCATTTAAGGAATTCGTTTTCGACACTCGCGCGCGAGCAACGGATTATAGCAAAAAAATAATAAATGGCGGCCGCAGCGTTTTGCTGTTTCCAACTTTTGTTCAGGAACGTTTCAGATAAGAAAACCAGAATTTCACAGGAAAGAGCTAAATTATTCTGAAAACCTGAGAAAAGGCGAAACGTTCCTGGATTTTACATGGAACGTTACCATTTTTTTTTTACAGTGCATACATATTATTCATCATATCAATATCCTTTTTTATCTGTACATACTAAAAATTCAACGATGAATGAGGTGTTTTTCGAAAGCTTCTGCTAGATGCTTTTAATATAGTATATTGATATATCGCTAAAACGCGTTATTTGATAAAACTAACGACAATTATCGAAAAAGCCTATCAACAAAAACATTAAATAGGTTGCCTCATTTGTAACAATAATCTTAAAAATACTTACCGTTATGTACTGATTAATTTTCATATTATATTTTGTAACAACTACATTCGAAAATATTATAGTTTAAAAAAAATGCGCAAAACGTGGGACTTTTACCAAAATATCCTTTTAAATGATTATGACCATTTAATGAGATGAAGTTATGGAAAAATCAAAATACAAAATTCTCTTAAAACCATACCAATAACGCAATTTTTTGGCGTTTTTGTAAAAATCGCCAACTTATACAGCATGCAGTAAGGCTGGTCTTTAAATGTAGGCGTGGCAATACGTAAGTAACATGTTTATTAGTGAGAGAATGGATACTTATTTTAACCTAAGTTATACAATGAATAAATTTAACACAATGATTCATTTCTTAATACGAAGTGCATGAATCAATTTAATTTTTTTATTAATAACTCTTTAATGACAGAAAGCAAATGAATAAATGTACATATTTCACTAAGGTATGTTTTTTAATACGGTTAGCCATTTATTACTTACCGTTTTCCGTTTATTTACATTTTTTATAGCTAAATGTTTTAATAACGTGAGTTAACCTATATTATTCACAACTAAAAAGAAATGACGCATCTAGTATTTGTAGAGAATTAAATAAAACTCGTGCACTCGTGACCTTACAGTTTCTTTTTTATTTTAACAGAATAATAAATATACTATAATTTGTGATTCGTGCTACACCCAATATACACGTCAGGGCAGATTTTCGTTATTATTATCTTGTTACGCGTGAAGGTTTGACTTTAAAATTTTATCAAGAAAAATACAATTTTGTACAGTCGTGGAAAAAAAAAATAAATAAACACCCCCTACTAACTCCTCAACAAATCATCATAGAAGAAAGTTACTGGTACCGAACGATTGGAAATAAAGTCTACTTTTAAATGATGTATATAAAATTTTCTTAGGGGGTCATCTACATATTAAAACGAATCCTAACTTCATTTTTTTCAATGGCAATACCCAATTTTAAAGAGATATTTCAGATCTTTGGTTCAAACTATGCCTAGACACCAAATTTCAAGTCATTTGAATGATAAGTTTTTGAATTATAAACATTCAAATTGAGTGCTTCTAATGTTAAATTATATTTTCATATTTTTATTTATATCTCCCGAAATTATGCTCCTAATGTGCTATTTTTTTTGTGGTAATGATACTAATATACCCAAACATAAATAAGCTGAATTTGCAATTTTTATAATTTTATGATATGAATTATGAATTATGAAATTAATATTCGAAAAAAATTATGAATTGCAACCTACAATTTTTTTGATGGATTAGATTTATTAGGTCCTGCTTTATGGAAATTCAAAAATTTCACATTTTTCTTCCAAGTAATTTTCAAATTATGCTTAAAAAACGGCAAAATGATGATTTAAGGGACCGTCTATGATGGAAGTGAGTAAACATTTTGAAATTTATTCTGCCGTACTGTAATCTAACACGCTTCATTGACTCCTTGAGTGGCGCTTAAGGTGCCTTGATCAAGGAAGCGGCTCTCTCAGTTAACAATCCAGAACGGAACTTCAATTTGGATACAGCCTTTAAAATACGCTCGTTTTAAAATAATTAATTTCTCGGAAACTTATGGTACGAATTGCATAAAAATTCGTTTTTAGGCTAATTGAAGAGTGTAGAGTTCATTTATGCTGTCAGAATTGGGTACTGCTATTGAAAAAAACAAAGTTATGGTTCGTTTTAATATGTAGATGGCCCCTTAAACAAATTTTATATACATCATTTAAAAGTAGACTTTATTTCCAATCGTTCGGTACCAGTAACTTTCTTCTACGATAATTTGTTGAGGAGTTCGTAGGAGGTGTTTACTTTTTTTTTCCACGACTGTTCCTTTCTAATGTAGTTTATCTGACAATTTCCTGTCAAATAATTTTCGAGATATTAATTTTTCAGTAACTACAAATGTTTCATTTTCCGAGATTAATATGTTTCAACGATTATCGAAAAAGACAATCGTCAGCAATGCGTAGCTTTTTATTAAACAGGATTACTTACGAAATTTATGATGAATTTAAAAGTTTAAAATAAAGAAGATTTTTTTTTTCGATGAATATATTTTCGAAATTTTCACATTAAATTAAAAATCCTGAAGTGAACTTATTTCCTACTATAACCTGAAATCTCTATGCAAACTTCCATACATATGTCTTGCAAAAAAATTTAGATATAATTTTCCTGTTTACATATCAATTATCTGATATTATTTTATATTTTAAAAACAACTTTACTATCTGTAATATATACAGTAGGGTGGGTCGAAAAAACCGAAATATTTACAATCGAAATGTAATAAAGCCTAAAGTAAAAGTTGCCTTTTGTAATAAAGAATAAATTCGTAAAATATTATATCGATCGGATAATATCTTTTACTGCCGCAAGGGGGCCAAAGTTTCAAAAAATTGCAAAAAAACTTGTTTTTTTTCAATATTTTTTTTTAATTATCCAAACGTACGAATACAATTTCTAATAGGACGATATGGCTACATGAAGATATAAGAAATGTCACGGCAAATGTTCATTATGATAAAATAATATCTTTTACTGCCGCAAAGGGACCATATTTAAAAAACGAATTGTAAAAATTTTCAAATTTTCATTTTTTCTATATTTTTATAATTTTAATAATATACCTAGAAGTAAATAAATTTACTTTATATCTATTAATATGTCATAAATTTTGTTAACTATTCGTCATAGACTGGAAAATAAAAGAGGTAATCATTCATTGTTCTTTACGATCGCTTCATCTACTGCTGTTTTACTGCATATCAGCAGTTCATATACCACAAATTACAAAAATGATATAAAATGAACAAAATATTTTAGTATTTTATTAATTAAAATACAGAAATGTGTAACCGAAACGCATTAAATAAACTTAAAATGAAGAAGTATTTAAAGTAAATGAATTTTATAATATGACTTGCTTTCAAATAAAGCCATTGTTCCTCGAGAGGCTGAAATTGATCATATGTGACCCTCCCTCTGTTCTGGTCCACAAACTTTACCAGCACTTCAGCGACTAATTTCACGCATCTTTCTACTGATTGAGTGGTACAAGGAAAGTTATAATAGCATCTTTAATCGAACATTCTAAACTCACCAGCGTTGTTAGATCGTCAATCGATAGACAAACCGTAACAGGTGGTTTCGTTAGTTTAGAGTTTTGCCTTTTGACAAAAGTCATACAATTTTAAGCTTTAAGTTCAAGTCTGGAATGACGAAATGGCGGATGGCGCTATTCGTGTCCACAGAACTTCGTGCTTTGGAAATTTTTAATTTTGGCAATCGGCTGATCAGGATGTACTCAATGAGTACATCCTGAAAGTGTACTGCATCAGTTGGTTCACAATTAAAATGAATCCATCATGTTTTTCAGATTTTGTGAACTATAATTAGTAACCCTCGTTACTTGCCATATCATCCACAAAATATTATAGTTCCTATAATTTCACGAAATGCCTGTTTCGCAAATCATGAAAATAGCCTCATTGGAATGATAGCATATGAAGAAGAGGACATCAGAACCCCAAAGATAAAGAAAATTGCCAAAGCACGAAGTTCTGTGGCGCGAATAGTGCCTTTCGTCACTTCGTCATTTCAGAATTGAAGTTTGAAGCTTAAAATTGTATGGATTTAGTCGAGTGGCAAAACTGTAAACTAACGAAACCACCTGTTACGGTTTGTCTATGAACTGACGATCTAACGACGCTGGTGAATTTAGAATGTTCGATTAAACATACCAGCTATTATAATTTTCCTTTCCCACTCAATCAATAGAAAGATGCGTGGAATTAGTCTCTGAAGTGCTGGTAAAGTTTGTGGACCAGAACAGACGGAGGATCACATATGATAAATTTTGGCCTCTCGAGGAACAATGGCTTTATTTGAAAGAAAGTCATATTATAAAATTCAATTATTTTAAATACTTCTTCATTTTATGTTTATTTAATCTTTTTCGGTTAAACATTTCTGTATTTTAATTAATAAAATACTAAAATATTTTGTTCATTTTATATCATTTTTGTGATTTGTAGTATATGAACTGCTGATATGCAGTAAAACAGTAGTACATAAAGCGATCGTCAAAAATAATGAATGATTACCTTTTTTTTTTCCAGTCGATAACAAATAGTTAACAAAATTTACGACAATATTAATAGATATGAAGTAAATTTATTTACTTCTAGATATTATAGAAATTATAAAAATTAAAAAAAAATAAATAAAAATTTGAAATTTTTACATTTTTTTTTAAAAATATGGTCCTTTTGCGGCAGTAAAAGATATTACTTTATCATAATGAACATTTACCAGGACATTTCTTATATCTTCATGTAGCTATCGCGTCCTATTAGAAATTGTATTAGTACGTTTGTATAATTTAAAAAAAATACTGAAAAAAACATGTTTTTTGCGATTTTTGGAAATTTTGGCCCCGTTGCGGCGGTAAAAGATATTAACCGATAGGTGTAATATTTTACGAATTTATTCTTTATTACAAAAGGCAACTTTTCCGCTCTATTACATTTCGATTATAAATATTTCGGTTTTTTCGACCCACCCTAATATACAGGTCTGTTTTTATAAAAATATGTTATAACTTGATATATATAAAAACTTACAGACGTAACTTTAATAAAAAATGTATTCATGAGTTTACATATAATAAACAGTACATTTCAATAACGATTTCGCTCCTATCGAAACATACTTAGTTGATTAACTAACTACCTTCGCTTCTCTATTTATCATGTTTCAAGATCTGTAGATTCTCTCGTTTTCCTTTATCCTTTCCTTTTTCCCTTTTTTCTAGCATTTTCATCAATAGACAGTCAACACATGCGTGCGTCATATCGTCGCAATCTGCAGTATTTAGAAAGTTCTTAATGTTATTAAGTTGAAAGTAGTAAAGTTGTTTTTAAAATATAAAATAATGCCTGATAATTGGTATGTAATCGGAAAAATTATAAAAACAGACATTACAAATTAAAAATTGTATAGCTACTTTTTAATATTTTAGGTTTATCCTTTTAAACATGAAAATGTATTTAAAAAAACCCTCTCAGATAAAGGAATTTTAGGACACGGGACCATCTCGACAAATAAAATGAAGCAATTTTTGCGAAATATTTAACATGATGTATTTTACTTAAAAATGGAGATAGAAATGAAAATTTTTTTACAATAAATATACGCGTTATAGCCATGTATAAATCAAAAGAAATTAATTTCATGCATAAATTAGTTTTCAAAAACTAATTAACATTTTATATACCTCCCTATGAAATTTTTTGATTAATATGTTTGTTCGGTACACTTTTCTAAAAAAAAAAAAAAAAAAAAAAAAAAAAAAAAAAAAAAAAAAAAAAAAAAAAACCCTGTTGAATGTCTGTCTGTCTTTAAATTTTTCGTGGTGTCAGAAAACATACTATATGAGAATAATAGAAAACAATTATCATTTTGGATTAAAATAAAAAAAAAATATTTTACTAAAAAACTTTTGAAAATCCTAAAAATTTTAAGAACATATTTTTCATGATTTTTAAAATAATTCACTCAGACAGTAGTTACTACTGATAGATATTTTTTTTAACAAGTTAATTAAACAATTTTGGAAAGTTTCAACTGTTTACCAGAAATAGAATTTTAGAAAAGTGTACCAAAGCATAAAAAAACACATTTCGAGAAAAAGGCAAAAGACTATATACACACCCACAGTGCTTAAAATATATTGTTTTAAAACCTTCCAGCGCCATAATGTTATAGGTCCTTAATCATTTAGCACTATAATCTTTTAACTCTATTTTTAGGCTGATAATTGTAAAAGGAAATATTTGAACCATTTTATGTTCCATGTGTCCTTAAAGTGTTAGTCACGGTCAGGGCACAACCAATAATACAACTTAAAAAAGAAATTGATGTAATATAGGATGATGTAATCATAATTGAAATACACTGTTAGCTTTTCTTAATTTATTTAACTTTGTAGTATTTTATTACTAAGAAATTATAAAATAAATGCATTTAATTCACAATTTTGACCACTTGATCACCTTAAGGTCATATGTTTTTCTTTTAAAGGGCTTGTCAGTCTCACTTACAGGACCTTGTCTCCTTGATCTACAACATCTAGTACGCACAGATGCTCGGCACATTGCTATGATTTACACTGCCAGATCAGGCGGATATCTGCTTGGAGCAATTATAAGTAAATATATAGAAGATTAACACATTGTAATAATATACTATTTCTAATTACTAAAAAGGTGTAAGATTAAAACTTAAAAAACAGTAAAATAATTGTATTTGACTCTTGACATGTTTCGACCGTACTCGAGTCATTTTCAAAACAAATAAATATATTTTTTTTAGTTATTTCATTTTGAAAATGACTCTAGTAAAAGTCTAAACATATCAATAGTCCGACAAAACTATTTTACTGTTTTTAAAGTATTAATCTTACACCTTCTTAGCAATTAGAACTAGTATAGCAATTACAGGTATATAAAAGCATATTTTCTTTTAGCTGAATCTCAACGTTTCTCTGTCACAGATATACAGAATCACACGTACACAGGTTTAAACTAACAAATAATTTATTCATGATGAATAATTTGTGTCGATAGATTATTTAATTAGAGCTGGAGACAGTTTTTGTGCGTCTGCAGAAACAAATAATTCGCTTCTTCTACAGCTTTTAACAGAAATTAAAATACTCTATCCTACAGATTATATAATGAATCTTCAATAATAAGAATGAATTTTTAAAAAGTGTTTTTTTTTTTTTCTTATGTTAAAACCAGCTATTGACCTCTAAATTATGAAGTTCAGGCAATGTACAGTCGTGGAAAAAAAAAGTAAACACCCCCTACTAACTCCTCAACAAATTATCGTAGAAGAAAGTTACTGGTACCGAACGATTGGAAATAAAGTCTACTTTTAAATGATGTATATGAAATTTGTTTAAGAGAACATCCACATATTAAAACGAACCATAACTTTGTTTTTTTTCAATAGCAGTACCCAATTCTGACAGCATAAATGAACTCTACACTCTTCAATTAGCCTAAAAACGAATTTTTATGCAATTCGTACCATAAGTTTCCGAGAAATTAATTATTTTAAAACGAGCGTATTTTAAAGGCTGTATCCAAATTGAAGTTCCGTACTGGATTGTTAACTGAGAGAGCCGCTTCCTTGATCAAGGCACCTTAAGCGCCACTCAAGGAGTCAATGAAGTGTGTTAGATTACAGTACGGCAGAATAAATTTCAAAATGTCGCTCACTTCCATCATAGACGGCCCCTTAAACCATCATTTTGCCTTTTTTTAAGCATAATTTGAAAACTACTTGGAAGAAAAATGTGAAATTTTTGAATTTCCATAAAGCAGGACTTAATAAATCTAAATCCATCAAAAAAATTGTAGGTTGCAATTCATAATTTTTTCGAATATTAATTTCATAATTCATAATTCATATCATAAATTATAAAAATTGCAAATTCAGCTTATTTATGTTTCGGTATATTAGTATTATTACCACAAAAAAAAAAAAAAAAAAAAAAAAAAAAAAAAAGCACATTAGGAGCATAATTTCGCGAGATATAAATAAAAATATGAAAATATAATTTAACAGTAGAAGCACTAAATTTTGAATGTTTATAATTCAAAAACTTATCATTCAAATGACTTGAAATTTGGTGTCTAGGCATAGTTTGAACCGAAGATTTGAAATATCTCGTTAAAATTGGGTATTGCCATTGAAAAAAATGAAGTTAGGATTCGTTTTAATTTGTAGATGACCCCCTAAGAAAATTTTATATACATCATTTAAAAGTAGACTTTATTTCCAATCGTTCGGTACCAGTAACTTTCTTCTATGATGATTTGTTGAGGAGTTAGTAGGGGGTGTTTACTTTTTTTTTCCACGACTGTACCTGTGTGAGGAAGATTCAGCAACACACTCTGTATTAAGCTTCATGTTAAAATGGTATATTCAGCTTGAAGTTAATTTAACCTGACTAAGATACTCACCTCTCTGTTTAATCATTTGTGACATATGCTCTCAACTGCAAGTTGAATTACGTTATCTGTCGTGAATTTCTTTTTATTTACATTACTGATGAGAAGCTTTAAACACGTTCGAAACCTATGCTATTTTTAGTGAATATTACGTGATTTTAAACTGTATGTATTTCTGTTTGTGTGCTTAATGAACTGTGAACAGATGTAATATCTTTTTTCCCTTTAAATAGAACTTAACAATGATTAATAAACTATTTACACAGTTTATTTTATGTTTTGTGTGTTAATTAAAATGACTGCTCTAAGAAAAAGAATATAATACTTGAAAAACTGGAAGTTTGACTTCTTAATCTCTTCTCCCCATACATGAATCTGGTTTATTTTATAAAAACAAATGGATACTTATCCTAACATATTTGTCACCAGCTATTTTTTAAGAGCTTTGGTGTATTGTTCGATGTCAAAAGATGTCATTTTTTGTTAAAAGCATATGGATATGCATGTAAGAGAAGCAAATAAGAATACTGAAAATAATTTAGTGATGTAATCGTTTAAACGCGGAGCCCATTTGACCAAAATGTCACCGGGGACGGAATTTTTTTGTTTTGTTATTACATTTTATTTTTACACATTATTACCCTTCTAAATAGCGTAAGAAATATCTTTAAAAAATCTTAGATCCTCCTTTATCACCAAACCTTATAATCTCTGTAGGAGGGTGATTGCTTAACTTCGTCACACAAGCGAGACGAAATTAGGCAAACCCGCAATACGACCCCCCACTGGAGAGGTCGTATTGGAATTTCACGAATTTCAACAAACAGACAAAGATAGGTAAATTATAAAATAAAAATTTACTATTTACAGTTATTTTTTTGCATTATTTACAAAAAAAAAATTAAACTTATTTACATAAAAAAGAAAAATGTGAAAATTTATGCCAATCCCTATGACACCCCAAACGTACATTTATTTGCTCGTTTTGTGTAAAATTTCCCTTTTCAGTAAAATGTAGTCTTGACAGACCCCTCGCAGGAGGTACTGCCGCGTTCACAGGGTTAAAGACATAAAATAATTTTATTATACAAATATTGCACTATATCTTCAAAATATATAATTATCTCTTTTGTGTCAAAAATACTCAAGTGTTTATTGAATGTATGAAACAACCTTATATTTGCTTTTAAGGGGACTCGGTACCTTTTATTCGGCAAAAAATGACGAAAATATCGAAAATATACTTAAATTATACTTTTATTATGCCTAGTATATTCTCAGAAAGTTTCACAAAGATCCGAGTATTATAAATATATTTAAAAGTGATTTAATTACATCGTTGTCCCTTCAAATGCCACACCCACTTCACTTTAAAAAGTTTTTTCTCAGTTTGTGTTTTTTCGACGAATTAGCATGTTCAAAGTGATAAAACTTTTATGTATATTTTTGAATATACTTGATATTTTTTTGTTGTACTTATGGTCTATTTCATAAAATTAAGTATCGGATTTACAATAAAGTAAAAAGAATTTTTTTACACATAACAGTGTAAAATAAATACTTTTTTAATTGCAATTTTACACGTATTTGCACATTTTATTTTTTTCTCTCCCAAACTAATTAACTTATCGTATAGCCGATAATTAAACTTGTACAGCACACTTCAAAGAATAGTTTTAAAAAAAATTGCTCAGAATGTTCTAAATTGAGTGAGAAGATACATTTAAAAATTTATTTAAATTTTTAAAAATAAAATAAATTTTTCAAATTTTGCCGGGTGATCGAACAATTTCTTGATAGTGATCATTTCTTCAAAAAATCATTTTCCTTCCCTGGGTCCTTTATTATTATGCGAAAAATGCACCCCAAAATACTTAAATTAAAAAAAAATGCTCAAAGGGTACCAAGTCCCCTTAAATAGTATTTATAAACTACTTTCAGTTAATTAAATAAAATCAAACTGACAGAAAAATTTAGAATATTTTATTCAGATTTATTGTGCATGTTCTTTTGTGTATCTATTAATACATTTTTTTTAAATAATAGCAGGCATTGTATTGGATTTAATTCGGTTGAAACTGGCAGTATTATTGGCGTGCGATTTTTTGCTTGCTATCACGATGTTTGGAATTCCTTGGAGCAAGAATCTGGAAATTCTTATGGGACTAATGTGCATTAATGGAATTTCTTTGGGAGCCATAGAAACAGGTGAAAATTAAAATTATGAATCACTTTTAACAATAATTTTGAAACAAATTTTCAAACAGAACGAACTTATCATTCAAAATATTAAGATATTAGAAATGTATTTCAACAACAAGATTCTTTTTACTTTTTCAGAGAGATATAGGTTAAAGCTGTTCGTCACTTCGTTTCTGAATTCCCTATCGGTAATGTTAAGCTTATGGGCGTTTGATGCATTCTCATGTATTTAGAATATCTCTTCATGATAATAATATTTTATATTTATGTTTTTGTGTGCTCTTCTTAAAGGATGGCTGCGGCAGAGTTTCTGTCACACATATCCCTTTTCTTCAAAATTAATTAAAAACATAACTTTATTACTTTTAAAAGATGTTATCCTCCCCCCATTCTTCATACTGAAATATGTAATTAAATTAATTTCTTAAAACCATACAGATTTTTATTAAAGTACTTTTCTCCTTTCTGTAACATCTTTAATTCATTGCGCTTAAATATTCAGTTACTTATTTCCCCTTTCTCATTGAATCACTTTTCTTAGTACAAAAAGTAAATAAAAAAATTATAAAGGCAGCTGCTTGTAACAGTATGATTAATTTAATTGCATGGGCTTTCGCCTACGTCATAGATAAGTAATTCTTAATCTGTGCTAGAATTTGACCGTTGAAAATGCATTAACAACAAAAGTAAAAGAAAGTATTTTATAGGAATCATGTACGTTATCATGAATGATAGTCGAGCTATAAACCAGATACCCTTTTCTCTCGGTATTTTCCCCATGCAGCTGCCTGCATTGTACAATTTTAAGTAGCAATCATTTAAGCGAATGACTGTCTGTAATATAAACAAGTGCAGATATTCTGTCGCCTTTCTCATCTTAATTAGAAACGGTTATTGCAACCTAGGCGTCACCTGTCTGGTAGGGACACCAGATATCCTGCTGTAATGTATATCGCCAAAACCTTTTTCTACCTACGTGCAGTCACCAAAAGTTTGTAAATCGGCGATACTAGGAAACGTCAAGATTTCTGGACTTCGAGCGAAAACTTACACTTCTCTCTTGCCTTCGATATGTAAAGGTTGTAAAGGAAGGGCGCTTTGGCGCCCCGTCTGTCTTCGGGGTCTTTTTCCCATTTTACTAGCTGAACCACCCCCTCTAAAATGCTTTAAATAAAACTATAGTTCCAGCAAATTAAAAGTTGGAGTTTTATTTTTTGTTTCTTTGTGTATTCAAAAAACCTGGTCTTCAAACTTCATCATACAATAATTGGCGCATCTGCCTGTATTTTTCTCCAACTTGTATTTTAAAAAAATGCACAAAGGGAAAGAGGGACCCTCCCCCTTAATATCATTCAAGTACCCCATCTCTTTCATGGATTTTCTTCAAATTCTTGGACTGTATTTTTCAACGATGCCGCAATTGCTTTTCCCCTGCAAGTTCGGGAAATCTAAATTTCCTCTTAACTTTTAAATTCTGCAAATTGTCTTCTGCGTATGCGTGTGCCTGCCCGATGGTGTGCCGTGATAGCCTGCACTCATAACTCCATGTTCTCGATGAATGTGTGCGATTTCTCCGACGGACAGTGATTTTACGCAAAGCAACGTTTCTTCGCTCAACGGGTGGTCACCTCTTGGAATCATCCTAAGATAGCATAAGTGCTTTTTTTGCGTTTCCCGTAAGATGTCAGCTCGGTTCATCATAAGTCATCGAGATGTGTTTGTAGCCTTGATTTAGGCGGTGTGCTGAAAGTTTTGTTACCCAGTGTTGTGAGCAGTGTTTTGATGTTTTCGCGCGTGCTTTGTGTTTCTCTTTGGAGTGTACTTTGCGACAGACTGAAATACAAGCTGTGCGTATCTGAAGTCTCCGAAGTGTTTGCGATTATGCTCAGATAGCCGGTGTGTCAGATTACTTGTGTATGTTTCAGCAAAAAAATTCTCAGTTTACATGAATTCAGGGAAGTGGTGTCAGTGAAAATATTTTTTTTATTCATACACTAGAAATTGGTGGTAAATAATAATGATAATAATAATAATAATAATAATAATAAACGACAAATTTCGTGCTTCCGAAAACATCTGAAATTTATTTTTAAGAATACATTCTTCTGATCTGTGTTTCAGCTAATAACAGAAAGCACAGCTATTCGCTTCTTGCGCATAAACGATATTAAAAAAAGGGGGCACTATCAAAGTTTCATTAGATTGATTTTTTTGTTTTGTTTTGTGATTGTGCCATCTCACCTTGTGAAAAAAAATCAGTGCCAATGTGTTTCGAATGGTAAAGGTCGTGTACCTGATAAAAATGAAAACGTGAAATTTATATAAAAAAAAATAGTTAAACGTACAAAAATGTGTCACTGTATGTCTGCGAATGCTACAACAAAAAAACTTCGGCTAAGAATATAAAATGAATAGAAAGTGATAAAATAAGAATAAAATGAATATAAATATTCACTGCAAAAGCATGAACGGGGAAAAGTTAATTTTAACGTTTAAACTTTAATTATAATAAATACAGTAAGTGATTTGTTATTATTTTGCTTGTTTAGTTCTCTGTATATGTTATAGTTCATATATATTTCCCTTTTCATGCTGTTTGGTAGAAAAAATGACTGCTTATTATTTTTACTGTTTATTATATTTCTTAGCATGAAAAGAGAGGATATACTAAATTGAAAAATTACATTTTAATGTTTTTACTTCGCACTCATATTTATTGTCTTCTCTTTTCTTGCTTTATATTGAAAGGTATGTTTTTAATTTCAGTATTTCAGTGCATATTTATTTGGTTTAATGTTTTTCATGCATAAAATAAAATTTAATTTAGATAATATTTGTTTATGATAGGATAGGCATATTGACAGTCCTTGTCGCCGTTTCCAAAAGTGCCTTGTGAAGTTTTTGCAAGGCATTTATTTGATAATTTTTTTTTATTTCCTTTTGCTCAATATTTCCAATTATTATCATTTTTGTATGCATAGTATTAAAAGATGTTGCAATGGCTTTTTGCTGATTTCTTTATAATATCTGAGGGTTTAAATTTATTTACTGTATGAATATTTAATATAGCGCTTACTTTTAAAATATACAGATTCAATATTCTAAGAACTACCCATTTTTTTCCCTTTTATCTGCTAACTCAGTAAAAAAATATTTGGTTAGAATTTCTTTTTCTTTTTCTTTCTTTTTATGCTCAAATACAGTATGTGAATTTTAAATTATTGTGCCATCTTTTATACTTTTTAATAAGTTTCCTGTTAGGGTAGACATAGGAAAAATTATGAATTTAGAAATATCTGCAATTAAATTTAACTTGGATTAAAAATTTTATTTTACTCTAAGATGTAAAATGTTTGAAAATGTTTTCAACACATGTTTCTTTTTTTCAATTCATGAAAATTTTTTCCGCGCTCGAAGAAGATTTGAAAAATATCTCACCACTCGAAAAACATTTTTTAACTTCAAAAATATTTGAAAGAGTTGAAATTGTTCGCACCATTCGTAGAAATTATTTTTCACGTATCTTTGAATATTTATGCACCACTGAAAAAAATTTAAAGAATTGAAAATGTATGCATCACTCATAGAAGACTTTAAAAATCATTGTTTGTCTCGTACTCAAGATGAAACCATGAAATTGTTTGCAGCAAGCTTCTTTTATTTGTTCACCCTTGAAAATTTCTAAATTTCTCAAAATTTTTGCATCGCTGAAAAATATTTTCAGCCCTTAAAAAATTTGATTTTCGCGCAACTTTGAAGCAAACATGAAAATTTCTGTACCTTTGAAAAATTTCGTACCGCTGAAAAATATTGAAAATTTTGAAAACGTTTTCATCTCTCAAAAAAGTTATTTTCTCACACTTAAGCACTAAAAAATATTGTATGAACTTTTGTATCAACACCTTCGGAAGAAGGATGGTTTAAAATTCTCTTTGCAGCAATGATTTTGTAAGGAAAAAATGCCCTTGGTTTTTAAGAAGATTCGCTTGATATCTTTTAAGTTCAAGTTTGGCAGAAAGAATAATGAGAGTCTTTGTTATCTTAAAAGCTCATGAAAAATGTGTGAAAATTGTGATTTCTTTATACTTCATAACAACTCAGTTTTGATAGACTGAAGAATTGCCCAACATTCGTCCGACGCCTTTGGATAAAGCAGCATTCTCTGAAGAAAAATAATGTTTTAAAATTATTGTTATCCCCATTCCCCTTTTTTGTGAAGCCTTTTTATATGATTATAATTTAAAAGAAGTATGTATGTTTGTGAATACTTGAAAGAAAAATCTTTGAAAGAAAAGCTTATGCCTTGCAATAAGTCCAAAATTTCCTAAAACTTCTAGTTCAGCAAAAATAGATGCACTGCTCTGAGTAGCACTTTTCACTACAGCACAAGTCAGTACGTGAGAACTCATTCTTGAATGATATATTTTCTGATAATTCTTGAAAAATGCGTGGCAAGAAAATGCGTGGCATGTTCTTTGCTTGAAAGAAAGAATGATGCGTTTCTTTGTATAGATTATGTGAACTTATACTTCTAAAGTGCTTGACAGAGTATAAAAACTCCTTTTTGAAAAATATTTGAGAAGTGTAATTTCTTGATATTTCATATGAACTGAGTACTGTAATTTTGTTTTGAAGTTCTATTTGAAACAAGGATTTTATAGGAAAAAATAATGAGAATCAATGATTTCTGGAAAACTAATGCTTGGTTTCTTTAAAGTTCATGGTTTGAAGAAATTCTTGAAAGAATGAATGATGAGTATACTTTAATAGTTTACGGGAACTCATTTTTGAAAAATGTTTGAAACATGCGATTTCTTGTTACTTCATGAGAACTGAGTCTTGATAGTTAGTTTTGAAATTATATTTCAAGCAAGGGATTTGTAGAAAGAGGAATGGTGAGAGACTTTGGTTACTCAGAAGTTTTGCTTGATATATTGAAAGTTTGTGAAAAATACATGGTTTTATTACATACTTGTAACAAAGTATAATGAGAGTCTCCAATTTATTAAAAGTTCATGCAAAATGTTTGGAAGAAAGAATGATGAGAGTACTTGATTTCTTAAAAGTTCAAGAAATATGTTTGGAAGAATGAACGATCAGAGTCCTTGACTAGCTCCTGAGTGCTCACTGTTGAAATATTTTATTTCTGAAAGTTCTTCAAAATTCCCTGATAACTGTTTCCTTGAAAAAAGAATAATGATTATACTTGGATAGTTCATGTGAAATTATACGTGTAAAGTGCTTGGCATAACATGAAAACCCACTTTTTGAAAAAAGTTTGAAAAATGTAACTTCTTGATGCTTAATGTGAATTAAGTCTTGAAATTCTGTTTGAAGCAAGGTTTTGTAGGAAAAAAGAATACGAGTTCTTGGTTTTATGGCAATCGCATTAAAGCGAAACAGAAAATGTTTCTTCGTTCAGAATGGCAGCTGCGCAGAACTGATCCACGTAGCATCACGCAGACGATAAAATGTTTTGTTTTCGTTTTGGACTTCTAAGATGAACCTAGTCTAAATTGGCGTTTGTTATTCTATGAATAAAATAAGTAAAGGAATCCAAAAATGAGTGTTTATTATGGACGAACACCACAGATTCTGGAGAACGTATACTTGATCTATTTAAAGTTCATAGTTTGAAGACATGCCTGAAAGAATGAACAATGAGAGTCCTTGATTTCTTAAGAGTTCATGTAAAATGCTTGGAAGAAATAATAACGAGAGTCCTTGATTTATTAAAAGTTCAAGGAAAATGCTTGAAAGAATGAACGATGAGAGTGCTTGACTAGTTCCTGAAAACTCACTCTTGACAAATTTTATTTCTGACAGTTTTAAAAAAATACCTGATAGATGTTTATTTGAAAAAAAAGAGGTTTAGGAAAGTTTTGGTTTGGTTTGGTTAAGAGGTTTTGGAAAGTTAATGGGAACTCATTTTTGAAAAATTTGATTTCTTGCAAGTTCTTGAGAAATTATGCTTGATTTTGCAAGTTTGAATTATCACCCTACATCCACCGGATGGACACAGAAATTGCATTAAATAAAAAAAGAAATGTTGCCATTAAAAAAGTGAGAGAACTGAAAATCATTTTAAACAATTAAGTGAAAAGATTTTTCGAAGGGTTACATTAAAGATGATACTGTGAATTTAACAACACTTGCGGAAAATAAATTTCAAAAACTTGCTTTGCTGAATGCAGAATGCAAACATATATTTAATTTTAACGAGACTTAGAAAATTTGCCAGAAGAATTTTTTTTTCGCTAGAATATCCCCATAGATATTGTCACTGGTAACAAAACATTAGTTTTTTCTTACACTTGTTTAAATAGAGAGAAGAATTCACCTTACTTGGAGCAAGACATTATCTGTTACCTGCCATTGAAAAATGGCGAACTTCTTATCAGCAAAGAGAAAATGGCGTGAGCGATAAGGAAATCTCGTGATGTCCTTCTGTTGCTCGATTGGCTGACGTTCCCCTTACGTGATTAATTATCAGTGACCGATAAGAGCCCCGAGGTTAGAAGGTTGGGCAGTATCCTGATCAATGTTTTTCCAGAGAATTGTCATAACTACTATACATGCCTTCTCTAATCTTATCTTTGTTACCTAGCCTGAAATGTAAGTTTATTTTCAAGAATTCTTAGAGATGTTTATTTTTAATCAATATGCTAAATTATTTTATAGAACAACCAATTGATAATTTTAACTAGACCATTTCCGCTAACCGATTTTTATAATAATTGAAATAAGTGAGTTATCTTTATATGACTTTAGAATACATAGTACCGATTTTCGATGTAAATTAATTTTTTTATGAAAGCGGAAATCCTCATTTATATGTTTCAAGTATCTTTGCATAAAATGGATAGGGTATATTTTTTATCTGATGTTCGATTATCCGAAAAGTAGATCAAATCAAGGGTGAAGATTGCTAATAACGTACGTATGATAAAATGTTTCGGCTTAAATTTGTAATGAGACAACATATCCGCAGTCAACATTCTTGTTTATCTGTTGTGTGTGAAAGAAAAAATGTCTTATGTGATGTAGAGTCTTAAATGTCGAAGCAAGCTGGTGCTCTTAATGTTTTTAAAATTTGACAATTTCTCCTGACAAATTCTTCTTCGAGCAATAAAAAAAAGAAAAAAAAACATTTGTTGAAAACATTTTCTAATATTTTATTTCTTCGAGTAAAGCAAGCATTTTTAACCAAGTTAAATTTAATTGCAAACATTTCTAAATTTATAATTTTTTCTGTGTCTCCGTTAACAGGAAATTTCTTAAAGTAATGAGAACTATGTGATTGTATGCGAATGACCTGACATTTGAAACTTGTGTAAGCATAATTAAAAAAATATGTGTTTCAAAAAAAGCGATTGAATCACTGTTAAATAATAAAGCTGCATTATATTCAATTGGTCATTGCTAATTAATAGTTAATTGACATATTTTTAAATTATTATCGGGTCTTCATGCAGAAATCTTTCGCAAAATAAATGAGTGCATGCACAAGCATTCTTATCTCTAAACTTAACCAGATTGCATTAGATTAGATAAGATCTTTGGAGCTATGCACTTGGGTGTGAGATTTCTAAGAGGTAACAAGTTCTAACGAATCTTCTCGCTTTTTGGTTATCTAAAGAAAATTTTCAATGTTTCATATTAAAATTCCCTTCTAAAAAAGTTTAAGTCGCTGAATATTGCGTAATTAAAAAAACGTTATTGAGTTAATATAAGGCCTGAAGAGTCAAAATATTTATTTTAACGAAACTTTTTCAACTAATTTATATAATAAGTATTTAAAACGCGGTTCCTAATTTTTTCTCACACAGTCCTATAATGGATTTATGTAAAAATAGGTAAAACTCTTTAGGTAAAATCATTCACTACAATGTAAGAATTTTCTTTGGTAAAATATTTTATGTGTTACATTTACCATTAACTAATCGTTGGGATTAATTATTTTTCTTCTACCACGTTAATCCCAATTATTTTTTAACCTAACTAAGTTTCGGTAAGCATAAGGTTATATTAAGATTATGTATAGGGGTAGCTGAAAGAATTTTTATAAACTTTCGGGACTCAACGGCAATTTCATCATTTCACTTCAATTGTTGAAAAGGAATATTTACAATTATTATTATTTAAATGTTTATTTCAAAATACTGCCAAAATTTTTTAATGCCGAAATAATTGTTAATGTTTATATAATTGTTTAAAAACCATTTTATGGTAGAAACTTCTAATAAATATGACTCCTTCTCTTGAAAAAATCCCTCTCACATACAATAGTCATAGATTTAAAGAAAAAAAAATGTTAATTTTCTGAAGTATTGAAACTCTGAAATTCCTCTCTCTTTGTCTAATATATACTGACTGCTAGAATAATATCTATATAATGTAACTAAATAATATCCATATAATGTAACTAAATAATATCTATACTGAGTCTTAAAAAAATCGTGCTTTATCCATTTTTCATTCAGAATTTTTTATTATTATTATTTTAATGTTATTTATTATTGTTATTGCTTTTATTATTTCACTGCTGTATTTGTGTTTACATATTTATTTTTAAAAGCAAAATTTACATTTATTTTGCTTATGCGTTGTTAAGAAGAACTTCTTTTAAATATGTAAAGCATGTTTTATATTTATATTGCTTAAGTGTTGTTAAATTCATAGAATCATTTTTCATTTAACGCTTTATTTTTTTTTCACTTTATTATTTATAATGATTTTCAATTCTGTCACTTTTTTTCAATAGCAACACTTTAATTTTCTTTATTCGGTGGCAACATCCTTTAATTTTTGTTTCGTTTTATACGTTTCCCTTTTTTAATGGCAATATCTTTTAATTTTATTTCGTTATTTACATTACGCTTTATTTAGTGGCAACACAATTTAATTTTATTTCATCCCATTTCATTTTATGTAGCGACAAAATCTTTTAATATAATTTAATTTCATACATTCCACTTTATTCACTGCAGTACTATTTTAATCTTTATTTGGTGGCATCTCACTATTCAAAATCTCTACTCTAAGAAAATAAATATTTCCCTCCAAATTTTACAAACTCCCGTTAATTTTATTTTAAAATTCCCGTTATTTTTATTTCAAAAAATAAAATTTTATACTGGACAATTTCTGAATTTTTATAATAAAATAAAAGATTTTCTTTAAAAATGTTTTAACTCAAGTGAAGTTCATTTTCAAAAACAAAAATAAAATACAATTTTCTTAAAAAATATTTCAGCAAACGTTTTTACTTAAATTTAAGTGCCTTTAGTTTTTCTTCAATGTCCGTTTAGTTACGAAAAAAATCCTTCTCTAGACAAGATACTAGAGGTCTGCACGGGCCCGGCCCGCGGGCCGGGCCGGGCCGGCGGAATGAAGGCAAATTTTCAAACGGGCCGGGCCGGGCCGGCAGAATTAGGAAATTTTTTTCAACGGGCCGGGCCGGGCCGGCAGAATTAGGAAATTTTTTTCAACGGGCCGGGCCGGGCCTGCAAAAAAATTAATCGGGCCTATCGGCCCGATATAAGAATGTAAGCGAAGCAGATAAAATACGAGCCATTTTCAATGAATATGATTTTCTCGAGAAGTATAAATGTGCGTCACGAGCCGATGCGAGTTTAACAACATCAAAACAGAAATTTAACATGTCCATCGTAGAGATCGGCATCGTACAGTTACAAGATGTCTGATTCCGAGTTTAATTTTTTTTCAGCAGACTCGTGCCGGGACGGAACTGGTCTTAATCTATCTCAGGATGTGTAGAACAGTCATTGTGTTTTGTAGTATTAATAGTGATAATGAACTTCTCTTAACAGTATCTTTGGAAATATACCTTAAGGTGGTTCTCATATTCACTGCTCAACAATGCGAAGCTTTCAGACACATTTTCTGACAAAATTTTTAATTATAAAGGAATAAAATTGACAGACCTGCCTATTGAAGGCATTTGGAAACGAATAGCTTTTTCCATATTTGATAAATTTCTTACAGAGATAACAGAGATTCCTGTCACGTGATTGTACGTTTTTCTCCTTTCCTGTGCTATTGCTTCCGGAAATTCGATTCAAAACGCTAACTTTGACAGTATTTTCAGAAAGATATAATGCTTTTATCTATTAAAAAAACGACATTTACATAGCTTCTGAATAAGAATACCTGCCAATCTTACGCGTTTCCGAAAAGATTCATAAATGTGTCGAAATGTAGCTCCTTTGGATTTGAGAAAAGCCTTAAAAATGAGAGAAATATTTTCACAAATCTACTTTTATTATACAGCTTCAAAAGTTATTATGTTTTTAATCCTTTATTATGAACTACATTAATCTTTTAATGAATAATTATTTCCATTTTGAAATGTCTGTAGACACGATGACTAAAACACTGTAAGTAATCGTTAATGTTTACTATTGTGTGTTTTCTGTTTTGCGAACATCATAGTAATGTAAAATATACTGTAAAATGTTCCCATAAATATGTATGTAGTATTCATTAAAAGAATCTTAATTGTATGTTGAGAAAAAACAGATTTTGTTTTCTTTTTTTTTTGTAGAAATTGTGTCGAGCCGGGCCGGGCCTGTTTTCACTGTTTTTTGTACGGGCCGGGCCGAGAACTGTAAAAATGCAAAAGGGCCGGGCCGGGCTCGGGCCGAACTTCCAATTTTACACCGGGCCGGGCCGGGCCAAATATAGCTTTCGTTCGGGCCGGGCCGGGTCCGGGCCTGGAAATTCCGGCCCGTGCAGACCTCTACAAGATACACACCAAAAAATTCTTCTCTACTTAAAAATAAGCCGTAAAGATATAATGTTCGTAAAATTAAAAAAGAAAATGTATTTCTACTGATAAAAGAAATAATAAAAATAAGTTTACAGTATATATAATTTAACGTCTGAATTTAAAAACCACTAAAACACCAAATAAAATAAATTAAGACAGACTTGAGCACAGTTAAAAAATAAAATTTTATAATATATATATATATATATATATATATATATATATATATATATATATATATATATATATATATATACTTAAAAACAATTAAAAATACAATTTGTAAATTGTATATTTGAGTATTTTTTTAACTTTGCTCAACTCTGTCTTAATTTATTTTATTTGGTGTTTTAACAAAAATAAAGTTTGCAAAATATAAAATTATCTCCTTAAAAAAAAGAAGTTCACAAAGAAAAATTTTTGAAGAAAAATATTACTCAGAAAATTTTTGTAACACGCGTTGATTAAAAAAAATTAAATTCATTAAAAAAATTTTCCCGAATTTTTTTTCTGAAGAAAAAGAAAAAAAACTCGCAAAATTTTGTTTTGTCTCGTTAAATATTTAATTCTTCCCCAGAAAAAATCAGCATACTATAATACAAGTTCTTATCACTTCACACTTTCGGTTTTATCTTTACGCATTTCCGCCTTATTTCTGGGCAACATCCGCTCCGTGACTCTCTTATCAACCTCGTACTATACAATAAAAAAGTTCTGCATGAACTTCACTTAACATCCACCGTAGCACAGAAACCCCGGTGCAGCCGAACCGGCAGAGTAACATTACTTACAATAAATATATCATAATTCGTATTTTGACTATGTAAAATTATTTAAATCCCCATTTTGGCGAATGCAATTTCTGATTTCAAAATTATCGTTAAAAATGTGTATTTGTTTTCATTGTGGCATGTTTTCTTATTGCTTATAGAATTTTACATTTAAAAGAAATTTAATGTTTGAACACGAGCAAGAAAAAAAAAAAAAAAAAAAAAAAAAAAAAGAAAAGAAAAGAAAAAAAATATTTTTTTAGGGTTCCGTAACTTAAACAGTAAAAACGGAACCATTATAAGGCCACTCTGTGTCTGTCTGCCTGTTTGTCACAGCAGTTTTACTCGTAAACTATGAAACGTGGAAAGTTCAAATTGTTGGAAGTAATAAAGACTATTGACCCTCATATTTACAGATTGTTAAACATTCACAAATATATTTAGGAAAAATGTATACTGGCTAATTAAGTTACATGAAAAAAAAAAATATTTTCCTTGTATATCGTGCGAAATCATTCCTAACGCTGAACTCAAAAATACATTTCTTTTAAGTATTATACTTACAGGGATATTGTCAAAAATATAGTGCAAAAATATATCGCCCCGCATCTGTTTCCAAATCTACTGAAACTAAAATTAGTAAAAAATGAGAGGTAGTAGATATTAATTAAAACCTTTCAGGAAAATTATAGCGATTACCCTAGGTAACATAGTTTTTGAGAAAATCGCATTTTTCGTTAAACACAAATTTCGATTTGCGGGCTTTCGCCAAAGGTGTTGAGAAACGCTGGAGCTACCTATCGTAGCAGAAGTATAAAAGCATTGTTGATACTGATTTTCAAACAAATCGTCGGTAATTAGTCGAGGTATTAATACTTAAATACACTTACGATTTGGGCATACATTATGACAGGGGAGGCGTACTCTATGCAGGCGTGCTATCTGCTTTTAAAGCCTAGATAACAACTTTTAATGATATATTTGTGTAATGTAATGCCCAGTAGCAATATAAAAGAAATAAAAGGCAACTTATTAAAAACAGACTAATTAGAATTAATCATATTAATACTATGGGATTCACGACTAGTTTGCGTTGAGTTGATCTCTCAATGCGCCTCCAGTGTCTTTGAAAGTTAATTAAAAAGCTATCTGGTCAAACGCGCCACGGACCAAGGCGGGTTTGCAGCTTTGCGAACACCTTTCGAAGTGTGCTTAGCACAATGCCAAGTTTAAACTTTGAATAAGTGTTTTGTTTTAGAAACCTTTTAAAGAAAAATTATTTCTACGCTGAATTTGTTTTTATAAAATGCCAAATGAAGTTTAAATATGCATTACATTTATTGTCAGCACCAAATTAAGTTCATCATAATCAGATTAGGATAAGATTTAAAAAATTACCTGCCTTCCCGGTCTACAGGCAAAGGTAGATTTCGAAGTTAAGTATATTAATTGCACCAACAAAAACTAAATCTTGATTAGATATAAATCCACTTTAACAATTTTATTCTTTGACATCCTTTTTTGAAATATATTCTGCCTCTATCAAAAAATCGATCATTACGGTACATTATATAGTTTCTGAAGAAAAGACTCTATCAATTGGACGCGTTTCAGAGCAAAAATGTATTTAAAAATGAGTAAGAAAATAAGCAGTTTGGATTTGAATACACCCTTAATAAGATGTTTTTTTTTTCTTCACCCGCTATCTATTTTTAATTTGTTTGTGCTGTAAGAATTGGTCTTATCAAAAATTTGTCTATATAAATGTTGAAGACAATATTAAGAAGATATATGATAAATTCATGGGAATTTTATATCGTGTGAATAGACGGAGTTATGGAAATTTTTCTTCTTCACCACCCTTTTTTAGTTTTCGTTTTTATTTTTTTATTTTTTTTGCGGTACGAATTGATTCTATCAAAAATTTGTGAATATAAAACTTGTAGATAATATTAAGGAGATGTATAATAAAATTAATTGTAAAATTAATTGGATTTGATATCTTGAGAATTGACGAAGTTGGGGATTTTTTTCCTCCCCAAAACCCTATTTTTAGCGCCCCATGAGCCCATTTTTAATTTTATCAAAAATCTGTGATACATATTTTTTTTTCCTATTTTTAGAAGTAATAAAAACTTTAAAGTGATTTGATATGTACAAAAATTAAGAAGTTATGGTTTTTTTTTCGATTTTCACAAATCCCCTTCCTATTTCCACCCCCTTGGTCTGATTTTGCCCATTAACGAACTTGACCGAGATTTTATGCCCCTTGATTTTATGTATCAGTTTGGAAGAGCTTTGTGCAGAAATGTCGAAGTTATCGCGTCCAGAAGAAAGTGATATATATATAAAGTTTTTTACTGAGGGTGGTTTTGGGTTCTAGGGGTCATGATTGGTGTAGATCTGCAAAATATTTTCAGAAATTCCAACATGGGAACGACGCCAATAGGTAGTATTTCATACGAAATCTACCTAAAAACTATTATAGAGAATAGCAATATCTGAAATTATTTAGTCTTCATACCTCTTTGAAATTTTATGGTATACCCATTCGGACTTTTCTAGTATATGCAGCTATACCCAACCCTATGTTGTATATTTTTTTACAAAGTCTTATTATTCTTATAGCATTTTAGCAACGATTTTGTTTAAATAATATAATTAATAATTCATATATTTATTGTACGGAACGCTCTGATCTGGAGTAATACTCGCATTTGACCGTTTATTTTTAGTTCAATACAGTTCAAAACATCTTGAGCAGTAAAAACAAATAAGCAGTTTAACAGCAAATAAGTTACCAATTTAAGAAAACCGCTTTAATAAGCATACCCTATCAGACTCAGCATCTTCTTAGATTTTTTAGGCATATGAGAAGAAGGTTGTAAAAATTTCTGACCAGGATGACGAGAATGTTTAATTGAAAGTGGTAGATTAAATATTGAAGACAAAATAGAAAGAAAAACTCAAAGTTTTTAAAGTTTTTATTGATTTGGGAATGTAAACTTATTGATATAAAACATATAACTGATAATAAAGCATAACTTTTTATAAACTGTACTCTTTTTGCATCTAAAAAATGTATAAGTTAATTTGAATTAAGAAAGTTATAAGCCATACTTTTTATAAACATTTGTAAATAAATTTATTACAAAAAGTTTTTTTATATAACGATACAAGCCTGCTATTCTATTATTCATTGAATAGTCCATCAAAAAAAAATAATACCTGATTTCACAGTTCTTTTACAAACAAACCAAATGTGATTTATGTACAGTCGTGGAAAACCCCCTGCTAACTCTGCAGCTAATTATAATAGAAGAAAGTCAGAGTCCAAACGATTGGAAATAAAGTCTACTTTGAATGATGTGTATAAAATTTTCTTAAGGGTCATCTATGAATCAAAACGAGACCAAATTTTGAGTCTTTCAATGACAACAGCCAAATGTAACAATATATTTTATATCTTCAATTCGAACTATGCGTATAAATGAAATGTGAAATAATTTGGATGATCAGGTTATGAATTAAAAACATTTAAAAATTTAGAGCTTCTAATGTTAAATTAAATTTTCATATTTTAATTAATATCTCCTGGAATTATAATACTAATTTGATAATATGTTTGTTTGGTTATAACACCAAGACAACCAAACACAAATATATTGAATTACCCCTGGCAGAGCACTGGCGGCTTCAGCCAGGAGATCCCTGGTTCGAACCCTGATCCGGACATTTTTCGCCCAGTTGGAATTTTACATCTAACAAATATATTGAGTTTGGAACTTTAAAAATTTTATAATATGAATTGTGAAATTAGTGTTCGAAAAATGTATGAATTGCGACCCATAATTTTTTTGTTTGATTTATATTTATTATGTCCTGCTTTATGCGAATTCTCAATTTCAAAATTTCCAAAATGATGGTTTAAGGGTGGCCAGAAAAGCATAATTTGTTAAAAATATGTTGTTCTCATTTTATTGAAAGATTTGGGCTGGCAGTAATCGGAAAACATTATGCTAGTGAAATGCTCGCTTGGGCAAGAAATAATACATTAATAGAAATGACATAGTCATTCTGTAGCATTTAAAAATAGAGTACCAAACTTCAATTCGGATACAGCCCCTAAAATATGCCAATTTTAAAATAATTGATTTCTCGGAATCTAATCAGACTAATTTCGTGGACGTTTGGATTTAAGCTAATTGATGGGTGCATAATTTACTTATGGTGTTAAACTTTGGGCATTGCTATTGAAAAATAACAATGTTTCGAATCGTTTTCTTATGTAGATTGCCCTCTTGGTCAATTTTATGTACATCATTTAAAGGTAGACTTTATTTCCAATCTATCGGTACCAATAACGCTCTTCTACGATAATTTGTTGCAGAGTTAGTCGGGGTGCTTACTTTTTTTCTTCCACAACTGTACATTGTTACGCTTATATTTTCTTATCTACACTGTTATCCAAAATTAAGGACCAATCACAAAATGCTAACTTTTAAGTACGTGAATACTCAAAAGAAATAATATAATTCGAATAATTACTATCACTAGAGCACAACTAGTCCATATAACATCTCATTCATGTCACACATGGTCACAAGTGTCACAGTCACTACGGTGAATCAAAAAATTAGGAAATTCATTACATCTCATTATGAGTCTCAAATGATCACTATGTGTGACTCCACTGAGACGTCACTGTGACTGCTGTTTTGTGACGAGTCACTATGTGACTTTACAATGCAGTTACATTATGACTATCATCTGACTGTCATCTGTAGACTCAATTTCAAAGTCATCGTCAACGCTGCATTGTGATAAGTTACCAAATAATGTCCCATTAAAGTCACACGATGACTTTCAGGCGACAGAGAGACTACTGTGAAGTCACCATTGTGCTCTTTTGTGAAAAGTTACCATGTGACTATAATATGATATTATTTGGTGACTTATCATAATGCAAAGTTCATGATGATTTTGAAATTGAGTGTAAAAATGACAGTCACATGAGAGTCACAATGTAACTACATTGTAAAGTCACCAGGTGACTCGTTGCAAAGCAGCAGTCACATTGACGTCTCAGCGGAGTCACATGTAGTGATCATTTGATACTCATCCTGAGACGTGTGGAATTTCCTATGTTTTGTTTCACCGTAGTGACTGTGACACTTATGACCATGTGTGACATGAATGAGATGCTATATGGACTAGCTGTGCTGTAGAGATAGTAATTATTTGAATTATATTATTTCCTTTTGAGTATTCGTTTACTTAAAAAATATCATTTTGTGACTGGTCCTTAATTTTGGACACCAGTGTATATAAATGGTCCCCATTACATAGGGCTAATTATAAGACAGCATTTAATTTTTTTTTTTTTTTTTACATTTATGTTTATAACAAGCATAATTTTTAATAAATAAATACATAAAGAAACAAAAACACAAATTACTTTATTTTGCTTTTAGTACTAAAGCCAACGAATCGAAAGAAATCATTGAAAGCTTAGAATTTTATCTCAAAATAAATTGATTCGTCCCAATCCTATTTCAGTATTTATTAGCAAATATTATTTTGATATATCGCTTATACTTTTATGCAGTTAGATAGGGTATAATGCTTAACATTAATATTTCGAGTTGGATTGAAAAAAAAAAAAACTACCGAATTTCTCTTTCAGACTTTTTTAACACATTAAGTACATATACAGGGTGCAATACGTTATCTATCGCCGACCTTTAATTTCTCAACCGTTGTTCGTAGACATATAGTTCCGATTACAGAAACGTTTCAAATGAGCTAAATATTCATGTCGTGGCATTATTTAAAGTAAAAAATCAATTTCATAAAAATTACGAAAACTAACTTTTTATACGGTTCCCCCAGTCCATATAGTTATATTTAGTAAAAGTTTACACATATTATAACAGAAATAACACAAAAAGTTTGACATCTCTACGGCAAAAATTGACATAGTTATTAAATTTCAAAATTTGAGATTTTTGCACATGATTTTGTCTTTCATTGAGGGATTATTAAAAGATGAATTGAAGTAATTTGAGATCAAAATCAGGGTGCTATGCCTTTTTTATGTCGAAACCACCTTTAACCGGTATTTTCGGTACGTTTGAATGTTGTTCGACCCATAAAAGTTAGCTCAAGTTTTTAGATGAAATAACCTAATTTGGTTATTTCCCGAGTTGGCGATACCGGTCAAAGATGGTTTCGCAGTAAAATCGCCATTGCACCCTGATTTTGATCTCAAATTACTCCAATTCATCTTTTAACTGATCTCTCAATGAAAGGCAAAATCATGTGCAAAAATCTGAAACTTTGAAATTGAATAACTGTATCAATTTTTGTAGTACAGATGTCAAACTTTTTGTGTTATATCTGTTATGATATGTGTAAACTTTCACTAAATATAAATATAGGGACTGGGGGACCATATGAAAAATTAATTTTCGTAATTTTTATAAAATGTATCATAAAGTAATTTTTTTTTTACTTTAAATATTGTTGCAACATGAATATTTACCTCAATTGAAACGTTTTTGTAATTGGAACTATATGAGAACATGTATAAAAATCACTTATAAAGAGATTAAGTAAAATAATGCTATAAAAAGTGATAAAATATCTTTATTAAGATTGACGATCGTTTCGTCGCATCAACGGCGACATTTTAAAAATCATTTATGGGTTAATTATATTAAATGATTTTACAAATGTCGCCGTTGATGCGACGAAACGATCGTCAATCTTAATAAAGATATTTTATCACTTTGTATAGCATTATTTTACTTAATCTGGAACTATATGTCTACGACCAACGATTGAGAAATTAAAGGTCGGCGATAGATAACATATTGCACCCTGTATAGAATTTAAATTTACTTTTCAAGATATCTTATGCATGTTTGCTTGATATTTAAACTACTCAAATTCAGAATTTAAATGTTTTCAGATTGTTTTCTGTTGACAATTTGTATTCATAAAGATTTTGATTTCTTTTCAGGTATATTAAAAAATATATATGAATGATTATATAATCGCCATTGAAAATTTTCAATCGGTTTATTGTTGCTGATTAGAGGATATTTAATTGTGCATCCAATTTTTTAAAAAAGTAAATTCAAAATTAAAATTTTACTTTTAGAGGTGGATCGCAAATAATGTATTTACTAATCATGAACATCATCATTTTATGTTTCAAAATGACTAGTAAAGAATTTAATACTTTTTCTTAAAAAATAAAACTTTTTCGTTAAATAGCCTTCTTAAAAAGTATAATTATTCATAATTTTGTAATACTATAAAATTGCTTTTATTTCAGGTGGCAATGTGATGTGCTTAGAATTATGGGGTAAAAACAGCAATGTTGCCTTCCAAGTACTACATTTTGCATACAGCTTAGGTGGTTTAATATCTCCACTTATTGCCGCTCCATTTCTTGAAAACATCGGAGAATTATCTCTTAGTATTAACAATAACCTGGATAATACAAGCTTCTTAAATGAAAAATTAGTCGATACGATTGCTAACATTTCAATTTTTTCAGCCAACATCTCCCATTTTCCAGAAGGTGCTCCAAAATTAATCTATCCATTCTCAATTGTCGCCGCCGTTACACTACTGGTTACCATTTTTCACCTAGGAGTTTTTTTAATTTCACCAACAGAGGATAAATGTGTCAAAGATGACTCAGTAAAAGGAAATTCCAAAATAAGCTTTGTTTTTATGTTCTTCGCAGTTATTATTACTTTTTTGGTATTTTTCGTTGTTGCTGGAACTGAAACAGGATACGCTCAAACTATAACCATATTTTCAGTCAAAGGGAAACTGCATCTCACTACTACGCAAGGTTCCTACATAACGTCTGCGTTTTGGGTATCACTTACTCTAACAAGACTTTTCTGCGTGTTCTTATCAATGAAAATCAGCTGTGTAAAACTTCTTATTGGTGACATATGTTTAGTATCGTTAGCCGCACTGTTGCTATTATTTCTGATGCCAAAAGAGTGGATATTGTGGTTAGCATCTCTCACACTTGGTATAGGCATAGCTTCTGCCTATGGAGTTGTGGTAGCATGGATAAACACACATATGCACATTTCAAGTAAATTTTCAACTACATTTACCGTGGGTGGTGCTACTGGTGAGATCATGGTACCTTTTATAATAACTTACTTTATAGACACCGATCCAGATATGTTTTGCTATTTACCAACTGCATCGGCTGTTTTCATGATGATTCTTATTTTCATTTTGTTTTGCATGTTCAAAATACGGAGCAAAACGACAAAGTCTAATAATGAAGACTGTTCTGTGATTGAAGTAAATGAAACAAAGTATTAATTTTTTTAAAGTAATTTAGCAAAGATTTTTCAGTCACTCTATTATTATATAACTAGATTGTAAAGGTATAAAATGATTTTATAATAATATTATTAGAGAACATAATTATTTATAACAGGTACCTACTTGAGATGAAGTATTAAATTACGAATAACAATACTTGCAAGTAAAAAATGTAGAAAACCTAGCACTTCCTACCATTCCCTTCTAAATGACATTATATATATATGAAATTAAAGTCATAAGAGAAAAGTACTACGCTATGCTATTGTATAATTTGCAGTAACATGCGAAATGTATCATTCGACTGGTAACACCATATAATTTACAAAAAGGAATGCGATTTAAAAATAGGTTTAATCTACATATAAAGTCCAGTGGTGTAGTGGTCAGAACAACTGGCTGCTGCACTGCAGGTCGAGTGTTCGACTCCCGACTGGGCAGAGTTCACTCAGCCTCTCATCCTCTTGGGATCGATGAAATGAGTACCAAGCATGCTTGGGAACTAAACACCGAGGGTCTCGCGTTAGGTTGACCTCCTGGCCGGGACGCATGCTGCATAGTACCTCGGGGTCCAGGGTCTAGAAAACAGAGATGGACACTGCCGGGCTGCTTGGATTGTATAGCCACAGAGTTTAGTTTAGTAGTTCATCTACATATTATATAATACAGCAACTCTGATTTGTCAATCAGTAACAATGAATTTGACATTCCATTTAAGTTTCTTGGATGAATCCAGCCAGTTAATAGATATAGTTTATATCCTTTCTTTTTAAAATTTCATGGAACAAAAATTGAGAAAAATTAAATCAATACTTAAAAAAATAAAGTATTTGGAAAACACAAATATTTTAAGAAATTATTAAAAGGAAGATAAAAATTGATTTTATATGAATAAAAATCTCATAAACGTTATTTACCCTCTGATAATTTCTTTCTGTGATGTAAACAATAATTAAAAATTCTCCTTTCAATCAGACTACGTCAAAAAAATAACTATAACTCATAAACTGCTCATAAAAATTAGCTGTAAACATACACACCAATGTTTCTGAGATTCATTGTGGTTCCTTTTTATGTACGATTTAATATAGGTCAAAATACAAATTATTCTATGTGAATTTGTTAACAATTTTCATATGTAAAATTATACTTTTGAATCAATATAGTGCCTGAAATATGTTTGTGTCAATTAATTTTATCCTGTAATATTTTCAATCTAATGCTTTTTGGAATAATAAAAATAAAAGTTTATCCATGTTGTTATCCTTGTTGTTAACCACCTATTAGAATACTCAAGTTTGACCTCTTGTAACTATATGAAGACTTAAAAAATATATAAACTGAAGAGACAAAACATTATGACAATCTAACTAAAAACGCATTCGCTTTCTTTTGGCCAGCAAAACAGTCACAACCCGCCTTAGAATGGATGCCACAAGTCCTTGGTCGAAGACAGATTGTACCAGATGTTCAAGCAGCGGCCATCTGGTATATTTCGACTTGTTGTTTTTTTAGCTCTGTCGTTTCATGACACACCAATTGTGCTCTATCGGATTAAGACTCGTTAAGTTACGCAGCTAGGGAATTAAATGTAATTCAGAATTATGTTCTTGGAACCACTACAGCACATTTCGAGCTTGCTGACATGGAGCGGTTTCGTGCTGGAAGACACCATTTGCAGATGAAATGATCAAATCCATGTAAGGGTACAAATGGTCAGCAATGATGTTCAGAAAGATAGAGCTTTCATGGTCTATTTTATCACATACACGTGTCCCAGAGACGCTCTTGAAATTGCCTCCAAAGCATAATACAGACATCATTGGCCTGTGTATGACCTGTTGTATATTGGAGGACCAACTGTTTGCCTGGAAGAAGGTGTGTCACGAGACGAACATCGACGTGATGGATGATGTATCGTGATTCAATCGAGTATTCAGCTCTCTCCCACTGATCCAAGGTACAATTAATATATTTTCGGGCTCAATGTACATGGAGTTTTCAATAATATTTGTTCAACAGACACACAGTATTAGGACGTTCGCTGCATAGTCCCATATCCAACAGTGTCCGCTGAATCGTGTCCTCCAAAACACTTGTACTTGGACATGCATTGCATTGGGCTGCCAGCTGAGTCATTTTTTAGCCGATTTTGCTAGAAAAAGCGCGACAGTCTCCGACGTCTTTTTTTTTTTCTTTTTTGAATAATGCGTGGACGTCCAACGCCATGGGTTCTATTGCTAATTTCATCATTGCGAACAATCCACGGGGCATCGATTTTGGCGATACTAGTTCCGAGCCATCGGGCCATTATAATCTGTCCGCTATCAAACTAAGTTAGATCGGCAGTATCTCCATCAAAAGCGGAAGTAAGAGGAAAAATGAGTCCTCAGGCTCACTAGCAGCAGTTAAATATCATTCCCACCTGATCACATACTCTCCACGTAATTGACATTGTACATCGCAAAATGTGGGAACGCTCATAAAATTTTGGCTCTTTTCTGTATAAACTATACATTTTTCCTGACTATCAAGAGCAAAATATATCAAATAAAGTTTAAAAATTTCGTGTTACCGTTTTAACCCCCTGACGGCAGAGCAAAAGTGTAAAGTTGTAATGTTGTTTTCTCCGTTATTTTTTATTTAAAAAATGAAAAAAGAGGATTTTTTCTACATGATGCAAAGAAATTAATTACGTATAGGAATATAGCCCGTGCGAATATTAATCATAACTTTATGCATTCAAATTAAAACTCCATTATATTTGTAGAATTGTATTAATTTAAACAAAGCTTCTATTGCAGTCATACCTACAGATTAGTTAACGGATATTTCAGTTTGAGGAGCTGAAAAATTAAAAGCCATTTTTAATATGCTGTAGTCCTTTATTTCAAAATTTGCTTTCATGCTTCGAAAGAGAAGGCAGTTTGATGTTGATCGGTATCTCTAGAATCTCTCTGTGGCAATTTTGTGGATCAATAAGGGTAATACTTTTCCAAGACTGTAAATAATTTACAATCACTGCATTATAATAATGAATATATAAACAACCATGTAGTAATTTCTTGTGTATTTAGATTTTACCACGATCTATTTTTTATAAAAATCAAATATTAAAGATGCATTTTAGAAAATCCCTTAAGAGTTTTCAAAAATTTCTCACTTTTTGAAAAAACTGCTATTATGTTGCAATTTTAGTTTTTATTAATAATTTTCTATTTTAAATGACAGTTTGTTACAAAATATGTCAAATTCTCTATATAGTAACTTTGTAAACTAAAAACAATAAATTGCGAGAAATAACACTGTATCTGGGGAATCCGTCATTTTGAATAATGCCGCCATCTTAGAAATTAATATGTTTTTATATTTCTTATATAAGTGAATTAGAGTATTTAAAAATAGACAAATTCTTCGTGTTACGATTCTCTACTTTAATAATAATAAATTAGGAGTTTATTTTAGATTTATTTAAAAATATTTGTCATTTGAACAAGCTGAAGCCAACATGGAAATTTATTTTTTATCTGGATAATAAACACTGCTCAAAAAATAAGGGGAACAAGCAACAAAATGAAGAGAACAGTGTGAGACAACCATCCATTTTGGGTACATGTGTATCATTGCTCAATACAGAAAAAAGGTGCAAAAATATTGCAAGAGAGCTTTAATTCTTTGAAACGCTGGATTGAATCGTTTAGATTAACAATTTGGTTACATGTAAATGACAAACAAAGTATTGTTTAGGAACGATGCTAGGTGTTTAATATGGCACGTGGTCCCCTCGAATAGATAAAACTGTCACACATCTGTTTTCCATGGATGCGATGACATCATCGGTAAGACTTTGAGGAGTACTTTTTCACTAATTAGGAATTGCAATCATCAAGTCCTGGACAACAAAAGGAGGACTTAGTCTCACCGCAATACATTGCTCGAGTGTGTCGAAAGGTGCTAGATCGGATTCAAGTTAGGAGAGCATTATCGTAATTCACACTCTGTATTATTTCAGGTTTAAGGATGTTCTCCACATGACGAGCTGTATGTGGTCTGGCATTATCATGCATAGAAAGAAGGAATCGCCACTTGTTGCTGCATAAAATACGGCATGGTGACTCAGTATCTTGTCTGCATAACTTTGAACCATCAAATGCTATTCAAAATGATATGCAGGTCCGTATGTCCGCCTATGCTGATTCCACTGAATACCATAAACCCACCTCGTCTGTAATGTGATATTTGACGAACAAATGTAGTATTATTTCTAGAGTCCCGTTCTGTCCAAACCAAAACACATGGGATGGTACATCCAGACTGAATCGAAACTCGGCTGTAAATGGAATTTGACTCCAACCACGATGGCTCCAATCTCGATGTTTAATTGCCCACATTCTTTGGGCGGCACAGTTGCTTGAGATAAATGGAATACAGGCTGTTTGGCTGAACACCCTTTTTTGTGGCCAAGAAGAACTGTGTTTACAGCTGAGTAGCATTGCCTGATCCGTCTCGACGAGCCCTGCTGAATTATTAAAGCATATACGAAACTGAACTATTGCTTTTTAAAATTCTGATTCATAATAGAATTAAATGTTTGAAACTATTTCAATAAGAAAATTGAGCTTTTAAATACGGTTGCGTAGGGATTATGATAAACCGCGAAATTCATAGTAGAATCTTCTATCAAAAGGCGATGTGCTAGTGTTTTTTGGCATGATTATACAGCAATAAAAATATAATATGCCGTGATCGTATTGAAACAAATATTGCTGTGTTAACGGCTAAATGAGAAAACTCAATTACTTAAAATTTCTCACATAAATTAAACTTTAAAACTTAATTAAAATTAAATTAAAAGCCTAAGTTGTGTTATTTTAGGAGACCTGTTACTTATAACTCTCCCGGCAAATATCTAATAATGCATGCAAACCCTGCATAAATTCAATATTAACTAATAAGTTAAAATCTGTGAATGTGATCATTTACAGACAGAGCTTAATACTACAAAATATATCATCATAGAGATAATGTAAGGATTATATTGCCTCTGAATAAATATTACGAACTAAAAATCCGTGAATCTACAGAAATAAACTTGTGTGGAGAAGCATGCAATGACATATTATTACAACGTTTCAAATACATGGCAAGGTTTGATCTGAGAGCAACAATTTGTAAAAAAATCTCATGGTTCTTCCCACGAACTGTTTTCTGTTTTGGGCCGTGTTAGTGGTATGAAAACGAAACATGAATGGCTTTGAAGTGAGGCTTCTATGAGTCAGACACGGAGGAGTAGCGTTCGTGATACCAGTTTAAATTTTGAATCCTATTGAAGGCTAGGTACAGTCGTGGGAAAAAAAAGTAAACACCCCTACTAACTCAACAACTAGTTTTAGTAGACGTAAGTTACTGGTGCCAATCGATTGGAAATAAAATCTACTTTTAAATTATGTATATAAAATTTGCTTAGGGGGCCATCTACAAAAAAAAAAAAAAAAAAAACCTGACCAAACTTTGTTTCAATGGTAACACGCAATTTTGACAATATATTTTAAATCTTTGGTTCGAACTAAGCCTATAAACGAAATTTCTAGTCATATGAATGATAAGTTTTCGAATTATAAACATTCAAACTTTAGAGTTTCTAACGTCAAATTACATTTTCATATTTTTATTAATATCTCTTGAAATAACAATCCTAATACGATAATTTTGCGTGTGGTTATAATACAAAAAATCCCAAAAATAAATACGCTGAATTTGCAATTTTTATAATTTTATGATATGAATTATGAATTATGAAATTAATATTCTAAAAAAATATGAATTGCAACCTGTACATTTTTTTGACAGAGTTATGTACTCCTTTATGCCAATTCGCAATTTCAAATATTTATTTCAAGCAGTTTTCAAATTATCCTTAAAATGATGGCTTATGTCCATGATGTGCAGAAAAACATAATTTGAAAAAAAATATTTTTTACTCAATTTGTTGAAATATTTGTGCTGGAAATAGTTGAAATATATTAAGCGAGTGAAATGGTCATATTGGAAAGATATAATACATTAATAGAAATGACATAGTCATTCTGTAGCATTTCAAAAATCGAGTACAATCGATTAGTTTCAGAGTACTGAACTTCAATTTGGATACAACCGCTAAATTTGTTCATTTTAAAATAATTCATTTCTCGGACACTAATCGTACGAATATCGTATAAATTTGGATTTTGGCTAAATGAAGGGTGTAGAATTTATTCATAATGTCAAACTTGGGTATTGCTATTGAAAAAAAAAATCAAAGTTTGGGTTCGTTTTGATTTGTATATGATCCCCTAATCAAATTTTACATACATCATTTAAAAGTAGTGTTTATTTTCCATCGCTTGGTATTTGTAACATTCTTTTACGATAATTTGTTACAGAGTTAGCAGGAGGTGATTACTTTTTTTCCACGACTGTACATACCCAAATATTCTTGATTTTTTAATTTCTTTTAAACTGGTTTAATAATCTTTTAGTCTGTGAAACATTTATTTATTTTTATAAGCATTCTCATTGTTTGCATCCTGCCTCTACCAAACTCGTTAGAAATGTCTTTTCTAGTTCGGTTTTAAATTTTTAAAATCATGTCATCTAGGGCCATTAATATAATAAAAAAACAAAAATAAAAACAAAATTTCCAAGATGGCGGTAGTGATTCAAAATGGACGATTTTTCTGAAGTGGAAAAGTTTAAGAATGAACTGTGTGAATGCTTATGGACTTATGTAACCATATTGCAAAAATATTCGCTACTCTATAGAAAAATACCAGGTTTGTTTAAGTTTTAGCTTAATTGCTCCATATTAATAAAAAAAATTCTAGAAAGATAAAACGTGACAAACTAGAAACGTTTAATGAGACTTAAAAATCTACAAGAATTTGAAGCAGATATGTACTATTTTTTTTTTTTTTGGTGGTGTATGTGTGTGTGTGGGGGGGGGGGGTGTACATCTCATGAAACTCAGGATATCTGTATTTGGGGATTTTACATATGAGTTAATTAACACCTTTAATTGCGTTTCGCGTGTAATAATTTTAGTATTTTAAAGTTTTCATACATTTTTAATATTTACGTGCAAATATTTTGATGTAATTTTTTCCAATTTTCTGCTTTTAACCCTGATTATTTACTTCTGATTAAAAAAAATTCATTCTACTTTTAATAATTTCATTTTTTAATTTCAATTTCAAGATTACGACAAAAAAGAAATCTAATAACCCCTTTCCTTTTCCCTCTTTTGTTATTTTTTCGCAAAAATAGATTTTTTTTATGGCTATAAAATGTACGTCAAAGTTGAAGATGACAGAATATTTTCGGTTTATAAAATGAACTGTTTCTTGACGATTGAAATGTTAAAAAAAAGATTTTATTTTATCAAATGTTCATGAAAAACATAATTTAATCGAAATTTTGCCTTCAGTTCCGATTAAAATAACAGATGATTTCAATTTTAATTTGAAAATGGCGAAAAAGAACAAATCTAAGTTCCTATCGTTATCCGTTTTCTCCCTTTTTCCACAAAAACGGAGTAATTTGGTTGCCATCATTAGAGAAATTAAATTCAAATTAGAAAAAAAATTAATATATCAAAAACTAATTCAAATTTTGAAATTCCAATACCAGTTTTAAAATCTGCGGATCAATACGGATTTTTCGTGTTAATTTCACCGCATAATATTCTAAATTTTAGGAAAAATCGACGAACGACAGTCGTTTCGAAAAAATCGTTTCATAAATTCATTTCATTAGGACTTTATATATAGTGTAGATATATATGTATATGTATATATACAGGGTGTATCTGAAAATGGGGGCAAAGCTTTACGGGGTTATAGAATGCAGATATATGATTAAATATCGTCATAGAATGTATGGTCGGAGCTCAAGCGGTGAGAAATTTTTCCACTGTCACAGTTAAAAAATTAACACAAGAATGAGAGGAGGTACTTCAGAAAACATTTTATTAACAGTAATGAAATTAATGTGCATGCTCAAAGAAATTTTTCAAAAGATCTTCGGCCACCTGTAATAGACGCTTCACACTTGCGGGATAGGGAATGACGCACATTTGCAAAGACACCAGGCATTTCCCGAACGGAAACCCTGGACACTAGATCCAAATCCGTTTCAATGGGGCACTCGTAAATTAGGCTTTTCATATGACACCACAGGAAAAAGTCCAAACACGAGAGATCAGATGATCTTGGTGGTCAAGCTATGGTACCACCTCGACCAATCCATCGCCCTGGGACAGTGACAGTGGAAAACTACCTTTTAACTTATCACCACTGGTGTTCAAAACATACATTCTATGAAGAAATTTGCTCGTATAGCTGCGTTCTATCACTCCGTAAAGTTTTGCCCACTTTTTCAGATACAACCTGCACACCCTTATATACAGGGTGTCCGGTCTCAATGGTGTCCAATGGCTAATTCCTAAACCGTTAGTCATAGACATATAGTTCCAATTACAAAAATGTTTTAAATCAGGTAAAGAAATATTTTTAAAGCGATTTGGGTCAATAAAAACATTTCTTAAAAAATTACGAAATTTAAATTTTTATACGGTCCCCCGGTCCTATAAGTTATATTTAGTGAAATTTTCCTTTTACACTGACAAGTAATACAAAAAAAGTCCCATTATTCTACGATTAAAATTGACCGAGTAATATATGTTTAAAGTTGGAGCATATTTTTTGCTACAAATTGGGGGTCATTCACAAATTTAGTCGAAATATAATTTCGTCAGATATAAAAAATGTTTGGGAGTAAAATTAACATTGCAATATAGATTTGAAATCTTTAATCATTCTTGCATATTAATGAAAAATATACAATTTGCAATAAACATTTAAGAAGAAAGAAAAAACAGAATTTTTGTTAAATAAAATGATTCTAAATTAACAGCCTCAATTCTTTACAAAATGATACGTATTTTAAATTATTATTAGATTGCACAAGCCTGCAAAAGTTGGGTTATGTTATGTTTTTTAGCTTTTGATAATTGATTCTTATATATCCAGTACCGCTGAATCCGAAATTGGCCTTCATTTTTAACTATCATATCAGGATTTTCCGCAAATTGCAAATTTCAAAGTTAAGAAGTTTAATGTTAAAATTGAATTTCCTCCCCCATCTCATCGGACCACTCAGCTGTTTAGCTGTAAGAATCCCAGGATAAGCAAAAATATCGAATAAAATTTTTAATCAAATAAAATAATAAATGTTTTACACATGTTTTATAGTACGAGATTTTCGCTATATTTTAACTTACACATTTGCGATTTGCAAAAAAAGTGTAACGTGATGGTTAAAAATGGAGGTCATTTTCAGATTCAGTGCTAAAAATTGCATAAAAATCAATTATCAAAAGTTAAAAAACACAATCATCTCCTCTACTTTATAGTATTCAATTTTTGTTATTCTTTAAATTTGAAAATTTATGATTTGCGAAATATCCTGACATGATGGTTAAAAATTAAGGTAATTTTCGGGTTCAGTGCTAAAAAATACATAAAAGTTAAAAAACTCAACAATCGCAGTCTTGTATTATCTAATCTAAATTTTTTTCTTAAACTCCTTGGCAGAAATCTATCCGAAATTTTTGTGTTATCCTGTAAAATAAGTATAAATGGTAACCACCGAAAATCTTAATAATATTAGATTGTTATTGGATTTGCACCAGTATGTAAAATGCAATCTCGACCGGATGTTTAAAAGTGGGTTAAAGTTCGAGTACAAATTTTGAACTGGAAAAACATACATACGATTGTTGAAGTAACATAAAAACTTATAAAAAAACATAATTTTTGTTAAAAGAAATCATAAGAGAAACAGTCTCAAATCCTGACAAAATAAAACATATGTTATTTTAGCCAATTTGAGACTTAATAATAATACTTGTAGGATTTTTTTTCAAAGCGCAGATACACATGAAGTAAGATCTTCGAATACTTTAAACACTTGGTATATGATCCCTCAAAGCCAAGCCGAACTCATTTGTTTTCAGAGTAGAAAAGTGGCATAAGTCATGCATTTTTAAAGTTTCACAACTCACTCAATTTTAGCGTTATATGAATGGGACTTTTTTTGTCTTACTTGTCAGTGTAATAGGAAAAAATTACTAAATATAACTTATAGGACCGGGGGACCGTATAAAAATTTAAATTTCGTAATTTTTTAAGAAATGTTTTTATTGACCCAAATCGCTTTTAAAATGTTTCTTTACCTGATTTAAAACATTTTTGTAATTGGAACTATAGGTCTATGACTAACGGTTTAGGAATTAGCCATTGAACACCGTTGAGACCTGATACCCTGTATATATGTATATATAACACTGGCGTGACGTTAACCGAAAAGTACCCGGATATTTCACCCATATAAATGAAATATAGTTTATAGATTGTTTAAAGAATATGTACTTTTCACTTTTTCTTTCTGCCTGGACTAAGATCAAAGTCCGAAAGCGCCTTTGTTTCTTTTTATGGATATGCCAATCACCTGAAACTATTAAATGGGCCAATTGGCGAAAATCTCTCACTCTTGAAACCGAGTCATTTTAAAATAAAAATATGCATTTTCAGGAATTTGAAGCATTTTATTTTAGAATCTGCTAAAACAAAGCATGTTCAATAAAGGCTAAAAAATATTAACGTGCCAATGAAAATAGAGCTTATATGTTTCTGTATTCCTTATTTTCTCAAAATTTAGAAAAAAATACAAACAAACAACGTATCATAGATTCTTGATGTCGGGCAAAGGAACGGAGCAATAATATGAAGTTTGACATTTATTGAAATTTACAGCAAATAATTCTATGTTTCATATTTTTGTACTTAAAAGGTTTTTTTTTTTTTAAATTAATCATTAAAAAATCACTATTTACGTGCACATTACGTAAACATTATCTGAAAGCGCATATTTAGTTCCATTCTGTGCTTTAAAAACTGTAAATATGCGATATTTATAAATTAAAATTTGATTGGTGGAGGAGAATACGTAGTCCAAAAATCTAGTAAAAATTTTAAATTCGATTTTTAATATATCTATATCAAATTTAAAATAAATCTTTTCAAGAGGTTCTGGGGTATATTCCATGAAATATCTACGTATTCGATGTCGCAACCCTGGCCTTATCTATAACAGCTTGGGAGTGTAAACACACAGACAGATTCGCAGATTCTTGTTTTATTAATATAGATTGCCAAGCGCAGCCTTCAACAATGTTTTCGTTTATTTCCAAGAAGAATAAAACGTCATGGGAATTCAAAATTTAATTATTTATGAAATGTTTCAAATCGCTAATGTAGAAATACATTGAATTGTTTGCCATGATTTAATAACAATCATTTCACAATTGTTTTAAAATATGAATAACAGAAGTTGGTACAGGATAATTTAAATATTTAAAAATGATGGTCTATTTTCCACAAAAAATATCTGGTTGATATAAACATTTATTTCTATAAAATAAACAAGTAATATAAAAATTTTGTTTTTAAAGTCAATTCCTACTTAGGTCATTAAAGAAAAATTTAATGTAATCCCTTAATCTAATATTAGTTTTAATGCATTAAAATATCTCAATTTGTTGTTTTTCTATAAGCAAGTAGGTTTACAATGGAAGTCTATGGGAATTTGGCGAAATATTAGAGATATCGCCAAGTTGGTGGCACTTTTGGCGACTCATTTTTTTCGCCAAATTTGGCGATATACTTGGCGGTATTTGGCGACAGAACAGTGTCCCCCCTATGGTAACCCACCTTATAGATATGAAGATGCATTAAATGCTGTTCAATAACCATTGGCCGCCATTTTGTCTCCCATGTAAAATTAAAATTAATTATTTAAAATTTAATTAATGAATTAATATTTGAAAAAACAGTATTAACATAAATTGTCATCCAGTACAAGTTTAAAAAATATTATTTCAACTTGGTAGGATGAATAATAAGTATTTTATTAACGATTGAAAATTTGAACAAGATATATAAATAAGATAGATAAATAAATAAATATAGGGAGAGTGTGAACTAATAGTAGGAATTGAAAAATACTTAATAAAATTGTACACCATGAGCAGGGAATGGATTGAAGTACCATATCCAATTACCATTAATGTTAAAGAATCAGTAACTTTAAAATAAAATTTGTTTTTTTAAACAATTTCTTAGATTTGAAAGAGTACAGATATTAGATTCGTTGAGATATTGTGAGCTGTTAAGAAAAGGGATAATTATAAAATTTTACTGACTGAGTTAGCATAAATATATTTTGCAAAAAATTAAGTAATTAAAAAACTATAAAATGATTCTTTGTTGTTCTTTTACTTATTAAATTAGGGTAAACTTTCTTAATTTTTTATACCCCGACGTTACTTTAAAGTACCATTAAAATAACTTGTTTTAAAATTAATTTAATACATCAATTAGTAGTAATACAGTTTAGAATGAGTTTTAGATACTTTACTTTATCTTTTCGCAAAAGTATTATTGTTTGCACAAAACAAAAATACATTTAAAAGGATGATTTCTTTTTCATTTGCATCTTTTCAGATTTCTAGACGCTGAAAGATTATGGGAGAAAAGTTTCAGTTAGGAAATATTTCTATATTTCTTTTGTAAGAGTGTCATATTTGCACAATTCGTAGTTCCTGTAAGATACTAAAAAAAGCCTTAAAATAGAAGATTTCAATGGAGATATAAGTATTGCACAAAATCGCTATAAATTCAAATTTTGTTAACTAATTTTAATTGGCAAAATACTTATAAAATTTATTTAATGATTGTGTAAATCATAATGCAGTTTAAAAAACTCACGAAAAATGCTTTAGAAAATGAAATTTTCAGGAATTCATAATTTGGGATATAAAGGGCTAAATGGGGATGTATATCTAACATTATTATAATATGATGCAAATATGAAATGCATATCAAAGTTTATCATAATATGATGCAAATATGACAGGGATATCTAACATTATTATAACATGATGTATAGGTTTATAATATGAAGCTCAATTACCATTAATCCTATTACATCGTATAGAATTTTCAGAAATTCTTTTTTTTAATCCACAAAATTCAGTTATTTCCGTACGTAAATTTAATATCAATGACTAGAATCATTTAAGTTCTGTGCCATCAGATTCAAAATTTAATAAACCTTTAATATTTACCATACACAATAAAAACAAATTTTATAAACCTTCGCATTTTCAGCTTCATTTAAGTTAATCGAAAGCTTGTCTATTCAGTTGGCTATAGCATACACGCAATTGTCCAGTTAGTTCATTTCTAGAATCCATCTCCATAAATGATGACGATCTCGGAGTCTGAACTTGCATATATCTTCAATGCAGCATGTTTTGAATGACAACCAGAGACAGCTGTTGTATAAATTCCGCAGAACATTTACATGAGATGCCATTATATGACAGGTTAAACAGTTTCGCTAGTTCAATAAAGGCTTTGCTCCCTTCTATTGACAAATATAAGCCGATTTACTAAAATATCATACTTATATTTGTCATATATATAATATATGACATATATATAATTTTAAATAATATATAACTTTAAATATATAATTTTAAATAAAGTATATCTGCTACAAAACATTATACATCATATTCAAAAAGAATTTTCCTAACCATATTTTGTAGAGTATATCTCATAATCTTCAAGGCTGTTATACAGATGGAATTAATTGTATAATGTAAAGACATGCTAGATTAATTTTTTAACATAATTATTCAATTGATAAATAAACATGTATTTTAATTTTGCAAATTAAATATACATATATTTTAAAATTTGGAAGAAAATTCCACATTTAAATAAGCCGAGAAATATATCGTAAAGTTTTAATTATCATTAGGAAAAAATTGAGATAGAAACTTATTTTTTTTTTAATTTCTAAGACTTCTCCATAGTGCCTAATGTTATAAATTACGGCTATTAATGTTGATTTGTTTGTCTTCTGGAAGCTGAAGATTGAGGTAACCCGCAGTATGGAGAAAATAAATGCTCGCAGTGTGGTTAAGTCCCTGCATTTGATAGGTTACAGTGTCAGGCAAATCCACAATGAAATGTTGCCTGTTTATGGAACTGATATCTCATCATATACCACTGTTATTAGATGGAATAGGAATTTATTTCCAACTAGACACATGTCCCTCAGAGACCATCTAAGATGTGGAAGACCATCACTCACCGACGATGCTGCCGCAGTGAAGAAAGTGGAGGACTTTGTCCAATCAGACCGAAGGGTAACCATCCAAATTATCATGAATGAGCCTCATCTTTATTCACGAAGAACTGCATATGTCAAAGGTCTCAACTCCCTGGGATCCAAGATTGCTGGCTCCTTTTCAAATACAAACTCGGCGTGACCTGTCTACGGAAATGTTGAATTTTTGGAGCAAGACGAATTCAATGACGGCCTACGAATGGTTAAGAAACGCTGGGAAAAATGTATTAACTCTGTATGATAACTATACACAAAAGTCTTAGAAAAAAGTTTCCATCTCAATTATTTCCTAGTGATTATTGAAACGTTACGGTACCCTTACATATATAAGCAACTTATATATATACAGTCGGCTCTCGTTGATTCGAAATCGGGTAAATCGAATCTTCGCTTAATTCGAACTAAACATGAAGTCCCGAAATTTTCAATGGCAGAATAACATTAAAACTTTTCATTTATTCGAACTCATTTTCTCTTGACTTCGTTTAATTCGAACTAACGAGAATTCCATTTTTTCATTTTTCCTTACTTTCTCACGGACTTCAGATCCTTGAAATAACTTTGTTTCTTTCATTTTTGTCAGAATTGTTCTGAACTAGTATAATAATTCCATGCATTTGAAATCCGTTTTCTTAGTGCACCCTGTCTGTCCATCAATGACACATTCGCCCTTTCTTCCATTGTGCTTTTCCTAATTCCTTCTGTAGCATTTGACCCAGTGACATTCCAAGAAATTCACTGAGTAGACATCTGTTAAAGATAGGGGAAACCTGTGTTATCACTACATTCTACTTTCACTCTGGGGATCGAATTTTTCAGTCAATGGTTTTACTTACAGCTAAATTGTTTTTTGAGAAAGTAAAAGATCTTGTTTCTTTAAAATATGGCTCCACGTGGAAGTTATAAATCGCTAACTCTAGAAGCCAAAGTGGAAATTATTAAAAAGGTAGGATGTGGCCAATCTAAGACAGAAATTGCTGCAGAATATGGAATAAAAAAGAATACGCCGTCCACTTACTTGAAAAATAAAGAATTCATCCTGAAATCATGGGAAAAGGAAAGATTTGCTAAAGGACGAAAACGTATGAGAACAGCAGCCCATGAGGATTTAGAGGAAGCTTTACTGTTATGGACAAAAGATGCATTGGCAAGAAATGTACCTTTGAGTGGCCCTATATTGGCAGCTAAAGCGAGAGAACTTGCACTACTCATGGGTATTAAAAATTTCAATTGCAGCGAAGGATGGCTGACACGTTTTAAGCAGCGAAATAACATCGTACACAAAACTGTGTGTGGTGAAAGTGGTGCTGTAGACCTCGCTGCTTGCAATGAATTCTGCGAAAAGCTACCGGAACTTATTTCTACTTATGCAATGAAAGACGTGTTTAATGCCGATGAAACAGGGTTGTTTTATAAACTTCTTCCTAATAAGACTTTAACATTTAAAGGTGAAACGTGCACAAGTGATAAACTTAGAAAAGCCAGGATAACTGTGATGGTAGGTGCCAATATGGATGGAAGTGAGAAGTTAAAACTGTTAGTTATTGGTAAATCAAGTAATCCACGTTGCTTCAAAGAAATTAAAACACTGCCTGTTGATTATGTGGCAAATGCCAAACCCTGGGGGACACGTGAGATCTGCATCAGTTGGTTAAAAGAATTGGATAAAAAATTTTCTCGTGAAAGCAGAAAAATTCTATTGCTGCTAGATAATGTGCAGTCATTGTAAACTACCAACACTGAGCTCTATAAAGATTGAATATTTACCCCCTAATACTACAGCACAACTGCAACCGATGGACCAAGGAATAATTCAAAATTTAAAAACTCATTACCGTAAAAGAGTTCTAGAACAAATTTTATTTTCGATTGACCTTAAAGAAAGCTACGACATAACATTACTCACGGCCATCAACGATTTATATGCCGCGTGGGACGCCGTACAACCTGAAACAATAGAAAAATGCTTTCCACATGCCAGATTTATCCATCCATCTAAAAAGAGTGGTGCAAATGACGAAAACGACAGACCTTTTGAAGAAATAGAATTTCCAAACTTTTCTGAAAAGTTCCAATGCGATATTACGTTCGCAGAGTATGTAGCAGCCGACAATAGTTTAGAAGTATCTGGACCCTTAACTGTGGAAGAAATTGTTGAAACAATTCACGAAAAATGCAATGAGGAGATGGAATCGGATTCTGGTGATTCTGCTACTATGTCCCAAGTGCTTTCCTTACCCACAGAAAACTCAATTGCACAATCAATTGAGGCCCCACCAGTGGCCGAGAGGTTCTGCTCTCGAAGCTGGTAGACGGGAGGTGCTGGGTTCGATCCCAATCGCGCCCGTCGGCCTAATCGTTCGGAGTTTTCGTGGTTTTCTTCGAGCCGTGGATCTTCCATGCGTTAATACGGATTAGGTTCCCTTAGAAAGACCCCCACGGAGGGCACTCCCCCCGGGCCTATATCCCTCGTGTAGATAATTGGCCGTCAAAAATCAACCCAACCCCAATCAATTGAGTGTTTGCGTACATTTATCCTGATGCAGCCGTCATCAGACATAGAACTTAACTGTTTGTTACAAATAGAAAAACTGGATAAAAGGTCAAAAATAAATAGGACTAACCAAACAACAATTGATAATTTTTTTCATAGAGATGATAAATAAGTGTAAATAATTTCTTAAATGTTCATCTAATTTCAGGTAAGAAAATTATAGTACAATTAAAATGTAATTTTAAATGCCGTTGTTCTATAGCGTATTATTAATTTTTATGTTTTATTTATATTATTTTAATATTATTAATTATTTTATGTATTTATATCTTTTAATTTAATATTAAGTCATTCTAACGATAACATCCGAAATAAAAAAAAAAAAAAAAATACTATAACATTAATTCCTTTGTAATAGTACCCCTTTAAACATGTTTCCTCTCATACTTTCCAGAATTCGAACTCTGGATAATTCGAACATTTCTTGTGGTCCCGACGAGTTCGAATTAACGAGAGCCGACTGTATATATAGATAAGTTGCTTTTTATTCCATCACAAAAGTTAATCAAGTTTGGAAAAATCCTTCATCAAGCAAAGTTTTTGGAACAATTTACAACAATATGATAATCATTCTTACGAAATCTTCATCTATTGTTACGAAGCAAATAAAGATTTGTAAATTAACCTGCGGTTCTCAGTCGAATTTAAAATATTGTGAAACAAGTTGCAAACAGTTCTAATTCAAAGAACTCAATTTATTTAATATTAGTGAAGAAGTGTAGGTCAAAAAATATAAATCAAAACTGAAAATTTACTCTTTAAGTATGTTTTATGACACATTATTGAAAGTTACGACAATACTACGGAACGAATGTTGCAAACAAAATTGAGCCGAGTGAGAAAAGATACATTTTACATAGTGAAACAGACATTGATAATTTGTAAATTAGAAATGAACATTAACATATTGACAGCACTAATATGTATTTACAATAGCGCTGGTTACTGCCTGCCGCAGATTACGACCAACTACAAGCAAACAGGAATCATTTTCATTGTTTTCGAAATTTATATTGTGTAAATATTTTGTTTTCATGTTAACCATTTCAACATTCCGAGTAGTAAAATAAGTAAAAATTCAATATCCTATATATATGGCGATTGCATTGACGCCCTAAATCAAGAAAACGAGAATCAGAAATAATGATGTTACTTTGACACAATCGTGGTAAAATATACAAGCTTTATAAAGCGAATGTTCGTTTCTTGCACGTGTAGCAGAAAAATATAAGATTTTCCTCACAATTCGGAAAAAAAAATCCACCAAATTATCTGCCATTTAGTGAAATTCTATTTCGTATATATTTTCATCGTAAAATAACATTTTCATTAAAATAATTACATTTAAAATGTGAGAATGACGCCATTTTCAAGATGCTTTTAGTCACGACGCGACGTCTGCCATGATGTTTTGTTTGAAAATAGAAAAATCTGACTTAAAAAAAAAAAAAAAAAAAAAAAAATTGCTGTGCTTCATTTCTAATGTAATATAAATTGTAGAAGACGTTACTACAGCATCTAAAGTAATAAAGCTATTTAGCTATATGTTATATCTATAAAACGTAGCTTTCATGCAGAAATAGAAACGGACACAAAACATAGCAACTGTTTGTTTAGAGTCACCTTGTCATCACAATGAAAGCGCCTCATAAAAATTGAAGTTATACGCAGGCGATTATTTATAACTTTCCAAATGATCCGGCGGCTTTCCCCGTGGGCGTGATAGTTACCTTAAATGAAACTCAAATTTGTATAATTTTGTACCTTTAGCTCCATTTTGTCGAAATTTAAATTTTTAAACAAAAAAAAATCGTTAAAAAATATTGAATTGAAAGTATATTCTTTCCTGCGTAACTTGGTTTTTTGTGTCTATGTACAATTTTGAAATATGGCGGGAAAATGAGGGAAAAGCAGAGGTTTTCCGGTATTTTAAATGATTTTTAAAAATAGCTTTCGAAATTTTTAGAATTTAAAAACATGTTTTAGTAGCCTATGTAAAAAAATCGTGAAAATATTGTTATTTATTAGTAAAAGGGCTGGTAAGAAGGATTTTATATTCACTTACCTGCCGATTCTCCACCAACCTTTAACTCGCGGTTCAACTCCCAGTTGAGAAACCTTAGGTTAGCAAATCTAACTGCCGGTTAATATTTAGAATTCGTCGTTAACTTCAGAAGTGAGATTATTCGACCTTGGGCTATTGAACCACGAGTCGAAAAGTATACAGCTGATTGGCTAAAGGAATAATATGACGCACTAATAATGTTGATGAGTTTTATCCTCACATAGGACAAGTTTTCAAAAATGAGTACTGAAAGTGCATACTTGTGTTTAATTTTTATATAAATGAATGTTACAAATAAATTTCGAATTACTATTGGGATTTCATGGTTTTATTCTTTCACAAAATTAAGCTAAAAAGTTCGAAACACTAATACAGTTATAAGATGTTCTATTTTACAAAATATTGTGGTGCAGTAAAAGTATTTTTAAAAAGTTACTTGATACATAAATGCATATTTTTTAACATACATATTTAATGAATATTTTTTCTAGAAAAGTAAATAATGGCTAGGTTTATTTACTTATTTATTTTGCAGCATATTAAATATAAAAACATTTTCATATATTTATCCTAATATATATTTTTTATTTAACAAAAATAATTGATTACATATTCAATTAAAATATCTTGTTAAAATTAGCCTTTATCCCTTATAAAGCATTTTTTTATTATTTTATGTGAAGATTATTATAACAGATATTTATTATTATTATTATTATTTCTTGTGTAATACTTTTAGTACACGTTCTAAAAATTTCTAGCGAAATGCAAAATTTTTCAAGAAATCCGCTGAAAAATGTTTCTTTCAAACAAAATAATTATTTTAAACTTAAGAAGAATATAGTTCAAATTAATTAATATGGCATATTATAATTCAGCGGATTATTATTTAGTTATTATAAACGAATGACCATATATACGTAATAACAGAAAATTCCTGCTTGTTCCATGCTTTAAACAAATATGAAGAGGCCGAAACTGAAATATAAGAAAAATTGTTTTTCTTTTTTGATTATTATATTAAAAATAAATAAATAAATAAAAAGATTTGAATCATATAGCACAAAAGTTTTTATCTAAGAATTTTGTTTTTCTATTCGCATTCGGAAGATGGCACCACCAAATGCAAAAATTACTCTTTAGAAATTAAGCTTTGAAAACTGTAGGCTAAGTCACAAATTAATATAATATTGAGTTTATTCAGTTATAATATTAAAAAAAAAATCCCCAAAAGTAAAAGCAATACATTCTTTCATATTAACCTCTTTTACAATTGGCATTTCGTTTAATTATTGAATTACAAAACAGCTTTGTCTAAAAAAAAAGCATCGACGTTCAATTTAAAAAGACCGTCATCTTTGCTTCGAGTGCACATGCGCGGTCGAACAACTTCTGTACCGTAGGTAGGTTGGGTAACTCAACTTTAGTTTCGATTTATTCTGGGGTTTCGGAAAGTTGAGTTAACGGAGAATTGGAGTTCAGCTTCAATAGAGAGTTAAGTGCTTAACTCGCGGTTCAGATTGACGGAGAATTACGGGGTTAGTATATTTCAGTAGTTTCAAAAAGTTCTTTTTCAAAGTCTTTGATATTTTCAACGGTAATAAATATTACTGTTGTGCAGCTCATAATAAAAATTCGTGAAAAATATTGATATCTAGTTCAAAAAGAAATGTATTTCTATTCCTTTTTTTATTTTTGTTTTAGCATCGATTCCGTTAGCATAACAAAATTAATAGTTCTTACAATCCGAATTCTTTGAAATTGTATTAGGTTATAAGTATAACCGTATCCGTGCGCTCTTTAAAATTTCAAGAAATAAAAAGTATTCCATAGGGAAAACTTGAGCCAAAAGAGATCGGAAACGCATTGAAAAATTCAGATTTTTAGTGATTTCGTCGAAAGGTTCACACATTTTATTTTGTAAAAATATTTCAACCCGTCCGAACGTTTAGAAATGTTTGTAGGTGATGTAAATCTGGTCTATTGAGATATTCTAAAAAGATTGTGTTAAAATAAGGACGTTTAGATACATTTAGAGTAGAAAATATATCGTCTCCATGAGGCGCGAAGTGCGTTCGCTACTGTATTTCAAAGGGTTAAAATTCATATTTTTATAAACCGATTACACACCATTGATTAGAAGCAGGTTTTAGCTTTGAGAACATATATTTGGTTTGCCGTTACCTTTAAAATTGCATCCTAGAGGAACGTTGCCCTAAGGGAGAAACACGTGTTTCCGAAAATTGATACATTTTGATTTTTTTTTTTTTTTTTTTTTTTTTTTTTAAGGGTTGACTGCGAAATTTTTTCGATAAGATTGCGGCATTTAAGGTGAAAGAATACAACATTTTGGAATACGTATTTCAATTTTGACTGTACTGTACCGACTGGTTTAATCAATAAAGTTAAATCAAAACTATAAAAGACAAAGATGTCTGAACGGTCGCTTCTTCATTACGATGTTGGCTTCCAACCGATGCGTAAATGGTTTTCTGTGCATGTGCAACTGCTTTTCAGAGGTCGCAATGAAAAAGGTGAATGAGATTTAATTGCCGTTTTTAATTAATATCTCTATTAATTAACAAAATTTTAAAATTCTGAGTCTCAGGTCCATGAGCAGACGCCTTAGACTACAATCACAAAAATATTCTGCATCGTACGTACTGTAGATTTCGCTCGCCATTGGTGACAGATATAGCTTAACTTTCTTTTTTTTTTTTTTTTTTTTTTTTTTTTTTTTTTTTTTTTTTTTTTTTGGAAATATTATTTTTCTGTTAAATATTTATCTTGAAATTGAATTATCTACATTATAGTACATCTTTTAACTATAAATACATTTAAATGAATGCCTCTCGCCATTTTCACGCATTTTTAGTATATCACTTTAAGCTTTTTAAACAAAAATTGCGCTTTTTCAGCTCAGAATTTATATTAATTTCGGGAGCGAAAACATAGCCAGTGGATCTGAATTTTTATTAGATTATAAAAATTCAGACAATGTGCATGCGTTATCACTTTTGTTTAATTCATGCGCATTTGTTACAGTATCGCAACAGGAAAGAAAAACTGCATTGGTAAAAACAAGAACAGGAATAAAGAATAGTCTGGAAATCTAAATTATCCAGGGATTTTTCTAAAACGTGTGTAAGGAAGATGGGGACCATGTGAACAGTTTTCATAAATATAGCTTTTTCCCATAACAGGATTAATTTCTATAAACAAAAAATACTCAATATAGTAAACAGAACTTTCTTTTACACATGGAATTTTTTTTAAATCACCTCTATAGTTCTTCTTATATTTTGAATAGCTTTATAAATTCAAATAATTGTTCACATGTGCCCCATCAGTGGGGTAGTTGTGAACACACGTGGGGAAAATGTGAACACAAGGAAAAAATATCCTTTGACATGCTTTTTATTCTGTTATTCATTTGTCATCGTAATCATTAGTTATGTAAGCTGAAAGCGATAGAGAAATATACATATAATTTTCTAGTTTCTGTGTGATTTGTTTAAGCAAAAGATTATAAAATGAAAATATATTTTGGGGTGGTGGAGGCTTATAAGATTCATATTGTATTGTTGAAAAAAAAATAAAAAAATAAAGAAGCAATTTTAAAAAAGAAATTAAAACTTTTAAATTTTGCTTAGGGGTTTTTGTTTGAGGAAAAGTTTAGGGAGGGGGCATTTACATGCTATTTATCGGAAATCTGCGAAGTACGGAAATCTCTCACTCCTGCATTTGTCATATTTACTTGTACATTATAGATAAAGAAGGAATTTTTAATCAGTTTAAAAAAATCTCGACTATCCCCCCCCCCCTAACGTATTTTGCTTTTGAAAAAAAGGGGCGGGGTGTACAGTCGGGATTTTACTGTAGTTATCAGTTTAAAAATTCTACTTTCTTAAAATATTACTCATATCTATCTCATTCAAAGCATCATATGCGTAACAGTTTTAGAGATGTAAGTAAGCCATCATTGCAAGTTTAGAACAAATGTAATAGAAAAAATTGCAAAGTTGTTCAAGGTAATATTTTTGTATAAACTATGCATAAAAAATATTGTTGTAAACCATTTAGTAAAATGATACATAACACTTATTGCATTTTAAAAAACATTAAATTTATTTAAAGTACAATTGAACGTAAACGAGCTTGCTGCTCTTTATCTATTTGCTGAAAGATGTGTTTGATGAAGTTTCAATACAAAATCAACATTGTGTGAGGAAAATATCTTCTATTTCAGGAAACTTATAGATAATGCAACTGACATTATTTCTCATTAAGTTAACTGAAAGGAACAGAATCACAGAATGATTATTGGGACACTTATGTACTGTTCATATCTGCCCCAACTAGCCTTTTCACAAGTGCCCCATATTGATGCTTCTGTTAAATTGATTTCTCGATTTTAGAAGAAAAATAACTTTATAAAAAATATTTTTTAGTATTCATAGTATATGTTAAAACACTCAAATTCAAATAAATGAATAAATAAATAAAGTTTTTCGCTTATCAACTTGGAATAAATATTTTACTTTTGAGATCTAAAAACAGTGTTTTGGCTTCAAAGGGCAAGCAAATTGTCAAAGAGTTTCAACATTTTTTTTTACCATGTGTCTACAGGTGGCTATCATCTTTAGTATTTTTTTCAAACAAAAAAACTTATAATAACTACTGATAAATTGCGATGTTCACATGTGCCCTCATCTCCGCTATATCTCTTTTTGTTCGAACACCCACACCCACAACCACACACAGAGAGGTTTATTTATAGATAGAGATTACTTAATGTGAAAATCTGGGACCAGCAAATGAATTTTAACGTTATCATTATTGTATATATCTCCTATAGTTTTTGTTCAATGCTCAAGGACACGATTTTTGTCAGGTTTATTTTTTATACGATCCATTACTATGATAGCTATGACTGTGCTGAATAAGTACTACATATGCTGAACAACATGACTGTGCTGAATAATCTTCGGTAGAATACGGAACATTTTAGATGTAGATTTAGGAAAGGTACCATCGGAGTGGGCTCATAAGAGCTTCTATCACTTAACTAATTATTACAATTTTTCAAATACCGGTAAGAGAAAAAAATGTATGTAAATAAACAAGATTGTTCTACCTGAAAGAAAACAGTAATGTGGAAGCATTGCAAACATACCCGACTCAAAGAATTCATATTTGCAAAGCTTTGATGAAATAGCATTGGATTAGAAAAATAAATCAATACTAAAAATTTATTATTAAAACGTACTTTTAGAGACAATTTTCAACATTACCATAATATTATTACGCAATCTGCATCTGCGATATTATAAAAAATATTATATACAAACAAGCTAACTGTCTTTGAAAAATTAATATTACAAAAATTGTTCACATGAATCGCGCTGAAAAAATTAAGTTCATTCAACTTACTGAAAAAGCACGAAAAGTAAAAAAAATAAATAAATAAAGATTAAAAATCCGTTTATCAAGCACACACTGTAAAAAAAATCCGATCACGTTTCCTATAGGAGATTGAAAAATAGTTGACCTTAACGGGACGGAAAATTTTCCGACCCAGCTCGGAATAAAATCCATAAAAAAGGAAATAGTAACATGGTATATTTCGGATTTTATTCCAAGGTGGGTCGGAAAATTTTCCTTCCCGAGAAGAGGAAACTTGGTCGGATTTTTTTTCTTTTTTTTTTTTTTTACAGTGTAATTCAATCAGCATTTTTCACTATTATGATAACGCAATTGTGAATTCATTATCTGTCGATATGGCGAAAAAAACTGCAAATAAAGAAGTTGTTTTCATTTCAAATAATCAACAAGAATGAAGCACTTCTCACAAGTTTCACTCAAATACATAATTAAATGTTTGACATTTACTGAAAAAACATATGATTAGAAAAACAAAATCAAAATTAAAATGGTTTTCATCAAAAATACAATATGCAATGCGTGTCAACATTATATTAATTTTATTACGAAAACTTTATTTGCCGGTATGAGAAAAATGTATTTATTGTAAATGAATAAACTTGTTTTCTTTCAAAAAATTCATACTGCTAAAGCTCTGCACATAGAACCTGCTAAATCAATTCAATTTATTCCGCGATTACTGAAGAAGGATGGCACATAGAAAAAAGTTTGTATAGAAAATATATAATGTAAATATTTAATAAGCAGACAAAAAACTGTCACCTCAATCAATAAACTTGCAAGCAACTAGCTGAACAAATTCAAATTTACAAAAACTTTAATGAATAACACCACTTCTACTCGCTGAAATTTAAGGCCATTTTTGGAACGTTTTTTGAAGAAAGGCCAAGTGTTTATAAAAATCTATTTAAACAACTTTTTATACCTATATTAAATTAGAACATTTGTTTTAGATTATATCTTAAAAAATGTTGACTTGACTGTGATCTCCCGAAGCGGTCAAGCGGTGGGCATGATACTCTTGTAGAACACTGAAAGAAAGGAAAAGTTTTTTAGTCCAGACTCTAATGCAATATTAAGCCGTTTAATAATAATAATAATAATAATAATAATAATAATAATAATAATAACAATATTTAATAAAATGCACAGATTAAAATTAAAATGTAAGGCTTCAACTAAATATTTTTAGCTTACGATTACCCAGCAAAGCGAGATATGAATATTTCGAAAACAACTTAAGTATCTGCTGTTGTAAATACCAAACATATCTGTAATGCTGACGTCAATCTGCGAATGGGAACACTTTGAAATTTGAAATGTAATTTCGGTTTTGCAATTTTCGATACATAAAAAATTTAAACTTCTAAGGATCGCACATTTAAATTTTTACAGCGTAGTACAGGGGGGGTGGGGGGGGGATGTACTTTTAAATACAATTTATTTGAAAGCAGTATATTAGAGGTCTGCACGGGCCGAAATTTCCAGGTCCGGGCCCGGCCCGACTCATTGAAAAAAAAATTCGGCCCGGCCCGGCCCGATAAAAAAATTAAAAGTTCGGCCCGAGCCCGGCCCGGCCCGGCCCGCTAAAAATCTTAAAAGTTCGGCCCGAGCCCGGCCCGGCCCGAAAAAAAGTTAAAATATCGGCCAAGCCCGGCCCGGCCCGGAAAAAGCTAAAATCTCGGCCCGAGAAAAAAAAAACCCGGCCCGAGTGAATTTTTTACAAAACATTAATTTTTACGTCGATTTGGTTAAAAATTTGTCTCGTACGAGGTAGCTCTGACCAAAAATATTTATCTTAACTTTTTTTTCTCATGTTTATAATCAAAATATAAAAAAATATAAAAAAAAAATAATATAAAAAAAAAAAAAAAAAAAACGATCGTTTTCGTCAGATAAAACTAAACATCTTGACACAAATGCGTCTAAAAAACACAAATTACGGTAATTTTTACTCACCGGTTCTCAGATTAGAATCTAAAGTTAAGAGTGCGGCTGTTCCCATTCAAAGATATTGTTGATAATTGTGGCTTCAAGTTTTAAGTTAAAATTATTTTTAAATGATCAAATTAAAATATATTTTTTTTTAAATGGTGAATGCAGATATGAGATGTGCGTATGTAAATTTTGAGAAGGTAAAAAGGATGTTCGGTTTATATTTCATGGAGGAAAAAATTCTGTGATCGTGTGAAAGTGGAATAAATGTTACAGTTTTCATTCCGGAATATCAAGCATAAGAGACTTAATTGATAACTTCATTATAAAAACTGCTCTTTATTATATTTTACTGATTACATATACGATTAAAGTTTAATTTTAAGAATTTGGACGAGTAATTTTAGGTTAAAATAATGTTTGTTTGAGAGTTAGATTACCCAATATAAGATGTATTTTTTTATTGTAACTAATTTTATAGGTTTACTATAAATCAATGAAACAGTTACTTCCTCAACATTTCTTTCGTCGAAATTCGACGGGTCCCACCTCGTATCTGTAAAAAATATGAGATGCGATTAATTTTCATAGCGATCAGATTTGACTGATTGAAAATATCGAAGCTCTAGTACCACCGACATTGAAAATTCCGCTGTAAGAAATATAAGCTTTAAGTTTCGTTTTTGGTTAGCACGCTCGTGCACGCTTTATATATAGATTTAAAAAAAATAACTACAGAATTTGATATCGATTTTTAACTACTAAAATATGATTTCTGTATCTATAAGGTGTATTTTAAGAGCAAAAAAGTCGAATTTTTGAAGTAGTTAAAGTAACTTTTTAAGGTATTGCTGAATTCTTAAAGGCAGCTTAAAATATTGTTGAAATCTTAACAAAATTCCCAATTTATTTCACCGACTTTCCATTAACGCTACCAATACCTTTGCATTGGCAAGAAAATTCCATGTGAAAATATTTGGAATAATCGGAATAATCGGAATATTCTGTATTATTTAGATTATTAGATTTATGCATAGGGTAACTTGGGGTGAGATGCCGAGTTGTACACAATTCCGTGTCATGTGGTTCTCCTATGGCGAAGCCACTGTAGGGAAACGGCACTCAGTTGTGAGGGAAAGGGTTCCCTACTAATATCTACTTATAATAAGATCTGAGTGCTGGGGACCGTCAGAACGATGCCGGTAAACCACTCTGGTCTGCAAATCGACCGTAGCTAAACGCCATGTTAGGCTTAATGAAAAACATATCTTAACATATGACAGCTAAATGATAATTTTTTCTACTTGAAATCATATCTGTTCAGCATATTTTCACATAAAACTTGTGTATCATATCCATTTATAATGTATTAAGCTCTAAATTAAAATTAAGCTATTAGAAATCAAATCTAAACAAACGATACTGTTGCCACTCAGATTCAAATTCCAGCAAATCAAGAAACAAATGAATGACTCTTTGACGATTCGTTAAAAAAAATACGGCTAACATCTGATTCTGCTTTAAATATATTTTTTAAAGCATATTAAAGCCTTTAAGTATTTTGAAATCCGTTTTTCATTATTGTTTACATTTATAAGCAGCAATTTTATTTACGACTGTTTACCTTTACAAGCAGTCAGTTTGCGACATACATATGAAATATTACGTAATTTATTGAATAAATACTTAAAAAAGTATTATCAATGTTTTCAACAAATATTAATAGTTTTAATGATTAAATTTAATGATTATTCATCATTATTCATATGAATCATTCATATGAATATTGATTCATATCAATGATTCATATATTTCACTCTTCTGTAGTGGCAACAGTGAAACGCTGTTTCTTTAGGGGGATAAACGTGCTGATATTTCGCCACTACTCGCTTTGATCTGTCAATAGTTATTTTTGAATGTTTTAAAACAGTTTTTTTAATTTTTATTATGGACTTTCCGAATGCATCGCTTTCGGAAAGAAGGCGTCAATTGACCAGGAAAAGAATTGCGCGATCGCGGTAATCAACGGATTTCTCACTTTGCCTGATAAACTCAGCTGAGTTTACACCGAACAGAATTAAACACCCATAGGCACAATTTTTTGTTTATTTTTTATCTAAACTATGCATATTTTAAGTTCATGTTCATAAAGTGTTTATCACAAACAGGAACGTTTCATTATAATAAAGATTAAAAAAGGAAAATTACATTTTTTAAAAATTTTACTAAATTTTTGTACCGTTAAAAAACATAGCTTTATGTATGTGTATTACTTTGAATGATGCACATAATGGTGTTTTAGTTTTGGCCAAATATATGAATCAAATTTTAAAGTTTCATCTAAAATTAAAAAATAAACATCTGATTTTTTAAAGAAATGCCGTATGTTTTTTGTTTTATTTTTAAGTTTCTTATTTCACCTATGCTGCATTTTTTAAGCTGAATTTAATATATTTCTGTGAATTATTTTTTGCTGTTTGAAAAATGCAACAGCTTTTTTTTTTTTTTTTTTTTTTTTCAACTATGCATATATTTTTAAAAGCATTTACAGACATGCCACTTTCCAGCGAAAACATGGAATTCCACTTTTTCGGCTTAATTTATCATCCCTGGGATTGATGCAAATCAGTATTAAAATTTGTTGACATTTTTAGGACGAGAGGGGGTGGGTGGGGGTGGTAGCAGAATTTGACAAAATAAAAATGACAAACAGCGGCAAATTGAGTTTATTTCTAATCCTTTCCCATGACCTACTGTGCATTTAGTCCATGTATAGAAACAAACAGCATAAAAAAAAAACAGCCAGGAGCTTGCAACTATCATCTGTCTGCTTTCCCTGAAGGATTGCAAAAATCATCAAAATATCGTAGAAAAATGGTGGTTTCGTCAAACGAATATGAATTTCGTCAAACGAATATGAATTTCGTCAAAGGATCGCAGAGAAAAACACAATTTTTCCCAAAGGGTCCTTTAGAATGCATGTTTCGTCTAAGGATCATGGAATATGTGAATGTCGCCAAATAATCATGGAAAAAACATGAATTTCATCAGATGACTGCAGAAAAAATGCATTATTTCATCAAAGTATCGAGAAAAACGTGAATTTCGTCAAATAATCACAGAAAAAATATGATTTTCATTAGAGATCACAGAGAAAACGAGAATTTCATCGAAAGGTTGCAAAAGTGCAAGTTTCAACATAAGATCCTAAAAAAAAATGTAAATTTTGAAATCGGGGGATCTTGAAGCTTATTGGTTCAACAGTATCAAGTGAATCGTTAGTCAGCTAAATTTTCTGTTACGTAACTAATTTGCTGCATACATTCGGATGCACCTGTGCTTCTGTCAACGTAGTTTGATTGTAAAGTAAGTCTCGCTTATTCTGCTGTATATTTCTTTTTGTTTTTTATTAGGATTTTTGCATTAGCTGTTTAAAATGCACCCTTTATTGGCCAATATATCGATTTTTACATTTTTTACCATTTTAGAGGCGGACGATTCAGCGGCTGCGAAAACATTCGAGTCTGAAAACATCGAGGGTGTATTACCAAACATCCATCAAAATTTAAATTTAATTCAGTTAGAAGAGAAGTACCATACCTTGACGATGTTTCTGACCCTGACTAGGATCCCTTTTTCTAAACATTAAATTATTGATTGTTTTTTTAATTTTAACTGATTGTTTGTTTTTTGTGTAAATATTTTAATTTTTTTTTTGTATGAAACTCCCCCTTTTTTTTATGAATCACCGTCTCATTTATTGGTATTTCTTTATATTTATGCTTTTACTTTTATTTTATGTTTAATAAATTTTTTGGCAGTTGTGAGCGAGATTTTACCTGCATTCGTAACAAATTTTTCAAGATGGCAGAAAAACTTCGTTTTTAAATCTTTATGTTACTTATAAATCCATGTTTTTACATCATTTTCAATTTTTTTTTGCAAATCATTGATTTATAAATAACATAAAGATTTAAAAATTGTGTTTTTCCATCACCTTGAAAAGATTTTTGGCACAATTTTTTTCGCCAAGCGGCAAAGGATGTGGAACTCTTCCCTGAATTTTGTCAAAGAAACATGAGAGGTGTAATTCGTCAAAAAGACGCAGAAAAAATTTTAATTTTGCAACAAATCCCGATAAAAACACTCATTTCATGAAAGGATTGTGGAAAAACAGTCATTTTGACAAAAGGCTGCGAAAAAAACATGAATTTCATCAAAGATGTGCAGAAAAAACGAGAATTTCACCATAAACATTAAATTATTGATTTTTTTTTTTTGTTTGTAAATTTTAACTGATTGTTTGTTTTTTGTGTAAGTATTTTTAACTTTTTATATATATATATTTTTTTGTATGAAGCCCCTTTTTTCTGAATCGCTGTCTCATTTATTGGTATTTATTTATATTTATCTTTTTATTTTATATTTAATAAGTTTTTTGGTAGTTGTGAGCGAGATTTTACCGGCATTCGTAACAAATTTTTCAAGATGGCAGAAAAATTTCGTTTTTAAATCTTTATGTTATTTATAAATCCATCTTTTTCCATCATTTTCTATTTTTTGGGCAAAATCATTGATTTATAAATAACAAAGATTTAAAAATGATGTTTTTCCGCCATCTTGAAAAGATTTTGAACAATTTTTTTTTTTTTTTTTTTTTTTTTTTTTGCCAAGTGGCACTCTTCCCTGAATTTTGTCAAAGAGACGCGAGAGGTGTAATTCGTCAAAAGGGCGCAGAAAAAAGCGAATTTTTCAACAAATCCCGTTAAAGACACTCATTTCGTCAAAAGGCTGCGAAAAAAAACACGAATTTCATCAAAGATGTGCAGAAAAAATGAGAATTTTGCCATAGGGTTGTTGGAAAAAGCTCTTTTTTTCCCCGCATGAGGTGGTTCATATTTTCTTCATTTGAAGGTTGACTTTTACAAAACAATTTTTTGTATGCTTTTGAGGACCTGCCACTATCTGAATAATCATGCATATCAATCACCTGTTTAATTGAGTCTGACTTAATGTTGTAAACTTCAAATAACACTTTCCCGTCATTTTTGACTCGGCCACATGCTAGTTTTAAATATCGTTTGCGTTCTTTTTTATAAATTTTAATTGCTGCATTTTTATTTCTATTTCATCCGAACACTTCTGGTAAACGTCCAAAATCTTTTATGCGACTTCTTTATTTACCTATATAAGTCATAGTTTAAACACCAGAGAAATAAATCTGATGTTTTTAGGTATTACTGGTACCTGGCATTTCTGCAAAGTGTAAATGGGGGTCTTGTTCCCTCTCCTTCACGTCGGTGGAGATTACCTGCGTCTTTTCCAATACTTTGGGGTGAAAGACACAATTTTCTGGGAGTAAGAGGCTGATTACTTTTCGTTGGGGGGGGGTAAGATGGTGGGTTTTTTTCATTGCGGTAAAATGCCTCGTTGGTTCTTCATTGTTTTAAATTACATTTGAGTATTAACTGAGGTGTCAACAATTTTAATCAGGCTATTTAAATCAATAATTAAATCGTGAATTTAATCAACTGGTTAAAAAAAAATCATTGATTAAGTAATACATTTTCGAAAATAATGATACATTTTCTAATGCACATTGATTTATGGTGAACATAATTTAGACGGTTTCTATATGTATTTTGTATTTTAAATAATTGCTTAAAAATTATTTATTTTAAGCATTGTAAAATATATGATGCAAAATGCACTATTAATTTGTTAATAAAAATGTAAATATCTGTTGTATATAATATGGTTTTAGATTTAGATAAAAAGGGGTCTCGGCCCCTACGAGGTACGCTCGCTAACCCCCGTCCAGACACCGCAGATTCTAAAAACACATTAATTTGATCTGCTTTAAAAATATTACGGAAAATTAAATCGTAATTAAAAAACAAATTTCGATCTCCTGTAATCGGGTTTCTATTCATTTCCTTTTGACTGGGAATTTTAATGCCAAATCAAGTGCTGTCGAAACAATTATCGTGTGTTACCGTGATTGATTAAATGAGATCAATCCAACAATTCAAAATCAGTTTGTATGAAGTGGCTAAGTAAACAATTTTATAAAGAAGCTATAAGAAAATTGCTTTAAATAAGCCATTTTAATTGCATAGTTTTAAAAATCACGTAACTTGCACCAAAGTTTTGTTTCTCTTTTTGATATTCATATAAAAATATTTTTTTGTATGAATAAGACAACAGCAGTCGCAAATTTTCAGGTGTTTTACGTCTTTCTAAAAAGGAATTGTTTACGAAGAAGTCAAACGCTACACTGAAGGAAAAAAATTCTCCTTCATTTAGAATAAATATGTAGTCAATTTCTGAATCACTAAACAAAAAATATAAATTTCCGAGCTATGCGAATAGGGTAGAGAACTAAGCTGAATAGGCGAATTGATCTATAATTTCTAGTCTCGTGTTTTCTAAGTGTCGAAATGCTAATGAACCGTTTCAGTAAGGAGGAATTATCACTGATGTCTGGAATGATATCATAAACTAAAATTATAGATACTGAAACTAACCTCTTGTGTTCGCATCTTTTTGCAGAGATTTTTAAATAATTTTGATCACGAGAATATAAGAAAATGCTCTTGAATTCAAGTAGGAGACACAAGATCTCTGCAGCAATGGGGACAGTAATTTATAGTGATGGCAGGGAACTATTTTCTCTAGAGCCAAAATTTAGATTCTAGATGCAATAACCATATTTCTTTCTCAGCGTATAACGTGAGAATCTTCAGCAGACAATGATATGAACGACGATTAAATTTCCTGCCAAGATTCAGAAGATGAGGTTTTTTTTTGTAAGCGAATGAGAATGAGTTTTCAGAGTATCTAGAAGAGTTCAGTAGAACCTCTCAAAAATGTGACTGGATAAAGCTTATTCAGAGAAGCTGTTGGTTACATGAGAGTTACTCAATGTTCCTAAACATATGAGCAGTTTGTGACACATCTCAGAATATACTGAAAAGATCAGAGGGACATACGAAATACATCAACAAAAAAAGCTGGACTCTCATGCAGTTTATCGTAGTGGCTTTACCGTTGTTAAACTAAAATAGGCATGCTTAAGAACCATATATCTTTTAAATGTTAAGTAGAAGATAAGACTTTTTCTTAATATTAGTTTCTTTTTTATTAAACTACCAAAGTTTGTTACAATTATATTTTTGTAATTTGCTATTATTAAGTAAGTTAACAACTGTAGTAAAGTAAACATCCTCTAATCCGGTATCCTAAGGTTCGGTATGCTTTATAATCCGGCACGACATTCGGAAAAAATAGTATTTATTGTCCAATCACTCCTGTTGTTTATAATAATCTGATGGATCTTCAGAAATCGCGAATCTATGAAAAACTTATTCACCCCGCCGACGAGAAAGAAAGTAAAAACAAAACATTTCTGTGGATAATTTGCAATCAAATTGCTGAACGAAAAAAAAATGTCATCAGAATAAAATACTTTTTCCATTTGAGAAAAGGATGATCAACTTGAAACGGAAATTAATATGCGCCATTAAATAAAACATAATGAATGTATGAATGTGCGAATGTACTTGAATCATTACATTCAAATATTATTTTTATTTCTACGAAGGATAAACAAAATAATTTAATTGGATTTTAGTGGAATTGAGCTGAATTGAGTACATAAAAATTTACACCAATCGCAAAACATCGGGTCCACATCATACAAAATGATTTCCTAAAAAACATGAGAGAAGTCTACTACAAAATAAACTGACACTTGAGATTTGTAGAAGTTGGCTTCTACGAGTTGGCCTGCTATGTAGGCGGCATACAGTGCACGTTTTCATTTTACAATCATGTCCAAATATTGTACTTTACATTACTGAATATATCTTTTAATTCTGTTCAAGGTGTTTAAAAATAAAAAAAACATGCTTTACTCAATATTGCTCATTCTCTGCTTAATTCACTGCATTCATTCTGTATTCCGGAAAATTTCGTAATCCGGCATGTTTCAAGTACGAAATGTGCCGGATTAAAGGTTGTTTACTATGTGTCTAAAATATTTTAGTTGCTTTCATTCGTCCCATTATGTTTTACACTTCTTCACAAAAATTATTGTTTATATTGAAACTCCAGAAGGTATCTTACCCCTAGATAGTTGGCCATCTTACACCAACCCAATCTTGGGGTAAGATGAGATATCTAGGCGTTTACAAAACAAAATTTTCGATGCTTTCTATCATACCTGCAAAATGAAATAAGGATTTAAATCATACATAAAAGTATAAACTTTAACAAGAAATTAATGAATAGCAACTGAAATCAACAGCCGATTAAAAAAATCACTGCCGGCCCGGCCTACAGGCGAAGGTAGATTTCAAAGTTAAGTATATTAATTGCTCCAACAAAAACTAAATCATGATTAGATATAAATCTATTTTAACAGTATTATCTGGCCGCTTTTGACGAGTTTTTATTTCATTTTTACATAATAGCTGGTTTTATCAGAATCATGTTAAGGCGGTATTAAAATAAAATACTTTTCCATGCTCAACAACTCGAAATTTTCTGGCACATTTTCAGATTCATTTTTAATAGAAAAAATACGAAACTTGCTGACGTGATATTTGAAAAGATTTATAAGCGGTATATGTTCTTGTTTTTCTTTCAATTAATTGAAACTTGATTAATAAACAATTATTTTCTCAGTAGGGCAATATTTTTTCTTTCTAACACAATCGCTTCGGTAATTTGTGTTCAAAATGCCCACTTTGACATCATTTTTTAAACATATTCTGCCTCTATAAAAAAAACGATCATTACGGTACATTATATAGTTTCTAATGAAGAGAATCTATCAATTGGATGCGTTTGAGAGCAAAAATGAATTTAAAAATGAGTCAGAAAATAAGCAGTTTGGATTTGAATACACCCTTAATAAGATGATTTTTTTCTTCAACCGGTATGTATTTTTAACTTGTTTTTGCTGTAAGAATTGGTCCTATCAAAAACTTGTCTATATAAATGTTGTAGACAATATTAAGAAGATATATGATAAATTCATGGGGATTTTATATCTTGTGAATTGGCGGAGTTATGGAAATTTTTCTTCTTCACCCCCCTTTTTTTGTTTTCGTTTTTAATTTTTTTTTCGGTACGAATTGGTCCTATCAAAAACTTGTGAACATAAAAGTTGTAGATAATATTAAGGATATGTATAATAAAATTAACTGAATTTGATATCTTGAGAATTGACGAAGTTATGAATTTTTTTTCTCCCAAAAACCCTATTTTTTGCGCCTCTTGAGCCCATTTTTAACTTTATCAAAAATATGTGATGCATAAATTATTGGCCCTCTTTTTAGGAGTAAAAACTTTAAACTGATTTGATATGTACAAAATTTAAGAAGTTATGGGGTTTTTTCTATTTTCACAAAACCCCTCCCTATTTACAGCCCCTTGGCCCGATTTTGCCCATTAACGAACTTGACCGAGATTTTATGCCCCTTGATTTTATGTATCAGTTTGGAAGAGATTTACGCAGAATTGTGGAAGTTACCGTGTCCAGAATAAAGTTATATATATAGATAGATACATAGATAGATAGATAGATAGATAGATAAAGTTTTTTACTGAGGTGGTTTTGGGTTCTAGGATTCATGATCGGTGTAGATCTGCAAAACATTTTCAGAAATTCCAACATAGGGACGACGCCAATAGGTAGGATTTCATACGAAATCTACCTAAAAAAATTAACTCAAAAAAAGTCCTTCCGGCCAGTGCCGGGAGGAAGAGGTAGCTTTCACATTCCTTATTTTAAAAAAGCCAACTTATATTATTCAAACACACGAAGCTGAATTTAGTGGAAACCGAATATAGGAGATTCAATACTAACTTTTATCAATACTAAATCATTATGAATGAGAATTTCGCGAAGTTAGTCAGCTATTTCCAAGCTGCTTTTATTTAAAGTAACTTATATTTGGCTGAGATGTTGATGTATACTATCCACATGCCTTTTTACATGGAAATAGGCGAATACGTGTGTTATCGCGTGACAAATACAAGATCGTTTCAAAATGTTAGCCATACTAGAAATTCAAAGTGCTATAATTCAACCATTTTTTAAGATATAAACAAAAGAACAAATTTTCAGAAACAAAATCTGCTCCGAAATCTTTGTATCAAGGCCAAACACATAAAAAAATCTTTTTCATTTTCCAATTTTTTAATACCTCATTTTAAATTTTAAATTTAATTTTTTTAAATGGCCACCCTTTTGAAACAAGATGGCGAATGAAGATGGCCAACGAACTCGGTCGAGACAATGGTATGTACTATGTACAGACCAAGTAACATCCAAATCGGTTCATAAATACGCTTGTTATCGCGTGACAAATATCAGGTCGTTTTAAAATGTCAGCCACAATAGAAATTCAAAATGCTATAACTCAGCCATTTTTTAAGATATAGACAAAACAAAAACTGCTCCCGAATCTTTGTATCAAGGTCAAATACATAAGAAAAAAATATTTTTTCAATTTTAAATTTTTTGGTACCCCATTTCAAATTTAAATTTTTCTTAAAAATTTAAATGGCTGCCATTTTTAAACAAGATGGCGGATGAAGCTGGCCAACGAACTCGGTTGAGACATTGGTATGTACTATGTACAAACGAAGTTACATCCAAATCGGTTCATAAATACGCCTTTTATCGCGTGACAAAATTCAGGACGTTTCAAAATGTCAGCCACGCTAGAAATTCAAAATGCTATAACTCAGCCATTTTTTAAGATATAGAAGAAACAAAAACTGCTCCAGAATCTTTGTACAAAGATCAAATACATAAGAAAAAAATATTTTTCCATTTTCAATTCTTTCTTACCACATTTCAAATTTAAAAAGTCCTTCCGGCCAGTGCCGGGAGGAAGAGGTAGCTTTCATAATCCTTATTTAAAAAAAGCCAACTTATGTCATGCAAACACACGAAGCTCAATTTAGTGGAAACCGAATATAGGAGATTCAATACTAATTTTTATCAATATAATGATTGAGAATTTCGCGAAATTAGTCAGCTTTATCCAAGCTGCTTTTCTTTAAAGTAACTTATATTTGGCTGCCAAATTCGGCAATTTCTTAAAGTGCCTGTCATTTTAAGACAACATGGTGGATGAGGATAAGCAGTGAACTTGGTCGAGACCTTAGTAATTGCTGTGCACATGCTCACTCACATTGGAATCGGTTAATATATAGGAGTGCTGTCGCATGCAAAAAAATCAGATTTTTCAAAATGTCACCCACAATAGAAATTGAAACTACTATATCTGAGCCATTTTTTAAGGTAAAGACAAACAAAAAATGCTCCTGAATCCTTATATCAAGATCAAATACTTAAGAAAGAAACCTTTTTCAATTTCTAATTTTTTTGCACCTCACTTTAAATATATATATATTTTTTAATTTAATGGCCGCCATTTTGAAACAAGATGGCTTATGAATCTGGCCAGCGAACTTGGTCGAGGTGTTGATGTATACTATCCACATGCCTTCTTACATCCAAATAGGCGAATACGTGTGTTATCGCGTGACAAATACAAGATCGTTTCAAAATGTTAGCCATGCTAGAAATTCAAAGTGCTATAAATCAACCATTTTTTTAAGATATCAACAAAAGAACAAATTTTCAGAAACAAAAACTGCTCCGGAATCTTTGTATCAAGGCCAAACACATAAAAAAAATCTTTTTCATTTTCCAATTTTTTAATACCTCATTTTGAATTTTAAATTTAATTTTTTTTAAATGGCAACCCTTTTGAAACAAGATGGCGAATGAAGCTGGCCAACGAACTCGGTCGAGACATTGGTATGTACTATGTACAGACCAAGTTACATCCAAATAGGCTCATAAATACGCCTGTTATCGCGTGACAAAAATCAGGTCGTTTTAAAATGTCAGCCACAAGAGAAATTCAAAATGCTATTACTCAGCCATTTTTTTTTAGATATAGACGAAAGAAAAACTGTTCCGGAATCTTTGTATTAAGGTCAAACACATACAAAAAAAATCTTTTTCATTTTCCAATTTTTTGGTATCTCATTTAAATTTTTTAATTTTTTAATTTTTTTAAATGGCCGCCATTTTGAAGCAAGATGGCGGATGAAGCTGGCCAACGAACTCGGTCGAGATATTTGTATGTACTATGTACACACCAAGGTACATCCAAGTCGGTTCATAAATACGCCTGTTAACACGTGAGAAAAATCAGGACGTTTCAAAATGTCAGCCACGCTAGAAATTCAAAATGCTATAACTCAGCCATTTCTTAAGATATAGACGAAACAAAAACTGCTCCCGAATCTTTTTATCAAGGTCAAACACATAAGAAGAAAATATTTTTTCAATATTCAATTTTTGGTACCACATTTCAAATTTAAATTTTTCTTAAAAATTTAAATGGCCGCCATTTTTAAACAAGATGGCGGGTGAAGCTGGCCAACGAACCCGGTCGAGACATTGGTATGTACTATGTATAAACGAAGTTACATCCAAATCGGTTCATAAATACGCCTTTTATCGCGTGACAAAATTCAGGACGTTTCAAAATGTCAGCCACGCTAGAAATTCAAAATGCTATAACTCAGCCATTTTTTAAGATATAGTCGAAACAAAAACTGCTCCGAAATCTTTGTATAAAGGTCAAATACATAAGAAAAAAATATTTTTCCATTTTCAATTTTTTGGTACCACATTTCAAATTTTAAATTTTAAAAAAAATTTTAAATGGCCGCCATTTTGAAACAAAATGGCGGATGAAGCTGGCCAACGAACTCGGTCAAGAGATTGGTATATACTATGTACACACCGAATTACATCCAAATCGGTTCATAAATACGCCTTTTATCGCGTGACAAAATTCAGGACGTTTCAAAATGTCAGCCACGCTAGAAATTCAAAATGCTATAACTCAGCCATTTTTTAAGATATAGACGAAACAAAAACTGCTCCGGAATCTTTGTATAAAGGTCAAATACATAAGAAAAAAATATTTTTCCATTTTTAATTTTTTGGTACCACATTTCAAATTTTAATTTATTTTAAAAATTTTAAATGGCCGCCATTTTGAAACAAAATGGCGGATGAAGCTGGCCAACGAACTCGGTCGAGACATTGGTATGTACTATGTACACACCGAATTACATCGAAATCGGTTCATAATTACGGGAGTTACAGTGTGACATAGGTCAGATATATATATATATATATATATATATATATATATATATATATATCAATTTTGAACGGAGGGTGGTTTCGGGGTCTGGGGGTCATGATCGATGAAAATATACCAAAATTTTTTGAAATCGCTTTCCTCCGAACGGCTGCAATAGGTAGCTTTTTTGTAAAGAAAGCTACCTAATTAAAAAAAAAAAATTTAAATGGCCGCCATTTTGAAACAAAATGGCGGATGAAGCTGGCCAACGAACTCGGTCGAGACATTGGTATGTACTATGTACATACCGAATTACATCCAAATCGGTTCATAAATTCGAGAATTACAGTATGACAAAGGCCATATATATATATATATATATATATATATATATATATATGGATATATATATATATGGATATATATATATATATATATATATGGATATATATATATATATATATATATATATCAACTTTTGAACGGAGGGTGGTTTCGGGGTCTGGGGGTCATGGTCGATGAAAATATACCAAAATTTTTTGAAATCGCTTTCCTCCGAACGGCTGCAATAGGTAGCTTTTTGTAATGAAAGCTACTTAAAACGACGGCATCTTCATCCAATCTACACTATATGTTACGTGGAATTTATGATGAGATTTACCTAAATTTTCCGAAGTCGACAACTTTTGAGTGAATTTGAAAATTGAATTTAAAGTTAACCTTTAAAAGTACATGAAGTGAATGAAAAAGATTATAATCATTTTCAGAATTTAAAAGATTACAGTCAATTCCAATTTTTTGAATTATCATGAAAGCATCAATGCAAAAAGAAAATATTACGATTTGAAATGTGTTTTTTCCAGCAATACGTGTTCGAAAAATAACAGTATATATGTATAATTGTTTGAATGGAAAAAAATGCAATATTAAAGCTACTACTTCTTTTAGCAATAATAAAAATGTATATCACTTATTTTAAATGTATATTTCACATAAATAGGAATGCAATAAAAAAGAAATTTTAAAAATAACAAATTGACAGATTTTCCGAAATCAATGAAATTAAATTGTTTGTAAAAGAATTTGAAATTAATATATTATGTTTTCAAACGCATTTTATTATACTTCTTTCTTTAATTATAAAACAAGGAACTGCGATAAATACGAAGCTTTTATGGGATTTCTTTTAAATTAAAAAAAAGATATTTGCGTTATATAAAAGTTAATATTATTAACTCCCTAGTATGTTCATTAAATAAGGAATTTAAATTGCACGTTGATCCCCAACGTATATTAAATAAGTCAAATATTCGCTTAAGCTTGATTAATTTCATTAATTAAGTTAACCAAATATTTCATTAAGGAATTTTCTTTATCACATTGTAGGTAGAAAAATTTATTAAAACATCTTCTTTGAAAAAAAAGCATGGTTATATTTTTTATTAGCTTCCTACAGAAATATATTTAATTAATTAAATTTGTAATGAAATATAATAGACATTTATTATTGCACTCCATATTCTAGTTCTTATATTATATACATACAGTCGTCCCCACTTAATTGGGTAACGGATAATCGAATAACCCGCATATACGAATAAAATTCGCCAGAACCAAAATCCGTCTTATAGGAATAAAGTTAAATTTCCCCCACTTTATTAAATATTGTTTACTTGCCGCCCCCGGTTATTCGAATAAAGCCTGAATAATCTTTCTTATCGAACATGCGTACTTAACCGAAAAATACCAGATTTTTTTTTCTAAAAATGAAATTATTGTTTTCCTACAAAAATACGTGTTCATTTTCCCTCTACGGCATACTTTGGATAAAGGCATGGTGATCCCTCTTTTCTTTTCTGGAACTGGAAATGATCAGTTCACTTCGGACACTAAGCTGTTGCAATCGATTTCTGAGAACTGATTAATATTAAACTACAATATCTGCCTCCCAATACAACATTCAAATTTCAGCCACTAAATCAAGGCATAATTAGATCATTCAAAGCCCTTTACAGAAGACAAATATGAAAAATCTTTTGCACCATTTGGATGATATCGAATCCTTTTCTGGCATTCATAAGAAAATAAACCTTTTAACAGCCATGCACTTTTCTAAAAAGAGACTGTAAACATCAGTGAAAATTGATTCAGAAAAGGGAAATTTGTGAAATTGGAAAATCTCGAAAGTGAAATACGGGGAAATGAAACCGTGATTTATGATTTTGAGGGCAGCAGAATTCAGGATTTCGAGGAATTTCAGACAGTAGATTTCGGAGAGCTAAAATTTATTCAGACGGAGCTTGTGCAATTTATTGAAATGGATGAAAATGAGACGACAGAAGACGATGAAGAAATGACCACATCTTCCTCGCAAGAAAAAGATAATAAGAGTGATATGAGACAATCGAGCCACCCCCTTCTCTGAAAGAAGTAAATACATTCTATGCTGTAATTCGCCGACACTTTTAAGGCTTGTGAAGGTGCCTATAATATACTTTATAAATTCATTAAAAGGAGACTGTATATATATTTATAATCAAAGTATTCATCCAGTAATATAATTACTGTTTAATGTTTGGATGTCAATATAGAAATTTAAAATATCCCTGCCGTCTCGGCCTGCAGGGGCAGATAGATTTCGAAGTTCAGTACTAATTTCACCAAAACCTAAATCAAGATTAGGGAAAAACCCACTTTAAGAATTTTATCTGGCCCCTTTTGACGAGTTTTTAATTTTTTCTTTTATATATAAGGGCTGGTATAATCAGAATCATATTAAGGCAGTAGTCAAAAATATATTTTTCCATCCTCAACAACTCCAAATTTTCTGACACATTTTCAGATACATTTTTAAAAGGAAAAATATGAAACTTGCTGACGTGATTTTATAAAAGATTTATGAGCGCCCAATGTTTTTATTTTTAGTTCAATCTTGATTTATAAACAATTATTTTCTCATTACGACCATATTTTTTTTTTTTTTGTTTTGTTTTGTTTCCAACGCAATCGCTTCGAGAAATTCGGTTCAAAATGCCCACTTTGACATCATTTTTAAAATTACATTCTGCCTTTATCAAAAAATCGACCATTACGGCACATTATATAGTTTCTGAATAAGAGAACCGACCAATTGAATGCGTTTGAAAGTAAAAATGAATTTAAAAATTAGTCAGAATATAAGCAGTTTGCATTTGAGTATAATCTTAATACAATATTTTTCACCTCAACCTCTATGTACTTTTAATTTATTTTTTTTCTGTAAGTATTGGTCCTATCAAAAGCTTGCCAACTTAAAAGTTGTAGATAATATTAAGAAGATATATAATAAATTCAAATCCACCCCCCCCTTTTTTTGTTTTCGTTTTTATTTTTCTTTTCGGGTAGAATTGGTTCTATCAAAAACTCGTCAGTATAAAAGTTGTAGGTAATATTAAGACAATTTATAATAAATTTAATTGAATTAGATACCTTGAGAATTGACTAAGTTATGAATTTTTTTCTCCCAAACCCCTATTTTTTTCGTCCCTTTCGCCCATTTTTAGTTTTATCAAATACCTGTCATACATAAATTTTGGTCCATTTTTTAGAAGTGATACTAACTTTAAACTGATATGACTATCTGTATTATAAGTAAGACGTTATGGGGTTTTTTAGTTTTTCACAAAACCCCTCCCTATTTCCAACCCCTTGCTCCGATTTTGCCCATTATCGAACTTGACCAAGATTTTATGCCCCTTCATTTTATGTATCTGTTTGGAAAAATTTGTGCAGAATTATGGAAGTTATCGTATCCATAAAAAAGTGATTGATATATATATATATATATATATAGCCATAATATAATTACAAATCATCCTCTATTTCCAATTACAATAATTAATTCAACAAATGAATAAATTTAGCAGCAAATTATAACTGTAACATTATACAAAATACAGATGGAGCCCTATACAAGGAATACTTATTAAGCAAAATCCACTAATTAACGAGCACATTGCATACGATTCATCCATATTAACATATGAAAAACCACCAAATTTTGAAATAAAAAATCATTAAAGACATATGAAAAAAAAAAAACAAAAAAAAAAAAAAAACAGCTAAATAATGTTGAACACTTAAAAGACATATTGTAAACAAATAATATATCAACATGAAGGATGGACCCGGAAGATTATATAGCATTTCACTTCATAGTGTTGCCATCTGTTGTAAATAATGCAAATACCTTATATAACTGTATAAAAATTATATTGAACCTTAAAACACAAAAAGAACATACTAAAAAAGCTTATCTAAATATCGATAATAATCACTTATCTATATTAGAATGTTTATAATTTTAAGTTTGGAGCTGTCTGGATAAAATTGATTCAATAAAAATAATTCAATGTATTTTTTTTTCTGAAACTGAAACTATTGTTTTAAATAAATAACTTGCTAAAAATTAGCCTGCACACATTTTTAGGGTTGTCATTATTTTTTAAACTCTGTCTTTAGGTTTTAGATTTTTTACCACACTTCTTCTAAAATTATACAGAAAATCACTTCAGATGCAGCCACAGATTTCTTTTTCAAGTTTTTTCTCATGCAGAAGTATGCTAGAGAAATAATGTCTAAAATTCTTTGGCAGGAAATTTATTGTAAAATTTAAATCAGCACTTAAATATCAATTTCAACCATTGTAGCTTTATAGGTAGTCTCACCGTCCGCAAGGTTTATTCCTGCACTTTTCGAGGTAAATTATTATTTTTAAAAAATTTAATCCAATGTAAATAACTGTTTCTAAAAATGAATGAACATTTTGGCCACCACTTAGTCTTATTATTATCTGCCTAAAGTAGGTGGTAATTTTCCTTGCTATTCCATCCTTACCGTCCCTTTTTCTACATTTCGCCCCTTTTTTCCTATACCATCCCCTTTTTCTACATTTCTGTCCCTTCCTTAACACCCCTATAAGACAATGTTATACGACAATTTTGTACTAAAAATACTACATTGTCATTATTTCTTATTTGAATGTCCTGTGGGTACTATGCAAATGCATTATAAGTAAAAATTTAGAAGAAAATAAAAAGTTATAGTGTAAAATGGTAAGGAAAATTAAACTCGCAAGTTTAACTTAAACCTCAGTTAAATTTTTTTTTTCGCTGCTGACCATTTTTTCTTTATTTTGAATCATTAATGCATTCGTCTATCAGATTGAAATATTATTTTAGCAAGATTAATTTCGCAGATTTTTTCCCCAAAAGTCAAAAGATTGTGAGAATTCCCCATATATATATATATATATATATATATATATATATATATATATATATTAAATCAACATTTACGTATAAATTATCCAGACAACACCGCCCTCCTCAATAGTTTAACATCTACCCACCCAGCCATCCTATTTAATTTTTTTATATATTTATTTTTTATTTTTATTTATTTTTTGTTTATTTTTATTTTTTATACATTTTTTATAATTTTTTTTTACGCAAAATGTTAATAGTAACATACAAGAAACCACCCCACTAAACATTGTTTACATCATTAATTAATTGTGGATTAAAGAATATATGAATTTCTTAGGAAAGCCATTATTTAACGCATCAAAAATTAATTGTTTAATGTTTTTATTTATAACATGTGATGAACATAAACTTTTGATTCTATATAAATGATTAATTAAAAAAGTCCTTCCGGCCAGTGCCGGGAGGAAGAGGTAGCTTTCATATTCCTTATTTAAAAAAAGCCAACTTATATTATTCAAACACACGAAGCTCAATTTAGTGGAAACCGAATGTAGGAGATTCAATACCAATTTTTATCAATACTAAATCATTATGAATGAGAATTTCGCGAAATTAGTCAGCTTTATCCAAGCTGCTTTTAATTAAAGTAACTTATATTTGGCTGCCAAATTTGCCGATTTCTTAAAGTGCCTGCCATTTTAAGACAACATGGTGGATGAGGCTAACCAGTGAACTTGGTCGAGACCTTAGTAATTGCTGTGCACATGCTCACTCACATCGGAATCGGTTGATATATACGAGTGCTGTCGCAGGCAAAAAATCAGATTTTTCAAAATGTCACCCACGTTAGGAATTGAAACTACTATATCTGAGCCATTTTTTAAGATAAAGGCAAACAAAAAATGCTCCTGAATCCTTATATCAAGGTCAAATACTTAAGAAAGAAACCTTTTTCAATTTCTAATTTTTTTGCACCTCACTTTAAATATAATTTTTTTTAATTTAATGGCCGCCATTTTGAAACAAGATGGCTGATGAAGCTGGCCAGCGAACTTGGTCGAGATATTGATGTATACTACCCACATGCCTTCTTCCATCGAAATAGGCGAATACGTGTGGTATCGCGTGACAAATACAAGATCGTTTCAAAGTGTTAGCCATGATAGAAATTCAAAGTGCTATAATTCAACCACTTTTTAAGACATAAACAAAAGAACAAATTTTCAGAAACAAAAACTGCTCCGAATCTTTGTATAAAGGCCAAACACATAAAAAAAATCTTTTTCATTTTCCAATTTTTTAATACCTCATTTTAAATTTTAAAATACATTAAAAAAAAAATCGCAACCTTTTTGAAACAAGATGGCGAATGAAGCTGGCCAACGAACTCGGTCGAGATATTGGTATGCACTATGTACAGACCAAGTAATATCCAAATCGGTTCATAAATACGCCTGTTATCGAAAGACAAAAATCAGGTCGTTTTAAAATGTCAGCCACAATAGAAATTCAAAATATTATAACTCAGCCATTTTTTTAGATATAGACGAAACAAAACCTGTTCCGGAATCTTTGTATTAAGGTCAAACACATACGAAAAAATCTTTTTCATTTTCCAAATTTTTAGCATCTCATTTTAAATTTTAATTTTTTTAAATTTTTTTAAATGGCCGCCATTTTGAAACAAGATGGCTGATGAAGCTGGCCAACGAACTCGGTTGAGTTATTTGCATGTACTACGTACACACCAAGGTACATCCAAATCGGTTCATAAATACGTCTGTTATCACGTGGCAAAAATCAGGGCGTTTCAAAATGTCAGCCACGCTAGAAATTCAAAATGCTATAACTCAGCCATTTTTTAAGATATAAACGAAACAAAAACTGCTCCCGAATCTTTTTATCAAGGTCAAACACATAAGAAAAAAATATTTTTTCAATTTTCAATTTTTTGGTATCACATTTCCAATTTAAATTTTTCTTAAAATTTTAAATGGCCGCCATTTTTAAACAAAATGGCGGATGAAGCTGGCCAACGAACTCGGTCGAAACATTGGTCTGTACTATGTATAAACGAAGTTACATCCAAATCGGTTCATAAATACGCCTTTTATGGCGTGACAAAATTCAGGACGTTTCAAAATGTCAGCTTCGCTAGAAATTCAAAATGCTATAACTCAGCCATTTTTTAAGATATAGACGAAACAAAAACTGCTACGGAGTCTTTGTATAAAGGTCAAATACATAAGAAAAAAATATTTTTCCATTTTCAATTTTTTGGTACCACATTTCAAATTTTAAATTTTTTAAAAAATTTTAAATGGCCGCCATTTTGAAACAAAATGGCGGATGAAGCTGGCCAACGAACTCGGTCGAGACATTGGTATGTACTATGTACACACTGATTTACATCCAAATCGGTTCATAAATACGAGAGTTACAGTATGACATAGGTCAGATATATATATATATATATATATATATATTGATATATATATATATATATATATATATTGATATATATATATATATATATATATATATATATATATATATCAATTTTGAACGGAGGGTGGTTTCGGGGTCTGGGGGTCATGATCGATGAAAATATACCAAAATTTTTTGAAATCGCTTTCCTCCGAACGGCTGCAATATGTAGCTTTTTTGTAAAGAAAGCTACCTAATATTACGGTAAACTGAAACATGTAGACGGATTTAAAATGAGTAAATGTGTTAACTTTGAATTGAAAGTCTTTACGTTTGTCATAAAGAACAGTAATAGTTTTGTTCCATTATAATTTTTAGATCTAAAAAGTAAATGCTATTATTTGTTAATAAGTTTTCTGTCAATTCTAAATTAAGTTGGATAATCATCTGGAAATTGAGTAATATTTGATTGCTTAGTGTCAATCAAAATTATTTCATTAATATATCGATACAGTAGTATATTATCATCACTGAAATTATGTTAATATTGTTATAAATATAAATCAGACATTAAACTGGATGTAGATCCGCCTTGTGGGATTCCTTTTTTTGTAGATAAATAATATTATCTTGTAAGATATAATTATTGTAAATTATAAAATTAGTTAGAGTGCGAAAAGATTTTAAATCTACATATGAAGGAAGAGTTAATTTATTTTTATATGTTTTAAATAGTGTATTAATTATATTATGCAGGTCTTTAAGATTTATATTATTAAAAAGATCTTTGAAATCATATGTACGAATATTTTAAACACATTTAATGTCTTTAAGTACATTAACTAATTGATAACTGTTTTTTATACAATGTTTATTATCAATTTCTGTTATTAGATTATAAATTTGACTGAGAATTTTTTAATAATATATTGTTTCAATTTTATTATATGTATTACATCCAATTGTAACTGTTCTGAATTTAAGTGGTGTCGTATGAAATTTAGGAATGAGTACTAAATATAGATATTTAAAGTTAGTAGGAGTAAAATTTAGTAGTTTATAATAAGCACTAATCTTATGATTGTTAACAATAATGTCATCATTAGTTTTTTGGAAAGACTTATATGATGAAATACAAGATGTAAGAAGATGGTGATAATAAGATTTGCATATGATTGCATAATTATTAGGGGATTTGTCAATATATATGATTACATAGTCCTTTTGAATATTTTTAACTTGTTGGAAAATGTGTTTGGTATTGACATTAACAAGATTTGATACATTTGCCTGAAGAGCAACAGTTAACTTTTCCATAACCAGTATTTTCCACTGATTAAAATACGCAATAGGTTCATTGTAATAAATAGATATTTTATATAAAAATAAATCAATATCATATGTAAATTGCTTTAGAATTGAATTTAAATTAAGTTTGGATGGATGTCTATATTTAGTACCATATCCCATTAATTTTCTTAATATAAAATCATTTACAATATTAAGGTTACCAGTGATTATATGACCATGATCTTTATTAATGTATTGCTTTAGTGACGGGTCGTTACATTTACAAGGGAAAGTACTTGTAGCAGATGTATTTTTTTTGAAAAAGAATTATAATTAAAAATCTTTCTTCCTAAAGGAATTGGATATTTAAATGTTCAAGATATTTGAATATTGTTAATAGGAAATTTACAGTGTTTATCATTTATAACAGAATTAATATTAATTTTATTGTATATTTGATTTGTATAAGTAATTAGCATTTGTGTATTTGTATTTTTAAGTTTAGGGGTTTTTTGTAAATTAATGTTAAATCGATTGATTCTAGTCAAAGTAAGATCAAAAAATATATCTGAGAAATGTACCGAGAAAGTTTTACTAAGAAAAATATTTAAATATTTTGCAATCTTTTTCTTTTTTATTGAAAAGATATATTTACGAAATAAAATCCATTTGTAATCAATTAAATATTTATTATGAAGGTTATTTAAGTGTTTAATTATATTATTTTTAGAAATATTAATCGATGAAGGAAATCTACCTCGTTTGTTACGTGTTGTTCTGTGATTTAAATTATGATTGAGTGTAGCATAAATTGGATTATAATCAGTTATCTTATTAATGAATAAAAAAACTTTAATATTCCGATTGAATACTTCAGTATTTAGTCCGTATGGATAAACTGTATTATAAAATTGCATGAATAAAGTCTCCAAAAATAAACGTTCTGATATATATATATATTTTTAATATTGATGTTGTTGTATTTTTAAAATTATATTTGTGGAAATGGTGAATTTCAGCAGTAGATTGTTTATTCTTATGCTTATTTTTAATCGAATCTGAGCGATGTTGGTTAATACGTTTATGTAGTGGACCAGATGTTTGTCCAATATGCTGCATATTACATATATTACATTTTATACTATATACTACATTAAATGCTTTACAAAATGAAGATAAACACGGATCCGAAACAATTTGTGATTGTGAGTCATAGGGACATGTCTTGCATCTCTTATCCAAAAATTTTCGAAATAATAGTGGTGGTGCAGGCGAATAGAATAGGTGACTGGATGTCGGTCCAGGAACATCCCTATTAATATTCCTGTACCGAGCAGTACACTGTGAAGACGCAAAGCGTATTTTGTCAGGAACGAAATACACACACACACATATATATATATATAGATAGATAGATAAAGTTTTTTACTGGGGGTAGTTTTGTGTTCTAAAGGTCATGATCGGTGTAGATCTGCAATTTTTTTTTCTCCAAAATTCCAACATAGGAGAGATCCCGAAATCTACCTAAAATGTAAACTGATAACTAGAGTATATACTGAAATATATAACTGCAACTATGAAGAAATAAAGATTTTATATTTAAACTCTAATATTCAAGCTAATTTTTTTTACAAATAATTGTTGAATTGTAAAAAAAAAAAAAAAAAAAAAAAAAAAAAAAAAAAAAAAAAAAAAAAAAAAAAATGAAACGTTAAATTTAGATGCATTGTTTTAACTAACAGGCATATTATTATGTATCATAATTTTTTACGCAAGCGTTATCCAGTATCCTTTTTGAACAACTTACTCCATGCTTTTCTGATTAAGAAATGTTATTGAAGTCATTTTTTTTTTCAATTTACTGGTTTTTTTATCCGTTAGGAATTAAGAAGACATGCTATATTGATTTTTGATCTTTCACTTGAGAGTGACTGAATTTTATAAGTTTCTTTAAAGATTGTGACACATGTGCGGAGTGTACTCACTGTCAAACATGTGTAATCTATCTTAGGTGTCACAAGTCAGCAGTCTGTCTCTATATTTCATTATTCATTTATTTATTTGAAAGTTTCTAGTTCATTTTGTTGAGTCTGTATTTCATGTTTAAGTTAGCCTTTCTATATTCATGTTCTTCATGTTTCATTTTTTCTTATGATTAACAGTTTATTTTGTTTTATTTCTAAACTTAAATTTTAGTTTTCATTTAATTAGTACACAATTATTATATATATATATATACGTACTTTATCTTTCTCTCTCTCTCTAAATATATATATTAAGGCTAACGATATATTGATAAAACCTATAATAACGGTATCACATGCACATTGTGATAATGCGATCGTAGAAGTGCTGCATAACCGCATACCGCGAATGTAGAACTTCTATATTAATCTCGATAATTGTAACACTAATACTGCAATATTAAATCTCAGTTCTACGTATACGATTTTTGTGGTTACTAACGATACAAATATCTTTTGGCCTAAACGGTTTTCGAAAAGGACAAAGGAAGAAAACACCATGTTATCCGACTGGCGATAAATTTCTTACATACTTCCTTTCTGTTTTGAACGCTGACACCGCACTGTATTAATGATATACTATGAACTGAGCTTTTACTACAGACAACATGGAATTTATTACATTATGGTGTTTGCATTTTTACGATAATGAAAAATATAGATTTCTTTTATTTTAGAACGTGGGGTAGTACATAGATTTAAAATAAAAGCATTTCTCCCTCCCCCTGTTGCTGCCTGGATGGTGCAAAATCAGTCTTCGGGATATATCGGACCCTAGAAAATAAAATTTCGTGGGATCGTAAATAAGCGAAAATCGGCACAAATAAAGGGATTCTTAGTAAAAAAAAAAAAACTTCCCTGTACCTCGAAGGTGGGTTATAATCAATTCATACTTCGGTAACAATTAGACCCTTTAACATAAACTTTTTATGCATAGCGATTACTTTAGGATAGGTAAGGAAAAAGGGGTGATCTTTAAAAAGTTTAAATCCTTCCCCTCATGTGTTGAAAAACGATAAATAGGGATCAGTCACGAATTAGGAAAAGAGTTTTTGGAATGGTGAATGTTAGAACATAGACACGTTCAAACGGATTCTCAATTAAAATTTTCACTCTTGCCATGTGGTGAGAAAGGTGCAAAACCATACGTCGAGACTTGGCAGGCCCGTCAAAATGGAATTTGGTGGTTTGATACATTTTTTTTCTCTTAGACATGAGTTACATTTTCAAAAGGAAACCATTTGCTCTCTCACCCATGAAGTAAAAGGACAAAAACTTCCATTCTATCAAGCCTTTACACAATAATTTTCCCTAGACTTTTTTAATACAATTATCCTATAAAAACATGTATAAAAATCACCTATAAATAGATTAAGTAAAATAATGCTAAAAAGTGATAAAATATCTTTATTAAGATTGACGATCGTTTCGTCGCACCAACGGCGACATTTTCAAAATCATTTATGATAGAAACTATTTTCACAAAATTTAAAAACAATAAACATAGTAAACAATGTCACGAGACATGATGCATAATGAAAAATATTACAAACCTAAAATTAAATTAAAATTAAATTAGCTATTTGTGAGCGTGGATTAATTTTCATATAATTTAACAAAACAATAACATGGTAAACAATGTGACGAGACAACATGCATAATGAAAAACATTGCAAAACATAAAATAAAAATAAAATTATCTTGGCTATTTGCGAGTGTGGATTAATTTTGACTATTGTTATTAAAATTACACAGCATCTCTTTCCAATTTTTAGGTAAATCAAGGGACACTGAATCATTGCAAATATTCTTGTTGCGTAAAAATATCGATATGAAAATACTCCTTAGTCGCAAAACCTTCTATGAAATTAAAAAAATATATAGTATGCAAGAAAATAGATCCAATAGAGTCAAACCAGTTATCAGGAGTATATGAAATACACTTCGCAAAAGAAGATGGAACAAAACAGTTTTATATAGGTATGACAAGTAGAAAACTTAAAACCAGAATCAAAGAACATATAGCAGACATCAAGTACAACAGAAGAACCACAGCTTTGGCCAGATTATGCAGCGAAGAACCGTTACAGATTGATTTTAAAAATAGCAAGTTAATTTATATATCAAGATTTTATTTTACATCCATAATCCGAGAATCAATAGAGATAATTTTACGCAACAAGAATATTTGGAATAATTCAGTGTCCCTTGATTTACCTAAAACCGATCGTCAATCTTAATAAAGATATTTTATCACTTTTTAGCAGTATTTTACTTAAACAATTATCCCAATTGGAATAATTATTTACAATTATTCCAATTGTTGCAATTTGAATAATTGTGTTAAAAGTAATCTAGCGTAATTAATTACCAGCGTTTTTCTGTTACTCCATTACCTGCGATTTATTCTGTTCATCTGATTCAGATATCATACCAGATGCTGTAGTCAATAAGGTTAGCTGAGTGAATTGGATCCACTAGATTCATCCGGGATAGCTCAGATGGTAGAGCATTGGCGGCTTCACCCAAGAAATCCCTGTTTCGAATCCTGGTTCGGACATTTTTTGTCCACTTGGAAATTTACATCTGACATGAATTTTCGTTTGATGAGGAATTTCCAAACATAGGCAATTTCCAAACATATTTTTTTTTTTTTTTTAATCAACCTTTTCTGTATTTATTAAATATCTATATTTACTATTTCAAAAAATATCTGTATTTTCTATTTTTTTTATATTTTCTATTTTTCATAAATTTCTCACGTGTTTTTCTACTGCTTAAAATTACAGTCTCGATGGACCACATATTGTAATAGAAGGTACGTTGATGGTTCTGGCAATAAATTTAATTAAAATAAATATTATTATTTTCTATTTAATTTTCTTTCTAGAATCTCTTTTTTATTCTGCCATTTAACGCAAATTCAAAATTTTATTGATTTTTTCACAAAATCGCTTTATTTAAAAATACTAAGAAATATTTCATACTACATTAATGTCACTTTATGATTTTTTAAAGAGGAAAAATTGTAATTATTTCAAATTACGCGTTAAAATTCAAAAGTTTAAGAACTCAAGAACTAATTGACCAATTTGGATGGTTTTTTACCATTTTTTTTTAAGAGAGGAAAAGAATGAGATAGGTTACGTAACGTGCGCTAAAAGGATTTGACTGGTGATTACGACTCAGTCTATGCAACAGAAAGCTGCGGATCTTCTCACTTTATGTTCGTTTGGAAATATTGTTTAAAAATACAAAAACAGAAAAATCGGGGTTTGTTTAAAAATACCAGCCGGAGCGAGCTTAGGCTTCTCAGATATCCGGTGCCGATACTAGGTTCTTTTGAAATAAAATGCATCTAAAATGTAAAGTATAGTTTGCCTGCAATCATGCTGCGGAAAACAGTGTGGCTTCAACCCTAAGTTTCTTTGTTCAGAGGATTGTTTAAAAAAACGGATCAGCATAGAGGTCAAAGCTTGCTAGAATATAATATTTAACAGAAAACTTAAATATACTTATTGTAACTTACATCTGTTATTCATCATCACAGCTTGTTGTATTTAATTTCTTAAAGAAGTCATTGAAAAACAGAAAATCCTATCGATTTCATTTTTAAATTATTGTACAAAGCAACAGAGACTGTATCTTATGAACTAAAGGCTATTTAGAAAAGGATTATATTAATATTGTATGGAAATGTCTTACTGTAACCAAAACTTTTGAAATCTCAGACGTTTAGTCACCTACGGTTGCATAACTCTTTAAGAAAGCGATAACGGATTCACTTGAATGCGACTTCGCCGTAGCAAATGCATCTCAAAATAGATCATTTATACGTAGTAATATTGTAAACAGTAGATTAAGAGCAAGCGACTACCGATATTTTTAATTACCAACATTTAGTATAAAAATATCATAATTCTCAAAATGGTGAAATTTGGAAAAAAAGTCATTTTTAGGGTTAATTTTTTAGTGTGTCATAATTCATAAAAAATAGTTAATTATTAAAAATGATACATGTTGTTTGTTTAAGCGCCTTTGTCAAAATCTATCTTAAAAGATTGTTTTAGATGACTTAGGTTTCATAATAAGGACCGTGTGATTGGAGGTGCACGACATACCCGCCGTCATATAAAGCAAAGTTTCAAAAACTTCCGATCAAAAATTTCCTAGAGCAAAAAACTTTGAACAATAAATTTTCAATTTCCCAAAAGAGTTTTTTTTTTAATCCCAATTGAAATAATAAATTTGCAAAAAGTAGTAAACCAAAAGTAGTAAACAGCATTTTAAAAGGAATGTCTTTCGGCCTTGTAATAAAATATGTAGTCATAAAAGTTTAAATTTTCTGTACTTGAGATGAATTTGGCTTTTGATGCTAATCATAGGAATAACATAATTTATAAAAGTTATGACATAATTATTTTAGAAGCAAGAAAAAACCCGAAGATTATTAAATAAATTGCAATGGTATAAATAAATTACATATCGTTAATACATTGATCGACTAATATTAACATTTTCGAAAGCAATTTTTTTAATCTCTAAAATTAATACTTTATGCTTTTACATAATTTCCAACATTAAAGATCAAGTAAATATATAAAGATTACATATAACTATGAATGAAGGGCGTATGTTTGCGAATTCATTATTTTGTTTCTTATTATACGAACCTTTCATTATTTTCCAATTAAACTGAGTTTAAATTTCTAAGACAATCAAATTTTGTCAAAAAATATAAAATTTTTAAAAGGATAAAGATGAAAATCCTTTTAAGTTTTATTTTAAAATTTCCTTCTTGCATTGAGATAATTGAAATTTAAACAGAAAGAAGAAATATATAATCGAGAGAAAATGTTTTTATATGAAATTCTTTAAAATTAATAATTTTTACTCTAGTTATTTTATGTTAATTTAATATGTATATTTTATTAATAGATTCATGATATATTACGAAATGCTTTTAATAAAATTCAGTTTTAATTAGTTTTGATATTTTTTATTGTATTCTTTTCAGAAAATCATTACTTTAGTTCACTTTTGTTATTTATTGATATTTTAAGATTTTCTAAAAATTACTTTTGTTATATAAGAGAGCAAATTAGTATATCATATTCACTATAGGTCATTTTATTTAAATATCCCAACAATTGTCAAAAATTAGAAAAAAAAATATATTAGTATGGCACAATATACTTTTCAATAAGATTTGATCCTATAATTGGAAACGACTGTACACTCTCAGAAAAAACTGTAAATTTATGAGCGTTTGCCCTTCAATATTCACGGGCAGCAGCCTTATTTGAGGAAAAACGGTCTGATCCATTAATTTAGAGGCGTTATTCCTTAGATTAGGGATGCACAACCTGTGGCCCGCGGGCCAAAAGTGGCCCGCAATGGGTTAGCGTGTGGCCCGCGAACTTCGTCAATTTATAACTGGAAAAAATTGCAATTTTTGTCTATAGGTCGCAGGGAAAAAATAATTAAGCGAATTTCGTCAATTTGTCGCGAGAAAAATTGAAAATTTTGTCAGCCATTTAAAAAGTGCGAATTTTTTCAATGAGGATCGTAACAATCGCAAATTTTGTCAGTGAGGTGCGGAAAAATCGCAAATTTCGCCGATCGGACACGGAAAAAAATGCGAGTCTTTGCGTCGATAGGCCTCGGAAAAATCGCGAATTTCGTTGGTCGGGCACGAAAAAAATCGTCAATTTTGTTGACGATGCGCGGAAAAATTCAAAATTGTTTTGATCGGCTGCGGAAAAATCGTGAATTTTCTCAGTCGCGAGAAAAGACCGCGAATTTCGCCAATTGTCCGGGGAAAAAATTGCAAATTTCGTCAGTCAGTTAAGAATCGCCAATTTCGTCGATCGGTTGCGGAAAAATCGCAAATTTTGTCGATTAGGAGAGGAATAACCTCAATTTTCTTTCCTCGGCTTTGAAAAGAATCGCATGTTCGTCTGTTAAACGCGAGAAAAAAACCGCGAATTTCGTTAATTTGCCGCGGGAGAAAAATTAGCCATTTAAGAATTGCGAATTTTGCTGATCGGGCGCGGAAAAATCACGAATTTCGTCAATCAGTCACGGAAAAATCGCCGATCTGACACGGAAAGAATGCGAGTTTTTGCGTCGATCGGCCTCGGAAAAATCGCGAATTTCGTTGGTCGGGTAAGGGAAAATCGCGAATTTTGTCGATCAGGCTCGGAAAAATCATAAATTTCGTTGATCGGGCACGGAAAAATCGTCAATTTTATTGATGATGCACAGAAAAATTGAAAATGTTTTTGATTGGCTGCGGAAAAATCGTGAGTTTCGTCAGTCGCAAGGAAAAACAGCGAATTTCGTCAATTGTCCGCGAAAAAAAATTTCAAATTTGGGAAAACCAGAAAATTTCATTTATCAGTATCAGAAAAATTGCCAATCGAACGCGAAAAAATTCGTAAGTTTTGTCGATTGGGCTAAGAAAAATCTCAAATTTCGTTGTCGGGCACGAAAAAATCTCGAATTTTGTTGATCGTGCGCGGAAAATCAATTTTTCGGTGATGCCCGGAAAAATTGCAAAATTCGTTGATCGGCAGCGGTAAATCGTGAGTTTCGTCAGTTTATCGTGAGAAAAAAAAACAGAATTTTGTCAATTTGCCGCGTAAAAAAATTGTAAATTTCGTGAATCAGTGAAGAATCACGTATTTCGTTGATCGGGCGCGGAAAAATCACAAATTTCAATGATCAGGGGCGTGAAAATCAGAGTTTTCCCGATCGGCCTCGGAAAAATCGCGAGTTTTGTCTATCAGCTTAAGAAATATCGCGGATTTCGTTGGTTGGGCACGAAAAAAAACGCGTATTTTGTCGATCAGGCGAGGAAAAATCTGAAATTTTGTAGATCGGGCGTGGAAAAATCCGCAAATTCTGTCGATGATGCGCGGAACAATTGAAAATTTCGTTAATCGGCAGCGGAAAAATCGTGAGTTTTGTCAGTTTATCACGAGAAAAAAACGCGAATTTTGTCAGTTTGCCGTGGGAAAAAAATTGGAAATTTTTCAGTTAAGAATCGCGAATGTCGTTGATCGAACGCGGAAAAATCACGAATTTCGTCGATCAGGGTCTAAGAAAAATCGCGGATTTCGTTGGTTGGGCATGGAAAAATCGCGAATTTTGTCGATCAAGTGCTGAAAAATTGAAAATTTCGTCTGTCGAGCGCGGAAATATAGCAAATTTCCTCGATCAGGCGCGGAAAAATAGCGAATTTTGTCGGTCAAGTGCAGGAAAAGTACGGAATTTTTTTCGATCAGGGCAGAGAAATTCAAATTTCGTCAATCAGGTGCAGAAAAATGGTAAATCCCGTCAATCAAGCACGAGAAAATCGCGAGTTTTATAGATCGGTTCCTAAAAATCGCGAACTTCGTTGGTCGGGCGCGAAAAAAATTGCGAATTTTTTCAATCTGGCGCGGAAAAATTGAGAATTTCGTCTATCATGCGCAGAAAAAAGCGAATTTTGTTGATCGGGTGCGGAAAAATAGCGAATCATGTCTGTCGGATGCGGAAAAATCGCGAATTTTGTCAATCGGCTTGTCGATCAGGCGCGTAAAAATCGCAAAGTTTTTTGATTGGGCGCAGAATAATCGCGAATTTCATTGATCGGGTGTGGAAAAATATCAAATCTCATGGATTGGCTCCTTCTCTCCCATTTGTTCATAAAGTTTGCATTTTTTTGTTCGGCACTAGCCACTTTCATTCCTATGTTTGTTTTTTAGCACTTATAATAAAACAAAATTTACTCCGCCGAATAAAGTCAAGGAATATTATCACACCTTGAAAACAATCCTTGCTGTATCTGTGTTATATACATACAAACATAAACTGTTGATATATCCTTGCCAACTGAATTTGATATGCTGACTGGGTAGGGGAACCTAGGGGTGTAACCCCCCCCCCTCACTGAAACCATATTTTTTTATCCGATTATAGGACACAGATCTCCTCCCCGAAATAGAATTCTCTCCATGTTACTTATGTGGCCCTCGACAACCAAGATATTTTTGTAAGTGGCCCTTCTCTAAAAAAGGTTGTGCACCCCTACCTTAGATACTTTGAAAATTAAGGGCAATCCACATATTCTTACAATTCTAGACCACCTGTTAGCAAAAATACGGTACGACCTCATACAGTTTTCTCCGCTAGGTTGCAACCCTTCATTTTCGTGCTTCGAAAAATAATATCACTTAACCGCGACCGTAACATATTTTTTAACCCGCCAAAAAAGCGATTCTGTGATGATTAACGTGCTACGTGCTACGGAACAGTAAATAAATTGTTATTCTGTAGAATAAATTTAACACCGTTTATTGTTACATACGTAATTGAGGTATAAGAGTGTAGTATTGGTTGTGTTTTTCCCTTTCTTGAAAATTGTTATGATAGAGGATGAGAATGAGCGCAAAAGACTGTAACGAAGAAGCGGGATGATTCTCTCACCAGAAAAGCTGTTGGGGAGTAACGCAGTGAAGCAACGACTGCCATTCACTTTAGAACCTTATTGTTCTTGTAAATAAAAATTGTTAAGTTGCTAAATTGAATAATCATTGAAGCGTATTACATCAGTATATGTGTGCAGTCCTACTTAACCTGAGCAATCCGGAACAGGTGGTATAAGAGTGCATATTTTTGAAGCAACTGATTGTAAAGAAACGAATAAGAAATGTATAAAAATTATTTGTATTTGTCTTTAAACGTTAATAATCGATAGGAAACTATCATAAACATTTGAGATTAATAATTTAATAACTATAAGACTAAGCAACAAAAAATCATAAGGAGTCAAATGTACATTTTAACAGAACCTAATGTGTGGCAGTGCGCGTACTTTTACATAATTTAATTTTTATGGGATATTACTCTTAATACACCACATCAGATTTTTGTTAATTTCAAATATAATCATCAATTCATCGTTCCAAAGAAAATAAAAATATTACAATTGTTTAAAGTTTTAAAAATAATAACAAGTTCAAATTGAAAAGAACTTAAAGTGATAAGAAATTTTGAACTCCCCTGTTACGTCTGTTCTCAATGCAATCACAGTTTTGGGATTCAATCCAACCTCGACCTCATTGGAAACACAACTGAAACTAAAAACACACTTCACATAAATATGTTGTGAAGAACGCATACTCTTATTGCCTCCACATATATACGCCACCGTACCCTATGACGGTAATAAAATTACACTGAGGACAAAATATGGTTCTGGCATCTAGAATCTAAATTTTCACTCTAGAAAAAATAGTTCCATATCATCCCTATAAATTGTACTTCCCTTTGCTAGATTTCAAAAGTCTCCTACTAGAATTCAAGAGCGTTTTTCTAAATTCTCGTGGGCAAACTTATTACAAAATCTCTGCAAATAGATGCGAACACAAGAGGTTCGTTTCAGTAACAATAATTCTAGTTTATGCAAACATTCCAGAAATCAAGCGATAATTTCTCGCTACTGAAACGATTCATTATAGTTCCGTCACATAGAAAGCAAGAGACTAGAAATTCTAGGTCATTTTGTCTATTCAGCTTAGTTGTCTACTCTATTCGCATAGCTCGAAAATCTATATTTCTAATTTAGGATTCACAAAATGACTGGATTTTCATTCTAGGTGAAGGCGGTATTTTTTTTATTTTTTTCTCCAGTGTAAGGAGTACCTGCATAGTTGCTGGAACGAAATAAAGCCCGGGCTTCCAAAAATAAGCATTAACAGTACAGATTACACACATTTTATATTGGTTATAGCGATCTGTAAAATTTCATTTCCAGCCATATCACATTGAGAGAAATAAAAAATACTGCCTTCACGCAGAATGAATAGGTAGTCATTTTCTGAATCCCTAAGCAATAAATATAGATTTCCGAACTATACGAATAGGGTAAACAACTAAGCTGAATAGACGAAATGTTCTAGAATTTCTAGTCTCTTGTTTTCTAGGTGATGAAACAATAATGAATCATTTCAGTAACAAGAAATTATCGCTTGATTTCTGGAATGGTTTCATAAACTAGCATTATAGTTACTAAAACTAGCCTCTTGTGTTCGCATCTATTTGTAGAGATTTTTAAATAATTTTGACGATTTTGTCCAACTTTAGCATTAAATATTTCTTAAAATAATTTTTCTATTTGAAAACTGTATGCATCAGCGTATTGATCAAACATTTCTCTATAATACCACCGATTTTCATATTTTTGTATGCAATAGTTTTCTTAATATTAACGAAGAAAGACCTCCGGTCACAAAAATTCAAAACCGGCGGCGGCGGTGACAGCGTTAGTTACTTTTGTTAGAATAGAGATATCTATAAAAAAGAAAACTTGTCTGTCTGTCTGTTTGTAATTCTATAAAAATCCACAATTTGGAAGCCAAAATTGTGAAAAGATACGTACATATGTATTAAAACACGGCCGAGGCAACTAAAGTAATGCGGAATCGAAATAATTTATAGTTAATTTTTAATTAATAAAAAACCACCTTTTTAACAGCAATTTTTTTTATCAAATGTAAACATTTTTCGTTATAGCAGTGGCCAACAATTAAAATATACAATAAAATTATTACTACAACAATTAATTTTCTACTGCAAGATTTCCACGGGAAAAATGAAAATGAAATAAATAGTTTACCGAATTAAAAAAAAAAAGTGAATATTACATCATAACTTTTCTATTGCAAGATATTCACATGAAAAATGAAAATGAAAAAATAGTTTGACGAATTTAAATGAGAGTGAATATAACTTATTCACTTTTCTATTTTAAGGTTTCCACGTGAAAGAGGAAAATATTACGTCATATTGGAAATATAAAGGACGTGGTGGATATAGTATAGCGTCATATGAGTGTGAAAAATGTATTGAAGCATGATAAAAACCCGATTAGGGAAATATTGGCATATTTCAACGTTATTGCTCTAATTATAATTGAAAAAAGTTCATTTATAGTTGTATTCTTTTTCGTCTGTTATATGCATTTATACATTTTTATATAGCGTTTCCATATGATTCATTCATACAACATTTCGACAGCTTTTTCTAATGTTTGTTTTGTGTTGTATGTTAAATTTTGAGACAACATCCTTCAAATTCTGGGCAACGCCGGGCACTTTAGTTTGAAACAGATAAATGGCTTTTGTATCTGTGCATCTAATGCTAATATTATAAAGCGTTATACTATAAAGTGTATAATATTATTAATGCTTGTACGTTTGTGAGGTGTTATCTCTGAAACTACATAGCCAATTAAAAAAATTTTTGGTGGCCATCTCTGCTCCGAAAAAAAGACTGTATTTTATGTCAGTGCAAGAACCTACATCGCTGCAGGAGCAAAAAAGTTCTAAAATTGCGATTTCTTTGATATTGATTGGGTTAGAAACTTTAAATTTGGTGTGGTAGTTACCTTTAAGATATAAATATTCGTAATGAACGCTCTCTGAAAGGTTCAATTTGACGGATAAACGTAAAAATTTCTAGAAAGGTTCTAAACTATGATTTATTTGGAATATTGAAATTTTTGGGATACTGTTGGGGTTAGAAACTAGAACTTTGGCATGGTAGTAATTTATAAGATGTAAATGCTCGTTGTAGAAAGAATTTAAAAAAATCGAAAGACGCTACAAAGCAGAAAAAGATCTAAAGATGTTCTAAGTAACGAAGTACATGGAATTGTTAGGAATATAAACATGAAAATTGACATGGCTGTATTTATCATAACGTAAATTCTCGCAATAGAACAATTTCTAAAAATGTCGCTATATAAAACAGTGCAGAAACAAAAAACTTTCGAAAATTTTCTATTTCTGTGTTACTGCTGAGCCCAAAATCTTGAAATTTTGCTTCGGATTAGTTTTAAAATATACAATTGTCTCTATGAATGGTTTCTAAAAATTTTAAAAAGATGAAATTAACGGAAAGCGATCTCATTTACCATTAATTTGGAATTATTAGGTATAGCAACTTTAAATATTTCATAATGCTGCATTTCCTCCGCAAAACATGCAATTTAAATGCAACAAATCTGATAGATACCCACCTAGCATTAAATAAATTGTGTAAATATTGAATAAAGACCTGTACGAAACAGTGAGTAGATTGCCCGAAAGTACTTGTTAAAGTGTTCCTTCTCTAGGCTTTTCTCTCTGTCGCCATGGCTACCAACAGAGGGAAGTGTCGTTTTAAATGTGATATGAATTTTTATCTAATTCATTTTCTAGACAGTTTATCATAAGGTCATATTCACAATTGTCATTAGTAGATTTTTTTTATATATTAACTTATTCTGGTGAAATTTCATAATCGGGTTCATATTGGCGTATTTTAGCTTGCGTGATTTTCTGAAAAAATATGCATGGATTTGTAAATTACTTCAAATGACACTTTGACAGCTCAAAGGTTATGTAGACGATATATTCAGATTATGTGTCATACTTTATGCTGCAATCATTACCAATTTCTTTTATTTAATACATAATAAATACAGCTCAACTCGTTCAGAATATGTTTGAAAACAAAACACTATAGAGTTATAGGGACCAGCATGCACTCATCATTTAAATCCAAACGAGCATGTATAAAACACACTCTAACGACGCATTGCATGCCACTGTTTATGTGTTCGGCACTTTGATAGTATATCAGCTTTTGAAAAGAGAATTCCTAACTCTATTCGACAACCTCATTGCATCCATGGAAAACAGATAGTGTACAATTTTAACTATTCCGGGGGAGCACACGCCGTATAAGGTATAGTCCATTCTCTTCAAACATCATATTTTTTGTCACTTAGAGTTACTCAAATTAGTGCAGAGTGTCTGATTATGCTCTTGACATCATTTCAAACAGTTAAAATTCCGATATAAGATAATTTAATATATTATTTTCTGTTTTACTTTTAATATATTGCGTACTTCCAATTTTATACCCATGCATGTGTTATTTCCCATTTCTTAAACAGTGTATACGAATTTATATATAAGATTTTTTAATTCTATGATTCGCTTATTTTCATCATTTCCATTTATCGCAGTATATGGACAATTAAAGTTAACATCTCCTTTTTTTTGCTTTCACATGTTATTATTAAATCGATGTTCTCAGCAATATTGCTCAGACTAATCCCTCTGAGGGAAGTCCTAGTATTTTCTTTACAACATTATAACTGTTTTATCGGTATTTTATTTCATCATCCATTGGGATATTTTCATTCAGCTCACTGTTACTTAAAGTGGATTCGGACGAGGCGATTTCATATTTATTTTTACAAAACTTTGTTTCGTCATTTATATCAAAAACGTTTATCAAAATCAGATCTACTTTCGCCACAAGAATTATTTTCTTAAAGGTTAATTAGTAGGGTGGGTCGAAAAAAAGAATTATTCTTTATTTTCGAAACGCTTTAGTCTGCAAAATTTGCCTATTGTAATAAGAAGATAAAAGGCATACATTTTTTAAAAAATCGGTTAACATCTTCCACTCGCGCATCGCACTTAAAGTTGATGAAAAATTGCAAAAGTCGCGCATTTTTTCTATTTTTTTTAAGTTAATTAAAACTTTAAAAATAAACACGCTTTAGCCTTTTATGCTTGTTTTATGGTTCACATAACCTAAATAAATTAAATTCTAATCAGTAATCTAATTTTTCCGTTAGCGCAACATCTTAGAAAAAACAAAAATTTAGCAATTTTTACTAGAACAAAACGACCCAGAACTCACCATGTGGAGGTGGCTGCACGTAGAGTTCCACCTCCACCTCCACCCTACCCAACCAACCATCCAATTGTTGGGTGTGGCATTTACATTATATTTGTCACTATTTACAAAGTCTTTTCATAGAGTTTACTGTAAAAAAAACCCTGTAAAGTTACTAAAGTTTTTCTAGGAAACTGGGATTCCTATAACTTTTTATGTAACGGCAACAAGAAAAATTCCTGTAACAGCGTCTGTTACAGGAATTTTTCTTGTTAACATTACATAAAATATTCTAGGAATCCCAGTTTCCAAGAAAATCTTTAGTAACTTTACAGATTTCTTTTTAGAGTGTAGCATTCTTTGGCTTACTATGTTTTTTACGTATTCTTTTTTTATATCTACTACACATTAAAAGTCTGATTTTTTGGAGAAATGAGGCAGAACCGAATTAGACTTCAGTGTTGTTCGGATATAGTCATCTCTAGCTTCATATCAGTATATTTTATTTGAGGTCTCTGTCACAAGTTTGACGCACATATTAATAGTATCGGTGTGACAGGGAAACATTTGTATTTCTCTGATGAGAGTAGCGTCAGAAATGATGAACTATTTAACACCATCTTCAGTTAGGTCCCGCGGCATTGGGGAAAGGATACACCGCACAATAATTCCAATTAATAATTTCTATGTAATTGGAAGCTTGAAAGTTTCCATTCGGTGGAATTACATTTCTAACAGTCTTCATCTTTGGGGCGGTTTGTCTTTCTTTTACGATCCTTCTATAACCAATATCCCGAATACGTTTTCTTTAATCGACAATCATAGCCAACAGAACACTCTCTGGTGGGCAAAAAATGCATTTCCTTCTATTACTGGATCGACAACTTGTAGTAATTCGTCATATAAATAGCGTGATGTTTGGATTGCTTGAAATACATGTTTTGGTCCCTCAGTAAAATATTTGCTTATTTTATGGCAAATTACACAGGGATGTGTGATTTTATAATGAAGCCAACTATTTCTTTTAAGTTTTTGGATGAATCTGATACAATCGGTTCTCGATTGCTCTCGAAGGACTCTGTTGGCCGCCGTTAGTCATCTGGAATCGGAGAAAGTACCAGGGTCCCTGTTCGCCATGTCTTCTGGACAATATCCCAAGGCGATTGCATTCAAAATGTCCTACAAATACTGTTATTCTTCGCTCAAAAAAGTCCTGTCTATATCAGAAATCGAACAATCTGCGGGTTCAAAAACGACCACAGGAGTTTTTTCACAGAAAGTCAGCTGCTACCCGATTGGCGCACTAAAAGATTTAGGCCCTTCCGTTTGGCCGTGAATATGTTGGAAAATTGGCGATGAGAAAGCTCATTAAAATTCCGGATGCATATGCTCCACATTTTATGATTTTCAAGTCAGTGGAAAGCACCGTTTTTCAATCCAGTGTTAGTTATAGTACCATCACACCTTACTACTTCTAGTTTTTCTAGTAATATTGATAGTTCAGATAAAGAAGAAATAATGCTTTCACTTATGATGATGATTCACTTTGATGAACCAGAGGAAGGAGATACATGTCCAATATAAGTTGATCCAGATTCCTGGATAAGAGAACAGTGTTCTTATTTCACATTCCTGTGAAATTGCTTGGCACTAAATTTTTCGACGAACAAAGTATCTCATTTTTGTCCGTCAGAAAAGACCCGAACTTTCCTCAGGTGGTTGAATCTGCTTTTGAAATCCGTTCTAAAACGACTCGTCTCTTTTTATTTTACACTTATCAACCACATCAGAAGAATCTATTTCGGTTATTCAGAACACTTGACTCTATGACAGCTTTTGGTCGATCAGAAACTCCGAAACGATAGCTGTTTAGTGCTGTTGCGTTAATTTTAATTATCATCTGCCATTTGGGCTTTTAGTCGATGTACTTGGTTTGTGTTTATCTTCCTCATACTCCGAGTATTCAAAAGAAATGTGTTTGAGTTCATCAATTTCATAGTACACTGACACTTTAGATACTTTAAAACAATTTGAGGAACCGCTCAGTGCTTACTGAAGATCACGAGCTTTCCCCTCGGCCTTCACATTTAACTTTTTTTGTAACTGTTTTGTAAACACATCCGATTTTTTCCCAAATTGTAATTCCTTTGAAGAATAATAAACCTCAACTCAAAGACACGATTTTGTTTTACATAAGCATTTAATTAGAATTACACATTGACATGCATAGGGTCTTTTTAATATGATATAAGTACCACACCCAACAACTGGACGGTTGGTTGGGTAGGATGTGGGTGGAACTCAGCGTGTAGCCACCACTAATAGTGAGTTCTTTGTCGTTTTGTTTTAGCAAAACGAATTAAGAATTGCACGGTGAAAATTGCGAAAAATTGATAAATTTATGCTTTATTTAAGTTCTTGTGCGATTGGATAAAATTGGATTATTCATCGTAATTCAATTTATTTAGGTTATGTAAACCATGCAATAAGCAAAAAAAAAAGCCTAAGCGTGTTTATTATTAAAGTTTTAATTAACTTAGAAAAAACAGAAAAAAGGCGCGATTTTTGCAATTTTTCATAAATTTAAGTAGGATGCGCGAATGGAAGATGTTAACCGATTAAAAAAAAATTATCCCGTTTTTCTTCTTGTTACAATAGACAACTTTTCCTCACTAAAGCGTTCCGAAAATTAAAAAAATTCTTTATTTCGACACACCCTATTAATTAGCAATTTTTAAGTTTTCTTATTCGAAAGGCTTCTCCAGCGCGGCACCACCACATCTGTGGAACTGGAATGCTACGAACAGACTTTTTTTTGGCATTTTAAAACAAGTAAAATATTATTTTTACTTACTTTATAATTATTAGAGACGCGACCCCCCCCCCCCCCAAGGTAATTCTAGGTATAGAGACCTGTAGATATAAAAAGTTTTGGTTGGATTTCAACTATGTAGGTTTTAAGGAATTATACGGAATATTTATGAAAAGTCCAAAAATATCAAAAATAGATTTTGAAAAACGATACGAGACCAAAATGATACATGGCTTTGGGTCATACATGACCCAATTCAAGTATTCCCTGTAATTCAAGTGTTACGCAGTTTCAATCTATACCGGAAAAAATATCCGTATAATTTGCATAGAACAATATACGATGTATATATTTGTGTGTATACTACATGGTATGCAAAAATGTATTTCAGTTAGGAAACGCATAACATAGTTGAAAATTCTCTTTCCTTAATTTTCCCAATAAGCGGAAATATACTTTAGTACAGTCACGAATATAAAGTATAGAATTTTCACACACCGCGTAATATGAAAAGTGTTAGTCACATTTGAAAACGCATATCACAATTGATAACGCATTTTCAGCGATTATTACTTTTAGACTATACCGTAACCCAATTGTTTGGTGTGTTCCTCTAAATGAACGATAAATGCTATGTACACCGTTATCTGTACTAAACATCTTATAGTACCACTGTACCTGCTTTATTATATTTGAATAGTATAACACCAATATAAAACTCAGAAAGATTTTCTCCATAATCATAATCTAAAAGAATCGTTTTGAATGCCTCTGTAAAGGAACTAAATAAGCTCGCATTTCATTTTCGACATCAAACATGCCATGGTAAACTTCATTAAAACATATCAATTATATGCTAATCAGAGTTTATCTAGATAAATTACGCACAACAGATGTTCGGGCAAACTTATTTCATAGAAGAGCGTTACAAAACGCATTTCCAAGTATTAGTTGTTTTAGGTTTTTTTTTTTGTTGTTGTTGTTATCGATTCGATTCCGTATCGTAAATATTTTTTCTATTTTTTTCTTTACCACTAAAGTAATCACCTTTATCCACACCAAAAATAAATACTACATTTTACAATAAATAAAATTTAATAAACCTACATATAGAAACGAATTAGATTTTTTTTTCTTTTGTGCGTTTTTGGAGAGTATTTTAAATCACCACTACCATAGATAACAAATGATTTTACACACGGGATTTTTAGACTTTTGTTGTTTATGTTAATCATTAATAAATAGCTAATAGCTAAATGTAAATGATAGACACACATATATATATTTATATACTTACAAATTTTTGTCACAAACCGTTACAGAAGGCTTTAATATGTGCTTCATACTTCTTATAACTGTTGTGGTTGGATACTGATAATACAGATTCAGAAATAGGCACGATTGCCACAGAAATCCAGTGAAACAGAACATTAGAATTCCAGCCTTCACTACCTTACGGCAAGTTCCTTTGGATTCAATGACCGCTGATGCTCCTATAAAATAGGAAATACAAATGTGATTAATATCGTAAAAAAAGACATATAATTATTTTTTTCAATGAATAATACATTTTTGTAAAATGCGCACGGAATTTGACTTGTAAATTATTAAGTTTAAAAAAAAATCGTGCAAATTATTTTTCTTTATCTTGATACCACTGTACCGGATTACAACGCAGCTATTGAGCAGCGTCTGTGACATAGTGTGTTGACAGCAGGTGTTTTATGTCTTTCCAACATATTGGAAAGTGTTTATGAATAACTGGATTTATCTGTCAGACTGTCCGTGCTATAACTCACGTAAATATACTCGTACTGCCATGTAATTGATATGAGTTATTGAGGATTACCATGGCATGTTAGGTATCGAAAATGAAGTGTGTAGCATTTATACTTCATTTACAGAAATACTCGAAATTATTTCCTTTCATTATGGCCTATGAAAAAAAAATCATTTGCAGTGGATTTTAACGATTTTACAATAGTTTTAACATAATGAAATTTATATACCTTATTAAACACTTCAATGGCTGCCCCGAGATAAGACGGGGGTAAAAGCACTGTTTCCCTATACGCGTTGCCGGTGAAGTGGTTAAGGTGCATTAGGAGCAGATTACTACCGAATATGTTAAGTGCAACATTTACAGTACATGTACAATGGAAATGAAAATTATTCAATAGTATTACGGTCTATGAAGAAAAATCGTTTGCTGCGCATTTTAATGAAGTTTACCTGTTACTGACATAATGATATTGATACTAACTTATGAGGTGCAATAACACATATTTTCTGTGAACATGGGATGCAAAACATTTTCATTCATTTACAGGATCACACATATGTGTTCAGTTACATAATGATCTACGGGAGAAAACTGTTTTAATTATTAGGTGTACAACAAGATGCTTGCAGCAGAATATTATGTGCACCGCATTTAACGTTCATGTACAAAGACACATAAAATAATTCGGATACAATAGCGTATACGAAGTAATGTCTATTAGGGGTGATTCCTGAAAGTGCTATTTCAATTATGGTATGCGTTTTTAAGTTTCACTAAACTTTTGCATACTATATGGTTTGTAATAATTCTATAGACTATACGGGGTGTTTCACTACCAGACCAATAAACTTTCAAGAGGTGTAGAGGGCACAGAGACGATTCAGAATCACATAGCAATCCAAGGTTGGAAATGCAATCCTAACGAGATAGAGGGGTGGTTAGTGTCTGATTATAGTGATAGAAAATTGACATTTAAAAGCCATAACTTTATAATAATTCATGCCTTTCATGATAATGAAGTTCCCCAAAGTTTTCTGCCCGCGTGCCTTGTTCTTAACATCTACGGTTTTGCACGTTTGAGGTAGTAGGGGCGTTTTGAAATGACGCATCTTCGTTGCTGCCTCAAACGTCATGCCCGGCGTATTTCAAAGCATCCGAAATTCCAGGTTACGAATGTTGCATTCACACTTTGCGAAACATCGGACAACTCCATTATCAGGAAATTCCTGACTTACTTTAAGCTTATGCTCTTTAAATGTCAATTTTCGATCACGATGATTCAGCCCCTAACAACCCCTCTGTCTCTTTAGGATTACATTTCCGACCCTTCATTGCTTTCTGATTCCGAGTCGTCTCTGTGCCCCCTACACATCCTGTAAGTTTGTCGATCTGGTAGCGAAACAACCTGCATATAGAGCTGCACAAAGAATTACTAAGAATTACTGAGAATGAACATGAATTACTTAAAGTTATTTTTTATATTATTGAGTTACGCATCTGGAAACTTAAAAATATTTAGAAAGAGGTGTTTGTAAAATATAAATAAAAGAAGGACTGAATACATGGACGGTTATAGAAGATAATTTCTGGTAGTGCGATTTCAGTAGTTTTAACCGGATTTTTGCCTGGATTAAATTTCATATTAATATCAGGCGTGTATAAAAATATTTAGCTAATATACAACAGTGTACAAAAGAATTCGTATACTTTTCTGTTAATTGGTAGAAATTGCTGAAGGCGAATTTTCAACTCAATTATGAGTTTTTATACTGTACTAAATTTTAGCATACTATGTAGAATATATAATATTCTATCGATCATATACAGAGCTGCTCGAAATATATGAGTACATTTCCCGCTTTGGACGGTATTAAACTGCTATTTGTGGAAGTATTCTGGAAGTTTTGGAAAGTTTTTCATAATCTATGTTTAGCTTACGGTGTTTCTTTCTTGTTTAGACATACTTTTGAGTATTCCACAAATTTTGACAGTGGGAAAATTAGTTGAACAAATGGCTTGCATTTCCTTTTCAAACAAAACTTCCTGTGCCGATTCTCTAGAATATCTCCAACATTTCGTTTTTTTCCTCTCCCTTTTGCTGCGATAATGGACCGTCAAACAATGTATTGCTGTGCAAGAGTTGTATTGGACTCGATGGGTACTGTTCTGAAGGCAAGAAAATTTCAAGCATAAATTAACTTTATATTTTTTATTTAATAATCCCGGGTGCTTTTGTTTTTTACATAGAATGCAATATCAATCGCTGTTAAGTCTAGAATGCTACCCTTTGAAAAACTTACTGGAATGATAACCATTCGTCTCTCAGAAGAAATGTGGGTGGGCAGGCTTAAAATCAATTTAAAAAGCTAATTAAAATAAAGAAATACTACTTGAAGATGTATTTATTGTTCTCGATCTACATGTAAGGAAGAAAGCATGATTTATTTATTTTCAAAGCAAGCCCACCAGTGGCCGAGGGGTTATGCGCTCGAAATTGGTAGACGGGAAGTGCTGGGTTCGAACCCAATTGCGCCCGTCGGCCTAATAGTACGGAATTTTTCGTGGTTTTCTTTGAACCTTGGATTTCCTTGCGTAAATACGGGTTAGATTCGCTTGAAAGACCCCCACGGATTGTACTAACCCCCTTAGGGCCTATATTCCTCGTGTTGATATTTTGCCGTCATGAACACAACCAACCAACTATTTTCAAAGCAATATTTATACATATTAGCGTGATGTTCACCATTCATTGCTCTAGAATACGTTAGACAAAAGTTGCGCGTCATTCTGCGCACATTGTACCTGGAAAATGTACAAAATTGTCAGTTTTTTACCTGAAGATTGTCTGTGTTGTCGAATGTTCATATTAAACTTATAAAGTTGACAATAATAGACTTGTCACATGACTAAAAACATTCGGAATATTTCCATCCCATTCACCTTTATTTGATAAACTGAGGCACTTTTAGCTTCAAAATTTGACTTCATATTTTCATCTTGCTCAGTTCGTTTTTCAAGCAATGTTTTTGGTTTTTTTTTTTTCATTTTTATTGTTAAAGGATAAATTCATCACTTTCATCATCATCGCTATCTGTGTAAATTTCAAATCCAATCAAAATCTTCATTTTCTGATTCATCACCAGAAATAGAATTTCTCCATCACTCAGTTCGTTTAATAATTCTTGGATAGTCTGAGGTCTTCCTCAAAAAGTTTCTCCGAGAAAACTTTTCACATGTGAGGCAACACAGGAAAAAAAATTAAGTCGTATTCTCAAATGTTAACGTTAAGACCAATGTCAGACAGGCGTCTTTTTTGCTGTTTTTTTTTTGCTTAAGTATTATCCATTCTCAATGCTAGCATTGAGAATGGATAATACTTAAGCAAAAAAGACGCCCGTCTGACATTGGTCTTATACTAACCATTCGTCTGCGAGATGAATATTGATATGAAAATGCCATGTGCAAAAATCATTCAAACAGGAGGACTATCCTTAAGTGTAGTAGCCAAGGTCAAATGAAGTTAGTGAGTGGCACGATCCATTTCCTGTTTTGGGGGAGGCAGGCCAATAATATTTGTTATGGGCTTCGTCCTGGAGACGAAGGGGAAGCATTCTAGGGTCATCAGTTTTTAATTTGAACTTCAAAGTTATGTGAAAGCCTATCAAAAACGATGTGTGAAAATCTATTTAAAACACGTTAAATAAAAATTGTTTTCAAATTTTTGAGGTTAAGTTGAGTAAACCCATTTGCTGAAATTAAAGCTTAGTAATAAAATTTGCACTATACTAGAGTTTTTTAATAGTAGGCAATGAAAGTCGATGGTCGTGTAATATATGTAATTTTGCTTATATGGCACGTTGTGGTTCACTTTCGAGAGTAGAAAAAGTTTTGATGTCTGTCTGTCTGGGTATGAGTGGATTGTCGGTTTTCATATTCGGTTTGCGATAAGCATATTATTTAATTCACATCCAAGTGATAAGTATGTGACAAAACAAAAAGAGAAAAATAAATATTTTAAAAAAATCTTACTTTAATTCATATTTCCTATGTTACAAATAATGATTTTCTAATAAACAGTAATTTTTTTCTCGTGTAATCGTTAATGTTATTTATTTCAATATTCTTTGAAAGTTCTTTAAGAAGTTTTTTTTTTTTTTTTTTTTTTTTTTTTTTTTTTTTTTTTTTTTTTGTATTTTATACAAGTAAAGAATACCTTTTTTAGAAATACAGTCTTGTTTCTCTAAAGATGATATTAATTTTCCTGTCAAATTTATGCATTTTTCTGTAGTGCCGAAAATCAGATACCGCATTCACGGTCACGTGAAAATACAGTGGTTAGTACAAAGGATAAGAAATATTACTTCACCCCGCGTTGTGAAAGGACAAATGAAGTAATATAAATTAAATAAAAAAAAAAAAAAGAAGAATAGTAGGAGATAAATTTTTGACAATAACATGGGGTCGAATTATTTAACGTTTTAAATTTGTTATTAGGATTGGAATATTATAAAAAAAAGTAATTCTTGAAATTGTTTAATTTTAAATTCTTAACTTTCCTAAAAATCAATTATAATATGAAAAGAAAGAATAAAGAATAGCTCTAAAGAAAGGACAGAAAATATATACATATAATCCATTTTTAATTCAAACACATAATCTGCTTATTCATATATATATATTTGTCGATTCAATATTAATTTCATGTCATCATTCATCATGTTAGCTTATTAATAAAATTTTAATATACAATATTAAAGCCAGTTTTTAGATTGTACTTATAATCCCTATTTAAAATTACTCACAGCACAGACCCACTCAGCTTCTTAGCCAAAAATATTGATAAAATATTATTTGAGTAATATTATTAATATCATTATCATTTCATTAATATTTAATGAGGTTAACAATATACATCATTTAAATTTTGAATTATTAATATTAACTGAAGTTAATAATATACATCATTTAAATTTTAAATATAAGATTAAATCAGTTGAAGTTATTAAATATATACATTTTGATAAATGCAATACATAATAGCCATATATATACTGGAAATGATTATAAAAATATTTCTCACCAGATAGACTTTGACCAAACAGGGGCTTGTTGCTCATCTAGGCCAGATTAATGTCACTGTGAAACACTTATTTTATAGTTCGTCAAATACAGAGAAATTTTAGAATAGTTTATCTGATTTGTCTATAAATGTTGTCACACTTAGTCAGAGACCACTAGCTGATGCAGAATCCTGTAATTTGTTTTCCGGGGAGTTTTTCATCATACCAATCATGAATTTATAAGGGTTTTCTTCTTTATGGCAATAAATCCGCCTTTTTATGTCACTTAGGTAGAAGTACTCTTCTGAATAGTTTTCCGGTATGCTGCAAGATCTGTTTCATTCTGCTTTTCGGTTTCTACGAGTCATATCTGAAATCTTCATTATTCAGAAATTTTATCCTCGCCTCGAGTCAGGAGGTCTTCCTAAGGGTTGCAGTTCCAATTACAGCTACGTCTTACGTCTTAATGAAGTTATATCATCCTTTAATTTTCGAGCAGGAACGATGATTCTGAATTTTAATGTAGATTTTTTGGTGATGTATCCGGGAGATGACATTTCATGTCAGAATGCAGCAATATTGTTTCGTGAAAATTTATGATCTTGTAAATACAATAACCTGTTGGGAAGAATCTTGTAGTTTTACGAAAATAGCATTCTTTTGATAGAGATTGGAGACTTAAGGTAAGGACATTCTTAGGAGAGAGATGAGAGTCTTAATGAATTTTTTTGAATCCTCGTTCTCCATACCCAATTTAGGTAGGGCTTATTCAACACAATATTACTTTTCTTATTGGTTGCTTCTGTTCGCCTCCTCATTGGTAAATCTAATTCCCAATACTGGTTCGTCCCTTTCCCCTATTCTTGGTCTTGCTTGCTTACTTCGCGTTCGAATAGCTGATTTTTATGACTACGGTGTTCTGAATATTCGTGGGAATGGTTGACACACACGATGAAGTATTATAAATTTTCATTCGTCGGTCGTAAATTTTTCGCTAAAAGCATCATAAATTTCTGTAAGTCTATTATTATAGATTATCATCCTATGGCGTTTAAGTTGCTTTTATAATCTTTTATTGCCCTGTTATTGTCATTTTAAGAACATTTTTTTCTACATTTTTATACATATATAAAATATTTTTAAATCCACATTAATAATATTATTACAAAATATATTCAATATTATTACGCCTTATTTTTTTACGAACATAACAATACCTGTAAATATATATTTATTTATATTTATACACATAATAATTATTATTCTAAATATACAATGTTATTGGGTCTTTTTTACCTACTTATTTTATTTTGTTTATTATTGTTTAAAGAATTAACTTTCGAACTAGGAATCATTTTTTTAGGGTTCAGTACTTAAAAATTAAAAACGGAAGCATTATAAGATCACTCCTGTGTCTCTTTGTCTGTCACAGCCATTTTACACGCAAACTATGGAACGTGGAAAGATCAAATTGGGGGAAGTAATAAAGACTATTGACCCACATATTTACAAATATTTTTAGGAAAAATGTAGAGGTGCTAATTAAATTACTTGAAAAAAATGTCTTTATATATCGTGTGAAACCTTTCATAATGCTGAACACAAAAATACATTCCTTTTTATTTTACGTATTATATTTTCAGAGATATCGTCGATAATGAAGTGCAAAAATATGTTCCCCCCAATCTATTTCCGATTCTACTGAAATTGAAATTATGAAAAAATTAGAGGTAGTAGACGTTAATTTAAACCTTGCAGGAAAATTATAGCGATTACCGTAGGTCACATATGTTTTGAAAAAAAATCGCATTTTTCCGTTACACATAAGTTTTAATTTGCGGGCATTCAGCAAAGGTGTTCAGGAGCACAGTTGGTACCAATCGTTGTAGAAGTATAAAAGCTTTGTTGATAATAATTTTTGGAAAAGTCGTCGGTATTTAGCCGAGTCCCTTAAAGACACGGACTGTTTGAACATAAATAATGGCAGGTGCGGTGCACTCCATGTACAGTCGTGAAAGAAAAAATTATCATCCCCTACTAACTCCTCAACAATTTATCGTATGAAAAAGTTACTGATATCGAACGATTGGAAATAAAGTCTACTTTTAGATGATGTATATAAAATTTTCTTAGAGAGACCACCTACATAGTAAAACGAACCAAGCTTTTTTTTTTTTTTTTCAATGGCAATACAAAATTTTAACACGAAATTTCAAATATTCGGTAAAAACTATGCCTAGACACCAAATTTCATGTAATTTGAGTGATAAGTTTTTTAATTATAAACATTCAAAATTTAGTGATTCTAAAGTTAAATTAAATTTTATTATTTTCATTAATATCTCCTGAAATCATAATCCTAATGTGCTAATTTTTTGTGTAGCAATAATACTAAAATATCCAAACATAGATACGTTGAATTTGTAATTTGCATAATTTTATGATATGAATTATGAAATTAATATTGGAATAAGTTATGAATTGCAACCAACAATTGTTTTGATACATTTAGATTTCTTAAGCCTTGCTTTATGGAAATCCAAAATTTCGCATTTTTCTTCCTAGTAGTTTTCAAATTATGCTTAAAAAACGGCAAAATGATGGTTTAAGGGAGTGTCTATGATAGAAGTGACTAGATATATTGAAATTTGTTATGCTATTCTTTAATCCAGCAGCCTTCAATGACTGCTTGAGGGACGCTTAAGATGCCCTGATCAAGAAGGGGGCTCTCGCTATAAACAATCGAGTACCAAACTTCAATTTGAATATAGCCCCTAAAATGCACTCATTTTTAAATAATTAATTTCTCTGAAACTTATCGTACGAATTGCAAAAAATATTGTTTTTATGCTACTTGAAGGGTGTAGAGTTAATACATGATGTCAGAATTGTGTACTGCTATTGGGAAAACAAATTTATGGTTCCTTTTAATATGTATATGCCCCCTAAAAAAATTTATATACATCATTTAAAAGTAGACTTTATTACTAATCGTGTGGTACCAGTAACTTTCTTCTATGATATTTTTTTGCAGAGTTAGTAAAGGGCGTACACTTTTTTTCCACGACAGTACCATGGTCTTTGAAAGCCTAGATAACAACTTTTAATGATGCATTTGTTTGATACAATGTCCAGTATCAGTATAAAAGCAATAAACGTCAAATTGTAATAAACAAACTAATTTAATTAGAATTAATCACATAAATATTATAAGATTCGCGATTAGTTTGCATTGATTAGATCTCTCAAAACGCCACCCGTGTCTTTAAAAGTTAATTAAAAACCTATCTGGTAAAAACGTGGCACGGACCAAGCCGGCGTTGAAACTTTGTGGCTTCCTTTCGAATTGCGCTTAGCACAATGCAAGTTTAAGCTTTGAACAAGGGTTTTGCATTAGCTACACTGTAAAAAGTAAAGATTTTTACGACGCTGAATTGAGTTTTATGAAAAGCTAAATGAAGTTTAAATATGCACAACTTTATTGTCATTGCCGAACTCTGTTCCTCCTAAACAGATTAAGATAATATTCAAATAAGAGTTATACAGAATTCCAATATTTTATATTATTTAGCCTTCATTCCTCATTGCATTTTTACGGTATACCCATTCGTACTTTTCTAGTATATACACTATATGGCCATTAATGACCGGCAACTTTCAATTTTAGACATTTTGTCTAATATTTAGAAATATACTTGACAGATTCTTCTGGAATTTCAGGATTAAAAAGAACAAGTATAATCTCATATTTAGCATTGTCGATTTGATAAGGAGGGTATAGTAGAGATCCGTAATTTAAAATATTTGCAAATCGTAAGTGATTACCAGGTTCAGTTTAATTGCATTCGCTGGAGTTTTATAAAATATCTGTAGGCTGTGATCAGTATAGAAATAAATCCTTTTAAATTGCTTTTTTACGAAATCTGTTTATTTGGAGTAAAAATATAAAATTGAAGCATTTCACACAGAAATGGATAGGGATGGTGCCTGATAGAATTTCTAAAGACGATTTTTTTACATGACTGAGTTCATGAAGTGCAAGGGAGCAATTGCAAATTATTCTGTAATATACACATAGCCATCAAATAATTTGCGAAAAGAGCACATGAAAAATGAATGATATCATATGAGTAAAATTTATCTGTTACGCTTTGGACAATTAGGAGACTTTTGAATTGCGTGGCAGGGCCACCAGCAAAGCAGTCCTAAAAAATAAGCCAAAAATAATTCGAACGCCAATTCGTACGTTAAGAGCAAAGTTTTGGGAACATAGCGTTAAAGACAATACAGACCGCATTTACTGGAAATGTTTATGATTTAACAAGGAAGTTTTACTCAAAAATTAAGCAGAGATCAAAGAGTTATTTCTACTGACCGAAAGCAACGTCGATCTTTATTCCTTTTTTTTTTATCTAGTCAGCATGAATAATCATCTAAATGAATTTTATCAATGCGAGAGCCGCTTTAGTGATAAAGGCATCTGTTAAATATATTTTCTTTCTTTTCTTTTGGAGGAAAGTTACAATGGGAACTGAAATAAAGGTTAGGATAAAATGAATAAGTAATTAAAGATTAGTTTTAACTGAAATTTAGAGAAAGGAATAATTTAAGAAAAATATATGTGATTACACATCACATATATCTCCCCCTCAACCAACGAAAAGAATGTACAGTCGTGGAAAAAAAAGTAAACACCCCTACTAACTATTTGACAAATTATCGTAGACCGAAGTTACTGGTACCGAACGATTGGAAATAAAGTCTACTTTTAAATGATGTATATAAAATTTGTTTAGGGGGCCATCTACATATAAAACGAACCCAAACTTCATTTTTTTTCAATGGCAATAACCAATTGTAACGAGATATTTCAAATCTCCTGTTCAAACTATGCCCAGACACCAAATTTCAAGTCATTTGAATGATAAGTTTTTGAATTATAAACATTCAAAATTTAGTGCTTCTAATGTTAAATTACATTTCCATATTTTTATTTATATCTCCTGAAATTATGCTCCTAATGTGCTATTTTTTTGTGTAGCAATAATACGAATGTGTCCAAACATAAATACGCTGAAGTTGCAATTTTTATAATTTTATGATATGAATTATGAATTATGAAATTAGTATTCGAAAAAATTATGAATTGCAACCTATAATTTTTTTGATGTATTTAGATTTATTAAAGGGTCTCAGGACTCTTAAAGCTTTAAAATTTTCGAAATTTTAATTTTTTTTTAGATGTTAAACTCCTATCTTTTCTGAACATTTTGATACAATTGTTTTCTTGAAATTCCTATTAGAACTGAAGTTATGGCTTTTACATTTATACACGTTCAATAGCTGAAGCTTCGTTTCGGAAACTTCGAAGCCATTTTTCTCCAAATGATGTTTTTGGGCATAACGCGCACGATATCTCAAAAACTTATGAATATTTTTTCATGAAATTTTCAAAACATATGTTTCATGTTAGTCTGTGTAAACTGAACCTAAAATTTCCTTTTTATTGTTCAAAAAAATTTTTTTTCAGTGATTATACTCTTGAAATTTTCTTAATTTTGCATTAGCTAAATACAACTTTGTATTAAAAATATAAAAAAACTTTAAATACAAATTTATTTAGGTTTATGGTAATTATTAAAATCTGAAGTATAAGTAGGTACCAAAATTTTCATTCTAGTTGCAACACTTATTTTATAATCGTGCGCGTAAGCTGTTATGCCGATTTTTTGCTCGAAACATGTCTAACAGTTTGGAGCCCCCTGTAAATGTTAACTCTGCATCTTATAATTTTTTAAATACATGAAATGAAAGAACATACTTATATATTTTATTCCAATTAAAATTGTGTCTTAAAACCAAATACATTTTAAGATATTAAATGTTGAAAATGGTCTTTTTTTTTTCATTTTTTCCAATTTTAAGAGTCCTGAGACCCCTTAAGTCCTGCTGTATGAAAATCCGAAATTTCACATTTTTCTTCCAAATAGTTTTCAAATTATGCTTAAAAAACGGTAAAATGATGGTTTAAGGGGCCGTCTATGATAGAAGTGAGTAGCTATTTTGAAATTTCTTCCGCTGTCCCGTTGTACAGTCTTCATTGACTGCTTGAGTGGTGCTTAAGGTGCCTTGATCAAGAAGGAGGCTCTCTCGGTTCAATCGAGTACCGAACTTCAATTTGGATACAGCCCTTAAAATACGCACGTTTTATAATAATTAATTTCTCGGAAACTTATGGTACGAATTGCATAAAAATTTGTTTTTAGGCTAATTGAAGGGTGTAGAGTTCATTTATGCTGTCAGAATTGGGTATTGCTATTGAAAAAAATGAAGTTATGGTTTGTTTTAATATGTAGATGGCCCCCTAAGAAAATTTTATATATATCATTTAAAAGTAGAATTTATTTCCAATCGTTCGGTACCAGTAACTTTCTTCTACAATAATTTGTTGAAGAGTTAGTTGGGGGTGTTTACTTTTTTTTTCCACGACTGTACATAAAGAGCGTGAAATCAATTTTCATATGCTCTTAGGAGTACATTATGTATAGGGCAGTCATGTAAACGAAATCAGATATGTTCAAATTAAAGCAACGGCAATTTAACTTCTCTCTAAGTAGGCAACCATCGTAAAATGAAAGTATATCATGATATAAATATAATGGTCCCACACATTTTGTCAAATACAGATGACATTATATATTGTTTCTATTTAGAAACAGCTGCAGCAACATCAATAAAATTTGTGATCACTTTTCAATTCGTCATATTCAGACGATGACCTGTATCAAAAATGTGCACATACAAATCAAACAAACATTAGGGGTAAGCCCACAGGTCAGTTGCCAACTGGCAATAAATTCAAAAATGTTTGTCAGAATAAACATTAAATATGTGTATTGATCAATACTATAATAATAATAAAATACTCGAGTAATATAATGCAACTAAACACATAATATTAAACGCAGATAAACAAAAACATAATTCAAATAAGCAAGGATTCTGAACTAATGTCCATAATAATGATTAAAAGCATATATATTTTTCAATTTATATCTTCCTGTTTTTTTTTTTTGACTCACAACATTGATTTAAAAAAACGTGTACATAAGGTGACAGTCCAAGAAATGCTAGATAATCAGGATATGAAAAAACATTAGCTGAAACACTGTCATAAGCCATTTAATTCACGTGACAACTGTGTTGTTGTGTTTATATTTATTAAAATGTATTTTTTAAGACCTAAATCATTAAAATTTTGAAAATGAAATTTGCAATTTAGAGAAGACATTGAATTATATTGACTATCAAACCTAAGAAAAAAAAATACTTATAAAATATTATTCTGTATGACCCATAAAATACCTTTACTGAAAACAGTTATTAATAAATGGAAGACGCTGAACACTTACGTAGAAGGGGGGAAAAAGGCTAGACATACGTGGAAAAAAGAAAAGGTAATAAGCAAACCGATAAATAAACTCAATAGAATGGACGGTTGGTATAAACACCAATAAAAGACTTGCGATAACCATTAAAGCAGGAGTATAACAGTGCCTTTGCTTATAAAAATTGACAATATACCTTCACTGACAAACAGTGTGAAAACATTGATAGGTATGCAATTTTTTTTATCGTCTTGACTAGCGTGCACCATTTACCGATTTGTATAAAATTGACTGGGGTGTAAGCTTTTTTGAAAGTGCCATGAACAAACGTGTAAATACCTTGTACAAATTATAAGAGAACGAGTATTGCGTTAATGGTGAGAAAAAAATGTGTGAATTTTGGCAGATGTAATAAAAAATTTGCACTTTGATATAATTTTAAGTAAAGAAGCAGTAAGCTCCTTAGGTATAATGACAATACAGATAGTTCGTGTATAAGTATACATTGACTGAAAAACAAACTATTAATGGTCGTGTATGTGGCGTGAGGTCTACTGTATATTATGCGTACCCAACTGAAAGTAAAGAAATTTGAAGAAGCAAATGTAAATCATACATAAACATCAACATATGTTATGCAGAAAAGTGTCTATATTCATCTGAATTACTCCAAAAATGGAATGAAATTTGCATGTGTAAACAGGAAAACACGGAATGATTGGAAACACTAGTGCAAGTGGGAAAGAAGCAACCTCAGTTGTATTGAATCATTCATAACTAATAAAAATTTAAAAGAAACGACCAATATATTCTAAACAAATGACATAAAATGTTCCAAAAAACTGTACTGAGGACCACTAACCAAACAACTGCACATGTAATTATATATGTATGTGAATAACTTCATCTGAATAGCACGCTGCAAAAATATACCTTTGTAAGAAAAACCACTGTAAAACGATGTAGAAACCTTTTGTAAAAAAAAAAAAAAATGTACTTGCTGCAAGGCAAGCGAAGTTTTTTGAGTGAGGGTCATTTGCGAAAATCCAGAAGTACACCAAAAGAGAAAAACCTTTGTAAGAAAACTCAACATTGTAATATTGGTAAACCAATGAACATTCGCATGAACACTGCGTGTAAAAAGAAAGTGCAATTGATGATCAGAAAGACCTACAAAGAAACAGAATATCTACACCAAGTTATGACCAAAAAGACGTAATATTTTTTTTTTTAATCATGGTGACCGCAATGCAAAGTAAGTATGAAAATGTAATCTAAAATAATAAAAAGGTAACTAAGTACACCTATATGTGATTTTTTTAAAAATATGTACATGAGAAACAAAATCGAGAAAAGTAGACAGAAAATAAAGGAAAAACATTTGAGATCCACCGCTGAAGTCTTATTGGCAATTAGGGCTTAACCACCAGAAGAAAACTAACAGTAAATCAAAAATGTGAAATTTGGAATCCTTCATCCATTCCTGTCGACCTGAAAATGTTGAATGTAAGAAAATTCGAGACATGTGTATTGCACGAAGAACATAGACCATGAAATAATTGACATTAATCAATCTTTAAATAGCAACGTTTCAAAATTTGTATATCCTAAGAAAACAAATATATTTGTGTAAGAAAAATGTATGAGAAAAAAAAAACTCTATTAATCCTTTACGTTTATTTTATGAATAAACGTATGCGAAAAATGTAAGCATTCACTGTCGAAGGGAGCAAAGAAAACCATGTATCGCATAAAGTTAAGTAACAAAATGTGTAAATGAATGAATAAGAATTAACCTTGCACTAGCATACCTGAAGGGAGGATGTATGTATAACTTATGTTGTACGTTGAAAAAAAAACTAGTTTTTGCTTAAAATAAAATCTAAATGTATCACAAAAGGGAGAAAAAGCAGGGTGATTTATGTCTAAAGACTTCTTGTAAGTACGGTTATGTGCGATTCAGTTAATGCATCTTGAAATATTTTTACAATTAACTGAAATGTGAGATTCACCACAATTAGCACATGCCAAATCATATACACAAACGTTTGCCAGATGGCCTAGTCGTTGGCAATGGAAGCAACGTTTTATATTAATAAATGGTCTGACAGTGCAAACAATAGAATTAATATTTAGTTTACCATGTTGAATTAAGGAATTAGCAATCCATGATGTAACAATAATAGTCCAATTGTATTTAAAACCCTATCTTAATTTATGTTTTCTTCCAACGTGAATGGAAGGAATGGTGTTGCCAATCATTTCATTTATAGACATCATAATATCTGGCACACCTATATTATCATCAACACCCAATAAAATTATTTTTGTGCAGTTAGAAAAATCCCTATCTGGATTTTTGTTCTCACAAAACTTTAAAATGTAATCAGGTACTGAAATTAAATTAACATTTTTATTTTTTGAGAAGTCAGAAATAGTTCTGCCAGAATCTGTGACTGTTTGAGTTTTAGCATTATCTAAAATTTTGGATGACGAGTTTTTAACATTAGAATTAAATTTCTTATCTTTAACTTTAATTATATTAAGTGGTTCATCCAATTTATGTCCATCAATGTCGCATTGAACAGCTATGTCATTATGCATAGACTGTTTGGACGAGGTAAGTGTTCTTACCTTTTCAAATAAAAGCTTATTTACTCTTTGTAAGTCGTCATTCTTTTTGTAAAACATTCCACTCGGATTGAACACTACCCATCAAATCATTTAAAATATTAAATTTAAATTCAATTTCTTTTTGATAAGAATTAAACTTCTGAACGAGTTCAGGATTAGCCTCATTTAAAATATGGTCAATTAATGCCTGAACATCTGTAACAATAGTTTTAGAATATCTGTTAATAGTTTCACTTAAACTACTTAAATATGAAATCTTAAAAGAATAAGAATCCAAACCGATTGTTTCAGAATCAATGTTAGTTTTTGAAAACATTACCTGTTGTGCATTAGGTTTTAACTGAAAATTAAATACAGCAGAGGGCTCTTGCGTCAATTTATGTGGCTTTCTCTTAGCCATCATAACCAAATTATATTCTGAATTATAAAAATACAAAAACAAATACACGAGTACACTATCTGATAATTCCAAAAATATGAACCTATCTAAATGCAATATAATAAATAGTAGTCAGATGTGAGATTTAAAAAAAAAATGAATATTAAAAATTTTAAATGTTAAAGATATAGCCATATAGGTATTATATTCTACAGTTAAAAACAATGATAATGCGTGTAAAAAAATAAATAAAAACTTCTAAATAGTTATTTAAATATCGGAAAACTGCACTCTCTGTAACGGAATAATTTTTAGTGACTGCACATAGGAACAACAAACATTGCAATTATATGCATAAAAAGGTTTTTAAAATTAAATTAAAAGGGGAAAAATAGTCAATTCAGTTGACCCAATTTTTTTCTCAAATCATATTGTTTATTTTCTGTATCAAATGCATAAGAAATACTATAATGCATCAAGAAAATTATCAAAAGATTTTTCGTTTACGTAAATAACCTAAAATGAAAGTTCTTATAAGGCTATAGTTACTGGCGGAAAATAATCATGCATGCAAAACTTTTAAATATTATATCTTTTTTTTTTTTTTTTTTTTAATCTTCTTTCTTTTTGTGTCTATAATAAAAGAACAAGAAAAATTATTTCATATTCTCGCTATAGTATAATGCATTGTGAGAAATACTTTCACTTGAATAGATATAATCAATGTGCACTCTATTTTAAACATATTGATTATCTAGATAGATTTAATTATTCAAGTAAAATCATGGCTACTTTTAAGCACAGATAAAAATACTTTCTTAATAGTACTGTACAAACACAATAAAACATAACTTACCTTTAAACTGAGAAACATTCAAAGTATAGAAACAGAGATTCGATTCAAACATATTCATATACCTCAAACTCAAGACATTGTCAATAATACATTAAATTTTTAATCATTACCGGTATTCATCTTTATGTCTCTAGATATTGTTTTTTAAAGTAAGACTTCTTGTCCGGAAAAAGGTTTGAAACGGGCAACAACCTGTCTTAATATTTACTTGGAAACAGGAATATTTTAGATGCATTATTAACATACCTAGAACATTTTTTTTAATGAAAGACATAATATAAAATATGAGATAAATAAATGTATATATAACTGTCAATTTATAATACTTCAAAAAGAACTGCACTAAAAATATAAACAAAATATATAATCATTAAATAAAATGAGAGAAATGATATAAACTTATTTTTTTAAGAAGCATAAGAAAAAAAAAAACATAAAAAAAATCCAAAAGAATGCGATTCATAAAATACTTATTCTAAATTAAATCCTTTTTTTTTAATAGATTGTCTTGACCTTTGTGAACCTCATTCCAGCAAAAAGTGAACAGTAAATAAGTATTTTGGATATCTGAAAAATGTAATTTGATCATGCTATCGTTTGACATCTGAGTTCTTAAATATCATTTGTAAAACTGTGATAAATTTCAAAGAAATCTAAAAGTATCTACAACTGTTATTATTCATGCAAACAAAATATGAGCATGAGAAAATAAAAATGCATAATAAACAACAATTGTTAAAAATTACTCAATATATAATTTTAAATACTGCATTTTATACAAATGTCATGTAGTCAAAATAGAAATTGAGCATTAATAGTTATAAAAATATAAAATGCATATAATATTTTACTCATACTCACATGATAAGCCCTAATTGTTTATATATGCATATTTTCTTTTATGTTCTTCCATTTTTAAAATCGATGCAACTGTATCAATATTTGATATTCATTATCATATTGTACTTTTTTATGACGCTTTTAACTGCTTTCATTCAATAATTAACAATATTCCAATGAAAATGAACGTTCAATATCAAATTTGAATTCAAAACACGCAATTGGATAATGCACTTTTTTTAGTTTTTTATTTATTTATTTATTTATTTTTTTTTTTTTTTTTGCAGAAAGGGAATATTAGCACCCACAAGTGGAAGTAAAAAATAAAAATAAAATCAATCAGCGTGAAAACAATACGACGTGACTAGATATATTGAAATTTCTTATGCTATTCTTTAATCCAGCAGTCTTCAATAACTGCTTGAGGGACGCTTAAGAAGCCCTGATCAAGAAGGGGGCTCTCGCTATAAACAATCGAGTACCGAACTTCAATTTGAATATATCCCCTAAAATGCACTCATTTTTAAATAATTAATTTCTCCGAAACTTATCGTACGAATTGCATAAAATATTGTTTTTATGCTACTTGAAGGGTGTAGAGTTAATACACGATGTCAGAATTGTGTACTGCTATTGGGAAAACAAAGTTATGGTTCCTTTTAATATGTATATGCTCCCCTAAACAAATTTTATATACATCATTTAAAAGTAGACTTTATTACTAATCGTGTGGTACCAGTAACTTTCTTCTATGATATTTTTTTGCAGAGTTAGTAAAGGGCGTACACTTTCTTTCCACGACAGTACCATGGTCTTTGAAAGCCTAGATAACAACTTTTAATGATGCATTTGTTTGATACAATGTCCAGTATCAGTATAAAAGCAATAAAAGTCAAATTGTTATAAACAGACTAATTTAATTAGAATTAATGACATAAATACTATGGGATTCGCGATTAGTTTGCATTGATTAGATCTCTCAAAACGCCGCCCGTGTCTTTAAAAGTTAATTAAAAACCTATCTGGTAAAAACGTGGCACGGACCAAGCCGGCGATGAAACTTTGTGGTTTCCTTTCGAATTGCGCTTAGCACAATGCAAGTTTAAACTTTGAACAAGGGTTTTGCATTAGCTACACTGTAAAAAGTAAATATTATTACGACGCTGAATTGAGTTTTATGAAAAGCCAAATGAAGTTTATATATGCACAACTTTATTATCATTGCCGAACTCTGTTCCTCCTAAACAGATTAAGATAATATTTAAATAAGAGTTATACAGAATTCCAATATTTTATTTTATTTAGCCTTCATTTCTCTTTGCATTTTTACGGTATACCCATTCATACTTTTCTAGTATATACACTATATGGCCATTAATGACTGGTAACTTTCAATTTTAGACATTTTGTCTAATATTTAGAAATATACTTGACAGATTCTTCTGGAATTTCAGGATTAAAAAGAACAGGTATGATCTCATATGTAGCAATGTCTACTTGATAAGGAGGGTATGGTAGAGATCCGTACTTTAAAATATTTGCAAATCGTAAATGATAACCAGGTTCAGTTTGTTTGCATTCGCTGGAGTTTTATAAAAGAGCTGTAGGCTGTGATCAGTATAGAAATAAATCCTTTTAAATTGTTTTTTTACGAAATCTTTTTATTTGGAGTAAATAAATAAAATTGAAGCATTTCATACAGAAATGGATAGGGATGGTGCCTGATAGAATTTCTAAAGACGATTTTTTTTTTACAGGACTGAGTTCATGAAGTGCAAGGGAGCAATTGCCAATTATTCTGTAATATACACATTGGCATCAAACAATTGGCGAAAAGAGCACATGAAAAATGAATGATATCATATGAGTAAAATTTATCTGTTACGCTTTGGAAAATTAGGAGAATTCTGAATTGAGTGGCCGGGCCACCATCATAGCAGTCCTAAAAAATAAGCCAAAAAGAATTCGAACGCCAATTCGTACGTTAAGAGCAAAGTTTTGAGAACATAGCGTTAAAGACAATACAGACCGCATTTACTGGAAATGTTTATGATTTAACAAGGAAGTTATACTCAAAAATTAAGCAGATATCAAAGAGTAATTTCTACTGACCGAAAGCAAAGTCGATCTTTATTCTTTTTTTTTATCTAGTCAGCGTGAATAATCATCTAAATGAATTTTATCAATGCGAGAGCCGCTTTAGTGATAAAGGCATCTGTTAAATATCTTTTCTTTCTTTTCTTTTGGAGGAAAGTTACAATGGGAACTGAAATAAAGGTTAGGATAAAATGAATAAGTAATTAAAGATTAGTTTTAACTGAAATTTAGAGAAAGGAATAATTTAAAAAATATATATGTGATTACACATCACAGAGGGCAATTAGGAGGCCAAGAAAAAATCAAAGAAAAAAATAATACTTGGGATCACCCTGTAAAATAAAATGCACGAAATGATCTACCGGTACCGAATATAAATAAACAGACATTGTGCAATATGTGTATTATTTGTGTAAGAATAGCATGTATATTAATAGAGATATAGCGATTTATTTAAAAAAATAAAAAAAAATCTTGCATGTTTTTTTGCTTATAACATGCAGGGTTTTCAACCAAATTTAACTCCGGTTTCAGAAAAATTGACAAAGTATCATAGAAGCAATATAGTGCAATCGGAATATAAATAAATTAAATATTTTAGGAAATATGAGCAGTTGTATGAAATAATTTTTATCTGCACATGCGCGAACGATAACAAGGATCATCTTGCATAATTTAATAGTCAACTCTATGGAGCAACTCACTAAAAAAATCTAGTCAAATATCGTAAAATTTCAGAAGGATATCGGCGTTAAAGTGAGCAAATTTTTTGTTGTTCTCTAAAAGCAGCTGAGTGATAAGTGATTTTACACAAATAGTCCTTTTTTATTAATAGTTCAGGGGAAATGTACATTATACCTTGCAAAAGGTCGGGTAGAAGATTTTATTTTTTTAAATTGTTTATAATGATGCCAACATGGAAAAACCAAGTTTTCTAACAAAATTTCTTAAGGCTAAATTTTTTTTGACCAAAAAACATCAAAATTTTGGGAATTGTTTTCTAGTTTTTCTAAATATCTCAAGAGCTGTTGCAGTAGCATATTTTTTGTCAGTTACAATATTAAAGAGGATAAAATTTTCTACAACTTTCATATTTACAACTTTTTTATACGCCCAATAGCAAGCGCAGTACGCCGTTTCAAAATTAAAGCATTTTTTTCAATTTCTTAAAAACCGCGAAAAACGTAGTTTTACCCCGATTATTCAAATGTTCCCCGCGGATTTAATCGTGAATGTCGACTTCTAAAAATAGGTAGCAGTAAATTACCTATTATTTGCACACTCACGTCTTTATTTTCATCTCAGCATACATTTTATATTCAATAAATTTATATAATTTTAAAAGTTGGTTAGAGTGTAGATGAATGAAACAATTTTCCTATTTAGACAGCAGAGTTGCCATGTCTCCGGATTTTTGGATAGCAGTATTTTAATAGAGAAAAGGTTCTTTTATTTAATTGGAACATTTGGACGATTTAAAAGAACCACATTTTCTCTAAGATAATAGTGGTGCGCAAAAAGCCGGAGACTTGGCAACTCTCAGACTTTAAGTGTATACAATGTTAATTTCAAAGCATTGTTTAAAAGAATACTTCAATATTAAGTAAGTTATTGGCACGATAGTTTCAATTGAAAAAGAATTTTTGTTTAATTTTAATAACTTTTATAATGCATACATATTTTTAAAGGTATCAATAGGATAGGTATGGAAATTTGTGAAAAACATATTTTATTCCACGCTACAATGGTATATTTTATTTTCCAATTATTCATGATATATGTTTTAATGTTTTACTGTTTTAAATATAGTAAACATTGGATTGTAGTTCCATATAAAAGTGAGGACGCAAAAAAGAAATATCTTTATGTAAGACATACTTTTACCTTATATCTACAATAAAAATATCAACAGATTATTTCATAAATTAATGTTATGCATTTATCACTTGTAAAATTTAAAAATTCTTTCAATAAAATATTTGAGATCACAGGTTTCATTAAAATAGTTAAAAGATTAGTTTTAAAAATTATTGTATATTTTTTTTCTCCACTTATAACAATAAATATAACAAGAAACTATATCATTTTAGCATGCAAAAATATATAAAACTTAAGATTATCTATTAATATCTTTAAAGCTCAAAGAGAAAAACTTACTTTGGTTGTTGAAAAATATGCTTTGTGGAATATTCTAATCTTCTGTAGTATGTACTGTTTTGAAACAATATCTGTTTAATGATCTCAGTGATTCAATTTTTCAAATGAAATACCAATTTATTAATGATTGTAGGTCATATAAACATTTTTGTTTTCGCATTGATCCCTGACTCATTCAACTCCACTCAAAACTCACTCGCCAAAATCCATGTTTGCCACGGGTGCAAAAAAAACTAGTTTTGGCCCTAAAACACGTAATTTACTGCTACCAATATATAGAAGTTGACATACAAGATTAAATCTGTGGGAAACATTTGAATAATCTGGGCAGAACTACGTTTTTAAGAAAATTGAAAAAAATTGCCCTATTTTTGAAATGGCGTACTGCGCTTGCTATTGGGCGCATAAAAAAGTTGTAAATTAGAAAGTTGTAGAGAATTTTATCTTCTTTAATATTGTGATTGACATATAATATGCTACGGCAACGGATCTCGATATATTTAAAAAAAATAAAAAAAAGGTCCCAAAATTTTGTTGTTTTTTGGCCACAGAAAATTTAGCCTTAAACAATTTTTTTAGAAAACATTGTTTTTCCATGTTGGCATCATTATAAACAATTAAAAAAAAATAAAATCCTCTACCCGACCTTTTGCAAGGTAACGCCATTTTTTGGTGCGTTTCCCCTGGACTAAAACTGACTTTCAGAAAAAAGTTAGTATTTAGTGAGTATCAACGAGTAGATTTGGAAAAAATGCTTCGAATTTTATACTTCTTATGATCATGGTATAGGCTCGTTCAGGTGGTTATCCAAGAAGAACTAACGCATCAATAAAAAATTAAAATTAAAAAAAATTAAAAATTAAAAATGACAATTTGTGGAAAATCCCTTATCATTCAGCTGTTTTTAAAGAACAACTAAAAATTTGCGCACTCTAACGCCGATATCTTTCTGAATTTTTACGATACTTGACTAGATTTTTTGTAATAAGTTGCTCCATAGAGTTGACTATTAAATTATGTAAAATGATTCTTGTTATAGTTCGCGCATGCACAGATAAAAATTATTTCATACAACTGCTCATATTTCCTAAAATATTTAATACATTTATATTCCAATTGCACTATATTGCTTCTATGATACTTTGTCAATTTTTTTGAAACAGGAGTTAAATTTGGTTGAAAACCCTGCATGTTATAATAAAAAATCATGCAAGAATTTTTAAATTTTTTTAAAAATAAATCGCTATATCTCTCTTAATATACATGCTATTCTTACACAAAAGTATGCACATATTGCACAATGTCTGTTTATTTATATTCGGTGAAGATAGATAATTTCGTGCATTTTATTTTACAGGGTAATCCCAAGTATTATTATTTTTTATTTTTTGTTGCCCCCCTAATTACCCCCCTTATCAAATCAAAATTGCTAAATATGAGGTCATACCTGTTATTTTCAATCCTGAAATTCCAGAAGACTCTGTCAAGTATATTTCTAAATATTCGACAAAATGTCTAAAATTGAAAGTTGCCGGTTATTAATGGCAATATAGTGTATACAGCTATACCAAACCCTAACCAGCAAAAAAAAAAGAAAAAGTGGGCCAGCAGCTGGAAAAAAGATGGCATCCAGCACTGCCATCAGCGGTAAAATGTAATGGTGCTGTTACTTAAACCAGTAGAAAAGTGTTCGTGCAGAATGCAACTGGCCCATCTAGCACTTTCCATTACAAAAATTACTTACAGAATTCTATAAAAAAACTATTATAGAATAATGGGCCGTTTTTATATGAGCTAGTTTCACCAACAGCTGTAGAAGTGTCCATAGGAACATGTGAACTTGCAGCTGTTTCCATGTGGTCACCCTCCCAAGTACTAACCGCGCTCGGTGCTGTTTGGCTTTCGTGATCGGACATGAACAATTATTTACAGCGTATTCTACGACCGTTCGTTGTTTTCAAACTCTCATTACACTATTTCAAGTTTGTTTCTTTTGTGATATGCGTTCCCAATCCTTAAACTTGTATAGAAATCCTATATATTTTATGCGTTGATTGTTTCTCAACTGTGTAAGTTACAAAAACCGAAATCCTTTGTAACTTAGTAAAACCAGATTTAAGAAGAAAAAAAAGGGCGTTGAAATAAATTATTTTTTTATTTACTCATTTATTTATTTATTTTGTTGGTGGCAGTGGTGCTATATTATTTACAGTTTCCAAAATTTAAAAATAAATTGACAGCTTAAATTGTGTTAAGATATTCATTTCAAACTTGTGTTCAAATTCATTAATCTACCGCGGGGTGATAAAAATAACTCTTATTTTAATATAAACTTGACAAAGTATTTAAAAGTCTAATAAATTATTATTTGTTAAAATTGAAACGTAATTGATTAAATATTTTTACACTTCAGATTAAAATATTTCAATAAAAAATACAATTAGTGATTTTGTTTAACGTAGATGAATTACACCACATAGCGTAATGGTTGCCAGCAATAATACTGCGAAAGTTCTTGCACTTCCATGGTGTGGTGGGCCAGCGCAAGAGATAAAACGGAGGCCCATTAGAATTTTATTTGATGATTTCCAACAGCAAAGTTGACTGAAGCTGTACAGCAGTGGTCATGCAGTGGTAGAACATTAGCCAGCACTTCTCCATCACTGCCAGCACCTATCTTGCTGCTGGCCAGCAATTTCTTCTTTGCTGGGTACGTTGTAGATTTTTTTTACAAAGTCTTACTTTTCTTTAAGTAACGACTTGTTTAATAATGATACAGTTAATAATTCAAATATTTATTGTACAGAACCCTCTAAGCGTGAGTAATACTCGCACTTGATCGTTTATTTTTAATATTATTGGATTGTGGTATTTGTCTAATTATTTAAAAGTAAAGAACAAGTGTTGTTGTATAGTTTTCTTTACAACATTTTCCAGTCATACATTTTCTTTTGTTCGTTCCTCGATCTCGTTCCCTCAGCTGATTTAGCGTTATTGGTGGTTTTATTCCGGCCATATATTCCCACCTCCGAGTTTTTTAAGCTCTCGGTTGTTCAATGAACTAATCTAGTCTAACATATAGAGATAACATGCGTTCATCTTAGTCAATAATTTATTTTTTGCACTTTTACTTCCGAACTCTAAGTTTTTTATTTGTAAACAACTGCTATTTTTCTTTTTTCGAAATGTAATAAAATTAGTCGTTGGCGGACACCGTAATACTTATCCATCATGGATATGCATAATATAAAATATGAAAATAAAACACGTGTAAACTATTTATAAAATGCATTACAATTCTAAAATAAAATTTAAACGTTTATTTAAATACTTGCCGCCCTTGGCGACTAGTTTGGTCTCCCTAAAATTTATGTTTGTGAAAGCATTGTATCATGTTACTTTTATTCATAATTTAATTTACTTTAAATACTCCCTTAAGTATAATACCGTAATCTGATATTAGTTCTTGTTGCATTAAAATATCTCAATTTGTTGATTTTCTGTAAGCAAATAAACCCTATTGGTTTACAATGGAAGTCTATGGGAATTTGGCGAAATATTAGAGATATCGCCAAGTTGGTGAGAAACTTGACAGTATTTGTCGACATAACAGGGTCCCCCCTAGTTTGACGGTAGTTTTTAGGACGACGGGATAATCGAGTAATACCGAATTGCATAAAATAAACATCCTTATAACTCTAAAAATGATTATCATATTAATTAACAGTTTACTGTGTCGTTTTAAGAGTCTTATTTCCAGTTAGAATACGTCTTTGAATTGAAATTTGAATGAAATACAAGGTGATGAAAAGTCGAAGAGTGTGAACAATATCATTACAAATATCTCAGTAACTAATTATCCGATCGACTTCGTTCTTTATGCAAAATTTATGTTTTTTATTGTCTTTTATATCCACTCCTTAAAATAAACAATTTCGAAAATTTTTATATACCTTTTATCAGAACGAATATTTCGAGAGTCCGAAAAAATTGTTCCGGATAATCGAGGTTAATGATATTCTATAGGCTTCTTTCCATTATTACATACTAAGTAAACACCAAATTTCAAGTCTCTATCTCAATTTTTTCGGGAGATAGAGCGTTACAGACAAACACACACAGACGGAAGGTTGGTTGGTTGGTTGATTTTTGGCGGCCGATTACCTACACTAGGGATATAGGCCCGAGGGGAGGGGGTTCCCTCCTTGGGGGTCTTTCTAAGGAAACCTAATCCGTATTTACGCATGGAAATCCATGGCTCGAAGAAAACCACGAAAACTCCGAACGATTAGGCCAACGGGCGCGATTGGGATCGAACCCAGCACCTCCCGCTCACCAGCTTCGAGAGCAGATCCTCTCAGCCACTGGTGGGGCCACAGACGGACGGCAATTGTTTTTTTTTCTAAAAATGTGTTTTTTGGAATCTCCAGTGTTGGAAAATTGTAAATCCGTCAAAAAATATTTCCGATTTTTAAAACGATTCAAGACTTACCCTGTACTACGTATTATGGGTAAGTAAAAGGGAGGGAAAAGAATAATTTGATGCCGGTGTTTTAAAGTTGCCGGATTTCGAGGGTCATATTATATTACGATTCTTTAAAAAAGGGAGACGTGCCACAGAATGATTACATGAAATAATTCAATTCAATAACCTCTGAAATGTCAGTACAGTCCAAACAGTAGGGGATTTTACCTGGCAAAATTAATGGTAATTCTGGAAATCGGTTTACTTTATGTTTTTTGGGTCGCTGAATCCGAATTATAACTTCCCGCCAAAATTTCTCCCGGCACCCCCCAAATTTTGGTAAAATGCCCCCTAAAAAAGGTTTTATTAAAAAAATCAATTTTTTTTTATTGTTTTAGGGAAAACGTGTCTAGAAATTCGGAAAGTAGACAAAATTTGCGACAAATAAGATATATGACATTATGACGTAGGGTGAATGGGGAGTAGGTATCTGAACCGGAACATGCGCAGCGGTGCTGCGTGGACTAAGTTGCGCAATTCCACTTAAGTACTCACACCGTTTACGTTCACACTCCCGTCTCCCCTCCGAACTTTCCCTATAAGGTTTACTTGAAGTTTTTCGGGTCGCTGAATCCGAATTTTTAACTTACCCCCAAAATCCCCAACCACGCAACCCCACCAAAATAGTTGTTTTTAAATGAAATTTTTTTTTGTTTTACGCGAAAATTATGTAGAAATTCAGAAAGTAGACAAAATTTGCAACAAATGGGATAGATGACAATATCACGTAGGATAAACGGGGAGAGGGGGGCTGCCTAGGAAGATTACCCGCGAGCTGTTTTAAAAAGTCATTTTTTTTTTTCAAAAAATCAATTTTTTGGGGGAGTTGCCGGGTGAAATTTTGGTGCGAAGTTAGAAATTTGGATTCAGCGGCCCCAAAAAAAACATAAAGGGAGTTGAAATCCAGAACTAACATTAATTTTGCCAGGTAAAATCCCCTATTTCCTGTCTTGCATAACTTAGTGCACGTAGCGCCGCAATGCATCTTCAGAGGCAGCCCTCTCTCTCCCCATTCATACTATGTCATAGTGTCATACTGTGCAAATTTTGTCTACTTTCTGAATTTCTACATAATTTTCGCCTAAAACAATAAAAAATTTTGTTTAAAAACAACTATTTTGAAGAAGGGTGCGGAGGGGGGAGGGGGTTGCGGAGGGGGAAATTTTGGTGGTAAGTTAAAAATCGGATTCAGCGACCCAAAAAACTTAAAGTAAACCTTATAGGGAAAGTTCGGTGGGGAGACGGGAGGGCGAATGTAAACGATGTGAGTGGTTAAGCGGAATTGCGCAACTTAGTCCATGCAGCACCGCGGCGCATGTTCCGAGCCAGATACCCCCTCCCCATTCATCCTACGTCATAATGTCATATATCTTATTTATTGCAAATTTTGTCTACTTTCCGAATTTCTAGATACTTTTTCTATAAAACAATAAATAAATTGATTTTTTTTAATAAAAACTTTTTTGAGGGCATTTTACCAAAATTGGGGGGGGGGGGGGTGACGGGCGAAATTTTGGTGGGATGTTAAAATTTCGGATTCAGCGTCCCCAAAAACATATAGTAAGCCTTTTTCCAGAACTACCATGAATTTTGCTAGGTGGAGCCCCTATACGGTCTCTGTTGCCTGGACTAGTATATTACTCTGTAAATTTTCTATCTGTGGAGATCTGAAAAAGCTAAATTTATTCTTCAAAGAGATAATCTTTTTTAACACAAAACCTTTTTGTCATTTCAGCATCGACCACTAATGCGGCCGTCTTTTCCTGGCCATTCTGTTACGGGTGCTCGCATCGGCTTTCCGCTTTGCTCCTTATGAAGGGACGAACAAGTTTAGATCCATGACTCACCCGCCATTTGAACTTAGCATAGTACTTAGCATGGTAGGTGACTACGCTACCAACCATGTTTTTGGATTATCATAAAAATTTTGTAGCACCAAAAAATGTTTTTTAATACAAAACATGAAATCGAATAACTTTTGAATGTACTACATACAACAAAAAATGCTTAAATTAAAAAATACTCATTTAAAATAAAAATTTCATAAACCACATCCCCAGTGATTCGAACGAATTTTTTCGTTGATTAAATTTCATTAAAGCACGAAAACGTCCGTTTAATTCATTTTTCTTTAAAATACAAAAGTTAACCTAATCTAAAGTAAAAGTACCTGCAGTGGTGTGTAAGAGAAACTGTGCTGCTTGGTACGTTTTAGATTAGAAACTTAATTTATTATGTATTTCACTCTTCCATCAAAACACAAAAAATTAGCAAACCTAAGTTCAAAATTTCCTTAAATTCTCCAGTTAAATTTGAAAATTTCTTGATATAGTAGGACCAAATCTCTTCCAGTCATATGGGTGTCCAGTAACTTATTGACTGAATTTTGTACTTTACCTAATGAAGTAGACTTTTGAGAGTGTATTTGAGAAAATTAAAGAATTGAAAAGTTTAATATATATGTAGTTCTTTTTATATTAATTTCTAAAAATTGTTTATTTCTGATTATTATCACACTAATAATGAATGGATTAAACACGAAAATAGAAATACAGGTTGAAAATCGGAGTCCGGAAACACTCAAACACCTTTTGAACCTATAAAGATATAATTGTAGAAAAAATATCTACCTATAAGTCCAGGCAATAGAGACCGTATAGAGGCTCTACCTAGCAAAATTCATGGTAGTTCTGAAAAAAGGCTTACTATATGTTTCTTGGGTCGCTGAATCCGAAAATTTAACTACCCCCCAAAATCCCCCCCCCGAACCCCCATCAAATAGCTGTTTTTAACTTAAATTTCTTATTGTTTTAGGGGAAAAGCATTACAAAATTCAGAAACTAGACAAAATTTGCAACAAATAGGATATATGACATTATGACGTAGGATGAACGCGGAGGGGAAGGGCTGCCTCTGAACATGCACTGCGGCGCTACGTGCACTAAGTTATGAAGTCCAGACAATAGGGGATTTTAGCTGGAAAAATTAATACTAGTTCTGGATTTTGACTCACTTTATGTTTTTTGGGGTCGCTGAATCCGAGTTTGTAACTTCCCACCAAAATTTCACCCGGCAACCTCCCAAAAAATTCATTTTTTGAAAAAAATTGGTTTTTGAGAAAAGCGCGCGGGGAATGTTCCGAGCAGTCCCCTTTCTCCCCGTTTATCCTACGTCATAATGTCACATATCCTATTTGTGTCAAATTTTGTCTAGTTTCTGAATTTCGTAATGCTTTCCTCTTAAACAATAAGAAATTTAAGTTAAAAACAACTATTTGTGGGGGGGGGGGAATTTTGGGGGGAAGTTAAAAATTCGGATTCAGCGACCCAAAAAACTTAAAGTGAACCTTATAAGGAAAGTTCGGAGGGGAGATGGGAGGGCGAAAGTACACGTTTGAGGGGTTAAGTGGAATTGCGCAACTTAGCCCACGCAGCAGCGCTCGCATGTTCCGAGGCAGATCCCCCTTTCCCCTTCATCCTAAGTCATAATGTCATATATCTAACTTGTTGCAAATTTTGTCTACTTTCTGAATATTTAGATACTTTTCCCCTAAAACAATAAAAAATTGATTTTTTTAATAAAAACCTTTTTTGGGGGGCTTTTTACCAATATTTGAGGGGGTTGCCGGGGGAAATTTCGGTGGTAAATTACAAATTCGGATTCAAGGACCCAAAAAACATAAAAGTAAGCCGATTTCCAGAATTACCATTAATTTTGCTAGGTAAAATTCCCTATTGCCTGGACTACTATAGTAAAATCAATGTTCACTATCATATGAGAGTGACTGCAGGGTCCCCTAATGGATTAATTTCGTATTCATCGATCCTATATAGTCAACTTTTAAAGAGAGCAAAAAAAGTATTTACATCATGTGTAGAAAATCCTCGACTTAAGGTCATTGTGCCTAAATGTGACGACCCCTAAATGCCAACATGTTCTTGTATTTATACTCTTAAGGGGACCATGGACCTTTATTTGAGCAAAATTCGATACCAAAATCGAAAATTAGTTATGTACATATTATTATTTTTCAGTTTGTTCTAAGTCATTTGCAAAAAACCACCTGCAGATGCGATTATTTTTTGCAAAGTTACAAGTGTAAATATTTTGCACATAAACCATTTTTCGGTCCTTTATATATACTTTAAAGCTGTTTTTCTCAAAACGGATTTTTCAAACTTTTTAGATTTTTGAAATGCTCCATGCATCTCAAATTTTTATCCAAATTCATGAAATTGATAAGGAAGAATCTTGATACTATTTAAAAAGAAACTGTGCATGTATTTTAAAATTTAACTTCATTACGATCTTTAAATTCGATTTTTAACTTATTAAACGGCAATTTTTTTACGAAAATCGATATGGATTTCAGAAAAAAATCTCTGAAAAATTAGCTATTCAAGGGATTAATTAATCGAAGCACAGATTTGTTTGCAATAGACTTTTAAGTGATTAAAATAGAAAATTGAGATAATGTCTCAAAATTAACCCTTTCACCGTCCGAGGGTTTTGCAGTATGTTTATAAGAATGCTTGTAAATCCCAGGATATATATTTTTAAAATCTCAGTTTGATGCTATAATATCTTTAATATCACTACTTTCTATATAAGGTTCAAAATAGAATTCTGTTTAAAATATTTTGGTCTACAGCCATTTTAACATGATTTCTAGGAACGGAAAAATCCGGGCCAAACGGTTAAAGGGTTTTAAGACACCTGGAGCATTTTAAAATTTCATTTAAAAATTTTAATTTATTAAAAAACTCTTTAAATTATAATAATATTGAAAATTTCTTTTAAGGTGCCCTACATACTTATGGTGAAATGTATATTTCCACAAAAAGTTATATCTGTATGATGAAAAATTAGCTATTCAAGGGATTAAATAATCGAAACACATATTTGTTTGCAATAGACTTTTAAATGATTAAAATAGAAAATTGAGGTAATATCTCAAAAATTAAGATACCTGGAGCATTTAAAATATCATTTAAAAATTTTAATTTTTTAAAAATCTCTTTAAATTATAATAATATTGAAAATTTCTTTTAAGGTGTCCTACATACTTATGGTGAAATGTATATTTCCACAAAAATACATATTTCTATGATAAAAATTAAAAGAAAAAAATTTAACGTCCACCGTTCCCTGAACATAAGAATAGTATATAAATGCTATCATGATACAACCGAACTTCTTGAACAAATCGGGAAATACTTCTCTGCCTTTAAAACATTTTCTTATTTAAAAAAAAAAAAAAAAAAAAAAAAAAAAAAAAAAAAAAAAAAAAAAAAAAAATTCATTCTACATTACACAAAGTTCATTATAAAGCGCCCCATGCTCCACAATGCGGCCAAAAATCCCGAAAATGGTCCAGTTTTTGTGTTTTAATATCAAAGGTCAAACGACCTTATGTACTGAAAGGGGTACAGAGTCTATTTAATTTACCGGAATTTCAAACTCGGGGAAATGCGACAAGTAATTAAATTTTAGTTCTAAAATATTTTCGTGGCTGATATTCTTTTGAGAACTTTTAGCAATGAACTTAACACCCTAAATGCGGGAAGAGTATTAGAAGATTAGCTGAGGTAAGTTTATGTGATATTTCGTATATTGTATTAAAATGATGCTTAAAGTAGATATTGTGTTTATTAAAGCTGTGTGGAATTTATAAACTACGAAATTCAACATAATCCTCCAATAGTGTTTTTCAGTGACCGGGTAGGGGAGACCGGGGATAGTTGGCTACAGGGGTAATTAGGCGCAGTCCCCATAAATCGCCTGTTTGTGGATAGAATGCGCAACCAGTCACAGACTGAATTTCTTCTTGCGTTTTACAATCCTCATTATAGTTTTGCAGCGTTACCTACGTGCAGTGGACATTTATTACGATTTTTCTGTTTTTTGCGCTCATAAGTAATTTTTGTTCCTTCATTCTTTTTCTAATTTCTAATACTTATCTTAATAATTGCGATTTAACTTGTGCAATTTTTCTTAGTGTATGATTAACTGTACCTACCCCATATGTGATTTACTTGGATTATTTATGGTTAGATGGTTACGTATCCATTTTGTGAAGAAATTTATTATGGGGCTTGTAGGCGCATTGAACACGGGGCAAGTTGGCTCGGTGTCTGGTGCATGCTGGTAGCTTGAAAAACAGCAAACACCGAAAAATGTGGTTGCAATCCAAGATTTTGGGCACACGGGGGGGCTTGCCCAAACGGAGACATTCGATTTTTTTATTTGTGGCATCTGTAACTCTGATGATGTTATCGAGTAGGATAGAAGTTACTCAATGTTAATGTTTTATTCATTATTTTTATGTCTGTGCAATTTAGAATTTACACTGTACAGCGATAACGCCTTTGATTAAACCTACTGGTAATAAGGAAATTGATTTCTCTTAACTGCGTGTCTTATTAAAATTTTTATAAAGCGTGTGCCAACTTACCCCATAGGTATAGGCAACTTGCCCCATGACGGGGTAAGTTGGCGCACAATTTTCCTTTTACTTTAGGCTTCCGCTAAACATAAACTACAATAGCTACAAACTCAAAACTCCGGGTATTTATAGCCCAATGCCTGTTCTTTAAAAGCACAGTTCAAGTTTCATAAAAAACTTAAACAAAAAATTAATAAAGATCAATAACTAAAAACTGCGCCTACTAGCCCCGGTCTCCCCTACTAGGTGCTTCAAATGATGAAAAGAGAAAAATACATATCTTTAAAATTTTTATTTAAAAAATAGTATTTTCTTATTTAATCGGTGTTCTGTTCCAGTTTCATCTTTCAATCCCAATGTCATTCACCTCTATGAAAATATACAAAACCAGAAATATGTTTTAAATGTTTAAAATTCATAAAAAAGCACAAATAAATGTACTAAAATTACTTTAGATTATTACATGTCAATAATTAAATTAATATAATAATAATAATTTAATAAATCAATAATTAAATTAATTAAACCCCATACCGCATTAGGAAGACTAGTTCAAACTCAACCTATAAAAGTACATTATAGTAAATCGAAAATTATCTTTCTTACAAATAATTTCAGGGAAACCATTATAGGAGAATCAATTGAAATAATTGCTAATAAAGATACATCTTGTAATGATGTACTATCATACGATATCCACGGAGTTCGAAAAGACTTGCTGCATGTTTGATTAACGCTCGTTTTGTTGGAAATTTGGATACATTTATCAGGTATGTCGCCTGACAACCTTTAAATTACAATGATTTGTTCTAGACAATTTTCGAATAAACGCAAAGAAAAATAATAACAACATTTAAATCCCCACTGAAATCCACTGGCCGTATAATGGCTGAAAGTGTTTTAATTTGTTAATGGTTTTTAGTGTATTTAAAGATGTTTTTAATGTACTTTAAATAATTTTATATTACATGCATGCACTTGAAAGTCATTTTAATATATTTGTTTGTTTTTTATACAAATTTTAATTATTTAACTCAAGGTGAGTATAGTACTTATTTAAACTTTCATTTGTGTCTTAAATGAATTAAATACTTCTACACTAGTTACCGAATTTAACTGTTAGCAGTGTTTTCTACAGGGAAATTCCATCGTAACTGCCGTAATATTTTATCATCGAATTTTGTTTTCAAATATATGTAGGAAATTTACTAATAAAGCTAGAACAATTTTTACAATTTAAAATATTTCTTACTAGTGTCTTAATACCTAAATACCTGCAGATTATTTTGAATCTCTCTTTGAGTCCCAAAAATTGCATTTCAAAATTCTGCAACTGACGTAAACAAAAAATATACAAACATTTTTTCTGACTTCATTAAAGTGTAAAAATTATCAAAACTAGCCAGTTAAAAAAAGTGACTTAATGTTCTCAACAACACTAAGTAATGCCAATTTATAACAGTAAATTGTTTAATTAATTTCTGAATAATAAAAAAGAAAAAAATGACATTTACAAGTGTAACTGACGTAAGTTTTAATGTGTAACTGGCATAACATTATGACTTTACAAGGACAATAATAGCACTTAACTTAGTTTGTAAGCAGTAATTTATAATGCCTTTTTATTAGGATTTTATTATAGAATATAAAAATATCAAGTTTTCCAATCATACCCTTAAATTAAACATATTATAAATTTGATTCCACCCACCAAAAAATGATGATTTTCTATGGAATTGTCCTACACTGACCTGTTTCCTGCAAATAACTCAATTTTTACTGTCGATTTTCATGTTAATGAATCGAGTATTAATGATGATCTTCCTGCTAAAGATGATAATATGTTTCCTGATTTCGAAATTAGAGATTATATAATAAAGATGGTTAATGGGGACTTAACAACTAATGATGACTGTTCTGCAAGCGCAAGTTCCTCTCCAATTACAATTAAGATGACGATACAATTATTTACATTGATTTTATAAAAACTGCGACCATAATAGTTTCTTGATAATAAAGTGAATAATATTTGTAATTAATTTACAAAATAGGAAATAACAACGAATTTATAAAATCAGTTTTTATGAAAAAAATGATCTAGATTTGATATTATTATTCTGTAAATTTTCTAATATAGTAATTTCAGACATTTAGGAAGATGATTACTGATGTGGAGTGATTTATTTATTTATTTGGTACATAATATCTTAATAATTTTTTTTATTTGTCAGGAAAAATGACTGTCTGTCACACTTTTTGTGAACGTGCAGCCACATTTAATATATTTTCAATTACCAACAGGGTAATTTCAATCGTTAAAGACAAACTGAATTTTAGATCAGAATTTTTACAACAGACATTTTTCTGGAAGAATTTATAATTAGATCTTTTTTTAGTTCCTTATTTATAAATACTTTTACTTTTCCGGTATTAGCAATGTGGTTTCAATCTTATGAGAAATATATTATATTTTGAGCTCTATAGGAAAGTCCTTATCTTTAAGTAGAAATTTTCAATTTAAGGGCACGAAGAGAACAGTACTCCATTACACAAAGCACACAGGATGTGACTGACAGAAGACGACTGTCTACACATTTATAGGGAAGTCCTCCGTACAGGATTGTCAATTCAACGGTTTATGGACTCGAAGTGTACATGGTATGTTAAATACATTGTAATTTTAACGATTTTTTTAAGTTTTCTTAATTTTCTTCTCAAACGTCTGGATATCTTGCCATGTTTAATTTTGGTACCAGGTTGTCACACTTCCGTTTATATGTGTTTGTGTAGACTTCTGAGTGCATGCGTATATATCTGTTTACAAGCAACTACCACGGAGTGTAAGTACTCAGCATTAAGTTTTTCCAATCATGCTATTTTTAAAAAGGCGACCTTTTACCGAAATAATGACGCGACGACAGTATTACTAACAGAAAGTCTAAGACGATAATACTTTGTGTAATACAGGAACATGCAAAAGAAATAATACCTGTTAAATAAGACTTTTTCATTGCATTCAATGCATATTCTTTGAATATATTGGTACCTTCTATCGGTACATTTTTCCTTTCCTTTGTTTTACCTATACAATTTAAAAAAGGAGAATAAGCATGATTATTATTTTGCTGCGTACAAGAATCAGTGTTATTATTTGCAGCAGGGTTACCACTTTGCACTCTTTTTTTTCAGAAATTCATGATTATTTCGAGAAATTTCAAATAGTTTTTTTTTTTTTTGTATTTTAATGGACGCCATCTCGTGATCACATAAAGTAAAAATTCTTTTTTTGGTGATTAAGGCATGAATTTGGAATTTTTGAGTACAAAAGAAGGCGAAAATGGCAATCCCAATTCACAAAATCCATAATGAAACGACAAAAATGATGAAAAGCAAAATTTTCATTTATGTTGTAGGATACAATTCAGACATTAAAAGCATCTCGTTTATAATTTTCTAAAATGCTGCTGTTATTTTGTTAATCCCAGGTACAATCTTTATGTTTTTGTTTCTTGATTTAACTATAAATTTTCGATTCGAACCCATATGATTTGAAATGAAAATTGTATTTGCTTTCATAAAACCACGTTTAACATGAATTGAAACTTGATTTTGAATTTTGCAAATATTTAAAATGACATTTAAAAAACGAATTGAAAGTGCGTAAATATTAAAATATTTACTTTAGAATTGTTAAATAAATTCAACATTATTTGTTAAAAAAAGGTTTAATTTTAAATGTAGTGGATAATCTGCATACTCTATATGGCTATTAATCACCGGATACTTTCAATTTTAGACATTTTATCGAATATTTAACGATATATTTGTCAGAATGTTCTGGAACTTCAAGTTTATGAATAATATTTTCGACTTCATAATTATCAACGGAGATTTGATCAGAAGGACAATTAAGGGGCCAAAAAAAAAAAAAAAAACAAAGAAAGATAATAATGTTTGAGTTCACCCTGTAAAATAAAGCGCACGAAATGATATATCGCTATAGCTTCGAATATATGGATGTTGTACAATATATGTTTTCATTTGTGGAAGAATTGAATGTATATTCATGGAGATATACCGATTTAAAAAAATTTCGCACTTTTTTTTTGTTTATGTTATGCAGGGTTTTATACAAAATTTAATGCCAGTTTCAGAAAATTTGATGAAATGTAGTAGAAATAATACAGTACAATTGGAATGTAAATATAATACATATCTGATGAAATATGAGCAGTTGTATGAAATATTGTTTATCAGTGCATGCGCACACGATAATTTTTTTTTTCATGATGTGATAGTAAACTCTATGAAGCAACTTATAAAAAAAAGCCAGTCACATATCGTAAAAATTCAGAAAGATATCGGCAATATAGAGAGCTGGTTTTTAGTTGCTCTCTAAAAGCTGCTGAATGATAGGGGATTTTCCAGAAATTGTCATTTTTTTTATTTTCTGGCTTTCAGCAAGGAGTTTGTACTTAATGAATATCAACGAGTAGATTTAGAAGAAATGTTTAGGTTTTGATACTTCTTTTTTTTTTTTCTTGGAATAGGCTCGACCAAGGGGAACAAAAGCATCAATAAAAAAATGAAAATTTAAAAAAGTAAACATTAAAAACGACAATTTATGGAAAACCCCTTATTATTTATCAATTATTATTTATATCCCTTATTATTTATCCTTATTATACAAGAAATCAGCTCAAAAGGAGAGGGCCCGAAGTTGGTGTCACCGAATACGATGAGCATTTAAGTATCGATAGAGTATAGTTAGTATATAAATATATGACCGCCATAAAGCGCAACCACCAGGGGTCTTTAGAAAATAAGTCGCAAAGTTTAAGCTATAGTTTATAAAAGGATAAATTTCCTTCTTTGGCAAGCAGTTAGGAAGCATGGTCGGCAGAATGCGAGATTTGAGATTTTTCTACCCGAGTTCAAATCCGGCTCGTACTTATTTTTTTGAACGAACATTTTTATCAATCATTTTTGAACTGCAATTGAAAAAATATGTGTAATAATTGAAATTTACGAAAAATATGTATTAAATGTATGTTTTGTAGGACATAAGTATTCTGCAGATTTTAAAATATCTAACAGATAAGAAAACAAAACAAAACCTAAATAAGAAAGTATGGATTGAGTTGTGTCTAAACCATTACCCTACAGCCACTTTAAACAATAATTGGTTTATTTTACATGGATTATTATCTTAATAACCAATAATTCATAATCTGTAACAAATACGTTGCCATGCGGTATTCGTTATAGGACTCTCCTATATAATAAATATTGTACCAATTTTCATTCTTTAAATAGGAGCATCTGCTTATGACGATTAAAATGAATTTCTTTGATTAAAGGAGCCCTAAAGAATGTATAATATAAAAACGATTTTAAAATATCTTAGTAGAGTTATAAAAAACAATGTTTAGGGGTTTATCCATAAATTTACAAAAAATTAAATTAAGATTTTTAAAAGAAAAGTATCATGAACTCACAATATGTTAAGAAAAAAATTATACAGAATTCAAAACTATAAAATAAATTCACTTTATATAAAGGAAAACCCCATAAACACTTTCCTGTTATTTTCTAAGATTTTCTTTTTCGTTAATATTTTGATAGCAAGTTACGGTACCTTAATACTGTAGAAAAGCGTTTATTAAAATCTTCAAAACTAATAATTAAAATGAGCAATAAATTTACCAAAAACTCAATCATTATCACTCCAATCATTCCATATATCATCCCAAATACTTAAGTCATTTATGATATTTAAAAAAAATAAAAATCTTTACCGCTGCGGAATCAGTGCAGTGATTCTCGAAAACCCTATGTGCCCGTACATATGAAATTCTGCAACCAGAATCATATTTTGTTTTCTATGTTTTCATTTTCAAAGGCTTTGCTGTGAGAGGCGAACTCTTTTTATGTACTATAAAGACATAGACGTAAAGCCCAGAAAATCAGGAAAAGCAATTTCATCCAGAGTACGTGGCAAACAAATCAGGGACCCACCTTGGCTATTCCTTGCATTTGCTTGCTCTGCAATAAAGATTTCGCACATAAACAAGCAGAAAATAAGTCCCGCTTTCTGTCGCGTTTATATGGGGAAAAGTTAATACCGCTATTTTTTTACGTAGTTACAGTGCATCTTCAGGTACAGTAATTCAGGAAGTCAAACACTCAACAATTGATAACGTGCATTCCTGCTTCAAGTGGGAATTATAAAATGTTATAATACAGAATGGTTAGCCGTTAGCCAATTTTTTATTATAATTGATAAGAAAATAAGATTAGTTTATTAATTTTCAGAAGTTTGAAAATTATATAATAGTTTGCCAACGTTTAAAATGTTATATTAGCACTTTAGTTATAAAAGTGATAAATCTAAATATCATTAATAGTAAAATAAAATAAAAAATTACCATTCCTTTTCAAATAATATTTCATCATTTTTCAAAGCAGGTTCTGAAACATATGAACAGATTTTCTGAAATGTTAGATCCGCTCGTAAAACATATTTTCATGAACAAAAATACATTAAAATATTTAATTTGAGACAGACCGAAAAATACTGGATATTGTTAACTTCAGTTATACTTTAAAAATCGAACCATAAATAGTTTATGATAATCAAATGTTAGTTTAAATCAAAATGTTCCCAAAACATTAAACTAAAATATATCCGTAATAAGTTTCCTTTATTGTATATTAATTCGATCTGTGTTATTCGTGACTTATACTAACGATTTTCAATTGCTATTTACCAAACGAAAAGGGCATATTCAATTTTATATACAAAGTTAACTTAATATTACATAAAATATATTGCATGATTATTATCTTTGTAAAAAAAAATAATAATAATGCCTACTAATAAGAATTTCGTCTTTTATATCCATCAATACATCATTAATGCTATCAATTTTAATAATTATTAAGTGTGTGCACGTATATCGGCGAGTGCTTTATAAAGATAAAGCAACATCACCGAAAATTTTCAAAAATATAAGTTGTTATTACTTTCATGTTAATGGTTAGAAAGAATGAATGATATCTCTTTCTGGTCCATTATAATAATTTGTATTAACCAAAACGTTACAAAATATATGTTTGTTAAACGTTGCAATAAGTTTAGATGTTTGCAAAAATAAGAAGAAAACTAAAAAATATCCATTTATGGTGCCATTATAGTAAATTGCATTTTTAATAAATAAATAAATATATATGTATTTTTTAAAATGATCTTATTTTAATAGCATGACTATCATTTTAGATACACATTAGGTGCAAAAGCTCTCGTTTAGTGAACGTATGCATTTATGATTTTAATCAAATAGCTTTAAAGAAATTCAAAAATAGCTATTTATATGTGAAAACAAATGGTATTTGATACATTATATTTTTTTCGAAATAGCAGTTTTAATTTTTTAACTTTTAGAAGGTTTTTTTTTTTATTTAAAACTTTTGTTTTTTTTTTCGCTTATCTCAATTAAAAAGAGTACAGTCTCACTACTCTGAAAAGTATAAGGAGAATTCAACTAACCACGTTCTTCGTCTGCAAAAAACTGCCTGGATGAAACTCTAAATACTTTCAAAAGTATTTACTAGAGAAACTAATATTGTCAAATGATTTTTTTTAAACTTCTAAGCTTAAAAATTATCACTTCTACCATAACTGCGAAAACCTACGTTGCGGGTTCTATATTCTACGTGCAAGTACGAACTCCAGAATTCCCCAAGTTGCTCCTGCTTAAAAGAGAAATAACATTTAACTTCTCTATCCCGTAAATCAACTTCTAAAATTAATACAATATAAAATTTCAACAATAAAAGCAACATCAGACATTAAAAAACTTTTGTTCTACTTCAAACTGAAAGACAGAAGGTATTATGAGAGTACAATATAAACTTTTTCACTTAAACAAAACTTGTTAATACATAAATGCTCATAATGTTTACGACATACGAGGTGAGGCTATTATATAACGAGACTAATGCTGTAAAATATTTTATTTTAAATTTATACATATTTTAGTGATTATCTCCCTCCCTATACACCCTCCTTTATCTCTACAACAATCCATGCGAATTTTCCATTGTTTGAAATAGTGCTGGATGTCATCTTCTGTGAGATCTTTCGTGAGACGAGCCGCTGTTAGTTTCCCAGACTCAGCGGACTAAAATCTGGCTCTTTTCAATGCAGATTTGACCTTGGGAACAAATAAAAGTCACATGATGCCAGATCAGGCAAATAAGGCGGATGATTCAATTCCAGGATTGTATACTTGATAGAAATGTCTTGACAGACAACAGAGAGTGAGCCGCTGCGTCGTCCGAAAGAAGCACCCACGACTTTTTCTTCCATAATTCGGGACGTTTTTGGCATATTTTTTCATGAAGTTAAGGAAAGTCCTCAAGTTAGTAATGCGGATTAAGCAGGTTTCGTATACGAATGTGAGTGCGAAAATGCAGTGTTGAAGCAGTGGAGGGCGCTGTTAAATGCGGCGGGTGCAAGTTCATTGTTGGCTTGGATCGTTATTTCCCACACGGATTTCGAGCAACATGCAAGCATGCAGAATTAGCATTTATATGGGCACCAAGTTGTCAGACATTTGACGAGCAGAAAATTGTCATAACAGATTACGCGCAGGATTACAAAAAAAATTTTGCAACTAGAATGAAAATTTTGGTGCCATTGTAATAATTAACCTGAATCTAAATAAATTTGCATTTAAAGCATTGTTATATTTTCAATACAAAGTTGTATTTAGCTAATACAAAATTTAGAAAATTCCAACAGCATAATCACCTAAAACATTATTTTTTTGAATAATGAAAATGAATTATTAGGTTCAGTTTATGCAGACTAACATGAAACATATGTTTGAAAATTTCATGAAAAATATTCAGAAGTTTTTGAGATACCGTGCGCATTACGTTCAAAAACGCCATTTGGAGAAAAATGACTTCAAAGTAAGCTATTGAGCGGGTATAATTCTAAAAGCAATAACTTCTGTTCTAATAGGAATTCAAATGAAATAATTATATCAAAATGTTCAGAAAAGATAGTAGTTTAACATCTAAAAAAATAAAATTTCAAAAATTTTAAAACTTTAAGAGTCCTGAGATCCCTTAAAAAAATCTTTGTATACTATTAAAAAAATACGCTGATTTTTTTTTTTTTTTTTTTTCTTTTATTAAAAAGAAAAAAATATATAAAACTTTTTTTCTCATTTCCTATTCCATTTACTACATTATTTACCGAGTCTCTCTGAGAAAGCTTTTAATTGATTTTGAAGTTTTTTATAAAAGAATAAGAAGTTGTTTAAAAAACTGTTGTAGTGAACTCACTGGGTAAAAAAAAATGCTTTTACAACCAAAAAAAAAGTATTTTTAAGACTGTCAGCTGAGAGATTATTTACAATATAAGGAATAAAATCCCTGGCGGCCAGGCCTACAGGCAGAGGTAGATTTAGAAGTTAATGTATACTAATTACACCAACAAAAACTAAATCATGATTAGAGATAAACCCACTTTTACCATTTTATCTGGTCACTTTTGACTAGTTTTTATTTCATTTTGATATAAGAGCTGGTTTTATCAGAACCATGTTAAGGCGGTAAAAAAAAAAAAAAAAAAAAAAAAAAAAAAAGAAAAAAAAAATACTTTTCCATGCTTAACAACTCGGAATTTTCTGGCACATTTTCAGATTCATTTTTAATAGAAAAAATATGAAACTTGCTGATGTGATTTTTGAAGAGATTTAAAAGCGACCTGTGTTTTTATTTTTCGTTCAATTAATTAAAACTTGATTTGTAAACAATTATTTTCTCAGTAAAGTAATATTTTTCGTTTCTAACGCATTCGCTTCCGGAAATTCGTTTCAAAATGCCCACTTTGACATAATTTTTTGAAATATATTCTGCCTCTATCAAAAAATCAATCATTACGGTACATTATATAGTTTCTGAATAAGAGAATTTACCAATTGGATGCGTTTGAGAGCAAAAATGAATTTAAAAATGAGTCAGAAAACAAACAGTTTGGATTTGAACACACACTGAATATACAATGATTTTTTTCTTCAACCGCTATGTATTTTTAATTTGTTTTTGCTATAACAATTGGTCCTATCAAAAACATGGCAATATAAATGTTGTAGACAATATTAAGAAGATATATAATAAATTCATGAAATTTTTATATCTTGTGAATTGAGAGGTTATAGATTTTTTCTTCTTCAAATCCCCCTTTTTGCTTTCGATTTAATTTTTTTTTTTTTTTGTTACGAATTGGTCCTATCAAAAACTTGTCAATATAAACGTTGTAGATAACATTAAGAAGATTTATAATAAATTTAATTGGATTTGATATCTTGAGGATTGGCGAAGTTATGAATTTTTTTCTCCCTAAAACCCTATTTTTGCGCCCCTTGAGCCCATTTTTAATTTGATCAAAAATCTGTGATACATAAATTTTTGGCCCAATTTTTAGAAGTAATAAAAACTTTAAACTAATTTGATATGTACAAAAATGAAGTTATGGATTTTTTTTTTGTTTTCACAAAATCCCTCCCTATTTCCATCCCCTTGGCCCAATTTTCCCCATTAACGAACTTGACCGAAATTTTATTCCCCTTGATTTTATGTATCAGTTTGGAAAAGATTTGTGCAGAATTACGGAAGTTATCGTGTCCAAAAGAAAGTGATACATATACCGGGTGTCCCAAAAATGACTGACTGATTTTAAAATTCAATAACTTCCCAACGGTGACAGATATAAAAAAAAAAATTCTTGCAGGAGGGTTATGCATAAAGTCAAAAGTTTTATTACAGTGATTTTCGATTTTAGTTCGAATTACAAACAATAGATGGCGCTGTAAGCAATAGTCGCTAAATACAGGCTCGATTTTTGGTCCTTTCTGTTGTTCCATGCAGAAAAAGGAGATGGAAATGTATTATCCGGGCCACGAAGTACCAAAAATCGAGCCTGAATTTAGCCTCTATTGATCGCAGCGCCATCTATTGTTTGTAATTCGAACTAAAATCGAAAATCACTGTAAAAAAACTTTTGACTTTATGCATAACCCTCCTGCAAGAATTTTTTTAATGTCTGTCACCGTTTGGAAGTTATTGAATTTTAAAATCAGTCAGTCCTTTTTGGGACACCCGGTATATATAGATATAGATATAGATATAGATATAGATATAGATAGATAGATATATAATGTTTTTTACTGAGGGTGGTTTTGGGTTCTAGGGGTCATGATCGGTGTAGATCTGCAAAAAAGTTTCAGAAATTCCAACATAGGGGAGACTGTAATAGGTAGTATTTCATACGAAATCTACCTAAAAGTAACTTCACGAATCCATACGAAGTGGAGCTTTATATATCTGTGTATAACATCGATTAATAAAAAAATCTGAACTTATTCATTGTTCTTAAAAGCTTAAATTTTTCAATGAAGAATGTATTTTTTCCATTAAAACAGCGATATATTGGGCCATACTCGTGATATTATTTCTCGAAAAATACATATATTCTTTTATTTTTAATCTGGTAAAATTTACATGAATTAATAAAAATGTAAACTAAACATTAAGCATCACATTTATGTAATAATAGAAAACTATAATTTCAATGGAAATTGGAAATGTCTATGAATATGGCAGAAATAAATTCAGATAGAACTCTTAAAACATGAATTTCTTTGTTCGTGATTTCCGTAACCGTGACGTCACAAAAATTGAAAGAAAGGTGTGTATAAAGTGTGTATTTAATTAAATATATACATTTTATAATTTTATATTTAATAGTTACACTGAAATAAAGATGTCATTTAAATTCATGTTACTTTAACGCTTTTTAGGTGCGTTCGTAATTATATAAATACGTAGCACCTATAGTCGTCGTTCAGTCCGTCTGTCCGTCTGTCCGTCCGTCCGCATATAACAGAGCAAAAACTACCCAACCGAATGGTCTGAAATTTTCAATATATGATTGTTGCAAAATTTTGTCGAGCCATTTCAAATTTTATGAAAACCGGATGCATAGTTTAATGACAGGGACATTCAAAAGTTTTTCTTTACATTACGGCCAATGGGAAAAAATTATTGCAAGTGCACTTTAATGATCTTACAGTCTTCCGAATGGTCTGAAATTTTAAATATATAATTGTTGCAGAATTTTGTCGAGCCATTTCAGATTTTATGAAAATTGGATGTATAGTTTAATTACAGGGACAAGCAAAATTTTCCGTTACATTACGGGCAATGGGAAAAAAATATTGCAAGTGCATTTTAATGATGTTACAGACTATGCATTTATGAAGTGCAAAAAATATACATTCAGTACAATATGGGGTGCGAAAAATATTTATAAAACTAGTTATAGTACGAACGCACCTCATTTGCCACGTTTGACAAAAAATTTCCTACTAGTTTTTTTTTTTTTTTTTTTTTTTTTTTTTTTTTTTTTTTAAATAAGAAAATAGATAATTAGTTATAAGTTTGCAGAATAATGAAATTCGAAAAAGAATTTTTGTAAAACGTTTAGCAATAAAATTCAACTACAGTCGAACTTCTCTTTAACGAATTCCCTATTTAACAAAGTTTTCTACTTAAGGGGTCTCAGGACTCTGAAAGCTTTAAAATTTTCAAAATTTTAATTTTTTTAGATGCTAAACTCCTATGTTTTCTGAACATTTTGATATAATTGTTTCCTTGAAATTCCTATTAGAACTGAAGTTATGGTTTTTCAATTTATACACTTTCAATAGCTTAAGCATCGTTTCGGAAACTTTGAAGCCATTTTTCTCCAAATGACGTTTTTGGGCACAAGCGCACGATATCTCAAAAACTTATGAATATTTTTTCATGAAATTTTCAAAAAATATGTTTCATGTTAGTCTGTATAAACTAAACCTAAAATTTCTTTTTTATTGTTCAAAACAATATTTTTTTAGGTGATTATACTGTTGAAATTTTCTTAATTTTGCATTCGCTAAATACAACTTTGTATTAAAAATATAAAAAAGGCTTAAATACAAATTTATTTAAGTTCAGGGTAATTATTATAATCTGAAGTGTAAGTAGCCACCATAATTTTTATTCTAGTTGCAATACTTATTTTGTAATCGTGCGCGTAAGCTGTTATGCCGGTTTTTTGTTCGTCAAATGTCGAACAGTTTGGAGCCCCCTGTAAATGCTAATTCTGCATCTTATAATTTTTTAAATACATGAAATGAAAGAAAATACTTATATATTTTATTCCAATTAAAATTTTGTCTTAAAATCCAATACATTTTAAGATATTAAATGTTGAAAATGGCCTTTTTTTTTATTTTATCCAATTTTAAGAGTCCCGAGACCCCTTAACGAAATTTTCTGCTGAACCTTGACCTTGAACACAATTAACATGTAACTTATTCTCCATATTACGAAAACTATATTCTATATAACGAAGTTAATTCTATTTTCGTGAGTGTACAACATTCCAACGGAGAGGTTGTTCTTGCGATGTATGTATGAATTTATTTCAGCGGATTGTATTAAAATGAAATTATTTATTTATTTATTTAATCATTTCCATTCAAAAGAAGAAATACTGAAAGCCTTCGATACAATAAAAAGGAGATTCCAGTTAAACGAAAATGTTACAGATGAATTGTTCGGATACTTAAAAAGATCAGACATTTTTTATGAACAGTGTATGAACAGTATTTTTAAGAAACCTGTACAAAATAATATTACAGACTTTTTTAAAGTTAAAGATTTACAATACTGAGGGGAAAAAAAGCTCTACGATTCGCTTTTTGTTTATCTGTTTTTATTATGTGCTTTCTTGGACATTATTCTAATTACATTTTCCCCTATATGTCTATATAGCATTAAAAAATTACTGCCAGAATTAAAATACATTTTTATGCAATTTTTATTATACATTACTTTTATGCATGTGTATTTTATTATACAAAGTTCATGAATTTGAGTTAATTTCTATTTAACGAATTTTTTCATAATAAAGTGTTTAAGTATAAACGATGAGACTTCGTTAAATGGAAGTTTGACTGCAGTTAAAAATTTTGGAACAGATGTTCATTCACTTTTTGAGTTTTTATATTCTTTCTTGCATCATATTTACATTCAATATCATATAACAATACTCATTCACATTCACATAACAATAAAATGAGACTTAGAGCATGTTATCCAGAACAAAATTAAACAACATTTGATGGGCGAGCAGATTTATTAAAACTGTAGATTGTTTTCGGAAGCATTAAGCTGATATTCTTCAGTGAAAAAATAATATTGAAATTTATTACGCGCATGTAGTAAAGAAACGGGCTAGTGTCATATTTTTATGGAAACAGAAATTTCAAAAAAGGAGGAGAAAAGATAATATATATTTTAAAATACAATACCACAATAATTTAATAAGATAATTTAATACATTTTACCCTCCCCCCCCCTTCAATATAACTTTATTTCTAATAGCTATTGCCTCTCCACATTCCTACAGTTCTATTGAGAAGGAAAACTATGACTTTAATCAAATTTTTAAGCATAACAAAACATATATTTTACACTGCAAAACAAATCATATATTTTACCATGCTAAACAAATCGCATTATGAGAAATAGTTCTTTTTTAAAACATATTTTTGAAAAGTTGAAAAAACAAGCAGAAGTAAACTATAAAATACCACCATTTTTTATTGCTATTTTAATTTAATAATTTTAATTAATAATAAAAAAGAAGGAAAGAATTAAATGCCACGTTGGTCATATGTCTATTTGTATATGTCGCTTGATGAATATATTTTCTGTACCAGTCTATGATTAAAAGCAGAATGCGAATGTAAGAATTCTTCAATACTTGCATTTAAACAAGATCCATTGCATTGAATACAATGATTTATTAAAAGATTTCATAAAAATAATTCGTCTGTCTTTAAAATGATGACAGATGATTTGAATTGTTCAACAACATTATTAAAAATATAACAGATTTAAATATGTCATTTTTACCTTATGGTCCAGACAATAGAGACCGTATAGGGGCTCTACCTAGCAAAATTCATGGTAGTTCTGGAAAAGACTTGCCATATGTTTTTTGGGCCGCTGAATACGAATTTTTAACTTCCCACCAAAATTTCCCCCGGCAACACCCCCAAATTTTGGTAAAATGCCCCGCAAAAAAGGTTTTTATTAAAAAAATCAATTTTTTTTTTCATTATTTTAGGTGAAAAGTATCTAGAAATTCCGAAAGTAGACAAAATTTGCAACAAATTAGATATATGACATTATGACTTAGGATGAAAAGGAAGGGGGGATCTGCCTCGGAACATGCGCGCGGTGCTGTGTGAACTAAATTGCGCAATTCCACTTAACCTCTCACATGTTTACATTCGCCCTCCCACCTCCCCTCCGAACTTTCTCTATAAGGCTTACTTTAAGTTTTTTGAGTCGCTGAATCCGAATTTTTAACTTCCCCCCAAAATTCCACCCCCCCCCCCCCGAACCCCTCCCCCCAATAGTTGTTTTTAACTTAAATTTCTTATTGTTTTAGGGGAAAATCATTACGAAATTCAGAAACTAGACAAAATTTGCAACAAATAGGATATATGCCATTAAGACGTAGGATGAACGGGGTGTTAAAACCCCCCTTTCTTTCTGTTTGACTTGGCGAAAATTAATCACCGCCAAGAATTATGGTAACCCTATTTTTTACTTTACTATTTTTCAGTTTGTTTATTAAGGTAGATGTAATTTAAATTCTGAAGCGAGCGATTTCCGCCATATGAGATCTGAACCAGGACTGCCTGGTGATAATAAATATATTAATATTCAGTTCTCCGAGGTTTTAATTATTTGAGTGCTGATTTACTTCCAATGAGTAAAAATCGTTCTGTTGATTTATCATGAATAGATAAAATTGTTCCGCATATCATTTATTTGAATTGACGTGAAATATTTCTGATTCGAAGTTCTTTTTATTCGACTGTGTTCTTTGAAATTCCTCACGGGGAGAGGGAGGGCTGCCTGTGAACATGCATTGCGGCGCTACATGCACTAAGTTATGAAGTCCAGGCAATAGGGGATTTTATCTGGCAAAATTAATACTAGTTCTGGATTTCGACTCACTTTATGTTTTTTGGGTCGCTGAATCCGAATTTGTAACTTCCCACCAAAATTTCACCCGGCAACGCCCCAAAAAATTGATTTTTTGATAAAATTTGGTTTTTAAGAAAAGCGCGCGGGGAATGTTCCGAGGCAGCCCCCTCTTTCCCCATTTATCCTACGTCATAATGCCATGTATCCTATTTGTTGCAAATTTTGCCTACTTTCGGAATTTTGTAATGCTTTTCCCCTAAAACAATAAGAAATTTAAGTTTATAACAACTATTTTGGGGGGTTTTCGGGGGTGGGGGGAATTTTGGGGGTAAGTTAAAAATTCGGATTCAGCGATCCAAAAAACTTAAAGTAAACCTTATAAGGAAAGTTCGGAGGGGAGATGGGAGGGCGAATGTAAACGTGTGAGTGGTTAAGTGGAATTGCGCAACTTAGTCCACGCAGCATCGCGCGCATGTTCCGAGGCAGATCACCCCTTCCCCTTCATCCTAAGTCATAATGTCATATATCTAATTTGTTGCAAATATTGTCTACTTTCGGAATTTCTAGATACTTTTCCCCTAAAACAATATAAAAATTGATTTTTTTTTAAATAAATTCGGGGGCTTTTTACCAAAATTTGAGGGGGGGGGGGGTTGCCGTGGAAAATTTTGGTGGGAAGTTACAAATTCGGATTCTGCGACACAAAAAACATAAAGTAAACCGATTTCCAGAACTACCATTAATTTTGCTAGGTAAAATTTCCTCATTGCCTGGACTATTAACAGAATAAATAATTCCATTATTTCTTCATATTTAATTTTTATAGAGGTTTTATAAAATTTTTTATAGAGATTTTATAGAGATACAATTCCTTATACAGTTTCATTTTTTTCTAAGTGAGAAAGGAAAGCCAAATAATGTAAAGTTTGATGGTAAAACATATCTTTGGATATTATTGAAGAATATTTTTAAGTTTTTTAAATATTTTATAAGTTCAGTTCATTAGAAATTGCTAAAATGCTTAAACGCTAAAGCGCTGAAGCGCTAAAACTGGTGAGCTGCTCAAACTTTGGTGAAATCAGAAAAATTTAAAAATAATGAAAAAAAGTTTCCAATAGTGCATTTTAATTTCCCTTTATCCCTCAAGATGTTTGATGCCAATATACAGAAATTAAAAACACACTTTACATGTTAACATTTTTTATAGTAATTATCACTTTATTTAATACAAAGAGGGATAAAAGACATTTTTTAAAAATTTCGATAAATATCTCAGACAAGTTATTATTAAACATACTTTAATAAAAAAAATTAAATATTGTTTGTATGTTGTAATATAAGACGTAATTATTCTTCCAAAAATTGTTTATATAAATCTTCTTTTATATAGGTGCGATATGTCAAATTACAATAATTTGGGAGATACTTTTCTCATGGCAAAATTAATTCCAGTTTTATTTTTGAAATTTTAATTTTACAAACTTTTTATTAGAATCACAATTAAATAGCGACCATAAGCTCTAAAATGCTACACATATTAAGGGCTAATACCACTTTAATTGGTTCAAAGTTTCGATATTTTTTTTGCGCTTTAAGTCTCTTTGTACAGACGAAAATCGTGTTTAATAAATTTTAAATCGATATCAAAAGGGAAAAGCCTATCTTTAATATTAACAATTCTAGCGCGCCACAGCAAGTGAATTCTAAGAAAACATGATTAGCGTTTTTTTTTTTTTTTTTTTTTTTTTTTTTTTTAATTCATTAAACCTTTTTTAAAATCAGTGGACTCTGAACGTTTTGAAATGTCAATGAATTAACTTGATCTTTTAAGAAAGTAGTAGTTGATATTTTTCTAGTTAATTACATATATTTTTTCGAATTATTGATATCTCGCTATTTCTGTATAATTTTAAACAACGAAAATTTTGACTAAATTTTAACGTTTGCTTTGCATTGATGCGTGTTAACTGAAAATGTATATATCATGGTGTATAAATGATAAAGCCACATGGAGTCATACTTCCTTTAAACAGAAGTATTTAAATTCAGTCTTTCTACAGAAAAGCCAAAAGTCAAAAATGTGTTTTATTCTTCAACATAGTCATAACGCTTCAAGACACATCACATCAAGATTCATCACATTATATAACGCTTCAAGAGCGTTACATAAATTCCGACGATCCTGTAGCATTTGCATGAATATGACACTGTACGTTATCTCAAGAGCTCAAAATATACGCATGTTTCGCATTTGACGCAAATCTCTCCTTCTGGAGCCACCGCTTTAAGTTAGGAATCAAATCATAATCTCTAGGGGACATATCTGGAAACTTTAGAAAATGGTGGAGCAATTCGTAATTTAGTTCACTCAATATTGCCATCGCTTTCATGGATATGTGAGTCGGTGTGTTTTCTTAGTGAAACAGCACTTATTTCTTCGCTTTTCTTCTTCTTCTTCGTCATTTTTCAAAGGATTTAATAATACTGAATAATACTCTACTGTGATTGTTTTTCCTTTTCCCTGATACTCAATTAATATCATTCCACGTGCATATCCCAAAATATAGGTTTTTGAACAGATGTGTTTCGCTTTGGTCACTGTATGCAACTTTCGCCCTTTTCCAACCACACAGTTGGTGGCCTATTTTACTGACGTTTATAAAAAAAGATTCCATTTTTCATCCATACTTACGAATCGGTGCAAAATGCATTTGTTGCATTGATCTTACGTTGAAATATTATCAATTTTTGCTGCGAATAATCGACACGTAGCTGTTTTCTTTTTATACGCATCCATATACGCATCCATTTCTATGCGCATCCATATCGCATAAAGATTTTTCGTGTGCAAATCTTCATGAAAAATCTTCTTCACACTTTCTTTCGAAATCTTTAGGATGTCAGCTTTCATCGCAACTTTTCTTTGTGGTCATCGAAAACAATATGATAGATTTTCGTATGTGTGTGTGTTTGCTGAATTTGATACCTCAATTCGACGTACGGAATGTGGAGGATAAATTAACTCATACGACAACATTTAAATTCACTAAAAACCCACAAAATTTTGATTGAGATAGAACAGATAGGCCGTAATACTTTATAAACAAATCTTCTTTTTGGACGGCTGTATTTTTTCGAAAAAGAGAATTTTTAGAACACAACATTGTGTTTCGACCATTATTTTCACAAAAGCGAAAGTAATAAAATTTACACACGAAAATAAACAGCAGAATTTTCCTGTAAACATGAAACGAATCGTTTGAAGGATCGTACTTTGTAGAAATCAGTTTATTTGTTTATGCAGCAAAATAATAGTGAATTATTTTAATCTAATGTAGTACTTAAAATCTGTTCTTTAAAGCACAACTAAAGAGCAAAATTAAGTTGTAAAAGGGCAAGAATACTAAGCAATTAAAGACATTAATTGTCTGAGCGAAGCGAAGGCTAAAACACAGTGCAATATTACTTTCTGATCACATACAGCAGCTACGATGGATATTAAAGCCATGGCTTACTAAAAGAATGCCTAATAAAAATCTTTCGTCAAGCATAACTCAAAAAGTATTTGTCGGATTTAGTTTCTGATTGCACCAGAAGGTACCTATGAGGTTAACCTACTAAATGCACCTACTATCAAAAATAATTTCCAACCGTTTAAAAATTATATTTAAAAAACTGAAAAAAAGCACAATTTATCTACATACGTCACATAAATTTAGTATACGTCATTTTCACTGGCTGGATGTTTTCGTAAAAAATCGGATTACAGCACATGTAGCAAAGAAAATATGCACACACTAATATTAAAGTATAATAAAACCTAACAGGAAAATAAATATGGATTTTTTTTTGTATTTAAAAGAAAAAATTCAAAATACCTTAGTCTATACTAATATTATATCTTTATATCTATATAGCAAAAAACGTTCTAAAAATGCGATTTTTATGTTACTGAAGGCCCTAGAAATATAAAATTTGGAATATTAGTTACTTATTAGATGTAGAGGATTTTTAAAAACATTTTCTAAGCAATTTGAAATTTAAAAGAGGTGAAAAGGCGCAAAAAGCGTCCTAAAAAATCTTTCTAAATGGTGATTTCTACGCAATCTCAGGAAATACCAAACCGATTTAAAAAAATAAAAAATAATGGTGTCAAAATGATGGTGACAACTCTTGCTCCAAGATAGGCTATATTTTATGTCGGACCCACTAACCCCAAAGGGGATGCAGGAGCAAAAAAGTTCTAAAAATGCGATTTTTATGTTATTGAAGGGCCTATAAATATGAAATTTGAAATATTAGTTGCTTATCTACCCTATATATATAAAATCCTAATGAAACGAATTTTTGAAGCGGATATTATGTAACGACTGAAATGTAACGAACTTTTTAAACGATTCTATGAAACGACTGATTAAACAACTGATTTTCTTTCACGGTAATTTCTCCTAAAATATGGAATGCTTTGCGATGAAATTAACACCAAAAATCCGTATAGATCTGTTGATCTCAAAACTGCTATTAGAATTTTTAAATTCGAATTAGTTTTCGAAATATTAATTTTTTTTTCTAATTTTTAATACTTTTCTCTAATGATTGCATCTCAAATTTTAATCATAACTGATATTATTTTTCTTCATATTTTAGTAAAAGTTGTTATTTTAAACTAATTTGCCGAACAGTTTGGCCTTCCTTAAATGTATGCTAAGAAATGCATCATGTTATATTTATTCATAATTCAATTTGTATTTCATTATCATTTTATTTAATACAAAACTTTTATTTAAAAGTGAAACATATAAATTAAATGGCCTTCACTTGTTTCTTTTTTTAAACGAAACGAAAAAAAAAAAATATTAGGCACAGATGTCATATACGCAAACGGGTACCTAATTGGCGCTAAAATGGCGTTATTTTGTCTGACATGGTATCCCGGCTATTGTTGCTTATTTATTAATAAAGGTTTATTCGAATTTTTTTTCTTTATATTTACAAAAAATTTTATAAATTGTTTTGTTCTATAGTTATTATTGAAACTCTTTTCATTTATTGTTATTTCATTTTAAAAATAACAGAAAATAATTTAAAAATACGTATGTAACAGGTATTCGAAAACTGAGATTTCGCCAAATTGTCGTAAAAAAAAATCACGCCAAACCCGGTGCGTACATGACAGTGCAACAAATCATGACATTTAATTTCCACTTCAAAGCAGTGTTTTAATGGTACTACTTCTCCCGTCGACCAATTTTGCCAAGTTATATAAATAGCCAAATTATACAAATTGACATAATTTTTATTTTAAATAACGAAAGAACAAACAAGTATAACATTAATAAAATGTCGAAATAAAAAACACTTGGTGGCGTAAACACGTGTAACTTCCTTAAAGTCAAGTGAATGTGACATTTACGATCAACCATTCTTGACATTTAATCTTATAGTTTGGCGATAGATTTTTGGTCGATGGGATAAGCAAGTAGCACCTTTTTAATTTACGAATGGAAAAATAAAAAAATGATAACTGGCGAGTTAAAAAAAAAGCTGGCGAGATTTGCACCCGGCTAACATAAAAGTTCCAGGAATTCTTTGCGATCATGGCAACTTTTATGTAGTTTTATTAAAAAAAAAAATAATTTGAATTCTTTAATCAAAATGAGAAGTTGTTGTTCAAAAGGAGAAATTGTTCAAAAAGGAGAAATTGTTCTCATCAAAAATCAAAAGGAGAAATCAAAAGGAGAAAATGTTCACATACTAAATAAAGGGAAAATTTTTATGCCAATATTCTGGTGCCAATGTGGCACTTAATAATTAAAATTAAGTGGTCCAAAAATGATCCACCGCCCTTGAAGGGGTTAAAGCAGCAAATGTTAGTAATTGTAGTAAATTGTATTATGTGAATCGTTTTATAACGCTGTTAAAAAATACCGGGAGACAAAGATTCTGTTTTCTTAATTCATTTTATTTTAGCTTCTTTTAAAATGTTTTACTGATTTTCTTTAACCAAACATGAAAACAACCATTGGAAATCTTAACAGCAACTGATTCTGTTAAGAATTTAGTTGTTTAATTCCTTACTTCAGTTGCTTAATTCCTTACTTAATTCCTTAAATTTTTGCAATCAAAGGGAACTTAATTACAGCGAAACCCATTTACAGGGATATCGCTATAGGTTATTTCAGTATAATTCAATCTTCTCTAATCTTTTTAAAACCGATCAGATTAATGTGCTTTTAGATTCTGCAGTTTCTGAACGGGGGTTGGCGAGCATAGCTTGAAGGGGGCTGAGCCCCCTAGTTAGATATAAAAAAATTCTAAGAATACTTCTTAAAAAATACGACATTTAAATGGGGTGATAATGCGCAAAGAGTGTTCTAGAAAACGTTCTAAATGGCGATTTCTACGCAATTTTAGGAACTATCAAATCGATTTGAAAAGTAATGGTTGTAAATTGGTAGGGACAGCTGTTGCTGTAACATAGGCTCTATTTTATGTTTGTGCCACTACCACTCGGGGCTTGCAGCAGCAAAAAAAAAAAAAACATTCTAAATTCCGGTTTTTGTATTATGGAAGGGCCTAGAGTCATGAAATTTGGAATGACAGTTACTTATAACATATCAATGATCTTCAAAAACATTTCCCAAAAAATCGAAATTTAAAAGGGGTGAAGATGCGCGAAAAGCGTTCTAAAAAATGTTCTAAATGGCGATTTCTACGCAATTTTAGGAAGTATCAAGTCGATTTCAAAAGTAATGGTTGTAAATTGATGGTGACAGCACTTGCTCTAACATAGGTTCTATTTTATGTTTGTGTCACTACCCCCTGGGGCTTGCAGGATCAAAAAACGTTCTAAGTTGATGTTTTGTGTTATGATAGGGCCTAGAGTCGTGAAATTTGGAATGGTAGTTACTTATAAAATATCAATGATCTCTAAGGACATTTCCTAAAAAAAATCGAAATTTAAAAGGGTTGAAAATGCACGGAAAGCGTTCTAAAAAACGTTCTAAATTGCGATTTCTATCCAATCTCAGGAAGTACTGAACACCGATTTCAAACATAATGATTTAAAAATGATGGTGACAGTTCTTGCTCCAAGGTAGGCTATATTTTATGTCTATTTTCACTGCACCAAAGTGAGTGCAGGAGAAAAAAACGTTCTAAAAATGTGATTTTTGTGTTATGGAAGGAACTAGATTCATGAAATTTGGCATGGATATGGCAATACTTATTAGATATACATGATCTTTAAGAACATTTGTTTAAAAATCGGAAATTTAAAAGGTGTGAAAATGCACGAAAATCATTCTAAAAACATTCTAAATGCCCATTTGTGAACAATCTGGGGAAGAATCAAACCGATTAAAAAAGTAATCATAGAAAATTGATGCTGACAGCATTCGCTCTAACATAGACGCTATTTCATGTCGCTGTCACTACCACCTAGGAGTTGCAGAAGCAAAAAAACGTTCTAAATTGCGATTTTTGTGGTCGGTAGGTGCTAGCAACTTGAAATTAGGCATAATACATATTTATAAGATATAAATGATCTTTAAGGACAGTTTCGAAAAAACTGGAAAATTAAAATGGGTGAAAATGCACGAAAAGCGTTCTAAAAACATTTTAAATTTCAATTTCTACACAATCTCAGGAAATATGAAACCGATTTCAAAGGTAATGGTTGCATATTGATGGTGACAGTCACTGCTCCAACATAGGCAATATTTTATGTTGCTGTCACGTTTTAAATGAAATGAATGCTATGTGAATATGGTATGGCCAAATTTTTTGGTAATTTATCACCTGCGTTCGGCTAACATAAAAGTATCATTATTGCCATTGGGGCATAGATGTCATATGCGCACCACGTTGACGCGATTTTTTTCTAACACCAATTTTGCGAAAACCTCGTTTTCGAATACCAGTTACATATATATTTTCAAAAAGAGAATAAGAATAAATAAAGAAAGTTTAATTAATAAATATAGAAAAAAAGTATATATAATTTTAAAAAATAAAATAAAAGTAAATGAACAATTTATTAATAAACTAGCAGGCTGAGCCCGCTGCGCTGGACCATTTTTCAAATAAACCTTCAATCAAACGAAATGGAAAATCCGACCCTGTATTTCAAATTAATATGGACCTTCACCTGGGAGGTCCTTCCGCATTTTCTGAATACGCATCGGACGCCATTGCACTATTATATTATCTGATGCGTTAGACGAAATACGGACAATTCAGAAGCAACTCTTTAGTACACATGTAGAGTTTAGGAGGGAAATGCGGCCATTACGATCATATCACCACACTACTAAACAAGTTGGAAATTGCTCGCCAAACATGGCAAATGAGGTGCGTTCGTACTATAGCTAGTTTTATAATTACTTTTTGCACCCCATATTGTACTGAATGTATATTTTTTTTGCGCTTCATAAGTGCATAGTCTGTAACATCATTAAAATTCACTTGGGGCATTCCACATCAAATCAGGCAGTAAAATATCAATATGTAACCCACCATCACAGATTTTAATGAAACTGCGTGTGTTTGTTCTTACTATTAAGATATGATCACCAGTAATTTTTTTTGCTCCTTGGTGAAATAGTTTCTGAGAAAAAAATTGTCATATCTTATTTTGAAAAACTGCCGTCAGTTGGCATTTTTGACGGCTCCGTTTTCAAATGTAGCATGTCATATATATAATCATATTTCAATATCTACTCTACAAATCATCTTCAAATAATTTATGCATAATATTTAGGGTACGCAGCTTATGAAAAAAAAATATATTGTTACGATTATAACATTTTAAGTGTGTCTAAAAAAATATTTAAACTTTGAAGTCGTGAATTTTTTATGAAAAATAATGCATTAACAAAAAAAGCATTATCAACAAAAGGCGGTATTTTTATTAAATTTATTTTTTGTGGGTGATATACTTAAAGGTGTCCTTTACCTGATTCCGAAATAAAAATAGTGGGATTTTGGGTGTTTTTAGTAGTATTTCCTATTTAAACATATTTTGAGGTGCATTTCAAATCAAATCAAGCAGAGTCATTCCATGTCAGTTCCCCTAATCCATTTAATCACTTTCACAAATTTCAATGAAACTGGGTTTGTTTATAGCTTCTTTTAAGACGTAATCACCTTTAATTTTCTTGATTCTAAGTAAAATATTTTTTTAAGATAAAAAAATATCAAAATTTTTAAAAATTGTTTTAAATTTTTTTTAATGACAGTTCGATATTCAAAGACTGCATTTAAAAAAAAAAAAAAAAAAAAAAAGTCATTTTAATATAAAATCACTAAATAGGTTTCAAATAATGTACATGTGACAAATAATGTAAGCAGATTATTATTTCTTGTTTTTTTTTTTTTTTTTTTTTTTTTTTTTTTTTTTTTTTTGTCATGTTTAAACACTAAGAGTGTCTTTTATCTTGTGAATTTTTAAAATCAAGAATTTTGTCAAAAATAATGTGTTAATCAAAAATTTATTATTAACCGAAAGCAGGGTGTTATTGTTTTTTTTAATATTACGTAAAAGTATCTTTTAAATTGTTATAAAATAAAAATAGTGAAAATATGAGAAAAAATTATCAAAGTTTTGGAAAATTGCCACGAGTTGCCATTAATGATTGTTCAATTTTCAAAGGCCTCATTTTATATATAAAGTCATATTTCAATAACTAATAAAGAAATCTTCTTCGAATAATTTAAGCAAGGTAAATAAAGTATGTAGATTATGAAAAAAATTGCTGTAATGTTAAAAAATATTTAAATGTGTCTAAAAAATTGTATAATCTTTGAATCAAAAATATTTTACAAAAAATAATGAAATTATTAAAAAATCTGTATCATTCAGAGGGGGAGTTTCTATGACTAATTTTTTAATTTTAAATTGTACATAATACTACATTATAACTGGGATCTGAATTAAAAAATAGTGGGATTTTGGTTGGTTTTAGTAGTATTTAAATCATATTTAAAATTATCAATATTTCCAGATGTAAAATCTATCCAATGTATCATCCCTGGAAATATTTTTATTTATACATTTATTTTATTTTTCAAATTATCTTTTATGTTCGTTTCTTAAGGAAAAAAATAAGCAATATTGTTTTTTAGTAAAACTTCTAGGACGAAGAGCAATTATCCCTTTCTAAAAAAGAGAAAAATCACTAGCTCCTCACCGCCCAATAGAAATTTTCAAAATGACATTCCTAATCTTTAAACTCATATTTGGCTGTTAATATTAAAAAAATACCAAATTTCACTCTTTTGAAGAAAATTTTGACATATTATGCTTTAAATATATGCAAAAAATGCATTATTCATTATATTATATCTTTCAAATAACTATATCTAAAAAATTATTTAAAACTTAATGAGTTGCACTTTTGTAACTTTATTCAGTTTCTAATGATATGTACCGTAATTTCGGGTGTATAGCCCGCAGATCAAACAATTCAGTTTGGACCCAGAAATTTTATTCAGTATTTGAAGACCAATATTTACTGTGATCTAAAAAGTTGCATTTTATTTTTAAAAATTTGTCGATCGAGACACGATTGTTTGATTCGCGGGCTATACACCGGAAATTACGGTAATTTGATTTATTTCATCACAATTTTGCTGAAAGATGGATTTTCAACATATATATGAGTGTATATATATCCCTGTTCTCAAACAAATTATTTAAAAATTATTCATTTATGTTTAATAAAGCATATATATTGTTTATACACGTATAGAAAATACATATAGTAAATTTTATGATATTATGTCAATAATGTCTAAAAGTAAAGAACTTATCTAATAGTATGTAACGAAAAATTTAACATCTGGTGTAATGACAACAAAATTTTATAATTGTTTTACTTAATTTGGGTGAATGAAAAATGCTTACATGTTTATATTTTATTGAAGTACAGGTGAAAATGGTCACAAAGACATTCCTATCTCAACAACCACTGAGTATGTCACATTCACACTACAGCTGATTTTTTTTTCTTTTTGATCTTTCGGGTTTGATTTCAGATGGTAATGAATTAATTAGTTTTGTTAGAAGTGTCATTGCAGTCAGCATATTAGGTTCACTATTTTTTTTAATTTGTTTTGATGGACTCGATGAACAACAACATTTAAATGGACCATTTCATGAATTTTCAATTAAAAGCTGATTTATAAATTCATTATGTTGTTTAGTTATTATTATCGTCTTAAGATAATAAGTTGATATTAAGATTTTTAAATGTAGTTTATTTATTATTTGAACAGTTGAAAGTATTTTTCAATAAGAGTGGGCTGTTGATTTTAAGTCGGCTGTTGAGAAATGTAGTGTTGGTAAAGGAACTGGTACTATTTAATTTAATTTTTATTGCTGTAAATAATATTTGTTATTTTATTATTGTATGTATTATATTAAAGCAAGAGTAGCAATACACGATATCGTAGTCATTATAGTACATCTTAGCATGAAAAGCTTCAATATTTATCATTAAACATTCACACTTTATGAAAATTTTGTTAAAATTGCTCATATTTTCACCATTTTTATTTTATAACTATTGGAAAGATATTTTTACGTACAAATAAAAAAAGTAATAATAGTCTGCCTTCGGTTAATAATAAATTTTTGATTAACACATTATTTTTCACAAAATTCTTGATTTTAAGAATTCACAAGATTAAACACACTTTTAGTGTTTAAACATGACAAACAACAATAAATAATAATCTGCTTACATTATTTGTCACATATACATTATTTGAAACTTATTTAGTGATTTTATATTGAAATGACTTTTTTTTATGCAGTCTTTGAATATAGATCTGTCATTAAAAACATTTAAAAAAAAATTAAAAATTTAGATTTTTTTTTATCTTAAAAAATATTTTACTTATTATCAGGGAAATTAAAGGTGATTACGTCTTAAAGTGAGCTATAAACATACCCAGTTTCATTGAAATTTGTGACAGTGAATTAAATGTCTTAGGCGAACTGACATGGAATGACTCTGCTTGATTTGATTTGAAATACGCCTCAAAATATTTTTAAATAGGAAATACTACTAAAAACACCCAAAATCCCACTATTGTTATTTCAGAATCAGGTAAAGGACACCTTTAAGTATATCCCCCGCAAAAAATAAATTTAATAAAAATACCGCCTTTTGTTGATAATGCTATTTTAGTTAATGCATTATTTTTCATAAAAAAATCACGACTTCAAAGATTAAACATTTTTTTAGACACACTTAAAATGTTATAAGCGTAACAGTATTTTTTTTCATGAACTTCGTACCCTATATATTATGCATAAATTATTTGAAGATGATTTGTAGAATCGATATTGAAATATGATCATATTTATATCATGCTACATTTGATAATCGAGCAGTCAAGAATGCCAACTGACGGCAGTTTTTCAAAATTTTGACAATTTTTTTCTCAGAAACTATTTGACCAAGGAGTAAAAAAAATACTGGGAATCATATCTTAATAAAAGGAACAAACACACGCAGTTTCATCAAAATCTGTGATGGTGGGTTACATGCCTGCCTGAACTGACATGGAATGACCCACTTGCAATTATTCTTTTCCTATTCACCGTAATGTAGCGGAACACTTTTGACTGTCCCTGTAATTAAACTATAGATCCATTTTTCATACAATTTTAAATGGCTCGACAGAATATTGGAACAATTATATATTTAAAATTTCAGACCATTCGGAAGGCTTTAAAATCATTAAAATGCACTTTCAATATTTTTTTCCCATTGGCCGTAATGTAACGAAAAACATTTGACTGCTCCTGTAATTAAACTATACATCCGATTTTCATAAAATTTGAATTGGCTCGATAAAATATTGCACCAATTATTTATTTAAAATTTCAGACCATTCGGAAGGCTTGAACATCATTAAAATGCATTTGCAATAATTTTTCCTGTTGGCCGTGATGTAAAGAAAAACTTTTGACTGTCCCTGTAAATAAACTATACATCCGATTTTCATAAAATTTGAAATGGCTCGACAAAATATTGCAAAAATTATGTATTTAAAGTTTCAGACCATTCGGAAGTCTGCAACATCATTAAAATGCACTTTCAATATTTTTTTCCCATTGGCCGTAATGTAACGAAAAACATTTGACTGCCCCTGTAATTAAACTATACATCCGATTTTCATAAAATTTGAATTGGCTCGATAAAATACTGCACCAATTATTTATTTAAAATTTCAGACCATTCGGAAGGCTTGAACATCATTAAAATGCATTTGCAATAATTTTCCCCATTGGCCGTAATGTAAAGAAAAAGTTTTGACTGTCCCTGTAATTAAACTATACATCCGATTTTCATAAAATTTGAAATGGCTCGACAAAATTTTGCAACAATCATATATTTAAAATCTCAGACTATTCGGTTGGGTAGTTTTTGCTCTGTTATATGCGGACAGACAGACGGACAGACAGACGGAATGACAGACATACGGACAGACAGACGGACTGAACGACGACTATAGGTGCTACGTATTTATATAATTACGAACGCATCTAAAAAGAGAGAATTACAATGACTGCAGAGATTGACCATTTAACTTAAAGAATGTTCGGGTTATTCACTTTCGTTTGTTAGTTCTTTTACTCCGAGCTTCTCAGCTTGGTACATTGTGCGGATCTGATAACATAAATACAATCTCTCTCTACGTTACATTATATTTGGTAATATACGTCTTCTTCTGCCAGGTTTTCTCTACAGTTTCTTATCTCCAATTTCCAGTAGAGTAAATACAATCAAAACAGTATTTAACTTTTATATTTTAAAATATGTGAATCATGTAAAAGTGGATATTTAAAGCGGAATTCTGTGAATAAAAATGTCATTTTAACTGCCGATTCTTTTTACATACCAGTTTTAATCATGCAACTATTAACCTAAGAAAATAACCTCGATAACTAACTCAAATAGAAAACTAAACCTCTAGTTTTCATTCAATAAAATCTTCCCAATCATCCGTAATCGGATCCACAACCAAGTACGATGTGCAACGTTAGAAATATTCGTAATGGTATAGCTAAAAATGTACCAGATTTAGCTACAAAACAGAGTTAATTACGTTCCAAACTACATTCCATTAAATAATGTCAAATTGCGTTTGATAGAATTTTAGATCTTTCACTATCAAAACTCTTTGCAAATGATAAAGTTAGTTATGCAAAATTTTTAGTTGTGATCTTTTTTGGCAAACCGAAGATTTTTTTCGCATTTCTATAATGAGCGTAATAAAGCGGAGAAATAAAAATGCTTTTATTTTCAAGACGTCATTATTCATCAGTTTGTTGCCTAAATAAAACTAAAAACGTTAATTTGTGACTATGATCAGCTGCTCGGGCTGTGCACCAGCCAAAATTTCTTTATAATGATTGAAATTTTAATTGAATCTGAGGTACTTTTTTAAAAAACCTAGGGTAAATGAGCAAATATTGTTCCATTGGCCACCTTTGGCATTTGAAAGTTTTTTTTTTTTTTTTTTTTTTTTTTTTTTTTTTATACATTCAAAGTCATGTTTTATTAGTGATAGTAAAATAAACCTAAAATTTGTCACTATGATCAGCTGCTCGGGCTGTGCATCAGCCAAAATTTTATAATTATTGAATTTTTAATTGAATTTGAGGTGCTTAAAAAAAAAACCCAGGCTAAAGGAAAAAAACACCGTTCCATTGGCTACGTTTGACATTTGAATTTTTTTTTTTTTTTTTGTACATTCAAATTAATGCTTTTTTAGTTGTAGTAAAATAACCGCACATGAAAAATATCTATTAGTAAATCTTCTTTTGTCCGTTTGCTCCATAATAAAAAAAACATAAATTTACTAATCGCTAATTACTAAAAGTACAAATTTCGCGTAACCTTCTGAAATCGGATTTACCGTCCACGGTTCCTTTCAAATACAAACAAATCTTCCAACACTATATAGTAAATTTGCCAATTGAAAGGTAGCTGATTATGGAAGATTCATGCAATATTTTTTATAACATTTCTAAAAGAATGCTAGATATGAAAAAAAAAAGAAGAAATGACGAATGGAATTTAATATCGAAAAGTGATTTCAGAAAGAAATATTTATTGCAAAATGTCTTTTTTCGTGATAGAAATAACGCATAATTGCTTACATTTTCTTAAGAATAATCTTTACTACCTAACATTGCAAACATTGAACGTTTGTATAAGGGAAATTGGCGATATGTTTTTTATTAAAAAAAGAATGGACAATATTAGCTAATCTGACTTCGAGGTTATAAAAGTCACAAATTTGGGGAAAACAAACCGACATGCTTTCGCAGTAAAGTTTGAGAAATTTTTTAAATGTCTAAAATTAAATTATTTTACAATATGTATGTGCGTGTGTGGGAGACATTTATACTAAAATTAAAATATTTGACTCCATTTTTAAAATATTAATTGCTATTTATATATTGTACATTTGAATTTTAAAAAAATACTCAAAAAATGCTTTCGTACACTTGCAAAATCACATTCATTGTAAACATCGCCTGAACCCAATTCATGCTTACGTCTTTTTGGCGGCTTAAAATCAAATTGTTTGGCGACAAAAGTGAACTCAAAAATCACTAATAAACATATAACATGTAAATCATAAGTACCATCATTTTTACAATTACATTTGCTAGTTTCGTCTGTGAGTCACATGATGGAAAAGTTAGAAAAAAAAAAAAGAGAACAAATCAAACACAAAATTGTTACCACAAGGAAGGTCTCTTTAAAGAGCAAACTCAAATTATTTTGTAAAGAGAAATGCTTTTAAAACTACTCATGTATGTAGTAAAACATCAGTCAAATTTGGCGGCGGAATCTCAGTAAATATCTGAAAAAAGAAAAAAGAAATATATTCGAGTATTTGGCGCTAAAAAGACGAACGTTCCACGCTGTTTGGCTGGCCAACACATTTCCATCCCAAATGCAAGATATTTAAACGCATTTGAAAATTGCTTGTTAAATAAGTCTTTAAATGCCTAAAACTCAATGAATTTAAACTTAAACGAAGGATTAGCGTATTATGTTTTATCTTTAAGCGTATGTGATATAAAAAAATAGTGTTTTGCAGTAGTTATTTAATTTTAAATGGCTTCACCGGCTCGATATGTTTTAAGGGTACTATTTGATTATTCATTCAACCAATTTCGCCAAATTATATAAATTGCCAAACTATTCGCCAAATTATATAAATTGCCAAACTACTCGCCAAATTATAAAAATTGACAAAATTTTTATTTTAAACAACAAAAGAATAAATAAATTTTTAAACATTAATCAAATTACAAATAGAAGTGAAATTAAAAATCCCTTGATGACGCAACAAACACGTGTACCGTGTTTAATGTCAAGTGAATGTAAAATTTACGATCAGCTATTATTGGCATTTAATCTTATAGTTTGGCGTTAGCTATTTTGTCGACGTGATAATCAAGTAGTACCGTTTTAAGTTTGTTTTAAAAGTAGCTGGCTAATTAAAAATGCTACCATTAAACATTTTATATTAAATAGTTATTTCCATGGCAACAATAACCTTCATTTCTTGTTTCTGATACTAACAATATCGAAGTCAAATTGCCAATGTTCCGAATCGGACATTAATTTTGAATTTGGAAAAAATTTAATAAACTGAAATTTTGTTTGAAACCGTATAATTTCGATAATAAAATTTTAATATATACACATATAAAGGTTTATGGCAAAACTGTAGTAATAAAAATGTATTTATTTAAGTTAAATTTAATCTAACTATCTTCGTATGAAGAGTAGAAAAAGGTTTTACTTAAAAATTATTTATGATAAAAAAAGTGTCATTCAAAATTTTATTGTGCCGCCAACCAGCATTAAATCTCCAAAAAAATTAAATTTTCATTATTTTTTTATAAACGCTAAATCGAGGTTCTGCGGATTTTTTTTATAAACATATTATATGTCACGAGAAAAATCTTCTATATAATCCTCATGAGAAGATATTTTTTTCAAATATTTCTGATCATGCACTTATCGAAACTTCCTTGATATCACAATATTAATTTTTCAGATGCATTTTTCTTAACCTGACGCAAAAGATAAAGATCCAAATCTTATTTCAATATCAATATTTTAAGTGAGTAATTTTTTAAGCATTACGAACATTCCCTTTCATGTTTAAATATATTATTTATACACTCATTAAAACGGATTTTTTTCTTCTTTTTTTTAATTATAATTAGTAACAGTTTTTTCTTTTATGTTTCGAGGTGCAATAGCTGTTTCAATTTTTTTTTATCAACGATAAATTTCGCCCAGAAACAAAATGGTAAACCTTATCGTCCAAAATAACAGAACTTTCCGTCATATTTCTATAAGTAATCTGGGTAGAATGATGTGTTATAACTTAAAATTTTCCCTGAAATGATACCTATCTAACGGTATAACTTCCGTAAAAATCCATCCGGTAGAACGCGAAATCTAGGCGTTCGGAACGAAATTTCCGTTTGGATTTTATATATATAATGGATAAACAACAACATACGGGTTACCATATCAAGCAAAATAACGAAATTTTGGTGCCAGTTAAATACCCCGGTGCGTATATGGCATTAGTATCAGAAAAATCGTGCCAATGTGGTGCGTATATTACATGTGTGCAGCAATGGTTTCATGCTATGCGAAATTAAACGAATATGTTATAGCCACTTTTCTTACAAGAAAATGGCCAATAATCCGCATTCAGATACACAGGCAATGTGGCCGTCAAACAAGAATAATACTAACAACAACATTGTTATAATTGTATGAGAGTTATAATAGTGATATAAATTTATCTTTGAGCAAACAACCACAGAAGGAGTATTTTACATACTTTTCGAATGAAGCTCGATCATCAAGGTAATAATTAATTATACAAGCAACAGATATATAAGCAAAAGTTTAAATTCAAATGTAAATGTTTGCAACCTCTCCCTCAAACCACCAAAAATGTTACCGCAATGAAATTAACTTGGCGTTAAGCGACCGCTTTTTAAAATACGACATTGGTTGCAAACCAGACTACGGAACATTCCTATAACATTTGAAGTAATCACAGCGCTTTATTTTTAGCCTGATTAAAATTTAGACAAGAGCATTTTTTTTTTTCACCAAAAGCAACTTTTTTTTCGAAGGCGTAATTTAGAAACAATTATTTGATGTTGAAAGAAAATGTTTTGACTTATTATCTGTTATTATTTTTTTACTTATTTGTGTTTTAAAAGAAATGAGTCAAAGTCGTGGTTTTTAAATGTATTTAATTTATGTATCTCAAATGAAAAGAATGCATTACGAAAGTTGCCGATTTTTCTCGTGTATCCGGTTAAGTATCTTATTACCACGTGTCTAATACCCTTCACTATACTTCGCTGCTATATGGGCCTTGGCGCTTTTCTAAAAAGTTTGACCCAATTCGGGTTTAAGAAAGTGAGGTGTTTTTGCCAAATGATATAAACGACTATGAAAATAAAATTGAACAAGTATTGAACTGGCTTATATATGTATTTTAATAAATACATCTGCTAACACGTATTAATTTTTTTAATGTTTTTTATATAATAAAATTTAAACGATTCTTTTATCTACGAGTACGCTAATAATATAAATTAGTAACGTCTGTGTGTTTGTGGAATGCAATCTCAAAAACTTCCTCGCCGATTTAATAAATAATGGTTTGAAAATGCTTGTGACCATCTCTGCTCCAACAAAGACTGTATTTTATGTCGGTATAAAAACCTCCATCGGTGCAGGAGTAGAAAGGATCATAAATGCGAATTCTGAGATATTGTTTGGGCTAGAAATTTGAAATTTTATGCGTTGGTTACTTTTAAGATGTAGATACTCGTTATGAACTCTTTCTACAAGGTTTGAAATTTTAAACATAGAAATAAACGTAAAACTACCTACAAAGTTTGTAAATCGCGATTTATTTGGAATTGTTGGAGTTGTTGTAAATTTTGAAATTTCACATGGCTATTACTTTTAAGTCTTTAATGCCGGTCAATTTAAAAATAAAATAAAGGGGCGCATCATAAAAAAAGATGTAATCTGCAATTTCTGTTATACGGTTTGGTCTAGAAACTTAAAATTTGGCATGGTAGTAACTTATAAGATCCAAATGCTCGTTATAGAAAGAATTCAAACTGCAATGCATTAGAAAAAATCGATTCTAAAAAATCGAAATTAAGATGACTCAATAAAGCGGTCAAAGTTGTAAAGATGATCTAAATAACGAAGTACATGGAATTGTAAGGACTATAAAGATTAAAATTTGCATGAATGTTGCTTTTAAGACGTAAATACTCCCAATATAACAATTTCTAAATATTTCTCTGTGTAAAAATGCTGCAGGAATGAAAAACTTTCGATTTCTTTTATATCTGTGCTACTGCTGACCTAAAAACTTTTTATCGGGTTGAAATGTTTGCACGGGATACTTTTAAGATGTAAATGCTCTCTAAGAATGGCTTCTAAAAAATACAAAATTTAAAAAAGATGAAATGAACGGAAAGCGTTCTAAATTATCATTCATTTGCATTGTTAGTTACAGAAACTTTAAATATTTAATAAAACTACACCCCCCCCCCCCAAAAAAAAAAACAACTTAAATTCAACAAAACGGGTAGCTACTTATTTAGCATTGAATAAGTTGTGTTAACATTGAATAAATGTCGGTATGAAACAGCGAATAGTTTGCACGAAAGTATTTGTCAAAATGTTACTTCTGTAGGCAAAAGTGTCGAAAAGTGTCTGTTTAAATTTGACATGCATTTTTTTTCAGCTTCACTAATCTAAAGATTTAATCATAAGGTCATTTTCCCAATTGTCATTAGACAATTTTTATATAGTAACTTATTCGGGTAAATTTTTTTAATCGGGTTAATATTAACGTATTTTAGCTTGCATGATTTGTTGTAAAAATATGTACGGATTTATAAATTACTCAAAATGACAATTTCACAGCACAAAGGTTATGCTGACGAGATATTCCATATCTCGTGTCTTAACGTACGCTGCACTCAATGCCGATTTGTTTGTGTGGAGGCTCAAGGGGCCTACATGGAAAGGAATAAGGGTGCCAATCTTGTCAGGTAACTTATGTCAACTTATGTTCCTGACCAGGGATAGCTATCATATTGGCAAATTTATGGCACATAACGAAAATTATAATGTTGTTAGGTACGTGCTAGATATGGCAAGTGGTGCAGCAAACGGTTAAAAATTGTTATTTAGGCTTTAAAATCCGGTGACAAATAGAGTGCGCCACCCGTGTCTTTATGTATGTCCAAATCGTATGTTCAACCTTTCGGACAAAGGTTGAATATTTTTCAGACAGGCCACGTATTGTCAATTAAACATAGCGTCTCATTTTCTATTCTTGTCACGAGTTATTATTAAATCTATGTTCTCACTAAATCGCTCAGACTAATCTTTCTGAGGGAAGTCCTAGTAAAATACGAATTATAAAATAGATCATTCTTATCGTAATAATATTCACTAATATTATTTTTAATGTAGAAAGAAATTAATATTTTTTCATTTATCTTGCAAAAAATAAAATAATTGTATGTATTTCTTTCGGAAGATGTATCAATTTTTAAAATAATGCCAAAATTAATAATTTTTATTTTTTCAAAATGAAAATATTTTTAAAAACAGATTACATGTAACAAAGGCTAATTATATGAGAAAACATTTCACGACAAGAAAAAAAGCAAAACATATTTATATATAAAAGATAAAATCGTTTGTTCCGGATCAACTTAACAAAAAGTACATTATTCTAAACAGCACAAACTTTCGTATTATAGAAATTAAATTACTCCGCTAAAAATTACCCTAAAGCTGTTCTCCATGACATTCCCATAACTTCTCCAAAACTCAAAATCTCATTTCTAACAGTTGAAAATTAACATAAATGCTAATTCTTCATCTCTAAGACTGAATTAACTGGCGTTAAGAAACCTGCAGACATGGAAATAAATTCTTTTCAGAAGGAAAACCTAGGATCTTATCTTTTGAATAATTAGAATTCATTTGAAATTCAAGTTAAATTTACATCTTTCGAATAATCTGCCATTAAAATCATAATGCAACAGTGACTGTGACATCACTTTTATAATTAGAAGAGATAGTTTAAATTATTTCGCAATTAGAAAATGATAACAAAATACATTATTCGCTGTACAGATTTAGAAGTGTCAAAATGTTTCCATCAGACGCGAATAATTAGCAGGCGGGTTACGAAATCTCTAAGAGTTAAATAATTCTTGTTTTGAAAGTTATACTACACATTTAAATGTCTTGAAGTTTATGCTGCGTAACATAGAAATATTATTTAGCAAAGGTACAAATTAACTTCAGAATTGACAGCTTGTTATAAAACTTTTGTAATTTCCTCAATTATTGATTACATTTTTCAAATAACGAAAAAAACAACAACTTTTCTCCATTTCCAAGACAAATGGATGAAAACCTCAAAATCTACGTTTTAAGTTTTGTAATGCTTTTGGATCGTACGTGATAAGAAAGAAAAAAAAAATGCGCAAATTGTAAATTTCAAAAGGCAAAAATAATCGAACAAAAACTTTACTGTTGCCAGATTAGGGAAATTATTAATGAAAATATATACCACATTACAAGAAACTATTGGAGTAATAATGTTTTGCTTATTTAATCACATACTTTCTGTTATTTCTGAGGTATCTAAAGATATCGAACGCTTTTCGTGGGTAACATGGATGAGCTTAGTATATTATTTCGTTTGTGGTTTCTTATATAAAGAAAAATTTGTCGTTTGTTCTGTGTAGAATCGAATTACGAAAAAATTTCTTATGCAAAATATTTTCCATTTAAAAGTGTATGTGGTTTGCTAAACGGAATTAAAATGTTTAAAATATAAGTGTTTTAGTGTCTATTACACGTCAGAAATCATACTGATATTTTTCTGATGAAGCGAGCTGTTAAAGTAGTGTTAAAAAATAAACGCTTTTAGGTAGCTTTCATTACAAAAAGCTACCTATTGCAGCCGTTCGGAGGAAAGCGATTTCAGAAAATTTTGGTATATTTTCATCGATCATGACCCCCAGACCCTCCGAAACCACCCTCCGTTCAAAAGTTGATATATATATATGTATGAAAGGCTAAAAATTAAACCTTTTTTAAAACTTAAACCTTTTTAAAATTTAAAGTTTAAAAGTAAATGTTCAAAATTTAAAACTCCTAAATTTTATCTAACTTTTGAAGTGCCGTAGTCAAAGTCTGATTTGCCCCTGTTAACTTGGGTTTCCTACCAACATTTATTACTTTCAGGCTTCAAAATTGATCTATCTTTAAGAATAAAAATGCTGAGGTAAACGCAATTCTCCGTTTCTGTGGTGAGGCTAAAGATCCCAGATGTCGAACCCATAAAACGTCATAATGCCAGGATAATTGTTAGCCTATTAAATTAGATCACCTCCTATTTCTGAAGTGCCGCACTCTAGCGGAAATATTCCATATTTAAGACGGGACAACGAAAAACCCGTGTTTTTTTTACGACTATGAAGTGCTAAAGTAACTGCCGTCCCTCGGCAGCGCATTTGGGGGGAAATCGTCCCGCGACAACTTTCAAGTCATCTGGACCTGGGCTTTGAAGGATCATATGTAACTGGAAGGCCCAATAAAACCAGGTCCAAACGAACTTTATCTTCTTTGCTTGGACTCATATTTACTCACCATGAAATGGCCACGACTACCATAAAACCACGTCGTTCGACGAACCAGCCACGGTTCGCAAGTGCCCCTGCACAGTACCGGCCGTCCGGAGCGGGGCCGCTATGCACTAAAGCGCCTCGTAATCGCCCCCGAGTCGGAGTTCCCCGATGACGGGTCACAGCTTTTCATTACAGAAGTCTGGTAGGATGAAGTCCCCTGCCATGGCAATCCCAAGCCTTAACCCACACGAAGTGAAATTCCCTGATCTGATATCGGCCAGGAACGTTTCTTTTAGCCCAGCGAATGCTGAACTCGGACCGGATAGATCCTGCTCATCTGCTTTGAAAAGACCCAAGCCTAACCCGTCACCTACCTTTGAAATCCCATTAAAGGCCCGCCGAGAATCGTCGTCTGCTTGGAATCTCACGCCTAAACACAGGCCAACGATTACTTCATTACCTGTGTTACTATGTCCGTCTACTAATGTGATATTCCTGATGGCAACGAACCGCTTCTTAAAAAATCACCTGCCGTAAGAAAAATAAATAGAGGTGTGTAACAATTTGTGAAAAGGAAAATTTAAATGAGAAACCGAAACTTTTTTTCCCTCTCTGCTTCATTTGTTGATGAGAAAATTATCTTTCTATTACAGAAAAGAAACAGGCATTTCCCCTACGTGATCTAAAAGCAATATCCTTCTTGTATACTGCAAACAGAAATTAGCAGAAAATTGTGAGATTTAAAAGAAACATTCTTTTTTTTTTTTTTCTTCCCTACTTCAACACTTATTAGAACTGATCTTTGCATCGCTTTCTCTTACGCACAGCGAAATGAAAACTGCCGAAAAACTGGGTCAAACAAGAACTGTTGTTTTCAAGGACAGAGGTCAAGTTCCGTTTCGTCTCTGATCATTGCATGATTTTTTTTTTTTTTTTTTTTTTATGCTGAATACTGAGTGACTTATTATTAACACTAGTGTAAATGCCCGTCCTAGGACGGTGTGTAAAAATTGTGTTTTTCATTTAAAATTTAAAAAAAAAGAGGAAAATAATTGTCAATATGGAAGCGCTTGGATGAGCAAATTTCGGTTTATTTATGTTCTAATAAACACATTATTAGCATTAACAATACTTTTGGGTAGACCAGGCGTTCTGGCTAATATAACATAAGAAAATTAAGAATTCTTAGAACAAAAGTTTAAGAAACATGCAATAAAACCCCATAATTAACAAATTCTTCTGCAACTATTAAATTTATTTCATGATTTGTTTGGTATTAAATCTTGGTAAATGTGTTGCATTTTTTGCAAAAAAAAAAATAAATAAAATAAAATAATAATAATAATAATAATAATAAGCATGAATAAGCATGCTCACAACTTTTTGAGTTTAACTTACTGAACATATAAATATTAAATGTACGCACAGAAACTGGGGATCAGCAGTAAGAACATAGAATTTTCTTCAAAATGTTATTGCATATAACAGCGTTGTATAAGACATTCACCAAGTAAGAGTTTAGATAAGCGAGTTTGGTTTTTTGTGTTCTAATAAACACACTATTGCCATTTACAATATTTTTTTTTGTAAAATTACAAAAAAGTGATAAAATATCTTTACTAAGATTGACGATCGTTTCATTGCACAAACGGCGACATTTTCAAAATTTTGAAAATGTCGTTGTTCGTGCAATGAAACGATAGTCAATATTAATAAAGATATTTTATCACTTTTTATAGCATTATTTAGCTTAATCTGGAAATGTAATGTTTCCCCTGATCCTTTAAAGAAAATCACACTTTTTTTTTCACGATCCTTTAACTTTAATCGTGTTCTTTCCGCGACCCTTTGAATTTTTTTTTCGATCCTTAAAAAAAATTGCGTTTTTCCCGCGAACCTTTGAAGAAATTCGCTTAATTTGGCACAGTTGGTACTCCCGTTTTTCTTGTATTTCTTCCGTTATCCCCCCCTCCCCCCATAAAAATGTCAACAAATTTTAATGCATATTTTTCATAGATCCACGGTATAATAAAATTCAGTGCCAAAATAGCGCAATTCCGCGGAAAAGTAATATGTCAGTAAAATGTATTTTGCAGGTTCAAGTCAGGTTCTCTGTATTACATAGTTCTGCATTAATGGAATGAAAAAAAAAAAGAAAAAGAAAAAATAATGGAACAGAATATTCAGAAAACAGGAATCTTGTAAATGCATGAAATTCGACTATGATCACTGTGGATTATAAATGTATGTAGAGAAATTTCTAAATCGCTCTTGTGAAGGGAAAAAAAATCGAAAAATTCACCAATCGGTTACAGGAAATTCTTCAGTTGGCCATGACAAAAAAAAAAAATCGCAATATTTGTCAATCTGTCGCTTAAAAAATCACGAAATTCATCTATCAGTCGCAGAGGAAAAAGAAAAATTAACAGTTGTTTCTGAGGGAAAAATAAAATTTGTCACATTAAAAAAAAAAAAAAAAAAAAAAAAAAAAAAACCCACAAAAATTACCCAAACGGTAGAGTAAAAAGAAAAGTACCGCAAAATTCCTCAATTGTGGGGGAAAAAGTTGCAACATTCTTCCTTCATTATTCAGAAAAAATCGGGAAGATTGCCAGTTTATCATCGGAAAAAACTCAAAATCCTTCAATCGGTTGCTTTAAAATATTGTGAAGTTCATATGTAAACTGTTGGAAATTCCTCAAACAGTCGTTAGAAAAAAACGCAAAATCTGTCGATTGGTCGTTCTGGTTGATTAGGAAATCCTGTCATTTCAATTTGTAACTCACTGGCAAAATTCACAATATTTTTCTACCATCATTTGAAGAAATTCAGAAAATTTTGCAAAATCGCGCAAAAGAATAAAAATCCCTTTCTCGGGGGGAAAAAATCGGTAAGAGTCACATGTCTGTAGAAAACTTTAATGAGGCGGAACACACAGCATTTTTTATTACGCAGCATTTTCCTATTTTGGGAAAGATCCATGAAATCCTGCATGGGATTGCAAATTTTGCCCTCAATTAAATTGTGCTCTCCTCAGCCCCCCCCCCCCCCCCCCACAAAAAAAAAAAAAAAAAAATCATGCCATGTTGGACAGCGTTGATAAAATACATTAAATGTTTTCCCACCAACCGAAACACTGATAATTTTATTGTCAGTGTTATGTGAATGAATTTCTACCTTTTTGGAAAAAGCTTTTTAAAATAGGATTATACATATTATGTGTTTTGAAATTTATTCACTCTGACTTATATTAACTCTGAATTAATCATGAACTTTTCGTTTGATTTAGTAATCTTAATGGTCTTCAGATTTTCAAGTAGAAATTGTTCAGATATCTATTGGTATCTGGTATGTATCATATGATAGGGCATAGAGAATATTATTTTGGTGGTTTTTAACACAAATCGCTATCGTCTGTCAACAAATATTGGAAAAACGATGATAACTTATTTTCAAATATTTTTTGAGCTATAAGGATCCCACAATAAACAATTTCATTAATTTGTAACTCTAACATTGAATTTTAAATTTACTTTAATGTAAGCATTGAAAAATGCATTTATTTGTCAACAGAAACATTTTAGTCTTTTTTAGCTAAATAGTTTTAAGTTTTTTTATCCTTTTTCGCGAAAAATCAATCATCTTAAAATGAATTAAAAACTTCATTTTGTTTATTTTTTTTAATATTTAAAGTTATTTTAGTTGAAACATTGTGATTAAACATTCATTGTATGCAGTGGCGTGACGTGAAAATTTTCGATGGTCATCGCAATTATTTAAGTTTGTGGTGAAAAATTATTAACTCTAAAATTCAATGGTTGAATGTTCAAAAAAGAAACTTTAAATCTTACCTTCACTTATACATGAACTCCAAATGTTCTGCTAAAACTGGATCGTAGAGTTTTAAAAGCTTATATTATAAAGAGTTTTAAAATATTGCTTGGTCATCGCCGCATCCAGCGATGACCGGACGCCACGCCACTGATTGTATGATATCTGCTTAAAAAAAAATGTCTCAGCCTTTCCACCTATTAAGTTTTTCATGCTTAATTTAACATATAATTTTTTAAGAGAAATTTTAAAGTATGAAGCTATAAGGTACACTGTCAAAATAATTACTTCTGGATATTAAAATATCTCTATCGCAATCGATATGTAAACAAAACAAAAGTACAGAAAATTTATTTCTGTTGCTTTTTTCAGAAGGTGTTCAGAAATTTTCAACTATGAAGCCATAAGGAACAGTAAAAATAATTACTGATGCTGGATATTAAAACATAAAGAGATATTTCAAGAGAAATTGAACGGTTCGTAATATCTACATAGCAATAGGGTTAAAGTTTCTACATGTTAGGTTAAATAGGCGGAAAATACAAAGAACACATTAAATCTAAGTAAATCAAAAGAAAAGTAAAAAATGGAATCACAAATTCCGATTTAAAAAACAAACAATAAATTAGCAAAATACCTAATAATGTGTAATCCAAAAAAAAAATATAAACAGAAGACAGCAAAATCTCTGTTCACTGATGCCCACAAGGCATCTACCTGAGCTAAGCCGATATTTTAAATTAACTGAGTTATTTTGTAAATAATAACATGTTAATACGTTGTAAATATTAAATTTATTAGTTGATACAAAAGTTATCAAGTTTTATTTTGTAACTAAAATAGTTCCCCCCCCCTGATTCTGAATAATATGTTACAAAACTATTATTCCGAAAAAAAAAAAAAAAACGTATCAAATACTATTTGTTTTCACATAACAATAGCTGTTTTTGAATTACTTTAAAACTATCTGAGGAAAATAAAAATAAATGAGTACGTTCCCGCAACGGGAACTTTTGCACCTAATGTCTATCTAAAATAATATTCCGGCTATTAAAATAATATCATTTTCAAAAACATATACAGGGTGCAATATGATGTCTATCAACGACCTTTAATTTCTCAACCGTTGGTCCTAGACATATAGTTCCAATTACAAAAACGTTTCAAATGAGGTAAATATTCATCATGTGGCTTTATATAAAGTAAAACATCATTTTTATAAAAATTACGAAATCTAACTTTTTATATGGTCCCCCAGTCCCTGTAATTATATTTAGTAAAATTTTACACATATCATAACATATATAACACAAAAAGCTTGACATATGTACTACAAAAAATAACAAAGTTATTAAATTTCAAAGTTTGAGATTTTTGCACATGATCTTGACTTTCATTGAGGGATAGCTAAAAGATAAAGTAATTCGAGATCAAAATCAGGGTGCAATGTCCTTTTTACGGCGAAACCACTTTTAGCTGGTATCGCCAAATCAGGGTATCACCAAAGAGGGTTATTTCATCTAAAAATTTGAGCTGACTTTTAGGGGTCGTATACAAAGCGAAGAATGAAATACTGAAATTAAACAAAAAAAAGAAAAAATAAATATCAATTTATTATAATAACAGTAACCAGTCTACTACAAAAAATGAATGCATAAAACACAGGATTCTACTAGAGATACTGCTCAGAGTATTCTCCATTGGTGGCAAAGCACAATTGAATGCGTGACAGTACTGAGTCCTGGACACGTTAGAGCATCGCAGGAGTGCAAACTGTGCAACAATCAAGGATGATGCACTGCTTCAGATAAACCAGAGAATTGGTCTCAATCGCATAGGCCTATGCCTTTATGTAACCAAAGAGGTACAAGTCCATGGGAGTCAAATCCGGCGAACGCGGTGGCCAATCTACCAGACTACCATATCCAAGGATCTGTTAACCGAATTCGGTGGGCCAGACACGCCCGAAAGTTTTATGTTTTATGCGGAGAGGGCCCCATCATATTGGAACCCCCCCCCCGGCATACATGTTGGAGAGGCAGCTCTTCATACTAGTCACGTACCGTGTTTTGTAGCAGATGCAGATAACGATCGTCCGTTAAGGTCTCATCGTAGAAGATGGGTACAACAAGCTGGGTTCTCCATTTACCGCACCACACGTGTTGTACTGTGCAGGCGATGTGGAGTTTTTCCAGAAACCAGATGTGCACATTGTGCACGTTCACAATGCCACCCTGCATAAACATTGACTCATCTGTTCACAAAATATCACAAAGGGACGACGGAATTTTCTCTAAGGTGTTGATCATTAAATAACAATAATCAAATCGTCGTGCGTGGTCACCCAGCATCAATGCTTTCACCAGTGTCGGATGGTATAGATGCGCATCATGTGCATACAAATGCCAGACATGCTGACCACATGTCTCGCTCATTTCCGCCGTGCTCAGTTGAGGGCTTAAATGGGCAAACGCCAGCACCTCCTCCGGTGTCACTCGAACATTACACCTTGCCCATCTACTCGTCCTGTGTCGTGTTGAAACATAGCCGGTCTCTCTAAGATAGTGCAATGCATCAGTTGTAGTTTCATGCGTTGGGTGTAGATCGTTAGGGAAACGTTCTGAATAAACACTTGCAGCCTCGCTGGCATTCCTTTGACATTCATCATAAATAGCTCGGTTCATCATAGCTCGGTTGGTCGTTTGCATTCCACTGCCATTTATCTAGTCCTTAGTGAGTATGTTTTATTTTCCGATTGCGATTCTACCTACTTTGACGTTTGAATGTTGTTCGACCCATAAAAGTTAGCTCAAATTTTTAGACGAAATAACCATCTTTGGTGATCCCCCGATTTGGCGATACCAGCTAAAGGTGGTTTCGCAGTAAAAAGGACATTGAACCCTGATTTTGATCTCGAATTACCTTAATTCTTCTTTTAACAGATCCCTCAATAAAAGACAAAATCATGTGCAAAAATCTCAAAATTTGAAATTTAATAACTGTGTCAATTTTTGTAGTACATATGTCAAAGGTTTTGTGTGATATCTGTTATGATATGCATAAACTTTTATTAAATATAACTATAGGGAGTGAAGGACCGTATAAAAAGTTAGATTTCCTAATTTTTATCAAATTGATTTTTTACTTTAAATAATGCCACAACATGAATATTTACCCCATTTGAAACGTTTTTGTAATTGGAACTATATGTCTACGACCAACGGTTGAGAAATTGAAGGTCGGCGATAGATAACATATTGCACTCTGTATATGTATATTTATTTATTAAAAATGCAGTTTACTGAAATTGCACCCTAAATGGATGTTTTTTTTAGTTTTCTTCTTATTTTTGTAGACATCTAAACTTAGAGACTTATTGCAACGTTTAACAAATAGGGGAGAGTAGTACCCAATGAGACATAGTACACAGTGAGACAGAAGCCACTTTGACATATAGTTGTAACTTTTTTCTCTAAGTTGGCACACACACATAAAGACCATCTTATGCAACAAGTGGACGTAGTTTCGGCAGTTCAGTCACTCGTCCGACAAAATAGTAAATAATTTTTTTATCTTTAAAGTTATAGAAACATCTATTTTAGAGTTTATTTCCTTCAATATGAAATATATTTACTTATCAAAACCTAGCTATATCTAATAACAGACTATTTCAACAAAACTACATAAACTTTTTAAAATGATGAAATTTGTGTAACAGATGTGGCATCCATTTTGTTACAACGTAACGAAAGTACACAGTGAGACACACAGTTGTGGTACACAGTGGTACGTGTCTCATTGTGTACCTACTATGTGGTACTGAAGTCAAAAAAGTTATTTATTAATAAAAGAAAGTTTATCTCTCTCTCTTTCTCTCTTTCTGTGAGTGTGTGTGGGATTGCGATAGCTAGGGAAATCTACTAAACGTAAGAAGTTGCAAATTTGCATGAAGACAGACCAAGGTCTGCCATTGTCCACCCGAGACTCATATTTTTAATATTTTTAAAATCCATAAATATTAATTAGAAATCATAAACTGCAGAGAATTATTGATTGTGTGTAAAAAAGTAATGATTTATGAAAATATATACATTGTCTCACTGTGTGCCAATTGTGGTACATAGTGAGACAATATCCGATTCTTCGTTGTGCTTCTTCTGTGCGTTTATAAGTAACTATTTTAAAGCCATTTATAAATTAATGTGTAGTGTATTCATGTAGCTTAAAGATGTCGCAAAATTGTATTCAAAAGAATAAAAATCGTCGCCAGTCTTTAAGTAATAATAACTTTCGTCCCACTGTGTACTACCCTCCTATATATTTTGTGACTTTAAGTTTAATACAGATATTTAAAATGTACCAGAAAGAGATGTCATTTATTCTTTATAACCATTAAAAAGAAAGTAATAACAACTTACATTTTTTAAATTTTCCGGTGATGTCGATTTCGCTTTACAAAGAACTCGCCGATATACGTGCACACACCTAATAATTATCAAAATTGATAGCTTTAATGATGTTATAATGGATATAAAAGGCAAAATTCTTCTTGTTAGGCATTTTTATGTACAGAGATAATTATCAAGTAATATATTTAAATAAATATGCAATATTAAAATAGCTTTGGATATAATATTTAATTCTCATTTTTCGTATGGTAAATAACAAATGAAAATCGTTAGAATAAGTCACGTATAACACAGATCCAATCAATATACAATAAAGATAACTTATTACAGATTTCTTTTAGTTTAATATTTTAGGAGCATTTTGATTTAAACTGAGATTTGATTATCATAAAGTATTTATGTTTCATTTTTTAAAGTATAATTGAAGCTAATATATCAAATATTTTTCATTCTGTCGCACACTGCATACATTAATGTATATTTGGTCATGACAATATATTTTTACGAGCGGATCTAGCATTTCAGAAATCCTGTTCATATGTTTCAGACCATACTTTGAAAATTGATGAAATTTTATTTGAAAATGAATGGTAATTATCTTTATTTTACGAGTAATGATATTTAGATTTATCAGTTGCATAACTTTAATTGTAATAAACTTATTAACATGCTAATATAATATTTTAAACTTTGGAAAACTAATATAATTTTATTTATTTTACGAGTAATGATATTTAGATTTATCAGTTGCATAACTTTAATTCTAATAAACTTATTAACTTGTTACTATGATATTTTAAACTTTGGAAAACTAATATAATTTTCTAACTTCCCAAAATTAATAAACTAAACTTATTTCCATATATCTATTATTAAAAAATTTCGCTAACAGCTAACCATTCTGTAATTTTATAATTCTCACTTGAATCGGCAATGCACGTTAAGAATTTTTTAGAGTTTGACTTCCTTCACTGCTGTACCCTAGGATGCATAGAACCTGCATCACTAATTAGCGGCGTTAACTTCTCCCCATATAAGCGGGACGGGAAGTGGAACTTACTTTTTGCTTGTTTAATGTGAGATATTTCTATAGCACAGCAAGTAAATGCAAGGGATTGTCGAGGAGGGTTCCTGATTTGTTTGGCACATGCTCTGGAGAAAATTGCTGTTGCTGATTTTGTGGGCTATGCATCCAAATCTTTAAAGTGAAAAAAAAAAAACCTTTTCGCCATTCACTACACAGTCTTTGAAAAAGAAAACACAGAGAATAAAATATGACTATGGTAGCAGAATTTGATATGCACGGAGCCTTAGAGTTTGTTAGACTATCTGCACAAATTCCGCAGAGGTGTTGATCATTTTTTTTTACTTCATAAATGATTGTAGTAATTGGGATAATAAAAAGAATAATTGGAATGATAATGATTGATTTTTTTTGTAAGTATATTGCTCATTATAATTATTCGTTTTGAAGATATTAATAAACGCTTTTCTACAGCTTAAAGGGATCGTGATTTGTTATTAAAATATTAAAGGAAAATAAAATCTTAGAAAATAATAGGAAGTACTTTGTGGAGTTGTCATTCACATAAAGTGAATTTATTTTATATAGTTTTAAATTCTGTATAATTTGTTTGGTAACATATTGTGAGCTCCTGATACTTTTAATTTAAATTTCTTAATTTTATTTTTGTAAATTTATGGAAAAACTTCTAAACATTTCTTTTTACAATTCTATAGAGATATTTTAAAATAGCTTATATATTATACACACTTTTGGGCTTCTTTAATCCAAAAAACTCATTTAAATCATCAATAGCAGGTACTCCTATTTACAGAATGATAGATTGTACAATTTTGTTTATATAGATGAGTCCTTTAAGAAAACTGCATATCAACGTATTTATTACAGATTATGCAGTACTGGTTATTGAGATAAAAATCATGTGAAATGAACCAATTATTCCTTAAAATGCTTGTAGGTTATTTAGACACACCTTACTCAAAAGTTTTTGATTTAAGTTTTATTTTGTTTGTTTTCTTTAGATTTGTTACATAATTTAAAATCTGCTGAAATTAGGATATTATAATTCAGTGGTCTAGAGTATATTGGACAAAACATGCATTGTTTGAAATTATCGCAAAATTAGTATTTCTTCATTTGACTAATTTTCTGAACCAAAATGATCTTGTCGAGTACCACCAGGGTCTGCGGTGTATGGCGCTAGGGTTTAAAAGAAAACATACAATCTCTGAAAACGGTTTTGCTTAAGTTTAGTCACCATGTTCTATCAGAATCCATCAAGGTACACTTTTAAAAAGATTTGAAAAATATTATTTAATACGAATCAATGCTCTTCAAATCATTCAGACTATTCTAATAATTCATTCTAAGTCACGTAAATATATTTACATTGCACTATTTAAAAAGAATTTAAAAAAATCATTACATAGCTGTTTCCAAACAGAATTAACCAAATATTGTTTGTTCGCTGGTTTGAAGAACCAAAGATATCCTATTAATTTTAATTGACTTTCTTTTTTCTTTGCAACGATGGAGTAATTTTGATGCCATCAATGCAGAAATGTGATAAAAATTTAAATAAAAATTAGTATCTCGAAAACTAATTTAAAATTCGAAATTGCAAGAGTTACGACATCATCGGATACCTACGTTAGTTCAACCACGCAATTTTTACCATTTTATGAGGAGTAATTCTGAAGTACAAACGCACAGACATATTTTAACATAATACTTGTACTAAGTACAAAAAAATGAATTTTGTTGGACATGCTCAAATATCACATAAATATGTATGCAAGTGCTGTAAATTATTCCCTTATTGTTTAATCAAAACTAATCCTTTATTATTCATTTTTTTCAACTTGAGCTAAGCCAAAATATTTTGTTAAACAAAAGTGATTTTAGAAAAATATTTTTTTCAACTTTGATTTTTATGATTTCCCTAATTATCAAAATTTTTGAATATCCTTATTCCATCCAGAACATTCAGATTCTTAGTTGGATTAATTGGATCTTCACTGAAATCGTTAACACACAAAATTGAAATTTTCATATTAAACATTTTTTTGCTTCAGATTATGAGTATATATGTAAATATAGTGCAACGGCTAGAACAAAGAACAATGAAACCGTAGCTAGGAAAACGTATAAGGGATGTCGCTTGAATGAAACCACCAATCACACAATGTAGGAGATAAATGTTTATACGTTGGTAGGAAATTATTTTATTTAAATCCTTTTAAAACACCAATTATAATGCACATGCATGATTTCGCTTAAATTATTTTTAAAATAATATATTTTAACAAATAGTGTGCCTCTTACAGATGTTTATACAGAATTATTTCATTCTATTCGTCTTAAATAGAATTTACATATTTATTAAAGAGAGTTTTTTTTTCCCTTTAAACCTATCGTATTTTCAATTAATAAAAAATAGGTTAAAACAGCAAATGCAAATTTTATTTTATATACAAATAGGTAAAATGGAAATAATGATGAAACGGTATATTGAAGGAGATGATGATTTGTAATATTCAATATCGGTTATGTATATATATGCAAACTATCCACTGCATTTTCAATAAAAAAATTAACAAATAATGTTAAGATTTTTTAACAAATGTAAAGTAAATATTTTAATAGTTTACATACAATCAATTCGTTTTTGAAAAGTCTATTTAAATATCTACAAAATTCAAAAACATGTTTCAGTTCATATTGAACTTGGTTTTATGAAAGAAAATACAATCTTCACTTCAAATGAAATAAATCATGTTAGTTCGAATTAAAAAAATTAAAGTTAAAAAAAACCACACACACACACACTCATAAACATTGTACCTGGAATTAACAAACGAACATTGAAATTTTAGAAAATCATATATAAGTTGCTTTTATTGTCTCAATTGTCGTCTACAACTTAAATGAAAATTATGAAAATTTTGATTTGCATTTTTTGTTTTCGTTTCAGTATGTATTTTGTGAATTGTGATCGCCAATTCCAAATTCATAACGTAATCTCCTCCCAAAAAAAGAGTTTTTACTATGTCATCAGGAAATGGCTGACATTAAATAAAAAAACTATTGGAATTTCTCGGAAGAATTGAGAATTTCTAAAAAAAAAGGAGGGCGAACTGGTAACCTTGCTGCGAATAATAACACTGATTATTGTACGCAGCAAAATAATAATTCTTTTTTTTTAAATTATATAGGTAAAACAAAAAAAAGGAAAAATACGCCGATAGAAGATACGAAAATAATCAAAAAATATGCATTGGATGCAATGAAAAAGTCCTATTTATCAGGTATTATTTCTTCTACATGTTTCTATATTACACAAAATACTACTGCCTTAGACTTTCTGTTATTAACACTATCCTCGAATCATTATTTCATTAAAAGATTGCCTTTTTAAAAATAGCAAGTACGAAAATTTGTTATAATCCTTAGTGCTGAGAACTTATACTTCGTGGTACTTGGTAAAATTTTGCCTTTTTTTAAAATAACATGATCGGAAAATTGTTATAATCCTTAGTGATGAGTACTTTTACCCCGTGGTACTTGTTTATAAACAGACATACAAGCATAAACTCAGGCGTCTACTCACAAATGTGAGCTAAAATTTGGCAACATTTTACCAAAGTTTAGCATCCATTTTTTTAGCATAAACGTGGAATGATATCTAGACGTTTGAGGAGAAAATTAAGCAATCTTTAAAAAATCTTTAAAATTACAATAAATTAACATACCCTGTGTACTTCGAATTCTAAACCGTTAAAACGACAATCCTGTACGGATTGTCCTCCCCATAACTGTGTAGTCAGTTGTTTTCAATCAGTCACATCCTGTGTGCTTTGTATGCGTAACCAGTTAATATGCCAATAACTAATGGAGTACATTGCACTTCGCTCCCATAAATTGTTAGTATTGAGATTAGTATTTAAATCAAAAATATCTACTTAAAAATAAAGTTTTTGTAAAGAGGTATATAATATGTAATACATTTTATAATAAGATTGAGACGGCCTTGCTAATACTTATAAAATTAAATGTATTTACAATCCATGAACTAAAATAAGATGTAATAATAAATTATTTTGGAAAAATGTACTATGTTGTAAAAATTCTAATCCAAAATTCATTTTGTCTTTAAATATAGAAATGACTCTACAGCTAAATGAAATTTTATTTAATGTGGCTGCGCGTTCCCAAAACACAGACAGTCATTTTCCCTGACAAATAAAACTTATAATGTCATTATGTACCAAACAAATAAAAAAATTACTCAACATCTGTAATTATCTTTCTATATGCCTGAAAATATATTAGAAAATTTATAGAATAATAATATGAATTCTTGATAATTTTTTTTTCCTTAAAACTGATTTTATAAATTGGTTGTTATTTTCTATTTGTAAATTATTCGTTCGTATTTTTCGATTTATTATCAAACAACATTCTAACGAAAATATCGCAGTTCTTATAAAAACAATGTAAATGGTTGTATCATCATCCTATCTGTAAATGGAAAGGTTTTTGTAGTTGAAAATTTTTCATGCAACATTTTTCAAAGCCTTTGTCAATGGTGGAGAAAATGATTCCTTTAAAAACACTTAGTGTCGACTGTTTCGCTGCGCTTTCGAAATATGATCGCGCAATGTATTTGTATGAAAAGTAAAAATTACTATACATTTATGTATTTACCGATTTTCATCAGGTATTATTTCTTTAAAAATGGGGTCTTTCATACATGTGTGAGTATAGGGTCTTAACTTAGTTATTAAAGAATGTTTTAACCCATTATATAAAAATACAATTTCAAGTGCTTTGTAAAAATATTTCATTTTTCATTGCATTTTCATTTTTAATAACTATATTAAGACTCTTTAGCAGTTATCAAAGATCTCCGACATGTATGAAAGACACCATTTTTAATGAAAAAATGAATGATGAAAATCGGTAAATATATAGTATAATAGGTCGGTTCTCAGAAGGTGGGAACTGAACACACATCATAATTTTAAGCTTTTCAATAAGTAAATTTAATTATCATTGACTTTAAATTTTTTTACACTGATTTTTTAATTCTGTTCAGAGACAGATAATGACATAATGTATTGTAAAAGCTTCGTATAAATATCCTTAAGATGTATCATTTTATGCTAAAGATGCCAATTTTGGATATTCATAACGTTAACTGTTCCAATGTACCACCATGAAAAAGAGTTTTAACTTGTTTCCAGGTGGTTATAATGGGAAACAACGAATGCATAAAGGGAAAGGATGATTTTTTGATAATTTCGTTAAGAGATGGGCAGTCTGATTTATTGATTTTTGAAAATAGAAGGACTTTTCTAGAAACAATTTTTCTGTATTTTGTTATGTCCAAAAATAACAATCGTAACAAAGCTGTCATTAACATGTAAAATACATCAAGTAAGTATATTAAACTCTTTTATCTAACTTTAAAATCGTTAAAAAAATTTAAAGTATTTGTATGTGTTTTTGTAAGATTTTTTTTTCAATAAATGCCCATTTCTCAAATAAGTAACTGGAATGTCCGAATCGCATAACAATCGAAACGCCGATTTTTTTTTCGGTAAATTTATTTTTAAAGATGATTCGATGTCCTGAAATGCATAAAAAGATACTTTATGATATAAATGCTTTATCGTAAATAATTACCGTGTTTTGTTTAAATAAAGCTTATTTAGCACGTGTAATAACATAACTTGGCTAGAAGCATGCTCAACTTACGTGTGTACGATCGACACAAAATGGCAGCCGCTGCGATCGTTACGAAATTTCGGACATGCTCATTTAACAGTCTGATTTAAAATTAATAGTAAGACTTATTTTATTTATTTCAAAAGTAATTCTTCAGTGATCTTCAGTGAAGGTTTAAAAATTCCCTCTCCTTAAAATTTCATTTTTGATCTTTGCTGCCCCACCAAAATGCAAGACAAATAAAAAGTTCAAGCCACTAGTGCAGCAGATTTGGTAGAAAAACCCCCCAGAAATTGACAGTGCTCGAAGTATAAAAAGACAGCCAGTGAAAACTGTTAAAGGTATTCAAAAGATTCACTCCGTACAAACGACAAACAAATTTGGTACTATCCAAATAAGAAATAGATCTTGTTTTTGCAATCCCTGTAAAAACAATCAAGAATGCATTACCAGTGACGCTGGTGAAAAAAAAAATTGTTTCTATAATTGACTCCTCACAGTTGAAAATAGATTGACATTGGTGACTGGTGCTTTGTAATTTATGATGAAAACTTGTGGCCAGGTATTATTGAAAAGGTCAGCATTGATAATGGTGAACAAATATTTTCTATATTTTTTTTGGCTCCTCGGGGAGACATTGATTTTAACAGGTTTCATTTTACATCTAAAAAAGATAGCGCAAATTAAAAATATGAAGTTATTTTATTGAAATCTCGATCGGCATCTCACCCTGTGACAGCGAGAGGAGACTTCTTTTGATAAAGAAATAATGAATATGTGCAATAAAAGAAATGGCAGTGTAACTTGTTTTTGAGGGAAAAAAAGACTAAATTATATGTTGGATACTTCTAATATTGCGTAAATATATGATTTTTAGCATAATGTGTAATTCCTATAAAATTAAGATATTACTTCTAAAAAAGTAGTAAATATATTTTAATATCAAAGTTTAACATTTTATTTTATTATTATTATTACAGGATAACAAAAAGTTAATTATGCATATATATGTATACACATGAAATTATAGAACAGATTTACTACATTGTTAGTCTTAAGAATTTTTTAAATACTAAGCACAACTTATTTATGGAAAGGTCAAAACTGTGTAACCTGCATGTCAGGAATGCCCAAAATCTGTAAACTACGGGCCAGATTATGTCCAAAATTTTTAACCTACAGATCTACTAATTAAATCGTCTAATAATTAATTTTCAAAAATAGTTGCTGTCTTTTAATGTCTGTGTATAATTTTGTAGACTTACATACTATACTGTAAATATATATATATATATATATATATATATATATATATATTGGCCTTAATTTGAAAATTTTAAAAATTATTTATAGTTAACATTATTGATCCCACATTTCGATAATCTCCCAAAACAGGTATTAAACAATAACCATCGATTTTTATTTATTTGAGTAAAAATTATTTTTATTAAAAGACTTGTTCCGGCTAATTCTCTAAACAACTAGTTAGCCAACGCATGCTCTGTTTGAACTGTACACTTCTGAACTGAAATGAACTAATCTTTTGTTGATCTTAGAATGCTTTAGATGCAACGTGTCGAATGTCACTTAATGGATTTTTATGTTCAGATTTCGTTATTAAATGTTTGTTTGTGCCGTAAAGAATGTTGATTATTTGTAGAATTATATACCACTGAATCACCTATACATTACATTTGATTTTGAAATGGATGTTTAGATTAAGTAGAAAAGGATAGAACATTTTTGGTGCATCGCGCCGTTAAGGCTCCATGTGAAAAAGATTATTGCGCAACGTAAGGAAAATTTGTTTCGAGTAGACATCAAGTTGGTGAGTAGATTTTGTTATTATTTTATTTCTTGAAAATGAACAAAAATAAAGAAAGAAAAATGCTAGATACTCATCGAATTCTACTAAATAAATTATTTGAAGAAATTGAACTGTATTTAGCTAGTAATGAATATTCAATAGAAAATTTAGAAGAATTAGTAAATAAATTAAACGTTAAATGTAAGACTATTAAGGATCATAATAATAACTTTTTAAGCCTAATAAATGCGAAAAATGTCGAAAATGAAATACTGAGTATTGATGAATATGACCAGAAAATAATAACTTACAAAAATAAATTAAACTTTAAAATTAAAAGTTTAATTTATTTTTGAATATTTTATTCAAATGAAAATATTACTAGTAGTAATAACATTGATTCAGTGCGAGCATGTCATGCTGCTACTGAACTCAAAAGAATAAAATTGTCAAAGCTACAAATAAACCGATTTTTTGGGAAACAAAATATTTTTTTAGAATTTTGGAACCAGTCTGAATTATCAATAGATAAAAACCCAGGTCTAACAGAAATAGAAAAATTTACCTATTTAAAAAGTTTGGTTTCAAGAGCGGCTGCAAACACGATTAATGGTTTTGGATTAACTGAAAATAATTATGCAGCGGCCGTATCGCTTTTGAAATAAAGGTATGGTAGACATGACATGCTCGTACACGCTGACTTAAATAATTTATTAAATATGAAAGGTTTGAAAAGTTCTTCTGACACTGTATGATTTGTATGACAAATGTCTAGTGCAAATTCGAAACTTAGAGTCGTTAGGTGTAAAACCTGATACATACAGTGGGTTACTTTGCCCAATATTACTAAAGTTAATACCCCAGATTTGACATTATAATTTAATAGAAATCTGAAGGACGGTGAAATGTTGAATATAGATAAACTTATGAGTTTTCTTAAAAATGAAGTTGAAAGTAGGGAAAGAGTATCAACCATACATGATTTAGATGCTAAGAAATCATTTTCTAATGATAATAAAGTTGAATATAGACCAGAATTTAGAGATAAATAATTGATATGTCAGCCGAGATATCAATATACTACGAAAGGATATAAACAAAATAGTGTTTCAGCTACTGAATTAATGACTTCTGTAAATAAGAATTCGTGTTTATTTTGTAATAGCGTTGATCATAATAGTGAAATGTGTAAGTCTCTAACCATAGATCAGAAGAAAGGAGTGCTAAAAAAGCAGGGAAGATGCTTTTTATGCTTACAGTGTAAACACGGAATTAAAGAATGTGAAAATACAAAAATGTGCGATATTTGCGGTAAGAAATGGAATACGGCTATTTGTTTTTGAAAATTTGTTTTTGCTATTTGAAAATGATTCCAAAATAAATGTTGATAAAAGTGTCGTATCATTTTTCCCATTGTAGTAACAATTCCGCTAGTAATCCACAGAATAAAAACACTCATTGCAACATATTTTGCAGACTTGTTCTGTTATAATAAAGGTCCTAAAAATGATAATAATGAACCAGTTCGTGTCTTATTAGATAATGGTAGCCTGAGAACATTTATATTTCGCGACATTTCACAAAAGTTACAATTGCCGGTTATTAGAAAAAAAAAAACTTTATCTGTTTATGCTTTTGGAGCGGAAAAGGCAACTGAGAAAATGTATACCGTAATAAAGGTAAAACTTGTAAATAGAGAACATCCCTCTTTACACATTGAAGTTGAAGCTCTGGAAACAGATCAAATTTCCGCTGCTTGCTTACCCACTCCTGATACATACATTAGCAAGACATACAATACATTAAAAGGTTTACAACTAGCTGATAGTTATGAATGTACTAGTAAACAAATTGCAGTTTTAATCGGCACTGACAATTATTATCAAAAGACTAAAGAATAATCTCGTAGCTATTGAAACCCTTTTTGGCTGGTGCTTACAGGGTTATACGGGGTCAGCCAATGAACTGTTCAACATGAAAATTATCGTTGGAGAAAAAGATATATCCGATCAAATCAGAAATTTTTGGCAGTTAGAAAGTTTAGGAGTTGAAGCCGATACTTAAAATGTTAGTAATGTAGAGGATGACATTATGACTGATTTCCAGCATAGCATTGTTGTTAAGGATAATCGGTATAAGGTAAAATTTCCATTGAAGGCGAATTTGAAAATGTCTCTCAAGAATAATCGCGAAGTTGCACACACAAGATTTCTGAAATTGAGAACAAACTTTAGAAATGACCCTTTGTTGTTCTCAGAATATAAAGTTATTTTCAATAGTTATTTAGCAGAGAGTATTATTGCACCTGTTGACAATACATCTGATGTGAACACAATTTACTTACTGCACTGAGCAGTAATTCGTGAAGATAGGTCCACCACTAAAGTTAGAATTGTATTTGACGGAAGCGCCCATGCTAAGTGTGAACTGTCACTGAATAATTGTTTACATACCGGATTGAATTTCATTCCCGAATTGTTCAGCCTTTTAATCAAATTCAGAAACTTCCCCATAGCAATTACTGCTGATACTCAACAAGATTTTTTGCAGATCGAGATTGTTGAACCAGATAGGGACTTCACAAGATGTTTTTGGGACATTGAGCCATGGATTGTTGATTCAGATAAGGAACTTAAAGTATTCAGACTAAAGAGAGTTCACTTAGGGGTAAAATCAAGCCCCATTTTTTCTGGCTGCTACTATCAAGCATCACCTACAAAGGTATGTAGAAACATTTCCTGAATCTTTTGAAATTTTAAATTCATCATTATATGTTGATGATTTTATTACAAGTCAACTAAATGTTGATTACGAATTTAAAATTAGTAAGGAAGCCTATGAAATATTTCAAGAAGCTAGTATGACTTTTAGAAAATGTAAAACCAACTCGCATGAATTACGTGAGAAATGGAAAGAATATGGTTTACATGTTGATGAAATGTCTGATAACTTAAAACTCACTAATCAGCATTCAATACCTTCAAAGTTTTTATGGATTCCTTGGGACCCACATAGTGACATGTTTTCATTTACGACTCAAAATCTAGAAAATTTTCTTTCGAATAATCTTAGTACTAGACGTTATTTATTGCAAACTGTTGGTCGCATGTTTGACCCAATTGGTTTTATAAGTCCTTATACTATAGGAATTAAATGTTTAATTCAAGAAATTTGGTGTTTTGGACTTGATTGGGATAAAAACCTACCTAAACATCTATCCAATTTATAGAATGAATGGTTTGAATAAATATTGTGTTAGCATTCCCAGATATTATTTAGCTGATATTGCCCTTGATGAAGTTGATTATTTTGAGTTACACAGTTTTCAGATGCTTCAAAGAAAGCATATGCTACGGAAGTGTACCTTAGAGCAGTGTTAAAGAATAAGAACATTGTTACCAGTTTTGTGGTAGTAAAAATTCGAGTCGCCCCTTTAAAAACTGTCGCAATACCCCGGCTTGAACTTTTAGGAGTCTTTTTGTCTGCTAGATTTTGCAATAAAATTGCTAAAGAATAAGCTTTTCTTGCAACTTTCTACTTTTGGACTGACTCTACTATTACTTTCTTTTGGATTAGAGGAGAGTTAAAAAGATTTAAAATGTTTGTCAGAAACCGAATAAAGGAAATCAGAAATCTTAGTGATCCATTAAATTGGTTTCACTCTCCTGGAAAAGAGACTCCCGCCGATCTAGTTACTAGAGGTTTGAAAGTTTCAGAGTTTAAAAATAACCATCTATGGTGGGAATGCCCCCAGTGGTTAAAGCAAGATAGATACCTTTGGCCAAAATTAGATGTTACATTCGATAAATTGGATATTTCTGAAATTAAAGATCAGATAGAACTAAAGAAAAACACTGTTGTAAAAGCAATTATTGTAAATGAAAATCAGTTAAACATTGATCTGATTAATCGATATTCTTCTTTTATGAAGTTAATAACAATTACTGCATGATGTTTAAGATTTCTAAAAAGCTGTAAATTGAAATCAGGAATTAGCAAATATGATTATTTAGATACTTCTGAGTTACAGAATGCGACCAAGAAGCTGATAAAGATTATTCAAAATTCCGCATTTCAAACTGAAATTCGAAGTTTAAAGGAAAAACGTCCTTTCCCAAACAGCAGTAAGGTCTTAAACTTAAATGTATTTCTAGGTGCAGATGAACTGTTAAGCGTCGGTGGAAGACTGAAATTTTCTAATTTATCAGAATCTCAGAAACACCAAATACTTTTACCAAAGTCTCACTATTTCACTTGATTATTACAAAAAAAAAAAAAATTCCTACATTCAGGTACTCAGAAAACTCTTTCTTTATTAAGACAATTTTATTGGATACCATCTGGTCAAAGTCAAGTAAAGAAAATTATAAATAGGTGTGTTACTTATCTTAGAACAAAACATCAAACTCTTCAACAATTGATGGGTGACTTACGCCGTGATAGAATTGTACCATCTAGACCGTTTGAGAAAACAGTCGTTGATCTAGCAGGTCTTATTAGAACAAAACCTAACTTAAAACTTCCAAAGATAATACTAAAATCATACATTGCTATATTTATTTGTGTTTCTACCAAAGTCGTTCATCTAGAAGTTGTTTCGGACTTGACCACAAAATATTTTTAGCCTGTTTGAGAAGATTCATTGCTCAACGATCTAAACACTGTGTCATATGGAGTGATAACGCCACAAATTTTAAGGGTACTTGTGCTCTTTTGAAATCCATCTATCAGATTTGTAGTGGTATCAAACTTCGGAAGAAATTCTACGACTTAGTGCTGAAGAACGGATACAGTGGAATTTCATACACCATGCGTCTCCACATTTCGGTGGATTATTGGAATCAAATATAAAAACCATGAAGCAAATCCTCTTGAAAATAACTAAAGCTTCTATCTTAAATTTTGAAGACCTCACAACACTTGTGACACAAATTGAGACAGTTATGAATTCACGTCCGTTGACCCCCTTGTCTGCAGTTGTTAATGATCTAAAACCACTGACGCCTGGTCACTTCCTCATTGGAGGTCCTTTTTTAAATGTTCCTGAAAATAATGCTATTTTAGACTCTTTACCTTTTTCTTCTAGGTGGACACTAGTTCAAAGATTAAAAATGAAATAATGGCAACGCTGGAGTCGAGAATACTTAAATGAGCTGCAAGTCCGGAGTAAATGGAAAAAGTCCTCTCAAAGCCTTAATTTTGGTCAGCTTGTGTTATTGAAGGAAGAAAATGACAAGTTTGTAGGCTGGAAACTAGCTATAATTATGAAAACTTATAAAGGTGATGATGGACATGTCCGTTAATTGATCTTAAAACCTCTACAGGTATGTTGCGAAGAATCATTACTAGGGTAGTACCTTTGCCATTTTATGATGATGTTGGACAGCCGTCCAACAGCGGGCGGGATGTTCCGGCTAATTCTCTAAACAGCTAGTTAGCTGGCGCATGCTCTGTTTGAACTGTACACTTCTGAACTGAAATGAACTAATCTTTTCTTGATCTTAGAATGCTTTAGATGTAATGTGTCGAATGTCACTTAATAGATTTTTATGTTTTGTTTTCTTTATTAAATGTTTGTTTGAGCAGTAAAGAATGTTGATTGTTTGTAGAATTATATACCACTGAACCAACTAGAAATGAGATTTGATTTTGAAATGGATGTTTAGATTAAATCGAAAAGAATAGAACAAGACTGGTTACATAAATTTAATATTACTGTCGGGTTGAAGTTAATGAGAATGTGACTAATTAAGATTACGGTTAATAAATAAATATTTTTTTATTATTTAGTGTATGTTGTATGTAAATCACGTTTTACGTACTTGTGTTAGCGAAACTTATTTCTTATCTTAAAGTTTGGAATGAGATATTACATATATTCATATCTTATTCTATGGAAAGATCCATTGTGTAAACGAGAGATTGTGGGGAGAAACGTGTAAACGATGGGAGATAAGCTTCTCCGATAAGCCTTATTGAGTTGGATAATGTGAGGAGGGAGTAGCGCGTTGATTAATATTACTACCCAGTACGTAGGCATTATTTCAACTTATAACTTAGTGTTGTACTGGATCTTCTATATCCGAACCTATAATGATAAATAATGTTTTTTATGTAATTTATCTGTAAATAAATTAATTTTAATACTCCCCAACAAAGTTGAAAAGTGTTCACGACTTCGGTTTGTCTGCCCGTCTAACCGTCTGTCTGTCTGTCCGCGCTATAACTCTTGTAAATATGCTCGGATCGTTCTGGAATTTTTGGATGTTAGTGAACTCTACCACAGCACGATCCCTATTTCAAATGAAGTTTGTAGCATGTTTAGTTCATTTACTGGGACAGTCAAAATTTTACCGTTACATCACGACCAATGAGAAAAAATAGTTTCAAATAATTTTTAATGGTGTTACACTCTTTCAAACATAGTAAAATAGATATGCATTTATGAAGTTCACTAAAATATTCATTCTGTTGAATATGCGGTGCAAAGAATAGTTATTATTCATTTACAGGGCCACACAAAAAAATTCCGTTGCATAATGGTATAGGGGGGAAGAATTGTTTGCGACGTATTTGAATTATGTTAAACTATTTCATATATAATGAAATTGATATACGTCGCTGGGCTTTAGTGTAAGTTATTTCATTATAATACGAAGTGCATAGCATTTACAGGGACACACAAAAGATTTCAGATACTATATTGTGTCGAATTACTGTATATTAGCAATGATTGCTAGAAATGCAGTTTTAATTATGATAAGCGTTTTTACGTTTCACTATATTTAAGCATACTATATAGCGTGTATAAATGCTATATAGTTCATATACAGGGCTACAGAAAAGAATTCGTAAGGGTTACTGAGTACGAACATAAATTTCTTAAAGGTGGGTTTTAAATGACTTATGCATTTTTATTCTCAACTGAATTTAGTTTACTAAGAAATATTTGTAGAATATAGATAAAACTATATACAGGACCACTCAAAGAATTGCATACATGGCCGTCTATAGGTGATAATATCTGGAAATGTAATTTAAGTAGTTTTAAGTGTGTTTTAGTTTGAATTAAATTTTAGCTAAATAGTGGCGTGTAATAAAGGTACTAGGTAAACTACAGGGCTGTACAAAACTATTCAAATGTATTTCCATCTATTAGTATAAATTGCTGAAAGAGAAATTTTAACCTGTTATGCACTTTCTTGCTAAACTAAATTTTCCCATTTTATAGTATATATATATCAACCTACAGATCAAATACAGGGCTGTTTAATAGAATTGAAATACATATTTGGCTATGGACGGTAATTACTGATATCAGTTTTTCAAATATTTTATGCGTTTTATAAAATGTTTACCTAGTTATCTTATTTATCTTATTTTCCTAAATAACGAAGTTTTGTTAAATTATTCAGGAAGTGTTGGAAAGTGTTTCATAAGCTATGCTTAGCGCATGATTTTTCTTTCTTGTTTAATGTTAACTTAAAAAGTTAGTATTTAATTACTATCCATTTAATTACTATCCATATCGGCAATGGCAGCCTATCAACTACACAGCGATTATTCGAAGTCTCTACAGTGATTGACTGGAGTTAATTACCAACGTATTGACAACGAAAAAGCGTTAACAATTAAACTTTCATTAATACTAATTAAAAGTGCCATCAGTGCATAAAAGGCTTAAAGTTAAATTAAAGGATAATATTCTTAACTGTCACAATGAACATAAATATGAAATTTTATTTGACACTGAAAAATTAAATCAAATTACAGGGTTTTAAATATGTTTGCCGTAATTTAAATTGGAAATGAAATAAATATTTCGAAAATGTCAGATGTCATATGTTTGTCGCAGCACTATCATCTGTTTTTTCCTTATTTTTTTATGTCTGGAAAATAAACAGAAAAGAATTGCGATTAAAATTTAAATAATTAAATCTTTATATAAGTAAACTGAATACGAGGTTGAAAACAAGGTGTAAAGTGTTATCAGAAAAATTTTGCAATGAAACCAGTATTATTTTCTTGTTCCAAACCATATCTACAGTATATTTCTTCGAAGTCGGTAACAAATTGTTGATTTGTAAAAATTAGCTCTCATATACATACATATATATATTTAGCGTTTTTAGCCAAATATATTTTTAGCGTTCTTATAGTGTTTTTGGTCAAACACAGTTTGTACTGTGTTCGATCGTGCATTATCGCAGTATAAGAGAAAAAAAAAAACGAAATTTTGGGTGTTTTAAAGAGAATCGGTATTCGAAATTCTGTTTGAAAAATAAAAGTCAAACTCATCCATCAACTAATTTTCCCATTGTTAAAATTCGAAGAACACTCAAAAGTATGACTCAACATAAAAGAACATTCATGTTCTTAATGTATATTAAGAAAAACTTTTCAATACTTCCAGAATACTTTCACTAAAAGCCGTTTAATAGCGCCAAAGCGGGAAATTTACCCCAATTCTCTTGTGCAGCTCTGTATATGATATACATACAGATTCAGATTTTGCAAACTCCAACACACAAAAAGCTTTCTCTTCGCCTGTAAACGCCATTTTTCTTTACTACAACTGTCTTCAATACAGATGTTACTGCCATCTACCGGAAACTAATTAAATTAAAACTTGAATAGTTTCGGAATAGTTTCATATGTTTCTTTTTTTCATATTCGTCTTCGTTTTTTTACTATAACGTTTCGAAACCCCGGAGGGAATTATGAATGACCCTGTATTTGTATATATTCTGCATAGTATGCTAACATTTTGGTATAGTTTGAAAACTCATATTAAAGTTGCAAATTCGCCTTCAGCAATTTCTACCAATTATCCGAAAGGTACACGAATTCTTTTATACACCCTTGTATATTAGCTACAGATTTTTATACACACCTCCTTTTAATATCAAATTTGATCCAGGCAATAACGCGCTTAAAGCTACTGTAATCGCGTTTCCAGAAATTATCACCCATATGACACCATGTATTCAGTCCTTTCCATAGCCTTGTATTAATAATAATAATAATAAATAGCAATTCGTGTTTATTCGCGGTAATTCTTAGGATTTCTTTGTGTAGCCATGTATATTGGCTATAGAATTTAAACAAATCATGTAGTATTCAAAAATTTAGTTAAAGTTAAAAACGCATACCATAACTGAAAGTGAATTTTCAGAAATCATCCCTAATAGACAATATAACTATTCGTATACTACTTCATAACTATTTCGCATAAACTATTGTATCTTAAATCTTTTATGTGTCCCTGTAAATGAACGTTACATGCGATGCACATCGTATTCTACTACAAGCATCTTGTAGTACACCTAATATTTAAAACAAACAGTTTTCTCCTGCAATGTAAACAAAATACTGCCAGTTTTCCGGTAGGAATCGGAAAAATAGTTGCCCTTATCGTACTGGAATAATTTTCGACCCAGCTCGGAATAAAATCCGTAAAAATAAAGAAATAGTCATTAAAACGGTATTTTACGGATTTTATTCCGATTTTACGGATTTTATTCCGAGCTGGGTTGGAAATTATTCCGGTACGATAAAGGCAACTATTTTTCCAATTTTTTTACAGTGTGTGGACCATTATGAAACTAAACTCTTTTCTGTGACCCCATAAATGAATGATAAATGTTTTGCATCTCACACTGTAAAAGAAACGACATTTTTACAGCACAAAGTACTGTTCATCTCGCGCTCAAACTCGATCACAGACGAATGTGCTGTAGTTTTCTTTGATTTCTTGACTATATAAACATGAAAAATAACAGTAGTTGCGTAAAATTAACAGTAAAAACTGCTGGCGTCCGAATTGACAGCACATTGTGCTGGCAAATCTACAGTGGGTTTTTTTTACAGTGCATATTTCACAGAAATCGAGCGTACGTGCATCATATAAATTGGTATCAATTTTATTATGCGTGTAATAGAAAAACACTATTTAACCCGTTCAGGACCAGTACCTTTTTACACAAATTTTATTCATTTGGCACGACTTTTTGTTAATTATATGACTTAACTTTGTAAATCACAAAAATGTCGCAATTAAATAAAATCAATTTTACATTTCCTTTTTACTGGTATGAAACTCAAGCGTTTTAGGTACTTTTTGAGGGTGCATATATGCACCCTTGGTCTCTAACGGGTTAAATACGCCGCAAACGATTGTCCTTCACAGACCGTAATGTTGTGGAATAATTATTAGTTTCCCTGTACACGTACTGTAAATAATTCGCATAGCACATTGTATAGATACAGCCCCCTAATGCACCTCACTAAGGTATATAAATTTCACTATGTTTAAAATAGACTAATATAGTTAAAATACACTGCAAATTATTTTTCCCATAAACCATGATGTGACGAAATACTTCTAATTGCTTCTGAAAATGAACTATAAATTCTATACACTTCATTTTTAATATCAAACATTCCATGGTAATCCACAATAATTTATGTCAATTACAAGACAATCCAACTATATTTATGCGTATTATAACACGGACAGATGGACAGACAATTTCAAGTCATAAACGCTTTTCAACTATGTTGGAAAGATTTTAAAACACTTGCTGTCAACATACTATGACTGTGCTCAAACGCCTTGTTGTAACTCAGTGCAGTGGTACAAACTTACCGAATAAAATATATCGTGCTTTATTTTAAATTTATTATTTGTAAGTAAAATTCCGTGAATTTTTTACACAAATGCATTCATTGTAAAAATTAATTATGTATCCTTTTTCGCCTTGTTTACTTACATTTGTCTTTCATTTTTTAAAGGAGCATCAGCTGTCATTGAATGCAAAGGAACGTGTCGTAAGGTAGCGAAGATTGGAATCCTAATATTCTGTTTCACTGGATTTCTGTGGCAATCATGCCTATTTCTGAATCTGTATTTCCAATATCCAACTATAACAGTCACAGGAAGTATGAAGCACATGTTAAAGCCTGCTCTAACCATTTGTGACAAAAATTTGTAAGCATATATATCTCTTATTAATGTTTACCTTCACTTTTGGCTACCAACTTTTTATTAATTAATTTTGTAATCTGCAAAAAGTGTAACAATCACGTGTATAAAATTAGTTTCTATGCTGTGATAAGTGGTGATTAAAATATTCTCCTTAAACACTCCCATAAAAAAAAAAAAAAAAAAAATTCGTTTCTACATTTAGTTTTATTAAATTTTATTTAGATTTCATTTTTTTTTTATTTACAATTTGCTTTTGGGTGTGAATAAAAAACTTATTTTAGTGGTACAGTAAAATTAACAAAAATAAAACTAGTCGGATGCCCTTAATTTTCTTCTCTCTCATACATGTTAATACCTGAAAAATGCAGCATAATAGCACCACTGGTTATGTGATTTACACTAAAATCTAATCAGCAACAACTTATGCCAACTTCTAACTGAGTCTGAAGTTTGATGAAAATCCGTGCTTAAGTTTTTGAGACACAGCTATTGCGGAAATCATAAAAAAAATCTAAAAAAAACCTGCATATCAGCGCCACCTGTTGGGCGATTTACACCAAAAATTTATCAGGACCAATATACACCACAGACTAACCGAATCTCAAGTTTTATGAAAATTCATGCATTAGTTCTTGAGATACAGCTATTGCAGAAATCGTGAAAAATGTTGCATAGCAGCGCCCCTTGTTGGGACATCTACAGCAAAAATAAACAGCACAAGTAATCAGCACCAGTTCATATTGGGGACTAACTGAATCTAATGTTTTATTACATTTTGTTTATTACTTCTTGAGATAGAGGGCCCACGAAATTTGTGTCACATACAGATAGACAGACAGTTTGTAAAAACCTGTTTTTCGAACCGTTAAAACGTGTATATCCATCGAAGACCGGAATTAGAAAATTTTCACGAATCCAATATTTTCCATTTGTAAAGATAGAAGAAAGTAAAAATACTATAATATTAAATTGAATCGCTATCACAAAAAAAGTGCATAAATCAACATATTTTTGTAAATGTGTTATTTAACACACTTCAACATGGTAGAAAACTGTTTACGAATGAGGTTTTCCGGCAATCCGTCGTGCTCTAACTCACGTAAAAATATTCGGATTTCCATATAACTGATACGTGTTATCGAAGTTAATCCTGGCATGTTTGGTATCGAAAATTAAATGTGCGCTTTATAATTTTATTTGCAGAGACACTCAAAACAATTCCTTTATGTTATGGTTAATGAGAAAATTCGTTGAACGTATTATAAAGATGTTATGCTATTTAAACATTTTAAAAACGGTATAGGAGCACTACAAGCTGATAATGGTACTGATAATGGTGCTCATAACATTTATAGTTCATTTACAGAAATAAACCAATCAATTCGGTTACAGTACCGTCTAAAACCAATAATTGCTGGAAATGCGTTATCAATTGTGATATGCGTTTTCAAATGTAACTTTTCATATTACATAGTGTGAGTAAATCCTATAGATAATATTCGGCACTATACAAAAGAAATCGAATATATATTCGCTTATTGAAGAATTTAAGGAAGGAGAATTTTTAACAATGTTAAGTTTTTCCTAACTGTAATAAATTTTTGCATATTGCGTAGTATATATATATATATATATATATATATACATCATAAATGGTGCTTCAAAAAACTTTTCGGATAGTTTTCGCGCTACAGATCATAATTGCTTAAACTGGTTTTCAAACGTTTTATGCAGATAATTTCCCCACATAATTAATTTACTTATACATCATCATTCAATTTATTCAACTGTGAAGTTGTGTTACTGCGATCTGAAAGTGTTGGAAAGTGTTTCGTATTCTATGCTTTAGGAATGATTTTTCTTTCTTGTTTATCAACAATTTTTCTACCAACTGTTGAGTAATAAATAACTTACTTTACAAAAGTGCAAAAATTGCATGTATAAAATTAGTTTGTGATATGAAATTTCTGATTTAAAATACCTTCCAAGAAGCACTAGACTTTTTTTCTTTTATGTATCTTTGAAATTAAGTCGACAACGGAAGACAGAATTTATATAAAATGTTTTGTCCAATGCCATTCAAAAACGTCATTCTTTCTTTTAAAAAAAGGTTGTGAATTGCAATACCAAGATGTATTCCAATGGACAACAAAACAACAACAAAACAAGGACGAAAACGCATGCGGAAGGCATAGATTATGAAAACTTTCGACACATTCAGAATACTATAATAAAACTTCACAATTTATTAAGGGTAAAGATCATGTCTAAATGAATAGTTTCAAAAACGCATAATCATAGAGTATTTGAGAACCAAATTTTTGCTATTACCATGAATAGTCGGAAAAAAAAATATTTTTTGCAGACCTGTATATGATCTATGTATATGTATGTATACTACATAGAATACTAAAAGTTAGTTTATTTAAATACATTGCGCAGCTGAAAATTTCCATTCATCAATTTCCACAAATAAACGGATGTTATAGAAAACGTTTGTGCAGCCCTGCATATGATCTTCAAAATTTATACACACCAAGTAACATCTCTCTATTCTAAAAAAAGTAACTACCGCTGTCACCACCGCCGCCACCGCCGGTTTTAAATTTTTTTATGACCGGAGGTCTTTTTTTGTTAATATCTCTCTATTCTAAAAAAAAGTAACTACCGCTCTCACCGCCGCCGCCGCCGGTTTTGAATTTTTTGTGACCGGAGGTCTTTCTTTGTTAATATTAAGGAAAATGATGCATACAAAAATATGAAAATCGGTAGTATTATTCAGAAATGTTTGTTAAACACGCTGATGCAGACAGTTTTCAAATCGAAGAATTATTTTAAGAGATATTTAATGCTAAATTTGGACAAAATCGTGCCATTAAAAAAGTTTTATAGGAGCAAAAACTATACAAGGGAATTAATTCATTTTTAGATCATTTTATACGTTATAATTTCCCGGTGTGCAGAATTAATTAATTTTTTTAATTTGACTCATTTTTCTCATTTTAAATTCAAATTTTCAGCATTTCGAGAGATATTTTTTACTTATTTTAGAAAACTGTACTAATTTAATCTGTTGCCAACTGTATAAACAACGGAAACAATAATGTTTGCTTCAAATTAAAAATTTATTTACACGTGACTATTATAAATAGAAAAGATACTTTCAAATTAAAATTAAATAATTGCGTATAAAAAGCATGAACTTATTGAAAATTACGTCATAAGAAGTATACACGTGAATTTTAAAAGAGAAAGGATATTGTAAAATAATAAATTCATTAACATGCGTTAGAAGTCTTAAATAGGAGAAATTACATCATATTTACGTCACATTACAGTTAATACATAAAATGAACAAAAAATAATATTGCAAAACAGTTTAAATTTATAAATCGCGCTAGACATTTATTTGATATTTTGGGAGGATCTTTTCAACTATTTTTGTTAGGAAAGCGCAAATAATATTTCATTTCTAACAAAAGTATTTTCACGTGAATATTTAAAAGAGAAAGAATAGCTTGGTCAAAATTACGTCAGATTAAAAACGATTAATTTAAAATGTCTCATTTAAAAGAACTTTCTTTTTGCTTTGTTAAAAAATACCAGGATACAAAGACTCTGTTTACTTAATTCCTTTTATATTAGCTTATTTTGAAATGTTGTTACACGTGTTTACGTCATCAAGTTATTTTTATTTCGACGTTTTATTTGTATTTTTATTAATGTTGTACTAATTTATTTGTTCTTTCGTTATTTAAAATAAAAATTATGTCAATTTGTATAATTTGGCGAGTGGTTTGGCGATTTATATAATTTAGCGAAATTGGTCGTCTGGATAATCAAGTAGTACCGCAGCGGATTTGGCGTTAAAATTCACCAATCAAAGAGAAATGAATAGAAATCCGTTTATAGGGAGATCGCCACTGTTTTTTTAAATTATAATTTAATCTTTCGAAATCTTTTTAAAGCCGATGAAATTAGCGTGCATTTAGAGTCTGCGGTGTCTGGACGGGGGTTGACGAGCGTACCTCGTAGGGGGCCGAGCCCCCTAGTTTAAGAAATAATTACATGTACAAACGCATATCAGAACTGAAAACGCACTTGCAGCAATTATTGTCCGTACGCTTCAATAGTTCAATTATTGTTCATTTTCTTCTGGAGCTAAACTCTTTTGTGTGTCCCTGTAAATGAACTACAAATTCTATGCTCACAACGTTCTATTGTAAGAACCTTGTAGTACACATCAATGATACATATCAATTTAAATATGCTTTAGATAGTGTAATATCATTAAGATACACCGCAAATGATTTTTCTCCATATACCGTAATGTAACGAAGGTCTTTTGAGAATCACTGCAAATAAACCGTAAATGCTATAGACTTAATTTTCAATACTTAACATGCCATAGTGATACCCAATGACATATATCCATTTAATGAAATCGGACAATATTTACGCGAGTTAGAGCACGGGCAGACAGACAGACAGGCGGTCAGACAAACAGACAAACGGACGGACGTGTAGGAAAACTGAATTTATAAACACTTTTCAACTATGTTGAAAATTGTTAAAAAGTGGGTCGAGAATAAAACTCTGTGCCTAAAGGATTACAGATTTTAAATACATAAGTCAACTTCTTATAACTGAATCTTAAAAATATGAGGTTTAAAAAGGTGAATAATTATGTTAAATATTTAGGGTTATTAAAAAGTCCGCATAATGTGGCATCTATGAACTTAATATCAATATGTAACCATAAACTACACGCACTGGTGTATTTTGTACACCATTGGAAGTAACAAATTTAATTATATATTTTAGTAATGCATATTTTTCAAAAATATTGTCACATATTCTGAAGTTAAGAATTTTTAATATCATTGTAATACATCCTTTTCGAATAAAAATTAATCTTATAAAATATTAATTTATTGGTCTAAAACCTTAGAAATACATTGGCCTCCAAAATTTAAGAAACGGTGACCGGATGCTTTCAGTTGTATACGGCTTGTCAAATATCTACCAAAATCCTTGACCAATTCTCCTTTAAATTCGACGATGTAAAGAACATTTTTTACTTCATATTTTTCAGTGAATATTTACTCGAGGGGACAAATAAAGGGCCAACAATATTTTGAATGATAATTTCTTTAAATAGATAGATAATGTGTGCGATCACCAATGTAACAGAAAATAACGGTCGTGTAACGCACTTGTGTAAGTATAGCACTCATATTCGTGAAGCTTCAACGTTTCTGTGAAAAATTCAAATCGTTTTCGTTTACAGAATACAGAGTTTTCAACCCAATTTAACGCCACATTACGAAAATCTGAAAAATAATACTAGAAACAATATACTGATTTAAAACATGAATATATTGAATATTTGATAAGATTTAGGCAATTGTAACACACCATGTTTAATTACGCACGCGTGAAAGATTGTAGAATTTTATTTCATAATTTGGCAGTCAGTTATTTAGAGCAACTCATAAAAAAGTTCCAGCCATCTATTGTCAAAACTGAAAAATATATATTACACCGGTTGACAAATTGTGAAAAATCCCTTATAATAAAGCTGATTTAAAAAAGAAATTCACTCTATCTGCCCTACATTTCTGAATTTATACGATATCTGACGGGACCTTTTACGCAAGTTGCCCTAAATAGCTGACTACGCAATTATGAAAGAAAAATGATGGAATCTCATATGCAGCAGTAAAAAATTATTTCATACAAATGCCCATATCTCATAAAATATTCAATGTATTCATCTTCAAATTTAAGGGGTCTTGTACCTTTTAAACGCGTCGAAAATTAACGAAAATCTTCAAAGTTTGAATTAGTCTATCTTCAAAACCTTTTTATGTATAAACGTAAAATTTTGGATATTGATTAAACAGACTGTGCTTTGTAATATGCTACCAACAGGAATTTATTAACCCTTTACAGAATTTGTGTATTGTTGAAAGCAAAATAGCTCTTTTTTTACCCCACAAGTCACTGCGCGCATGATATCTTGAGAAAGTATGCATGGGTTGTCATGAAATTTGGTAAATATACTGAACAAATATCTGTGTTTAAAATGATCTATTTTTAAGTATTTACAATGGTAATATTTTTAGTTATGACTATTTTTATTCATTAAAAATACAAAATTTTTATTTTGTTTTACGAAAATATCTTTTTTTTATATAGTTAATGAAATAATTTTAGCCTAAGAGTAGATCATTTTAAACACACATATATGTTTAGCATCTTTACCAAATTTCATGCCAATCTATACATACTTTCTCAAGATATCATGCGCGCAATGATTTATGGGATAAAAAAAGAGCTATTTTGATTTCAACAATACACAAATTCTATAAAGGGTTAATAAATTTTTAATGGTAGCATTTTACAAAGCACAATCTGTTTAATCAATATCCAAAATTTCATGTTTATACATAAAAAGGCTTTGAAGATAGACTAATTCAAACTTTGAAGTTTTTAGTTAATGTTCGACGCGTTTAAAAGGTACAAGACACCTTAAGTATACTGATTCTGCTGTTGTTTTTCAAGTTTTCAGAAAGTGGAGTTAAGTTTATTTAAAAGTTCTGTATTTATAAACAAAAAAGTTTGAATTTTTCACAGAAATGTTAACACCTTTACGAATATGAGCGCTATGCTTAAACAAACACACAAGACCGTTAAGCAGGACCCACATCGTCATTTGGTACAGTAGCTGACTTTTTTGAGCATTTTCAGTTATATGTTTGATCGAAAAAATTATTTTATTAATAAATTTATTGTTGGCCCCCTAATTGTCCACGCGACTAAAACTTCACTGTAAAATATGTAGTCAAACATGTTCTTTATATTCTCAAAATTCAAGGACAAATCTTCAAGACCTTTGGTACATATTCGACAAAAATTGTAGAATTATGCAAAAATTGTAGAAATATGATGGCACTTTGCGCAAAAAAAATTTAAAAAAGAAAAGGAAAAAAAAGGAAAAATTAAACACCATACATTTATAAAACATTTTTTTGTCGTATAGTAAACTAACGATTAATTTCTGAATAAGATAGTTTTAAGATTTATTTATCATATGCAGCTGATATACTTATCACTTGTAAAATGTTTTAAGGAATGAATATGTATAAAATGGTGTCCTCCATTTTCATATTATCAAAATTATCTGTTAACCGTAACTTTGCTCCTGTAAGATTTGAAAACATAGCATTCCGGTAATTCAATAACCCTATCTCAATTATATATATATATGTGTGTGTTTAACGAATTATTTATAATATTTTCCAGTAGAGAGCCCTTCTATTTGTTACCTTTGGCATTTATATAGTGTTGTATTTTTTTAAATCAGACCAGTTTAATTTCTTTCAAGTGTTTAAATATTTTCATATGGTTTTGTCAATCTTAAGTGGATTAAAAACTTACTAGTATTTGCGGTAATATATAGTATGTGGAATTTTTCTATTACAAAAATATTTAACATGCTGATTTAGGAATATTTAATTACCTCGATTATTTATGACATGATTTGTTAAATAAAAAATAATCACGCAACACTCAATTTTTAACACACAGCATTTCAAACAAAATGGCAGTAATATATAATTAAAAAGGAAATCCAAAATTGGCAAAAGAAATATATATATATATATATATATATATATATATATATATATATATAAACTTGCGTATAATATTGTTTCATTATCCTATATTTACTGCATTTTTTTCACACTAGCCAATACGTGCTGAATGTTCCGGGATCACCATAAATAATCCTAAAATTACATTAAATAAAACATGCAAAAGAGCACAGGGGTCCGAAAACTACTTTTTCATTCTAGCGAACTACAACTACAACTACAACACTTTTCTCGAAAATGTAGTTAGCAAAAACTAAAACTTTTTTTTGTAGCTGCATATACTAAATACAATGGTGTCCAAAATTAAGGACCAATCACAAAATGCTAATTTTCAAGTATGCGAATACTCAAAAAGAAATAATATAATTCGAATAATAATCTCTACAGCACAACTAGTCATTTAACATCTCATTCATGTCACATATCGTCACAAGTGTCACTGTCACTACGGTGAAGCAAAGAAATAGGAAATTCCATACATCTCATTATGAGTCTCAAATGATCACTATATGTGACTCCACTGAGAAGTCACTGTGACTGCTGCTTTGTGACGAGTCACCATGTGACTTTACAATGTGCTTACATTGTTACTCAAATGTGACTGTCATCTGCAGACTGAATTTAAAAGTCATCGTGAACGCTGCATTGTGGTAAGTTACGAAATAATGTCACATTAAAGTCACATGGTGACCTTCAGGTGACAGAGAGACTACTGTGATGTCACCATTGTGATCTTTTGTGAAAAGTCACCATGTGACTATAATGTGATATTATTTGGTGACTTCTCATAATGTCAACGTTCATGATGACTTTGAAATTGAGTCTAAATATGACAGTCACATAATAGTCACAATGTAACTATATTGTACAGTTACCTGGTGACTCGTCGCAAAGCAGCAGTCACATTGACATCTCAGTGGAGTCATATATAGTGATCATTTGAGACTCATCATGAGTCGTGGGGAATTTCCTATTTTTTGCTTCACCCTAGTGACTGTGACACTTGTGACCATGTGTGACATGAATGAGATGTTATATGGACTAGCTGTGCTGTAGAGATAGTAATTATTTGAATTATATTATTTCCTTTTGGGTAATCGCTTACTTAAAAATTAGCATTTTGTGATTGGTCCTTAATTTTGGACACCAATGTATAAGGTAGAGACTACAAACTACTTTTCCAAAAGTAGACGCTACTTTGCTACATTAAAATTTCGTCAAACGATTCAATTTACGCTCGAAACTAAAAACATGAATAAATACTATATTTTATCTCATCTCCAGGGATAGAATTATATATGTGCGATATAACCGACGGCATCCACAAATTAAGAAAGATAACATACAAGAAAATGTTTAGTGTTTGTCTTCAAAATGCTAGTTTATACACATGTTACAAAGCGAATTTAAGAGAAATATATAATACACCCAATACTTAAGGTGACAGTTTACCTTTTCAACAATTTTGTTTATTTTTTTTTAAATATGGTTCAAATGGTAAACTCCCTGCATTTCAATGCTAAAAAAATAGCGAATTCTGAAAAAATAAACGGTCAGGTGCGAGCATTACTCGCGCACAGAGGGCTCTGTAGAATAAATATATGAATTTGCAATTGTATTATAAAAAAAAAAAAAAAAGTTGCTAAAAGAATACTAAGACTTTGTAAAAAACTATACAACATAGTGTTGGGTATAACTGTATATATTAGAAAAGTGCAAATGGGTATACCATGAAAGTTCAAAGAGATATGGAACCTAAATAATATCAAATATAGCTATTCGTATAACTCTTTTTTTAATATTATCCTAATCTGTTTATGATGAACTTAATTCGGTACTGACACTAAAAGCAGTGCATAGATAAACTTCATTTGGCATTTTATGAAACTAAATTCAGCGTAGTAATAACCTTTATTTCTACAGTGTAGCTAAAACAAAACCTTTGTTCAAAGTTTAAATTTGGCATTGTTCTAAGCGCGCTTAGAATTGAGGTCTCAAAGTTGCAACACTGCCTTGGTCAGTGGCGCGTTTTTCCTTATAGGTGTTTAATTAACTTTTAAAGTCACTCGAGGCGTATTGAGAGATACACTCAATGCAAACTAGTCGCAAATCCCACAGCATTTACGCGATTCATTCGAATTAAACTTTTCGAGGGCAGTGTCCTTAAAAAAAAGACAGATAATTTTGATTCCAAAACAGACAAACGGCACCAAGAGTATTTAATTAAAATTTTCTTTTTATCATGTACGTGAAAATAAGCAAGTTCGTATTTTCTAATAAATTCGTTTATAAATTCTGGTGTCAGTCCACTATTTCATAAGTTTAAAAACAGAATTACTCCGTGCCGGAAAGGATTAAGTGGTCGCAGGAATCTGAAAGCTTCAAAATTTTTAAATTTTTAATTTTTTGTAGATCTTAAACTCCTATCTTTTCTGAACATTTTGATATAATTGTTTCCTTGAAATTCCCATTAGAACAGAAGTTTTGGCTTTTAGAATTATACCCGCTAAATAGCTGAAGCGGCGTTTCCGAAACTTTAAAGTCATTATTTTCCAAATGACGATTTTTGGGCATAACGCGCAGGATACCTCAAAAACGTCTGAATATTTTTTCATGAAAATTTCAAAACATATATTTCATGTTAATCTGTATAAACAGAACCTAAAATTTCCTTTTTATTGTTAAAAAAAATATTTTTTTAAGTGGTTTTACTGTTGAAATTTTCAAAATTTTGTATTAGCTGAATGGAAAATCGCATTAAAAGTATAAAAAGGCTTTAAATACAAATTTATTGAAGTTCAGGGAAATTATTACAATCTGAAGTATAAGTAAGCACCAAAATTTTCATCCTAGTTGCAATATTTAGTTTGTAATCCTGCGCGTAAACTGTTATGTCAATTTTTTGTTCGACAAATGTCTAACAGTTTCGAGCCCCCTATAAATACTAATTCTGTATCTTGCAATTTTTTTAAATACATGAAACGAAAGAACATACTTATATCTTTCATCCCAATATATATATATTTTTTTTTAATCATATACATTTAAAGACATTAAATGTTGAAAATGGTCTTTTTTTCATTTTTTCCACTTTTTAGAGTCCCGGGACCCTTAAATTAGTATGTTTTTAACAATTTGCCGTTTATTGCTTTAATACTGTTACTGGACATTACATTACACATACATATCATTAAAAGTTCTTAACTAGGCCTAGAGTACGCCGCCCCTGTCCTTGTGTATGACCAAACTGACCGTACATTTAAGGGTTAATATCTCGGCTAATTACCGATTATTTTTTTCGAAAATCATTATCAACAATGCTTTTAATCTTCTGCAACGATAGGTATATTCAGCGATGCTCAACAATTTTTCTGAATGCCCGTAAATCGAAATTTGTGTATAACAGAAAAATGCTAATTACTCAAAAACTATGTGATCTAGGGTAATCGCTCTAATTTGCCGGCAAGGTTTATATCAACGTCTACTATTTCTAATTTTTTCATAATTTTAGTTTCATTAGATTCGGAGTTAGATCGGGGGGGGGGGCATATTTTTGCGCTACATTTTCTACAATATCTTTGAAAATATAATACCGAAAATTAAAAGGAATGCATTTTTGAGTTCAGCGTTACAAAAGCTTTCACCGGATACCCCACATGATATACAAAGAAAATATTTTTTTTTCAAGTAGCATAATTAGCCTCTCTTACATTTTTACTAAATATATTTATGAATGTTTATTAATCTGAAAATATGTGAGTCAATGGTCTTTATTACTTCCCCGAATTTGAACTTTCCACGTTCCATAGTTTACGAGTAAAATGGCTGTCACAGGCAGACAGATAGACAGACGAACAGACACAGGAGTGATCTTACAATGGTTCCGTTTTTACTTTTTATGTACGGAAACCTAAAAATTAACTGCATATTTCATTAAAATTTCAAAAAAGTTTAAAAAATTTGCATTTTTTAAAATCGCAACAACTTTTTTAAATATTGATATTTTTGCCCAATGTTTTTTTTTTTTTGTTTTTTTTTTTTTTTTTTTCAAATACGTATTGCACAAGACTGCGTATGGATTTTTAGATAAATCTAATATTACATTTAATATAGTTTTTTTACTGATATGTATTAAAACACGATGAAATCTAACATATTTTCATATATTTTCAGTTTAAAAAAAATAAGAAAAAACCTGACGTCTAATTCCACACGGAGATTTATCACATGTACAATAGGGAGGGTTGAAAAAAAATCGAAATTTTTCAGATCATCTTCTAATAATGCTGAAAACATGCCTTTTGTAACTAGAATAATAACGTAAAATATTTTTTCGAAATCGGATAATATCTTTAGGTCTCGCATCGCACATGAATTTTGGAAAATCTGATAAAAAATGACAAATTTTGAAATTAATGATGGAATTTTCACAAAGTCCACACCTACATCTAATATTTCTAAAGCAAAAAGAAAAATTGAAATTCTTTAAACTCTTTAGGTCACGCATTTGCATTGAATTTAGGAAAATGTTATCAAAAATGACGAAATTTCATATAAATGATATATTTTTTTTTTTTTTTTTTTTTTTTACACCACAACCTAATTATATAAAAATATTGCTTTGTGTGGATAAAAACATAATGTAAAATGAATTGTAATTTAGGTTAATATCTTTTGGTTTTAAATTGTCTTTACATTATGAAAATTTTCATAAAACGATATATTTCAAATATTTTATTTATTTAAATTTAAACAATTTTATGGAGAAATTTAAAACACTGCTTATTAAAAGACTTTTGAATAGTATTTGTTGAAACAATTTTAAACAATGTGCATTAAAACAATTTTATAGAATTCACTGAGAAAAATGACGCTTTCAAATCTGAGTAAATCGATGTTTTCATTTTATTTTGAAACTTTTTGTTTCAAATATGAAAACCCAATGCTTTCAATTTTGAAATACCAGCCATACTCAGTTTCAAACAAAATTACTTTTTATTCGTTAAATGGGGTAAATTTCACCAAGGTAGTTCAATTTATTAACATTAATCACTATTTCTTATGATTTCGAATGAAGCGCTCCTGTCAGTAATATTTTATTACATGAAACGTGGCGAACTACATTTTTATTGTGTCCGCGGAAGAACATTTAAAAACCGTCGTAAGGTGAGATCGCAGAAGCGGAAGCGTAGAGGTTTTTTTGTTGTTGTTGTTGCTGCTCTACTCAAGGTTGCAAATGGACGATCACGTTAACGAAAGACTTCGGCAGTGGAATTTGGAAGAATTCGTCGACAATTTTGAAAGTAAGTTCATTCATTTTGTTGTTGTCGAAATTTTTTCCCATATTTTTATTGTTTTCACAATTTCTGTAAGTTGTCTTAAGATTAGGGTTAGCTATACACGATGTTTCACATTCGGCATTTTGATGATTGTAACATTAATGTTTTTGTCTTCATTTGTTCTTTCTGTTATTTTGACTACTAATTTTGATATATAATGCTTTATTTTTCATATAAAAATGATAATTTCAATCGTTAGACTATGAAACCCACGTAATCAACTTAATGTTTATTTGGCGCTTAAATTTTCACTTCGTTTATGAAATCCAATTTTTATTTAGATTCCCCGCCCCCTTCCCTCTTAAAGTTAGTTGCAACATTTGTTAAAAGCAGTAAATGAAACAAACAAGATTTTCCCTTTATGATTTGAAATTCAGTATTCTGTTTTTATATTGATAGCATATTATGAAGTTTAAAATAATGTGCATTACGATTTTTATATAAATACGTTTAATAGAATGAAAATAAGAGAATTTTTTTCTCATATTTAGTTATTCTCCGAAAATAACCGTACCCATAGAGTTTAATCTCACAAATATTCTGTATTCTTTTGTATTTATCTCAGCCAAATAATGAATTATTCTAGTTCTTAATCTTCCTTATTAATGAATTAAAATAAATATTAATGTTATAAATAGAGATGCACCGAATATTCGGTATCTATTCGGTATTCGGCCATGTTACCGAATATTCGGTTTGGCCGATTATCAAGCTATTCGGTATGCCGAATATCGAAGTATTCGGCTAAAAAAACTTTTTAAACATTTTATTAAAAACCGTATACAACTTCTAAGTTTAAGAGTCAACTTAAAAAGATATTCAGAATAATTAGAAACAGAATCATATTTAAATAAAAGAGAATGATTTTACATTATTTATTTGCTGTTTGTTAAGTATTATTTAAGAAAATTAACCAATCACAAGGATTTTCATAGGAATTAATTATGTACAGATGCAAGTTTCTGAATATTTTCCCGTAAATAATCTGTTTCTTTCTAAGATTTTCAGAACAACGTTTACAATCTCTGAAAAGGATTTCCCACTCCAGACACTGATGTAGAATGCATTAAAAAACTTCCTTGCTTAATCAAAGGGAGTAGAACAGTTATTCTTGTTAAGTTGCCACCATATAAAATTTGAATACATTGTATTATTTATTTACTTTTACTTTAGTCTCTTCCTGACCAACAAATAATATATGATCCTGCACAATATTTTCACAATTTCTCTTTGATTTTAAAATGTTTCTTTTAGAATTTAAGAAAATTTTATTCATCTGTTTTAATTCTCAGAAGAAGCCGTGAAATTTAAAATTTTACTAATTAAAAAAGGTTTATAACTATCCTCTTCTTGAATAACTCAAAACAGATTTTTTTCAGCATAAAGTTTACGGTACTTTTCGGTTAGCTGGGCGCCAGTGTTATATATATATATATATATATATATACATACATACATACATGTATATATACATTATATATCTATGCATATGTTTTATATATACACACACATAGTATATATGTATATAAATATGTATGTATACATATTTATGTATACATAATACTGCCGGCCAGCTAACCGAAAAGTACCAAGTTTACTTGAAAAAAGCTCTTTATTAAAATAAAAGTTTCTGTTTTAAATATTATCTAAAATTGTTTTAAAATTTAACATTTTAATGGCTATAAACTTTGAAATATAAAAGTATTCGATGAGCCAAATATTCGGTATTCACTTCACATGTAGGCCGAATATTCGGTGCATCCCTAGGCACCAAAAAAAAAATTGCTGATAAAAAGCTTCGAAATTGATTTGATTCTGTACTGTTGCACATGTTTTCATACGTACTGGAAATTATTAAGTGTATAAATGTATGCATGTTGTTTCTGTAAGATATTTTAATACCATATAACATTTGACTTTAGCATTTGTCATGTATTTAATTTCTTCCTGATTGAATAATATGTAGGGTAGATGTGCCAGTAGTAGACACGCTTTAATGTTTTTGGTTTATAAAAAAAATAACCAATAAACTTTTAGCATTATTTTGTTTTTTCAAAACTCCCTCTTGCATGTTTTATAATCTGGATTATTATTGACACCCTTAATCAAATCAATCATTAAACAGAAAATAATGTTTCAAAGTTTATGCAGTTTTTCAGTGAAAATCTTAATGAAGATTCTATGAGCCGGCTTCATTTAATAAATTTATATATTCTTCAATTTTTTTGAAATATTTGAATATTTTTAATGGAGTAGTAATAGAAAATAGATAAGCTAAAACCTTTTAAAATCTCCAAATGCACAAACACAGCGGTAGAAATGATTAAAAAAAGTCACTGGTCCCAAGGACCAGTAAACATCAGAGTTTACTGGTCCGCAGACATCATCACTGGCCCTCTACATAAAATTATATTAAGTACCTTTAACACTTTGAGTGACCCCCCCCCCCTCTCCTCCTCCGAGAATATAAACCAAACTTCCTTTCAGTTACCCAAAATTTTCGGCATAATAAATTGTAAAATTATAATTTGCTAAAATTTAAATAAGTAGTACATTAACAAAAACTGAAATTATTAATTATGTATTTTATTTCCGTTTATTTATTTTAACTGGCTAAGTTTTTATGCTTATTGTAATGTTTGGTTGCGGTTTTTGTCAGGGATGGGAAAATTTAAGTTTACCTGTCAGAGAGGGAAAAAAGTTACTTGCTTCATCGGAATGTTAAAAGACATATTGAATAGATTTTTTTTTTTTTTTTAACCGAAATTTTTCTAATTTACCAATGTTTTTGAAGACAAAATAATATTTTGTATTTATCGCTAATGCTGCTTGGGGACAAGCATTAACAAATGTTATTAAATACAAGAATATTGTTTTGAATTTTTGCTTTATGGGCATGCAGTGCTCATACATGCAGTATTTTTTACTTACTGCCACATGCATGCACAATTTTTTTTTATTTTTTTCAGGGTCAAAATTGATTTTGACCAGGACACTGGATAAAAGTGGTTTTAACCGTCCAAAATTGGTCAAAAGTGGTCAGAAATGGTCAAAACTGTTAAAAATGGTCTTAATTTTAATAATTATTTTTTCTTTGCAATTAAAAGTAACTTAATAAGTAATAAAAGTAATAGGCAGTTAAAAAAATAATACACTGATAAGTTAAGGAGGCTCATTAGTAAAATATGCTTATGCAATACAATAAGAAAGCTAGATCCATAATTGCCCTATCATTGTTAATAGTGTATCAACAGGGAAAAAAAATCGTTCTTCCTTTCAGCTGTTGATACAGGAGCATCTAAGAAATCTGCCCAGTATTGTTTAAAACTAGCAGCTGATGCTAAAGAAGAGGTAGAAACAGGGTTGGCACGGTTTAAACCAAGTGGTTTTAACCATGGTTTAAACCACGGTTTAAACCAATTGGTTTTTTTGTCAAAAAAACCATTTGGTTTTTTTAGAAAAAGTCTAATATAATATTTTCTCTTGTTTGTAATTTAATTGTTTTAAATTATAGATAGAAGTAATTTCTACTTTTAACACTTCATCTCAGCAGTCAACATGAGACATAATGAGCCTAGGTCATGTTTCTATGCATGTAGAAGGAAAATTAGCATGTGCTGATGAACATATCTGGTACTCTAAAGATTTTCCTTAAAACATGTGAAATTAGAAAAGATAAAATAGATAAATATTATTCAATATTTAGCATAAAATATTTTCATTTTAAAAATGCAGATTATTTACAGCAGTTAATAACAAAATACAATGATCTTTAAGATTTTGGTGAAGGCTGTTCTTAACTGCTCTGCTCAACAAGCGCAAAACGTTTTGACATATTTACAAATTCATTTTTTAACGGAAAGGTATAAAATTGGAAAGCCTGGCCACAGAAGCGATTTGGAATTGAACTGTTTTTTCCATCTTTTGATCAATCGATTACCTATTGAGTTATCAGCAAATTCGATCACGTGACAAACCCGTTTTTCGCCTGCTCTTGAGAGCTTTTTCTCCCTTTGCGAAGAAATTCAGTTCAAAACGCCCACTTTGACTATTTTTTGAAAGATCTATTGAGTTAGCAAAAAAATGGAAAAACAGCTCAATTACATAGTTTCTGAACAACAACACCAGCTAGTTTTGATCATTTTCGCACAAAAATAAATTAAAACTTATGTCAGGAAGTTGCCTTTTTGGATTTGAGAACAGCCTTGTAAAAGAAAATTTTCTGGATTGGGATTGGGGAAGATTATCCTTAAAGAATTTAAAAGAGTAGCTTAAGATATCAAATTGAACAACACAGCTTGCAAAAATTGAATGCTATTTATAGCATTTCAGTAATACCAATCAATCTTTTCTGTTAGTTGCTGAATCTAATGGCCAAAAATGTTGACTTGGACACTGGGAGTTATCACTCAGAAAACAAAATAACCAGAAGTATTTGGATATTAAAAAAAAATAATAATAATAACAACCACAGAATAATATATTATATTCATGAAATTGCATCAAATGTTTATTGATTGATTATTATATTATTAATCAAAGGATTCTTCATACGATTTGCAAGGTATCAATGTTTCACTGCGTAGAGCAGTTTACTTTGAACATAAGACATAGGTGTTACTAATAATGTTTAAATTAGAAATGATTTCAATTTTCTATATAATTGATTGTAATTATTTAATTTAAATATTTTCTGAAGTTATATTACTTACATAATAGCCAAAAATGTTTATTTTATCAACAGATATGCATCTGTATACAATAGGAAATTATATTTAAAAAAACAGACAGTTTTGCATTTTATCTAAGTCTGGTGCTGCACATTACTTGAATCTTGTAGGACAAGATATTACAAACACAAACAAAGTTAATTCAATAATGAAGCATGTTATTGAAATGAAAAATTGCAGATGAGCATGAAGATAATATTGATAACATTGTTAAAATCATTAACAACGTATACAAAGAAGTAAAACATTTATAAAATCAACTTAAGCCTATTTCCCTTGCTTTAGATAAACTTAAAAAAGAAGATGCTACTATATCTGATGCATGCGACGAATGGTTAAGATTGCTAAAAGAAAAAGATCTTGAAACTTATTCTAAAATGATACAGTCTCGATAAAAGAGCTTGTGTATAAAAAATAATTAAAACATTTGTGTTGTATCTTGGTGTTGTAATTTATGTTATGGCTTTTTTAAATTTGGTATTTGCTGGTGTTATGTTACTTATATTATGACATTTTTAACAAATGTTAACTTTGTTTTTAACATATGCTAGTAAAATATATTTGATTAGTAGTAAATAAATTGAATAGTCAATTTCAGTGGTCAAAATGGTCAAAATTGATTTTGACCAGGACGGTTAAAACCGGTTTAAACCGCTGGTTAAAACCACCATGGTTAAAACCGAGACAACCCTGATTTTTTTACTATTTGCTTTTTACAAATTCCCTTTCCCCTCTCTTTTTTTAGAAATAACGTTTGGAAAATGTTGGTATTTTGTTTTGAAAATATCATTGTTTTTGATTGGACTTAGATCAATTTTAATATTTATATGAATCTCAGAATCATTATCATTACAAAATTTTATACTATTTGCTTTTTACAAATTTCTCTTCCCCCTCCCCCATCTCTCTCGCTCTCTCTTTTTTCATAAAATAACATTTGGAGAACTTTGGTATTTTGTTTGTAAAAGCATGTTAAAAGATAGATTGAATAGATCTTTATTTTTTTATTTTATTTTTTTTTTTTAACCAAAATTTTTCTAATTTACCGATGCTTTTGAAGACAAAATAATATTTTGTATTTATCGCTAATGCTGCTTGGGGACAAGTATTATAACAAATGTTATTAAATACAAGAATATTGTTTTGAATTTTTAATATTATCTGTTAACCTTATATTAATTTTTATAATGAAATTGAATGAGTTTTTGAATATCCCTTGCATATTCTCCCTTGATCGTCTGTCATCTTTTTTGTTATGACCGACATTTTTTTTAGCGATTTTGCAACCCTGACTATTTTCAGCGGTAGAATTGATTTAAAAAAATCACTGATCCCAAGGACCAGTAAACATCAGAGTTTACTGGTCTGCAGACATCGTTACTGGACTGCTACATAAAATTATATAAGTACCTTAACCCTTTGAGTGACACCCCCCACCCCTCTCCTCCGCCGAGAATATAAACCAAACTTCCTTTCAGTTACCCAAAATTTTCGGCATAATAAAATGTAAAATTATAATTTGCTAAAAATTAAATAAATAGTACATAAACAAAAACTGAAATTATTATGTTTTTTATTTCCGTCTATTTATTTTAACTGACTAAGTATTTATGCAAATTTTATGCTTATTGTAATGTTTGGTTGCAGTTTTCTCAGGGATGGGAAAATTTACGTTTACCTGTCAAAGAGGGGGAAAAGTTACTGTTAGTTACTGGTCCTTCGGACCACTAAATTTTTTAAATTAGTGGTCCGATTGAATTTTTAGTGATCTCGGACCAGCGGACCACCAAGGATTTCGAACGCTGAAACACATACAGTACCATGACACAAAAAACTACATACGGCCGTTCCAAGGATTCTTGGATCTCCTTCTTCAGTGCGAGGGGCGCGGGGGTGAATCACAAAAATAGCCAGGGTCTATAACCGAGGGATTCTTTGACCTCATTTTAATCTTTTAATATTTTTTTTTTATCACACTGAGAAAGGGGATTCAAGAATACTCTTTGAAACGGCCGTATGTGGTTTTTTGTGTCATGGTATTGTACGTATTTGTGCATTTGAACATTGTAAAAGGTTTTAGCTTATGCATTAAAACTCGCACAAGATGGTTGATTTATAGTAATAGATAACTTATAGTAATAGAAAACTTTAAATTTTATGAATATACTAATGGCCATTTACAAAATTTCATTTATTTTTTAGGTTTATTATCATTTATTTTTTAGGTCCATTACTGGAACACTTAATTAGTCAATTTCCAGTAATGGACACCCCATGTAGACATTGCTAAAAAATGCAATTTCAGTAATGTTCATACAGTATCTGTTATCTTATTAACTTAAACATATAAACGGATCATTGTATATACCCTGTATTATAAGATGCAAACATTACACGACACTTTATTGTACAGTAAGTAAATTAGTAGTGATAGGGATGCACCGAATATTCGGTATTCGGACATCTCACCGAATATTGGCGCACCGAATACTGAAAAAAACCTTGCACAACTTCTAATTTTAACTGTCGACTTATAATGATATCCAGAACAATTAAATAAATAGAATTATATTTAAATAAAAAAAATAATAATTTTACATTATTTGCTGTTTGTAAAATTAAAGTTAAGAAAATTAGTAAATTAATGTTTAAAAAAAAAAGATTTTCTTGACCACATTATCTTTATTAAAAGTTTGTTGAAAGATTTTAGGATCGCAAATTTCAGAGACTAATCTAGGATGCCATTTAAAATTTTCCTTGCTGAGTTGCCATCATTTGTATAGATTGTATTATTTATTTTTACTTTAGTCGCTTCCGGACAAATAAAGAGTATATATGACCCTGTGAAGTTTTTCTTCCAATTTTTTTCACAATTTCTCTTTGATTTTAAAATGTTTGTTTCAGAATTTAAGAAAATATTCATTTGCTTTAATTCACAGATGAAGTCATGAAATTTAAAATTTTATTAATTAAAAAAGTTTATAACTATCCTATTCTTAAGTAACTCAAAGTAGATTTTTGTTTCAGTATAAAGTTTACTTATAAAAAGCTCCTGTTTATCCAAATGTTATTTTCTGTATTAAGTATTATGTATTTTTTTAAATTAATATTTTAATGCCTTTGAAATAAAAAATTATTTGTCCAGCCGAATATTCGGTAATTCGGTTCGCCTGTAGGCCGAATATTCGACATTCGGCCAAAATCACTATTCGGTGCATCCCTATAAATTAGCAAAATAAAATAAATAAATAAAAATAAAAACATACAATCACGGGTGATTCTGTTCTAAATTTTTCGAAAATTTAAATCTTCGGTTATGAAAGTTTTAAAATATCGGCCATCCGTCTGAAAATTCAGACATAAAAAAATCCTAAATTTTGACAAATGGGAACCAAAAAAATCCATTTTATCAATACATCATGGGGAAAGTGCGAATTTTGTCAAAGCATTGCAGTGAAAAATGAAAATTCCGTCAAAGGATCACAGGGGAAAACGTGAATTTCGTCAAAGTATCGCGTGGAAAAAACGTGCTTTTCATCAAGAGATCGCTGAAAAAGAACTCAAATTTTGTAAAAGGATCACACAAAAATGCTAATATCATCAAAGGATTACAAAAAAACACTAATTTTGTCAAAGGACTGTATAAAATACCTGAATTTCATCAGAGGATGATGGATAAAAGCCTGAAGTTCATCAAATGATGATGGAAAAAAGCTTGAATTTCATCAATGGATGATGGAAGAAAGCCTGAATTTCATCAAAGCGTGACAAAAAAAAGCCTGAATTTAGTCAAAGGATTGCAAAAAAAATCGAATTTAAGCAAAAGATTGCCGGAGAAAATACGAATTTTATCAAAAAATCGCATGTAAAATGCAAATTTTGTCAAAGAATTGCATATAACATGCGATTTTCGTCAATGGATCGCATAATTAGCCCCAGAGTAGGATCCCCCGCCCTCTATTGTAACCATTGAGATAATTTGCTGTGAATTTCAAAAGATTTATTTTTACTCAGAATCACCCCTGCATACAAGTTACAGTTTACCTAGATCTCTCAAGGTTAACATCAGTTTTGCACAAGTTAGCAATTCATAAAGGTAGGATGCTTTTTAAGTTCCTAACATTTTGAAAATGCTTTGAAATTCAGGAGATTTGGTTTATCCTTACATGTAGTGTGACAATCATAATGAAAAGCTTAAAATTTTTGCTTTATCTTTTTATTGTCATAGCTATTAATATAATTGTATTTAATATTATAATTCCATCTCTTATTGTATATTAATTTTTTTATAGATTGATTCTGAATTCAAATTAATTTTTGATGAAAGGAAAGGCGACAGCTTTTGTTCAGAATTTGGAATAGTTTCAAATTCCATTATCTTACAAGGTAGGCATTGCGGAAGGTCCGCAGCTAAGGAATTTGCAAATTGGCTTGAATTAGATATGAGTACAGCTGAACCCTGCAATGAAAGTATGCAGTAAATATTTATGTGCATGTATAGTAAATTTCTAAATGTATATTCTATAGTAAATTCATTACTTTTACTAAAATAAATTTAACTGTTCTATTAACATTTTTGACAGGGTGTTTTTGTGAAATTTTGCGATTTTTTGTCCCCTAATACTTGTGAAAATAAAAGTAGCATAATAAAAAAATGATCCTTTTTTGGGGGGGTGGGGGGAGGGGGTGCATTTTCTACCTACAGACTCATTTACATTTCTATATATGAATCTTCCACAAAAAGTATGAATGTCTTGTTCAACATACACAGTTAAAAATTTAAATACATGTGAAAGGGCCGTTTTAATAGAATAGAAAATAAAGCAAATTTTATGATGTTGTCCTTGTGTAAAAAATACAATTCTGTGAATGGTTCTTTTTGTGAAATATAATTCTGTGAAGGATTCATTTTAGGAAATGGAATTCTGTGAAGGGTCCTAAAATCAGGGGTGGCAAAAAACTGTTTTGTAAAAAACCCAGATTTATATATAATTTGCTATTGCATACAACTACATATCTGTTGATAAAATAAACATTGTTGGATATTGTATCTATAAGAAATATAACTTCACTTGAAAATATTAAAAGTAAATAGTAGTCAATTAAGTAGAAAATTGAAATAAATTTCTAATTTAAACATTATCTATTAGTAACGCTATGTTGTATATTCAAAGAGTAAACTGTTCTACATAGTGAAACATTGATACCTTGAAAATCGCATGAAGAATCTTTTGATTAATAATATAATAATCCATAAATATTTGATGCTTTTTCATGAAAATATAATGTTCTGTAGTTATTATTATTTGTTTTAAATATACAAATACTTCTGGTTATTTTGTTTTCTGATGATACTCCAAGTGTCCAAGTTAAAAAATTTTACCGTTAGATTCAGCAAGTAACAAAAAAGATTGGTTGGCATTATTGAAATACTGTAACTAGCACTCAATTTTTGCAATCTGTATTATTCAACTTCATATCTTAAGTTAGTTTTTAAAATTCTTTAAGAATAATCTCCCCCAATCAAGAAAATGTTCTTTCACAACTTGACAAAATCTTAAAGATCATTGTATTTTGTTATTAACAGCTCTTAATAATCTGCATTTTTTAAATGAAAATATTTTATGCTAAATATTGAAAATTATTTATCTATTTTATCTTTTCTAATTTTGTATGTTTTAAGATACTAGGGGGCTCTGCCCCCTATGAGCTACGCCCGGCAACCCCCCCTTCCCAAATTTTGGTAAAATGCCCCTCAAAAAAGGTTTTTATTAAAAAAATTGTTTTAGGGAAAAAGTATCTAGAAATTCAGAAAGTAGACAAAATTTGCAACAAATTAGATATATGACATTATGACTTAGGATGAAGGGGAAGGGGGGATCTGCCTCGGAACATACGCGCGGTGTTGCGTGGACTATGTTGCGCAATTCCACTTAACCACTCACACGTTTACATTTGCCCTCCCATCTCCCCTCCGAACTTTCTCTAAAAGGTTTACTTAAAAATAAGTTTTTTGGGTTGTTGAATCCGAATTTTTAACTTCCACCCCAAATAGTTGTTTTTAACTTAAATTTCTTATTGTTTTAGGTGAAAAGCATAACGAAATTCAGAAACTAGACAAAATTTGCAACAAAAAGGATATATGACATTATGACGTAGGATGAACGGGGAGAAGGAGTGCTGCCTCTGAACATGCACTGCGGCGCTACATGCACTAAGTTATTACGTCCAGGCAATAGGGATTTTACCTGGCAAAATTAATACTAGTTATGGATTTCGACTCAACTTATGGTTTTTGGGTCGCTGAATCCGAATTTGTAACTTTCCACCAAAATTTCACCCGGCAACCTCCCAAAAAATTGTTTTTTTTTGAAAAAATTTGGTTTTTGAGAAAAGCGCGCGGGGAATGTTCCGAGGCAGCCCCCTCTCTCCCTGTTTATCCTACGTCATAATGTCATATATCCTATTTGTTGCAAATTTTGTCTAGTTTCTGAATTTCGTAATGCTTTTCCACTAAAAAAATAAGAAATTAAAGTTAAAAACAACTATTTTGGGGGGTTTTCGGTGGGGGATTTTGGGGGTAAGTTAAAAATTCGGATTCAGCGACCCAACAAACTTAAAGTAAACCTTATAGAGAAAGTTCGTAGGGGACATGGGAGGGCGAATGTAAACGTGTGAGTGGTTAAGTGGAATTGTGCAACTTAGTCCACGCAGCACCGCGGCGCATGTTCCGAGGTAGATCCCCCCTTCCCCTTCATCCTAAGTCATAATGTCATATATCTAATTTGTTGCAAATTTTGTCTACTTTCTGAATTTCTAGATACTTTTTCCCTAAAACAATAAAAAAATTGATTTTTTAATAAACTTTTTTGGGGGGCTTTTTACCAAAATTTGGGGGTGTTGCCGGGGGAAATTTTGGTGGGTAGTTACAAATTCGGATTCAGCGACCCAAAAAACATAAGTAAGCCTATTTCCAGAACTACCATTAGTTTTGCTAGGTAAAATTCCCTATTGCCTGGACTATTATCTATTTTATCTTTTCTAATTTTGTATGTTTTAAGATAAACTTTTAGAGTACCAGACAAGACATGTTCATCAGCACATGCTATTTTTCCTTTCACATGCATGGAAACATGATCTAGACTCGTTATGTCTCATGTTGTCGGCTGAAATGAAGTGTTAAAAGTAGAAATTACTTCTATTAATAATTAAAAGCACTTAAATTACAAAAAAGAAAAAATGTTATATTAAATTTGTTCTAAAAATACCAAATGATTTTTTTGACCAAAAAAAAAAAAAAAAAAAAAAAAAAAAGAAAGAAACGGTTTCAACCGTGCCAACCCCTCCTAAAATGAACCATTTTTTTTCTTATTGACCCATATCTTATTCTAATGAAACAAAGTTTTGCTCTGTGCGCTATGACTAGAAAAAAATTACGAACTGTACATCAAGGCTGAAAATTTGAGTGAGGGTAGTCCAAGGCTCATGGGTGCAAGTCTTCCGTGGGCTGTCACCAGGACATGACATATTTGTCTTTTAAAAATTCCCTAGAGCAGTATCAAGATGAATTTTTTTTAATATTACGTATTTGCACACATTCTTAAATTTTATATACTTTAGCCTTTCAACTTCAGCTGGGGGAAAGGGGGAATCAAAAATATTTTCAGTCCTGGCACATTTTGTAACTTGGAACCATGCCAAGACCTTTTCTGATGCACCAGAGAATTTTCAATTTTTTGTTAATTAGTCAAGATATTAATTAAAAATGATAATGAACTCTCATCAAAACCTCATCTCTTATTCTGCGTCAACCAGTAATGCATGCCTAGTATCAGATTGTGCATTAGGATGAAAGGAAGATCCAAACATGCATTTTACTTTGTGTTTTTTCACAGTTTTGTACGGATGGAGCTGATGTGAAAAAAAAACACACATTTCTTTATCAACTAGATATCAGTATTTTTGTTTTCGAATTTTTGTTATGGGATCTATAACTCTCATATTTATATTATAACTACAGAATATCTTAAACAATTCAGACAAGAACTAGTGAAATAAACCAAGTGAAAAAATGTCTTCTTAAAAGTAGTTTTATCACTAAAAATAAATATTTTTTCAAGAATTTTTTCATTTAAAAATATAAATTCAGACAAAATAGAGTCAAATATATAAAATCATAATTTTGAGGTTTATTTAATGTTATCATATGCCTGGGCAATGGCAGTTCAGCTAGTAGGTGTTATTTTTAAGATTATGATTTCAGAGAAATCTAAAGTTTGGTATTTACAAAGTTTTTTCCTCTTTCAGAAATTTTTTGTGCATTAATTTTACTCCCAATGTTACTTTACCAAGGAGTATTTAGAAAATCTGGTTCCAAAAATTCTAAGCACATAATAATAAAACCCACTGGGACCCAGTCTCTTGATCATTTCATCCAATTTCTGTCTGTATGTATCCTTCTATTGTATAATTTACATAATCACATAGCCAGAGAGATGGCTGAAGCACCCCCGAAAGTTTAAAAAATCTTTCTCTAATTATGATAGATATAATGATGATAGATCTCTATTGATAATAAAATATCCGCTGGTAACTAATTTTTAATTCTGTCTTGCACCACTTTCTCAAACCAAAATATTTTCACATATACACTACCTGACATTGAAAATGCAACACCAGGAAAGAGTGGCCAGAAAATGATGAAACTCGACAAACAGAGAGAGACAGCAACGGACAGTAGTTGAATTGAACAATATTTCGAAAATATAGCCATAATACAAAGCGAGAATAGCATCAGCTCAGTAGGATGTAGGACCACCGTGGATAACGATACACGAAGCAACACGTCTAGGTACAGAGCCAATGAGAGTACTACAATGGTTCTGGTCGATATGGGAACATTCAGGGTGTCTTGAACACACTGCAAAGTGGAGGTAGAGGTGGCTTGCGGGTTCACTACTGCTTTTCGGGGGAAGCGTCTATCCACATGTGCTGACGTCACTCTGGCTGCACTAGCACCCTTCAAACTTTCCACATTTCCTCGTTCCAACCACCTTCGCCACAGCGGTGCACTGTGGATGCATACAGATGTGTCTCAGCTGCGAATATGACATATGGACCAACCTGTCCGTCTCAGTCCAATCACCATGCCCTTCGTAAAATCGTCTGTCTGCTGTAAATGTCTCCGTTGACAGTGGCCTGGCATTCTCTGCTAATACACGCGTCCTGGGAGACAAGAACAAAATTTCTACGATGCTTTCCCTAGCAGAAGTAAAGCTACGAATACTGCCCATTTTGCAGGTTCCTTCCGTTATATCTTATTCAACATGCACTGGAGAGCTGCGCATTTCACATCGTTTAAATAACTCTATCACATGCATCTATCCTGAAATTTGAATAAATATCTGTCCTCTCCTACTTCTTGGTGTTGCATGTTCAATGTCACATAGTGTACTTTGACAATGTGTGCAAGTGAAATGTACTAAAAAGTTTTATCTTTTAAAATAGTGATACGAATAGAATATAAAAATAGTCACCAGTACGTTTTCTGTCTTTTTGATCATAAAATAAAATTTCACTTAAAAAAAAAAAAAAAATAGAATTTTTGACATGGGTATCAAGTATACTATAAGGAGGAATACACCTTAGTTTAAGCCTTGTTTATTTTTTTATTCACACTTTAAAGTGTGCAAATTATTGCTATCATATCAGAAAAAATTCCAAGATTGAGCCCCCTCCGAAGGAAAATCCTGGTTATGGGTCTGCCAATAACTCTTGTGATTGTTGATTTACATTAAAATATTAGTTGTATTATTATAAATATCAAGTATTGTATTTTTGTGAGGTTTATATGATAACAACAGTAGGATAATTATCACGTTTTTGTTTTTAAAACTATTCAATTAAAAAAATATTTTGTAATGAATTCTAAAATTACTACATAAATGTTACCCCACAAAAATGTAACACTTCTCATTATTTATTTATTTTTGAATTTAGTTTGTAAGTGCTGATAATTCTGTATTTACATCCAAATCTTGTGAAAGATATATGCTATTGGATTATTGCAGCAAGATTGCTATTGAAAATTAAGTGTGTAGTATTTATGCATGGGATACAGTACTTACAGGAGCTCACAAAAAGAGTTCATTACACGACACAAAGTTCTTACAATCTGTATATATTTCTGAAGTGCCCTAAATCATGCTGCTTTTGTAAATTGTTCACAGGGTGACAACAATCAAGAAATTATTGCACTTATTTTTAAAATGTTTTTCTTTTGTTTATAGGTAGTGCCAAGGCATCGAAAAGTTTATGAAAGAAGACAGACTATTGGGTGGAGACTGTAAACAACCGCTTGTATTAGCTATTGGGAAGTTAAACCCTGTACAAACATTAATTTTTGAAAACCATTGTATAAAAACAAGTAGTATGTTAAAAGCAGTTGATTTATGCTTTAAGATAACATATTTTAAACTTGGAATTTTCTCCTTACTGTAGTAATGTATGGAATTTTCTAAATGTCTGTTTTTATAAATGTGATGCACAAAATGAAATGGCATCTTGTATCAGAGAACTGAAAGAACGGATTTTTTTAAGTGTGTAAATATCATATTTTTACTTTGCATTGTACCAGTATGAAACTTTTCATCCTAGTTATCCTTTTTTTATTATTATAGATATCAACTGAATGTCATAATATTTTAATCTAATGTAAATTTTATTTCATTTGAGATAGTCATTTGTTTGGGGCTGGTGTAGGAAAGCCTTTCATCTCCTTACTGTAGTAATGTATGAAACTTTCTCAATGCCTGTTTTATACTAAATGTGATGCACAAAAAACAAAATGAAGTGACATCCTATATCAGTGAACTAAAAAGGACTATTAATATAATATTTTAATCTTAATGTAAATTGTCATTTGAGAAATAAATATTCTCATAGGGAGTTGGGAGAGGGACTTTAATATTTCTGCACTTGTTTTTAGACTGAATTAAAAGAACATTTAAATTCTGTTTTTTTCTTATATTTTATCAGCTACAATTTGTATTTAAAAATTTGCAGCCATGTTTTGCTCACTTTGCAAAAAAAAATTTCAAAATCCACATGATCTTTGCCGTCACATTCGAAATTATCATAAGACATGTATACTTAAGCGGTATGTGTGTTATGATGAAAGCTGTAGACAAGCATTTATGAAGTTGTTTAACTATGAGAGACATCTGAAAAGATTTCATGCTAGTGACGTAGAAATAGACATTTCAGAAAGTCGTAATTTTTCAAATCAGCCGATAAATAGTAAAGATGGTGATTTGTCTTCTGATGATTTACCCTCAAATTGATATTTTCAAATCAATTTTTTGGGTGATTCAGAAATATGTAAACATGAACAATTTCAAAAGGATATTTTGCAATATTGCAGTGAAACATGTAGCAAAAGCAGTGTACTACTGTTCTAGTATTATCTCATCTATCAATAGTACTTCATCTTTTCTGTACAATACTGTAAATTATTTAAAATCAGAAACAGTGAATTTTTTAACTGAAAATGGAATGAAATGTGAAAAAAACACAAAATCACTGATGGCAACATTTGATTTTGCTGCTTCTTCATTGTCTACATTTTATTCAAAACATAAAATAGTCAATGCCATTAAAGCAAGTGGTCGCTATGTTGAGCCAAAGGAGATTGCTTTAGGTACACGATATGAACAAAAGTTTATAGATGGCTACCTCACCAAATTCTTAAAAATGACACATGCCAATACATAAGTATAGTAGACACAATGAAAAAAATTATTTCTATTGATGGATTTTTGCATATTTTCAAAACATACAAACAAAACAAAAGTCTTAGAAATGCAACCCTTTGTAGTATCCAAGATGGATTTTATTATTATTCCAATGCAATTTTAAGCTCTGTGGATACAATAGTAATCGAGTTGTATATAGATGATGTGGAGCTTACAAAATCCATTGGGGTCACATACCGGTGTACATAAATTGGGATTCGTATATTTTAAAATTAAAGATTTGCCTGTGCACCTTCAATCTTTGTTAGATTCAATATTTATAACTAACATACACTATTCTCTTGATGTCGAAAAATATGGTTATCGGACAATACTAGATAGACTTGTTCATGATTTGAAAAAGCTTTCAGATGAAGGTATAGAATTTCAGGGAAATATATACAAAGTTGTAATTTGGCAAGTGGTAGGTGATAATTTAGGGTTGAATAAACTGCTGGGGTTTGTTGAGAGCTTTACTGCTATTTTTTGTTGTAGATTTTGTCTAGCAAAAAAATATATTTTGTATAAAAATATAAAGGAAGATATTAGTTTACTACGTAATAAAACTGAGCATGACATGCATGTTAATAAAGTGTCTTCTGGTGACATAACAGTATCAGAATGTGGTGTTAAAACTCCTTGCTGCCTAAATGATTTAAGTTATTGGCATGTGACAAATAATTTGATTGTAGATGTAATGCACGATCTTTTTGAAGGTTGGTGTGCTAGTGAAACCTTCTTAATAGTACATCAGTTTGTTTTTAAAGCCAAAATTTTCACTTAGTCTTTTAAATGATAGGATAATAAATTTTAATTATGGTAAATATGAATCAAGTTCTAAACCAGTGTCAATAAACAGAGAAAAACTTTTAAATCTTGATGGTTCTAATGGGCAAAGTGCATCTCAAATGTGGACCTTGATTCGAAACATACCCTTATTAATTGGTGACAAAATTTCTGAAGATAACGAATTCTGGCAGTTATTTAATCTTATGTTGAAATTAATTGATACTATTATGGCTCCAGACATTACCTGAAACTTTTAAATTAGCAGAAAATATAGCAGATCATCACAAACTTTTTTTAGAGCTTTTTCCAGATAAACATTTATCACCAAAAATGCATTTTGCAGTACACTATCCTAGGATCATAAGGCAGCTAGGGCCTCCAGTTATGTATTGGAGCATGCGATATGTAAGCAAACATTATCCTTCAAAAAGATGTGCATCAGCTAGCAAAAATTTTGTAAATGTTGCTAAAACAGTAGCCATACGCCATCAGTTATAAATTGCACATACTTTACATGAGAAATATTTTAAATGCAATGCAATATCAAATGTGTTGGAAACAACATATGGAAAAATGCATAGTTAAAAGGAACATAATTTGAAACTTGAAGTAAACGGTTTGAGTGACAATTCGGAAGTAATGCAGTGTAATGGTTTTCGTTATAATGGCACAACATATTAAAAAAATATGGTTGTGTTTGTTTCTTGCATTGATGAGTTACCTATTTTTGGTAAAATAAAAAAAAAATGTTTGTCCTTAATAATAATGCATTTTTAATTTGTGATTTGTTTGAGTTTTTAGGTTTTGACAGCCATTTTCACTGATATGTTGTAAGTTCTACTGGTGCTGTTAATCTAATAAACATAAAAGATTTATTTAACTATGTTCCATTGCATATAAGAAACTCATATGATTTAAATGACAAATCAGTGTATGTTACACTGCGGTATAATCCATGCTGTACAAATGAAAAATTTGAAATAATTTAAAAGATTGCTTGTTTTTTAAATAAATTTATATTTAGTTTTCTTTTGTTTTGTTCTTTTTGTTAAAATTATGAATATCAGGAAACTATTGTTGTAAATCTTCAGTATTTAATTGAAATAGTTTTATGGATCAGTGGTGAGGTAAAATTTAGTACTAATTGTTTTCTTTATATTTGTAGTACAGTCAGTTTTATGTTTCTAGTTGGCCAAAAATTTGTTAATTTGTATGGGGTTGTATCATATGTTTTGTGGTAAGGGATTTTTTATATTGTACAATACAAAGCAGCAGTAAAACACCTATTTTAATAGCTGATTGGCTTTCATTATTTTTCATAATTTGAAATAATAACCATAGAATGTATTGTCCAAAGTTGTTAAATTTGGCAAAAAAATCTAACTTAAACTGTTGTGTAATTAAAATATAACATTTAAAAGGAAAATTTTGAAAAGACTTTTGCATTTTATGTAAATATTATTATGGTTGCATCCAGCTGTTTTTTCTATGGGCAGCAAACTCTAATCTTGTCCATTTTATTTATCTATTTGCCATACTTCATATACTTTTCTTAATGTCTCTGCTTTCACAGTCTTTTCTCAACTCTCTTGCATCAATGCACTTTTTTAGGTAAAGGAATCAACAAAGAAAGTTTTACATTGTTGAAAGGTTCAACAATAGCAATAACATTATAATAAAATTCCAGCATCTTTTCGTTTCAATGACCATCTTGGTCTATTTGAAAATTTTCTGGTTTAGACATAAATTTTGACACCATTTCAAATCCCAAAAGCGTTCTTTCCGGTTTGGAAATAGAAACATGTGATGTTTTACCATAGCTAATAATGTATCTGATATTATACCTGCCCAGATAATGCTGAATGTGTCTGCTCTTTTACTGCAAATACATCTGAACCACTTCCTTCACTTAGGTGTTCTGCTTATCTCTCTACGTATAACTTTATAAAAAAGATTTATATTAAGGAGATTAGGTTAAGAAGTTAGCAGGCATTTATCTAAAACTAATTGAAGGGGATCCAGCTATATATTAGGTAAATACAAAGTTTTGGCAGCTTTGTAACAGTTTCGTATTCAAAAGTATGATTGTATGGCAATGTGCATGTATATTTGTCTGAATTTTTACCTGCATCTGTGTTTTAATAGGTTATTATTGAACAAAAGATCCATATAAAAAAGGACTAGCTGGCTTCGCTGGCTAGTGGGGCCCCAGAACCTCTAGCGAAAAACTAACCTCAAACCAAACAAAACTGTCTCGTCTCCCTGCTGTGGTAAGCCCCTCATTACATAAAAAAATTTCCTAAAATCTGACCTGGGGCCGAATGAATCTCTGACTCGTTTCCCTTTTGCCGATGGAACCATATTTAATCATAAATTGTTTATGATAATTAACGGTTTTAATTTCCACACGAGTTTATGCATATATAATCATATTACATTGCCTGTAAGCCAGATTTTTATGTTGATGGATCTCCCTCCCAACTCCAAAGTCAAGTTTAATGTTTTTTTAATTAAGATTCTTTAATTTACTTTCAAAATTTTGAATGTTATCTTGCAACTTTTATCTCCTGAAACAATTTAGTAGCTTTTTGCTAGAATCCACATTAGTCAGAGATAATGGTAGCATATGAGACTAATACAAAACTACTCTGCAATAAATTGTTTACTTTTTATGTTTATCATTTTATTTAAACTTGAATTGTTATTCAGCCTCAAACTTTCAATCACTATTCCCACTCTTCTTGAGGGCTGATATATCTCTCACCGGGATGAATGTATCTTCTTTCCCTCATTTCTGGCTTATGTGCTTCTCTCTCTAGTGGACATACAGTACCGCCTTCCGTTCCACTGTAATTTTGGAAATACAGTAAATGAAACCGAACATTACAGATTGGACGGAAGGTGGTACTGCATGCTTACCGGACAGAGAAGCCCACAAACGAGAAAGGGGGGAAAGCAGACATACGCCACGCCTGCAAGGAATATAACAGCCCCCAAGAAGACAGGGAATAGCCATCGAAAGCACCTGACTGAATAAGAACAAAAGTAAAAAATCAAATAATAATAGATTTGAATTTGACCTGTAATGAATAAATGTCATAACAAATAATTTGGTTTCAATACTTTCTGCTATATTTTGAGTTTTGTAGTATTTAAAGCACTTGGCAATTTTGTACTAACTGTTTTACATATATATAGAGAGAGAGATTAAGTTTCTATTTTTGTACTGATGCTTTGTGTTTTATCGATTGTAAAAATACTTGTTAGATTTAAAATAAACAATTTTGATATTACTTTAGTTTTATTTTTATGTTTATTAATTATAATGGGCATAATGAGTTTCTAGTAACTTTAAGGTATAGCAGAAGAACGTGTAGTAATCTTTTTGAAAAAAGAAAGGCTCTTTTCATGTATAAAAGTTAGAGCCTCGTGTAATTTTAAGTTTACAATTGAGTGATTTTTAAGCAAATATCATAAACTGCTCAATTAGAAAATTTATAAAAAATATGTATAGTCAGTAGCAGAAGCTTTGCTTAAAAATTATTTAAGACTGTTCTCAAATCCAAAGGGCCAACTTTCTGACATAAGTTTTAATTCATTTTTGTTCGCAAACGCATGAAACTAGCAGGTGTTGTTATTCAGAAACTATGTGATCAAACTGTTTTTTTCCGTTTTCTTGTAAACGCAATAGATCTTTCAGAAAATACTGTCAAAGTTGGCATTTAGAACTGAACTTCCGAACGAAAGAAGAAAATCCAGTCAGTAAATGGAGAAAAATGCCGTATCACGTGATCAAAATCTCTTATAACTCAATAGGTAACTGGTTGATCAAAAAATGGAAAACACAGTTCGATTCCAAATCGCTTCCATGGTGAGGCTTTCCAATTTTATATCTTTCCGTTAAAAAATGAATTTGTAAATGTGTCAAAACGTTTTGTGCTCGTTGAGCAGAGCAGTTGAGAATAGCCTTAACTTCCCATTGCTTTTAGCTGTGACTATTTATTAAAAAAACACAGAAGCAATAAACAAGAATTGGCTTTGGCACATACCATAAAAATGTTTGAAATCAAACATATTACAAAAGAAAGCAATGATTTCATAGTACAGTAGACTCATTCAAATTCGCACATAATCGCAGATGTACACAATAAAACTTTTTCAGATGGAGGGTCAAAATGACAAAAAATTTTAGTTTTATATCATTCCGTATGTATTTTAATATGTAATTCTCGATATGACTGAACTCATGGTTTTTCATGAAGGAAGCATAAATTTATTTCTGAAAAAAAAAATCAAGATTTTGCTTATATCAATGGTAATCACAATCTTTTTAGCAAATATGTTTATGTAATAATCGAGCTTTTCTGTTATTAAGTCTGGCTAAACCTGAAGCAAAACTTCCTTTTTTCATGATTTTGATATAAATTAATTGGGTACCTTTAAGAGGAAAGTTTCTTTGAATAATTCAAGGAAAATGTACCTCATCTTGATTATGGATATTTAATTGTACATCATTTACTTGACCTTTACTTTTAATCATTTTAAAAATTATCTTGATTTTTATTATTTTAGTTTATTACTTTGCTTAATTATTTTACTATATTGCAAGCATTCATTATAATTTTGATTGCATTATTACATTCAAATTACATTTTAAAAAAAGTAAACAAATCAATGACCAGAAATCCACACAACCTCTGGTGCCAAGCTGTGCGGATTTGAGAGAGTCTACTGTATTTGGTTTCTTTTTTTTTCAGTTTAGTAATTTAGAAGTGTCAATTCAAAAGGATTGATGATTGTATTTGAGGAAATATTCACTTTGAATTTTTCTGACAAGTTATAATAATGGGTGCTGGTCCATTTTCAGTCAATATATGTAAAATGCAGAAGTGCATTTTCAAATTAATCTCTAGGGTGAAAGTGATATTAAAGACAATTATGATATAATTTAATGAGTACATTTTTTCTGAAATATAAAATTTTGAACATGTTACATGAAATCATTAGCGGATTTGGATAAATCCTACATTATATGAAAGACTGTCAAAATGAATAGACTGCAAGGACAGTGATGTGAATGGACTCTTTGAATGTCCCAGGGACCCAACCATTTTTTAAATGTGGGTGTAATTTCAAATAAAAACTAAATATTTATTTATATAAATATAATAAACATTTCTAAAATTAAGATTCAGACTTCTTTGACTTCAGGACTTCTTTGAAACTTAAATGATTTGAATTTACAACTGGTTTTTAAATTATTTTTCAAAAGCATTTTTGTTATGCAAATCAGTCATTCACATCATATGTATACAAAAAAAAAAAAAAAAAAAAAAAAAATTCAACATTAGATTTTAGAAATCTGCAAAATAAATATATTTTAATAAAAATTTTCAGAGCATATTTTTTTTTTTTGGAGAAAAAAGATGAGATTGCTCTTATGAAAACTTTTAAAATTAACACATCCCGTCAGATGCGTTTTTGTGTTCTGTTTGTGCTCCATCATCAACTTATAAGTGTTTGATTTAGTGTAGTGTATTTCTGACATCTGCACTGATGAAGTAAACCACAAATGAAAGAAACCATAGTACTAAAGATTTACATAATTGATAAAACTCATTACTAAATTATTCTTGCTGGACCAATAAAACTGTATCACACATCACATTTTTTTCAACTTTCACATATAAACTGATGGACGACCAATGTGTATGCTGAGGTATAGAGAAATTGCTAATTTTCTAAACAACTTGCTATAGAAAAACTGGCGCTTTTATTAAAACAAGCATGCATTTGAAGCTTTATGTACAGTTGGTCAAAAAAAAAAAAAAAATCTAATTTGAATAAAAAATATCATAGAGAAATGAAACTGGTATCAATCAACATGGATTGTCTATTTCAATTTAACCTATTAAAACTTTCCTTAGGGTTTCATCTACATGATAAGGTGAACACAAATTTTTAATTTTTTCAATGTAAACCTCCAAATTTGACCACAAATTTTTAATTTTTTCAATGTAAACCTCCAAATTTGACAATGCAGTTAGAAAGAACACACTCAACTACCCGAAGTACTATTTTAAGAGACGTTTCTACAATTGAAGATTTATTAGAGGTAGGAATTATAAGTAACACGAATTTTATAAACACTTTTTTAAGAGAAAAATCTTTCACTCTGAGAACTCATTAGTCCTATGTCTACTAACTCTTGGACTAATTGTGAAATGTCTTAAAAATTTGTAATTGGGCTAAATTGAGTTGTTTTCTTTCCGATTGTTATCAAATTGGGGGGGGTTATATTAAAAATATAAAGTTACTGTTCATTTTAATATGTAGATGACCCCTTGATTAAAAATTTTAAAGTCTTAAAATTGAAGTAGACAGCAATTTTATTTCACTTCTATAATTTGTATTAGAGTTAATACGGTTTATTTATTTATTTTTTTTGACCGACTGATACATTTTTTATAAAATAGTTTCAATATATTTACAGGCTTCAAATATATGCTCATTTTATTAAGTGAACCAGTTTTCTCTTAGGAGGCGTGCAGGATTGGTAATTATTTTATATCTCGCCAATGCACCTTAAACCTAAAAATACATGTAAATTTCGAGTATTTTCATGCTCAAAAATGAGCATATAGAGGTCAGTTCATACTCATTTTTGAAACATAGACATGCTCAAAAATGAGCACATAGAGGTCAGTTCGTACTCATTTTTGAAACATGGGCGTGCTCAAAAATGAGCACATACAGATCAGTTCATACTCATTTTTGAAACATGGACGTACTCAAAAATGAGCACATGGAGGTCAGTTCATACTCATTTTTGAAACATAGACATGCTCAAAAATGAGCACATACAGATCAGTTCATACTCATTTTTGAAACATGGACGTACTCAAAAATGAGCACATGGAGGTCAGTTCATACTCATTTTTGAAACATGGACGTACTCAAAAATGAGCACATGGAGGTCAGTTCATACTCATTTTTGAAACATGGACGTACTCAAAAATGAGCACATACAGATCAGTTCATACTCATTTTTGAAACATGGACATACTCAAAAATGAGCACATACAGATCAGTTCATACTCATTTTTGAAACATGGACATACTCAAAAATGAGCACATAGAGGTCAGTTCATACTCATTTTTGAAACATGGACATACTCAAAAATGAGCACATAGAGGTCAGTTCATACTCATTTTTGAAACATGGACATACTCAAAAATGAGCACATAGTGGTCAGTTCATACTCATTTTTGAAACATTGGCATACTCAAAAATGAGCACATGATGTTTCATTATTAAGTGTGTGCATGTTTTCAGAAATGAGTATATACATGTTTCAAACTTGAGTAATTTTGTTTCGGAGCCATTTTGACGATGCGGCATACTCAGATTTGAGTATTTTTTACTCATTTTTGAAAACGTCGTTTTTAGAGTGTTGTTACACTTCTTGCCTACATTTTGTACTATAGGACAAAAGTCGAACTGAGTTTTATTATCAAACTTTGGCATAAGTGATTTCGAAAGCAAAGCTAATCTAACAAGCCATCTCTGATATTACGACAACATAGATTTAAAATATTCAGTCACAAGTAGTGCTGTAAAAGTAATGACTAAAGCAACTATCAGATTCACCAACTTTTCGAGCAAAGTTTGAGCCAACTCTTGATTTCCTCCAATTTTTCGCGAAATATTGTCTACACACCCAGTGTGATAGCAAACAGCAATATCACCAAATTTTTATCCACAGCTCTAAAAAAGTCTGCTCTAGCCGCAACTTTTCCTCCCAGCTTTCAACATTTCAACCAATCAGAGATAAGCGATTGATACGAATAGGCGATAAATATTAACGGCTGGTACTATTAGTACTGGTTTTCCTCCAACTTTAGAAAGGACAATTGTAACCTTTTTCTCCCTTTGAACGGGAAAAAGTTGGGGTTAAAATCGGCTGAAAAGTTGATTGTTCGAAAAGTTGGTAAATCTGACTGCAGCTTAAATGAATACCCGTATGATATCGTTACTGTCGATCTCGCTACCCGTTAGAAGGTATTATTTGTTTGTTACTTTCGCTACTGTTCAGAAATCGGGTATTAACAATCATCGTAAGTACTACAAAACTGCAGCAAATCTACGTATATACCGTACATGAGTCTTTGAAAGAATTCGTTACTGTTTTAACGTAAAAACTGTGTTTACTCCTCACATATTACTAGTGCTGCCATCTGTACGTAAAACTGACATTTAATTAATTTTCTACGCTTTAATGAAAAAGGTCAACAAATTTAAAATAAGGTGCATAATTGAATATAACATGTCTAAATTGTAGAGTTTATTACTTATGAAATAAAGAATAATCGGAGAAAGCAATTTAGGAAGAGTAAAAATTTACCAAATTTATACAATAAAACTATGAAGTATAATTACACAAACAAAATGTTTTTACAAGCAAGTTTACTTACTAACTTTACATTAAAAGTAATTATGTACTATGAATATTTAATTTCTGGAATAATTTGAAAATATATAAAAAAATTGTTTAATTTCTTACGTTGTCATCCAATCCAATAACATTGTACTTCAATCATATTATTTCTGAAATTTTTGATTTATATTTAAAAATACTTTTTTTTTAAATATGAAATTTAAAAATATACTAACAAAAATATTTTTACAATTAACAAATACAAAGAAAAAAAAAAAAAAAAAGGAAAAAAAAAGAAAAAAAATGAACTATCATAAAAACATTTTTACAAGCAACCTAAAAATTCGTCTTTATCATAAAAATATTTTTTTTTCAAATATAAAACATGAATACACGTACAAAGATATTTTTATAGGAAAAAGAATGCACTGAAAGCAAACCTGTAAATTTTAGAACTTAATTTCTTGAAAATTTTCGGAATATTTAAAAGAAATGTGTTTCATTCTAGACTTTATCATTTTATTAATCAATAGTTTACATCTATCGAATTATTATTTCAGAAATCTTTGATTTATGTTTAAAACTAATTTTTTTTCCATTATTTTTGGTTTTAATGAAGCACGCCTTTCAGGTAATATATAACCTGATTTTGAAAAAATTGTTTCAGATGGTACTGATGTAGACATCACTGATAAATATTTTTTTGCTAAATCCGCAAGATCTGTGTATAAAATAGATCGTGCGGGCCACCATTTAAGAGGATTTTTCTGTCTATTAAGTTGCTTTTTTTCCATGTATTGCTTCATTGTTAGAATATTTGCAGGGATGGTTGAAATAGTTGAATTTGAAGTTGTCATACTGTCAAATTCTATCCAAATGGAGTCTTCCTCAAGTGTTTCTGGAATAATATTTTCTGTCTCGTTTTCAGATTTTGTTTCTATTATAGACATATTCTCTAATTCCGCCATTAAACAATTTTCAGCATATTCATATGATGAAGTGTCAGTGAATGCAATTTTTTTAAATCTAGGATCCACAACAGACGTTTTTGCAAATAATGAGTTTTGAGAGTTATCTTTAAATCGACAGTCAAATTCTTAGATCAATTTATCAAGCACTTGCTTCAACACTTTGCTGTTTAAAGTGTTGAACAAAATTATTCAAAAAATTTTAACACAATTAGTGGCTGCCAACACTTTTGAAACTGTCACCTGATTTTGAGGAGACACCTCCTCAAAAATTCTAGAACTGAAGAAAAAATTCTTCAGTAAGTTGTTTAAATAGTTTCAAAACTTTTATTATTTCTGGTAAAGCCTGCCATTCTTCCTCTAATAAATTTTGCACCGGGTTGTTTAGCATACCTAGTGTTGCCTTTAAAGGTTCTTGTACAACTGTTTTTCTTTCTAGAATGTTTAGTGTACTGTTCCAGCGAGTAATAACATCTATTTATGTTTTAATGGTTTATGTCCAGGTTTAAGTTGTTATTATAACACAATATGTTTGTTTGTGGCCATTGGACTTCTGGGAAAGTGCTCTATGATAGCCTTTACTTTTTTTAAGAACGGAATCTTTTATCCCATTGGTACTGGCCCGTACTATCAGATTTAAAGTATGAGCAATGCATGGCAAATGCTCCCATCCAGTCAATTTTATTCCACGTTTCATGTTTGATGCATTGTCTGTAATACACGCAAATTTATTTCCTACTTCGCATTCATTTGCAATTTTAATTAATTCCTCTTTTATATAATCGCCAGTGTGTCGTTCCTGACATTCGAAGCAACCTAGGAGTGCCGATTGTAATTCCAAAACCTCGTCTAGTATGTAATGTGCTTGGAATAGATTGCCGTAGGAAATTCGATTGTAGGGGAAAGAACAGAAATTTTGATAGACCAATTGATAACAGAAGCAATAATAGATATGGCCAAAAATATGTTAAACAGTCATTTAACCATAGAAGTTACAATAAATATAGATATGGGAAACAGAATTCAGAAAATTCTTACCAAGATTAATCAGAGATTCCCCAGAATTTTGAGATTAACGATTCTTTGATACCTCAAGATGTGACAGAAAGCGAAAGTTTGATGAATAGTTCATCGGATATGGTTGAACCTAATGATGCATTTGAAATGCTAGAATGTGCTTCACCTACTTCAAAAGCAAAGTATAATCCAAATTTTTCTCCTAGGTACAAAAATAGAGGCTACTATCATAGTCGAAATAATTATAATTATGATGGTCGACGATCAGATAGAGCTAGCTATCAGGAGCAAAGAAATTCCCAAACATCACACAGGTATAGTGCACAGAGAACTGCAGATTCGTCTAGCAAATATGAATAGCGATATGAAAATGATCTTAGAGCTCATGGTCAGGACAATTAGAAATCGGATTATAGGTCAGGAAGTTACAGAAATGATAATGGGTACTATGTAAGACAAAGGTATAATGACGGTAGAAATAGTTCTCCTTATCGATTTAAAATAGCTTATAGTGGAAGATATACATATTCAAATTCTTATAATTCTATAGGTATTACGTATGCAGCTTCTAATGATAGAGATCAATACACAGAAAGAAATTACAGGGAAAATAGGTATGCTGATTCTAAAGATAGAGATCAATATACAAAATATATGAAGCCGTAAGATAATGCATATGCATAAGGTGAGATGTTTTTGTTTTATGTTTATCTGTTTATTTGTCTAAATTTATGTGTCTAAATTTTTGTAAGAAGTAACTGACGAGGCCGTCAGAAACGTCAGGATGACCGAAAATGTGGGAATAAAAGATAAGACTCAATGGTTAAATGAACGTAATATCTCAAGCGATACTAAAAACGTGAACACAAAAATTGCAGAGCGAGATGTTGTTGTTCTATAGATATTCAGCAATGGAGTCGTTTGGTGGTTTTTAAAGCAAGGCCCAGGGAAGCTCTTGCGAGTTGTGTGGTGTTATTCTGAATATTAAGCTGTATGTTTGGTAATATATTAAACCTTTTTCAACCTATTCTCAGTTTGCAGAGCATTAGTTTCGATTAAGCAATACATTATTCACATTAAAACCCATATATATATATGTGTGTGTGTGTGTGTGTGTTGGTGTGTGTGTGTGTGTATTTAAGAGTATGTCGTAAATGACTCATAATCAACGCACAGCGCAAACTATTGAACGTAGAAACATGAAAATTACTCGAAAAATATTTCTTGTGACGAAAGCACACACGAAGAAAGGATTTTGTGAAACTCCACCGCTAAGGGCGTTAAAAGGAAAACCAATTTTTTATAAAATTCTCTGCTGCGGATCAAGTAAATATGGCATTGGTTTAGGTTTTGAGGATATTAGACGTACTTGTTTAGTGGAGTGTCGTAATTATGATGAATAAACATGTCTAGTAAAGAAGTTTTTAGATTTACAAATATTGAAGAATGTATTTCAGAAGACCCAGTTCATAGCGGAACCAAAAGAGTCCTGTCGGGATATCGAACCAACAAAGTTCCAAAAGTGAAAATTTAAAAGTCTTGCACTTTGGCAACTGTGCCCCTCGGCCGCTCAGAAGGGTGTGTGATTTATCCGATTATGTACTAAAGCGTCGAAATTGGGCGACTTTGCGCGGTAGTTTTTAAGACTCCTTGCATATTGCCCTTTATCCTTGTGATATGTTTATCTACTATCTATAATCTACCATTGCACAAAAGTTTCCCGGATTATATGTCCTCGACTTCGGGTCGAGGGCACGGAGAAGTACTGAAAGTTCTGACGGAGAAGTACTGAGTAGAGCTACGGAAGAACGTTCTGAAATCGACAATAAAAGATTCTACAGAGTTAATTCCGTTGAAACTATCACTGGAAGTTAGAAAATGTTTGAGGGAATGTTTTAGTATATAACACAAATAGTTTTTCGTTGCTTTGTTGTAGGCTTATGGGCAAAAGTTCTATAATCAAATGAACCCGATTATGATATTTTAGATATTTTAAACGATTCTACCGGGTGGTAGTATACTCGGTGAAAGTACCTTGTGTTCTTACTTTTTCAGGGATGATTCTAGTATATTATACATATTCTTCTATAGTTCTTTACCAAATCCTACTGTAAAAGATCAACTAAAACATTGGACTTTAAAAGTCCAAATTGTGTGGATGTATTTCGTTGGACTCAAGGTTCGTATGGAAGAACCGAGCAGCATAGTGGACAAAGGCTGCTGATACATAATAAAACTTTTTTGTAATTGTAAATCATATGAACAAAGGAAAGACCGACCAGAAAAAAATAAATCATATATGATACCATAAAAATGATTATCGAAAATTCAATATGTCAAAAAGTTGAATAATTAAAAATGTACAAAAAATTATATAAATGGCCAGAGAGAGCGTGCGTGTTGTTGTCCGACACTTATTTTCTTATGAAAGAAACTGGAATGACAAGATCGAATGCTTTAAACAGCGATATCTTATTCCAAATTTAAATATAGTGCACATTTTATGCATTGCCTGTTTTATAGTTATATTCTTTATATTACATTGTTTATTTTGTTTTAATTTCAGAATTAGCCGCCGTTATTTTTGTGAAAGGTATCTTACATTTTGCAATGATTACAGAAGAACCAATCGTACAGATCCTAGATTTTTACAAAAATTTTGTGCTATGTTCCCGCCATTTTGTAAGAATAAAATTGATATTTATTTAAAGGTAAGGCAGCTTATAAACAGATAATATAAAGTATATTTTCTAACGCATAATAGTGTTTTAAAATAATGGATTAAATTATAATTAAACAGTTGGCCATTTACACTATGAAAAGTTAAAAATTAATGTGAAAATGAAAAACACACATTTACTGAATGGTGTACATAAAATAAATTAAAACTAAACAAACATTAACCTTTAACTGATGTGACTAAGATTTGTCACACAACTGATGTGATGCGGTCTCACAGAGCCCTCGAATAAAATTAATTAAAAAATAACTTAAATGGTTGAATCTACTTATATTATGTCCTAACACGATCGTTGCACTTCTCTTAAGAGCATGTGAATTAAATTGCATGAGAAAAGTATTTTATTCATATTATTTAACTTCAGTACAGAAAAAAAATTACTTTTTTTTTTCAAAATAAATGGTAGTTTGTTAATTTTGCTAATTAAATATAAAAATTAACCGTGTACAATTTTTTTTACAAATTATCGTTGCAACAAAGTATGAAAACTGAAATACAGTGTTTATTTTAAAAAAGTAATATTTATCCTACGAATATGCAAGAGTCAAAGAACATCATTACTGCAGTCAATACATATTTTTTGTGTACATTCAATTTACACTCGCTTTTGGCATGAAAGGCACTTATAAGATATTTTTCTCTAAACTATTACTTCGTAATTAAAATTATGCTCAACTCCATCAGAAATATTTACATTTTCACCATCGGAAAAGTCACAATTTGTATCGTGATCTCTTTCGTCAGTAAAATCTGCATCGTCAGAACTTTCAAAAGAGGAATATTCTTGACCTGACCAGCTGTTCATAATATCTTCTACTTTCTCCTGTCTGAAGAAAATAGAACGTTTTTCGAGGTTGCGATGACATCATATGACACACACACAAAAAAAAAAACGTCTAAAGAAATGAAGAAAAAATAAATTAACGATGAGTATTGTACTACAGTTTCAAATAATCGCACAACTGATGTGATGCGGTCTGAGAGATCACAGCGTAACAACTAACACGTTTAAAATCAACTCACAGAATTCTCGCTTTGTGTAACCTTGACAAGCTGCTAGAAGAAGGTACTGATACTAGCAAGTAACATTCGCAATTTTAAGGGGTGGAAGTGCGTATAGCTGGGGGTCGCAGGGTTTGAGAGACCGCGTCACATCAGTTAAAGGTTAAAGTGAAATTAAAATAATCAACGTTTCAGTCATCATATATGACCATCGTCAGGAAACAGTTTTATATTGCTTTAAAAGAATAAAGTCAAACCGTCTTGAATTTAAAAAGTTCGTTATGTTTTTAATCATTAAATGATTGGCTTTGTTCTTTAAAAGCAATATAAAACTCCTTCCTGACGATGGTCGTAGATAATGAGTGAAACATTGATTATTTTAATTTTACTTTAATGTTTACTTAGTTCTTAAATTATTTTACGTACATCATAAAATGTGTGATTTTTATTTTTGCGTTAACATTGAATTAAATCATATTTGTGCAGCCCATTGTTTGAGTCGTCACAATATATAAAATGAAAAATACAAACCGTTGATTAGCAGATATTTTTAAATTCTGCAACAGATTAACTGAATTAATGGCAGTTGAATATCCCCATACCTGCCATTTTAAATTAATGTACTTTTTCTCAGAAACTACCAAAGATATTCACTTGAATTTTTTTATGTACATAATAAGGAAAATTCCTAATAAAGTAAAGTCAACTTTATAAAAAGATATTCTTTAGTTTTTTTTTTTTTTTTTTTTTTTTTTTAAATATGGCATAAAACCACTTTTAAACAGCAAAAAACTTGCATTTTCCAAAGCAAAACTTTTTTTTATAAAAATCTTGTACAAATTTGTTTGTACTTGTTTGTAACAAAAGTTCAATTCAGATTGATCAGGAATAAGTGTGAAATATTCTGGCAAGATTGCAGACAATAATGTGTGGTAGTTTCTATAAAAAGGCACATGGAAGTTCAAAATGCCGCGTTTTGAGAAAATTGTGTTTAAAGTTTACGTATGTAATGTTTATGTATGATGTAAGCAAACTGAATTACTTAAAAATTTTTAACTTCTTGTTGTCGTAGAAACAGAAGTAATATACCATTCGAAACAGGGAAAATAAAAGATTCAAAATATAAAAAAAAAAAAAAACTTCTTTCACAAACTTGATTTTACATTCCCTTAAACATGATTTAAATTTATCTATTGTACAATATACAACAGTTACGACATGAATGAGAAGTTTGTCGAAATTAAACAAAATTGATTTGGGATCTTAGGCAATAGAGAATATAACGTGAAGAAAAAGTATCAGATTGGCGGAATGGTAGTAAAACATGTACTTTAATTACGGATTTTTTCTATTACAGAAGATAACTAATAAAAGATCAGATTAAGTATAATATATATCATTTTGGAGCTAAACTGAAATCTGTCAACATACATTTGAATTTTCTACTTCTACGTTGTGCAGAAGTCGGCAAAGACGGTAAATCCTGTGAAAACTCAGAACGTGCATAAACTGTAAGGGTGATCATCCAGCATATTCCCCTTCTTGTCAAAACTGGAAACGTGAATAAACAATTAAATTTAAAAAATAAAAAAAACAGACTGCGTAAAAAGTGAACTAATTAATTATTTCGCATCAATGTGAAACTATATTTTTTTCAATTCGTACTATTAGCTCACACTCGCGCTTTATATGTCGTAGGCTAATTGAAAAATCCGGGTCTTTGCAAACAGCCTAGGCTCTTTGCAAAGAGCCGGGCTAATTGGAGAATCCATCTCCCTTTTTCCAATTAGCCTGATATTTTTCAGGCTTATTGCAAAGAGCCTAGAAAGCGTTAGGCTAATTGAAAAATGACCACTTATTATCCGATCAGGTGTTATATTTAGCTCACAGGCTATCAAAGCCTGAGAGCTTATGTGCCCACCGATTCTGTATGTACGGGTGTACGTACATACGTACGGCTCCCTTATTCCAATTAGCCTGATATTTTTCAGGCTTATTGCAAAGAGCCTAGAAAGCGTTAGGCTAACTGAAAAATGACCACTTATTACCCGATCAGGGTGATATTTTTAGCTCACAGGCTATCGAAGCCTGAGAGCTTATGTGCCCGCCGATTCTGTATTTACGTGTGTACGTACGTACGTACGTATGTACGTAACGCGATAACTCTTGATAGAAATATCCGATTTGCTTCAAATATTTATTTCTAGGTTCATTCTGGGAAGGTGCTTCCCTCATAATTTTTGGGGGTTCATTGGTTAAGGATAAAGGGGGAAAAGGGGGGCTAGTCCCCCCCTTAATTTATATAAATGGGTTTTTCATGCAGAAATATTCGATTTGCTCCTAATTTGGTATACCGGTTTATTGTGTTAAGGAGCTTCCCTGATTAGATTTGGAAGCTCATTATTTAAGTATAAAGGGGGGAAAGGGGGGCTACCCTCCTTAAATTAGATAAATCGGTTTTTCATGATGAATTATTCGATTTGCTCCAAAATTGGTATACCAGTTTATTAAGTTAAGGAGCTGACTTTATTAGATTTTGAGGTTCATTAGTTACATATAAAGGGAGGAAAGGGTGGGTCTTTCCCCCGCCCGTAATTTAGATAAATGGGTTTTTCATGCAGAAATATGCGATTTGCAATAAATTTGGTATACCGGTTAATTATGTTAAGCAGCTTCCCTGATTAGATTTGGAAGATCATTATTATGTAGAAAGGGGGGAAAGGGGGCAATTGCCTCTCCCCTTAATTTAGATAAATGCGTTTTTCATGTAGAATTATTCGATTAGCTCAAATTTGGTATGCTGGTTTATTATGTTAAGGAGATGGCTTGATTATATTTGGAGGTTCATTAGTTAAGTATAAAGGGAGGAAAGGGGGGCTAGACCCTCCATAATTTAGATAAATTGGTTTTTCATGCAGATTTATTTGATTTGCTCCAAATTTCGTATACCGGTTTTTTATGTTAAGGAGCTGCCTTGAGTAGATTTGGAGATTTATTGGTTAAGTATAAAGGAGGGACAGGGCCTAGTGTCCCCTTAATTTAGATAAATGTGTTTTTCATACAGAATTATTCGATTTGCTTCAAATTTGATATACCAGTTTATTACGGTATGGCTTCCTTCATTTGATTTGGAGGTTCATTGGTTAAGTATAAAAGGGGGGAAAAGGGGGCAATTGCCCTTCCTCTCAATTTAGATAAATGTGTTTAAACGCAGAATTATCTAATTTAGTTTAATTTTTTTTCTAGGTTCATTCTAATAAGGATCTTTTCTGATTAGATTTGAAAGTTCCTTGGTTCAGTATAAAGGGAGAAATGGGGGAGCTAATACCCCCCCCCACCTTAATTTAGTGAAATGGTTTTTAAATGCAGAATTATCTGATTTGCTTCAAATTTGGTATATCAGTTTATTATGCTAAGTAGCTTCCCTGATTAAATTTGGAGGTTCTTTGGTTAAGTAGAATGGGGGGCAACGGGGACTAATACCTTCATTTATTTTTCGAGGGGCATTATTCTTTGAAATAAGAGTATAATATATAATTAGTGTGAATAGCCTGTGAGCTCAATGCCATCAGTTTAACTGGGCAATTTTCTTTTTATTAGGTTTATTAACGCATAACCCTAGCCAAACCCGAAAAATAAATTACAACAGACCGTACCCCGATCCGAGCAAGACAAAATAATTTCAGTCTACATGCAACCCGACCCGAACCTGAGAGTTCCATTAGAAAAAACCCGAAATCCCGAACCAAATCTGATAACCGACAAAAATATTCCAAAGATCCATAACAAGATCCGAACAAGACAAATTAGTTTCATTGCACACGCAACGCTACCAGAACCTAAAAATTCCATTCGAAGTCAACATGAAACCCGTCCCGAACCAAATCTTAACCGACAAAAATATTCTAAAGAACTATAACCCGATGCAAGTCAGACAAAATAATCTCCGTCCACCGGCAAACCGATCCGAACCTGAAAGTTCTAATTGAACTCAATCCGAAACCTGTTTGTGGTCGGTTTTCGGGTTGACTTCAGACGAAACCTTCAAGTTCGGATCCGGTTGAAAAAAAATTAAACTAAATCAGATAATTCTGCATGAAAACCCATTTATCTAAATTAAGGGGAGGGGCAATTGCCCTCTTTCCCCCTTTTATACTTAACCAATGAACCTCTAAATCAAATGAAGGAAGCCGTATCGTAATAAACCGGTATATCAAATTTGAAACAAATCGAATAATTCTGTATGAAAAACCCATTTATCTAAATTAAGGGGACACTAGCCCCTGTACCTTCTTTATACTTAACCAATAAATCTCAAAATCTAATCAAGGCAGCTCCTTAACATAATAAACCGGTATACGAAATTTGGAGCAAATCGAATAACTCTGCATGAAAAACCCATTTATCTAAATTAAGGGGGGGGTAGCCCCCCTTTTCCTCCCTTTATACTTAACTAATGAACCTCCAAATCTAGTCAGGGAAACGTTTTAGCATAATAAACCGGTATACGAAATTTGGAGCAAATCGAATAATTTTGCATTAAAAACCCATTTATCTAAATTAAGGAGGGGTCTAGGCCCCTTTCCTCCCTTTATACTTAACTAATGAACCTCCAAATCTAATCAGGGAAGCTCCTTAATATAATAAACCAGTATACCAGATTTGGAGCAAATCGAATAATTTTGCATTAAAAACCCATTTACCTAAATTAAGAGGGGGGCAACCCCCCCTTTCCTCCCTTTATATTTAACTAATGAACCTCCAAATCTAATCAAGTCATCTCCTTAACATAATAAACCAGTATACCAAATTTGAACTAATCGAATAATTCTACATGCAAAACGCATTTATCTAAATTAAGGGGAGAGGCAATTGCCCCCCTTTCCCCCCTTTATACATAATAATGATCTTCCAAATGTAATCAGGGAAGCTGCTTAACATAATTAACCGGTATACCAAATTTATTGCAAATAGCATATTTCTGCATGAAAAACCCATTTATCTAAATTAATTAGGGTAGCCCCCCTTTCCTCCCTTTATATGTAACTAATGAAAATCCAAATCTAATCAAAGCAGCTCCTTAAATTAATAAACCGGTATACCAAATTTGGAGCAAATCGAATAATTCATCATGAAAAACCGATTTATCTAAATTTAGCGGGGTAGCTCCCCTTTCCCCCCTTTACACTTAAATAATGAGCTTCCAAATCTAATCAGGAAGCTCTTTAATACAATAAACTGGTATACCAAATTTGGAGCAAATCGAATATTTCTGCATGAAAAACCCATTTATATAAATTACGGGGCGGGGGACTGGCCCCCCTTTTCTCCCTTTATCCTTAATCAATGAACCCCCAAAACTAAACAGGAAAACACCTTATCAGAATGAACCTAGAAAAAAAATTTGAAGCAAATCGGATATTTCTATCAAGAGTTATTGTGTTACGTACGTACGTACGTACGTACACACGTATATACAGAATCGGCGGGCACATAAGCTCTCAGGCTTTGATAGCCTGTGAGCTAAAAATATCACCCTGATCTGATAATAAGTGGTCATTTTTCAATTAGCCTAACGCTTTCTAGGCTCTTTGCAATAAGCCTGAAAAATATCAGGCTAATTGGAAAAAGGTAGATGGATTCTCCAATTAGCCCGGCTCTTTGCAAAGAGCCTAGGCTGTTTGCAAAGAGATGGATTTCTCAATTAGTTTACGACATATATATCTTGTTCAAATTTTCAATCATTAATGAAATACTTATTATTCATCCAATCAAGCTCAAAAAACTTTTTTTAAACTTATAGCGGATAACACTTGATGTTAATCCAGTTGTTTTCAAATATTAATTCATTAATTAAATTAAATTAGTTTTCAATAATCGAGAGAGCCCTCTTCTTGATCAAGGTATTTTAAGACCGAGATGGCCCTTTTCTTGATCAAGGTATTTTAAGACCGAGAGAGCCCTCTTCTTGATCAAGGCCACTCGAGAGAGCAAAGAAGAATGGGAGAAAAAATTATCTTATTGACCTAAGTAGGAATTGACTTAAAATATTTTTTTTTTTTTTTATATTACTTGTTTATATTACTTACCTATTTTTTTTATTTACTTGTATTGATAACTTTAAAGTTGTGTTTAATTGTTAGTTCCTATCTATAAATACTGTTTTGATGAAGTCTATAGATGTCTATAATGGTTAGAGTTGCAGTAAAGCGAGAGATTCTACCTACACAATTTCCAGGTTGTGTAATATTTTAGCGGAGCTTCTGACTGTAAAATAGTCAATGAAACATTGTCTTAATTTTGAAAGACCTATCCAATGATATGCCACTCAATAGGGTGCGTATTTTTTTTTCGTCTCTACCGCCATTTTGTATTGTACGGCCGCCATTTTGAATTTATAAGAACAAAATCTATCGTATAACCATCGGGCCGTTAAGACGAATTGATAGAGACCCCATTCATTAAGATCCATCCAGCCGTTGGGATGTTTCAAGGGTATAAAAAAATCCACATACACAGATACGCGTGAAACACATAACCCTTCTTTTCAGTCGGGTAAAAAGAGAAACTTGCTATCAAAATAACTCAAAAAATTTCCTGTTCTGAAGCTCGTAAATTTGTTGAGTCCAGAACCACGTTTGACGGGGTTTCTTACTCAAGTTTTCTCAAACAGCAATCAAAACTCATAAGCACTGGAACTGAACCCTCATTTACACCAATTAATTTGCCTGGAATACAATCCATCACTATAAGCAAAAACCCCCGTAGTGTAATATTTACTGCTAATACAATAACTAATTAAACATTTAAACTTTGGCCACCATTATTAGAACTGGTTAAAATAGAATATTTTGATCCTGATGTTCATTATTACTCTTTGGTGAATCGCAAAATTTTTGACTCACTCTAAGAATCTAACTGAATAGAAACCTGCTTAAATGTTTCTTCCATCTGCAAATAAATTGCAAAAACGTCACATTTCCTCTACACAAAAAGCAAAACAAAAATCATGTGTACAGAAAAAAGAATCAGGGAATTCCCCAACTCAAGCCTCTTCACAGTGGAAAACTGTATATAAAAAAATAAATAAATAAATAAATAAAAAATATGAAGTCATGTAACAGTCCAACTTATACTAGTTTCAACGATCCGAAACATTTGCAAAATTATGTTGAAGAGGCTATGGAGTCAGAATCTTATGATTCAAATACAGATGATGGAAATACAGTTTTTGAAGAGTTTGCGCTTGAATAATTTTACATTGTTTTTTTAATTATCTGTGATTTGTAATATTTTTTATATACAACATCACGTACATTGTTTATATTTAACAATTATTTTTAATCACTTTTTCAGGTTTAATTGTATTAATTTTCTGTATTTTAACTTTTTATCCATGCGTATTATTATATTTATGTACATTAAATTGATTTTTTGGAGTCGGTGCCAGCCGAGCAAAGTTCAAAATCAAAATTATTTATCCAATACAAATCGTAACAAAATTCAGCAAAAACGTTGCGGAAAAAAATTACATTCTCAATCAACTTTGACAGCATCATGCATTTCAAATCTGTGTTAGGCTAGGATTTTTTAGATAATAGCCTGTATAAACGCACTAATTTTATAATAACCCTTAATTTAGCACACATAATTATAGCTAATCTTACTTTAATATATACGTTTATAAAATCAGACGAAATGTTTCAAAAAAGGTAAAATTAATTTTTTTTAACTAAATAATAAATAGTTAAAAAAAAAAAAAAAAACGTAGATATTTGGATGTGTGCCAGTTGGATGATTATATTTAACTTTGTTTGGCTGGCACCGACTCCAAAAAATCAAATTAATGTACATAAATATAATAATACGTATGATAAATACAATGCTCTAAATTTAATTTCTTATTAACTATTATGTAAAAAAAAATATTTTTTACTGTGTAGTAGTTTTTGAAGTTGGTTTTATTTTTAGTAAAAAAGTTTATTTACCCTTGACTTTTTGCTATATAATTTTTGTTTTGATTGTGACTTTGTGTTGGCACAGCATGACCCAAAAGGGATTAGTGCCATTAAGGGGATCCGGGGTTCAAAATTCTATTTTTTTATTTATAGAGTTTTAGAGAGCTTAGAGATTTATTTTTCGTTATGAAATTTTTTTCTGAAATATCTTTTGATATAATAAGAATATTAAATGCAAAAAAAAATCTGAAAATTTTTAAATATTTTTAAAAAAGGATTTAAATTGTAAAATTTTAAACATATTTAATTTTTTATATAACTGTAAAAGTACTTACTCGATTTACAAAATTTTTACACTTTTGTGTACAGAAAATCTGTAATTTTAATTTATCTTCAAGATTTCTTAAGATTTTGATTAGGAATTTTATAAAAAAAAAATTAAGTAACAAAATGAAGTTTTTTTATGAGTGAGTTTTGCATTAATTAGCATATTTTCACAATTATCACTCAAAATTAAAAAACCTGAAGACAACTTGTTGGAAATATCGCATAAAATTTCTGTTAAAATTTTCATACATATATCTTGCAAGGAACTTTAGATATATTCTTTTAAAGTTGATAAATCATGAATTCATTCAAAGATAAATGGAGATAAAGTTCTTGTCGGCAGGCAGCTAATGCATCGCTTCTCAAGGCATAAGGGGTTATATTTCTGGATCTAATGAAGATATAAGCATGCGGTTTGCAGTATTTAACGCTAAAAACTCAGTATTTTTTTAAGCCAATAATAATAACAAAAAAATGCAATTTAACAAATTACAACGACCGTTTGGAAAATGATTTTTTCAAAGATTAAAATTTAAGACATAAAATATAGCACGGAGTTGATCATACATTACGTACGTCATGAACTAAACATTAATAGTGTTATTACAGGTAAAAATTGCAAGCGACAGAAATCGCCTGTGACTCGTACGTATTATTCACCTGAAACTTACGTATTATCCAAGCATTTCATTGGCTGTTCGGGAAAAGGCTTTTCCATCGTCAGATTTCCAAGAAATCTGACGGCCAATTTTAAATGAAATTTCATTCTTAAACTTCTAAACATCCCACAATATTACTTTTTATATCGTCGTATAGAGAAAAAAATGTACTTTTAAATGCAATTTGTTTGAAAGCTGTATTTCAATTTGTTTATGAGTTATTCATTTTTTTTTGTAGTTTTTATTACTTTTTTTTCATAGTGGCAACACTCTGTAGTCGATCTCTGTTGAAAGTAAGGGGAAATACAGATTACTGTACAGACCAATAAGAAAACGAATAAAATGATCATTCAACCATAAATAACCTTCAGATATGCTTTTGATTTCCTACCCTGACGAGCACAATAACCATTTTTCCAAATGGTTAAAAAAATTGCATTATTTTGAGAATTTTTAGCCCCGGATCCCCTAAAAACACAATCAACCAACCAACATCAATTTTCTACATTTATTTTCTAGAGATACAGAGCTGCCACAGGCGACTTTTTTTTATCACTTTCGCACCACTTTTACAAACCAAAGTTCTTTTACATACGCTTTGACAACATTTGCAAAAGAAATCAGAATATAAAAATAGTCGCCTGTGGCAGTAGTGCAGATAAATTCAAATTACTTTTATTGTCTTTCTTTTTAGACTCAGATATATAGAAGAAAAATTCTCTAATTCCTTTGCTTTAGAATATTCGAATGTATTATTACAGGATTATGTGTGTCCAGTTAATAGTTCAAAGTAAAAATAAATGTTTTTGTCTTCGTTTTTTTTTTTTTTTTTTTTTTTTTTTTTTTTTTTGTGCTTAGTAAAGTAATACAGTTAAAATACAGGTAAGTGAAAATGAATATAGAGAATACAAACGGTTATAACTATTTAATGGAAACGAATTTACCGATAAGATTAACACAGAATGTAGACGAAACTTAAAAATTTTGTATACATACTTCATACATGTTCTATGTGACTTCCCTTGGTCACACGAACAACACCTAGGCTGTAGTCCATTTCACGCCATACATTCTGAAGCATTTGTTCAGTCACCGTCGCAAGCGCATTACAAATATGTACTTTGAGTTCTTCAATTGTTTTGGGCATGGGAGGCACCCTGTCTTAATACATAACACAACAGAAAAAAAATTCGGACATTTTTACCGTCATAATTGGCCATTTTTACTAATGAGACGGCCGCAATGAACAGGTTTCTTGTGGTTACAAAGTTTCAAATCGCGCATACGTAGGCTCCCGCTTCACTGCACTTGCCTTGCGTAAAGAAATTTTGAAGTTCCGTCTACATTCTGTGTTAATCTTGTTGATAAATTATTTTTATTAAATATAGCCGTTTGTAATCGCTATATTCATTTTGACTAACCCTGTATATTAGCTGCAATTTACTACCAAATTTCTTTCTTGTATAAAATGCATTGAAATTTGTAACTTTATCTAACTTAAAATTAATTTTTTTCGTTGAACATCCAAGTTAGTTTTCATAACTTCTTAAATTTCGTGCTAAGAAGGATGATTGTTGTCATGGAAGCTCGGAAAAAAGTATTGAGATTTTATCGATCCATAATTTTTTAGTGGTGAAATGTGTAGTTCAGTTAAATACCTATTAACCTTGTGTTTTATTTTTTCAATTCCTACTATTAGCTCACACTCTCCCTATATTTATTTATATATTTATATATTTATCTTGTACAAATTTTCAATCGTTAATAAAATACTCATTATTCATCCTATCAGGTTGAAATAAATTTTTTAAAACTTGTACTGGATGACAATTGATGTCAAAAAAGTTTTTTCAAAATATTAATTAATTAATTAAATTTTAATTAATTAATTTTAGTTTTGCATGGGAAACAAAATGGCCGCCATTGCTTATTGAATTTCAATGAAAGTATTTTCAATAAGGGTTACCATAGGGGGGGACCCTGTTCTGTCGCCAAATACCGCCAAGTTTGTCGCCAACTTGGCGATATATCGCCAAATTTGGCGGCCAAAAGTGACGCCAACTTGGCGATATCTGTAATATTTCGCCAAATTCCCATAGAGTTCCATTGTAAACCTACTTGCTTATAGAAAATCAACAAATTGAGATATTTTAATGCAACAAAAACTCATATTAGCTTGATTATATTAATTTTTTCTTTGATGGCCTAAGTAGGAATTGACTTTTAAAACAAAATTTTTATATTACTTGTTTTTATTTCGCTAGGGAATACCAGCCGAAAAAAATGCTGAACTATGTTTAACTTTTTACGTGCAAATGGGCTAATCTTCGGTAATGAGCTGTACATTAGTTGGCATACTTTAAAAAATGTAACTTACTCCTATTATGTCATGCAGTATTGCTTAAAACAATATAGCATCATTGATGATTTAAGGAATACATGACATGTAAGTCGATTATTGAATATTTATCTGCGATAATATTTAACCTGACTTTTGTGGAAAGCCTCCAGATTTTTAGTTTTAATTTTAAAAAACGGAAAATTGATTTTCGGAAATAATGGAGTTATTTTCAAATAATTTTAGAAAAGTGTTTCAGATTTTAAAATCAAAATGCTATTATAGTAGCTGTTTAAGTTCATAAATATTCAGATGCAGGTACTACGCCATTTTAGTTACACATTTTGCACGTTTAGTTAAAGATTTTATCCATAGATATTAAAAATGTGCATTTTCAGATTAGAGTGACGTCGATTTAAATAATGCAACAATATAGCGAGAGAAAAAGAATTTTTATTGACTTATACAGAAAAAGCACATATGCTATCATTTTTTAATACTTTCCAATATAGTTGAAAGTTGTTAGGACTTTGGTTTGTCTGTCCGTCTGTCCGCGCTCTAACTACCGTAAATATACAGCGATTTCTCCGAAAATTTACTCTGAAATTGCTCTGAAATTGCTCTGAAATTGTGTTATTCACGTTTACTATAGCACGATCACTATTGAAAAATAAATAAATAAATAAATAAATAAATAAATAAATAAAATTGCGGCATACATAGTTCATTTACAGAGGCAGTCAAAAGTATCACGTTACATTACGGCCAATGGGAAAAAAATTGTTACAAATTCATTTTAATGATGTTACACCCTTTCAAACATGAAATTGAAATGCATTTATGAATCGTACTAAAATATGCATTCAGTACATTATACGGTGCAAAGGATGTTTATCATTCATTTACGGGGTCATAGAAAATGTTTCCGTTACATAAAAGTATATGGGAAAAATTGTTTGCGGTATATTTTAATTACGTTAAACTGTTTCATATATAATGAAAATGGTATATGTTGATAAGGCTTACTACAAATTGTATCCTGTATAGCATGAAGTACGTAGAAATTATAGGGACACTCAAATGATTTCAGATATTATAATGTATCCGAAGACTACATTAGCGATGTTTGCTGGAAGTGCATTTATAATTATGATATGCGTTTTTAAGTTTAACAAAATTTTTGCATAGAAAGTTGTGTGTATAAATGATATAGATCGTATACAGAGCTACACAAAAGAATTCGTAAGGGTCACTGAGTATGAACATAAATTGCTTAAAGGTGTTTTTTAAATGAGTTATTCATTTTTACGCTAAACTGCAGTTAGTGTAATAACAAGGACCGGTCCGAGGTTGGTGTCATTGAACGAGATGAACGTTTGTGTATTGATAGAGTATAGATGGTATATATATATACACTATATGGCCAAAGGTGACCGGTCACTTGTGATTTTAGACGTTTTGTTAAATATCTAGAAAAATACATGAATAATTAAACTGAAACTGCAGGAGTGTAAACAGTATAGTATAAGTCATATTTTAATGTATTAGCTAAGTATATAGAGCAACTTTTGTGAAAGTCTCAAACTCATAGCTTGAAAATTTTGAAAATTATCGTCGATAGAATAAACTCGAAATCCGTTGTTCCCAAAAAGAAGCAAAAAGATGAGGGATTGTATCAAATATCTATTGATTTGTGTCAAGATAGCGTACACAATATTGCACGTACTACTATATTTGGATACAACCCCTCATCTTTTTGCTTCGTTTTGGGAACGACGGATTTTGAGATTAATCTATCGACGATAATTTTCAGTATTTTCTAGCTATGATTTTGAGACTTTCACAAAAGTTGCTATATAAACTTAACTAATACATTATGCATATTATACTTTGATTGCATTCGCGCATGCGCAGTGAAACTTTTTTTAATATACCTGCTCATTTTTCATCCAATTTTATTATTTTTTAAATTCTGATTACAGAGTATTGTGTACAATGTTGTTTATCATATTTTCTGAAAATATCTTTTTTTTATATTTAGAACTCAGCAAATTATAAGCAAAAAAGTTGGCGAAATTTGGAACAGTTTTTATAAAAAACCGTAATTTCCCTACGAGTATACGTGCTATCCTCATAAAAATGAACATTACAATAAGTCACTTATTAATAATCTCGAGTTTGTACGCTTTTGCTACATTAGTTTTTCCAGAGTTATCAAAAATATATTCGTTCTTTTTCAATTTGTTGACGGTCTCCTATGAGGTTCCGTGAAAAAATCTTAGCGGAGATATATTACCTATACTATACTGTTTACACACCTGCAGTTTCAGGTTAATTCCTCATGCATTTTTCTAGGTAGTTAACAAAACGTCTAAAATCGCAAGTGACCGGTCACCATTAGCCGTATAGTGTATGACCGCCATAAAGCTCAACCCCCTGGGGGTCTTGAGAAAATAAGTTGCGAAGTTTAAGCTGCAGTTTATAATCGGAAAAAATTCCTTGTGTAGCAAGTGGTTGAGTAGCATGGTCGGCAGCATGCTGGATTTGTGATTTTTCTACCCTGGTTCAAATCCGGCTCGGACTTGTTTTTCGGAATGAAAATTTTTATCAACCCATTTTTAAATCGCAATTGAAAATATATGTATAATAATTGAAATTTACGAAAAATATGAATTAAATGTATGTTTTGTAGAATATAAATGCTTTTTTAACTACGAAATTTTGCATGTTTAACTATATAATGGAAAAATAAACAACGCATATTTATATGTCAATAGACCAGAAATTTATTGTTGTTATTTAAAATTATTTACAGTTATTTCAATGAATAATCTACTATTTTTCACAGAGAAGCAAATTAAAACACGTGATATAAATGCGTGGGTAATTATATTATTTTAATTTTGTTTCTATATGTAAGTATTTCGAGTATGTGATGAATTTTTTAATATACTTTTTAAAATTCATAATATGACTTTTTTTAATTTCATATTTTTGGTTTTGTAGTTATTGCGTACGAATAACTATTTTCAGCAATTCAATATATTTCTAGAACTTATTTTTAAGCACAAAGACAGTTATTCTAACTATAATCATAAGAATCCGAGATTTAAAATATTCAAAAGTTAAAAAACTAGTTGGTAAAAAACGATACATTTAAAAAAATGGTGAAAAATAGTAGCTTATTTATGTAAGTAACAATAAATGAATTTTAAAATTAGCTTAATTTTATGATCTATAAAAGTTCCAATTTACTATTTTTTAGTTTGTTACTGTTATTATTTATTAATTTATCTTTACTTTTCATTAAATATGTAAACATGAAAATATTTGCATTTAAAATTGTATTAATATAATTAAATTGCATTATATAAAAATATTAAACAGGAAAAAAAAATTATTTCCAAACGAAATTACCACGTAGATACTTATTCTAATTAAAAATCAAGTATCTCAGAATTAAAAAAAATCATATTAAAAATATAAAAGCATATTTTTAATAAACCATGAAATATTTGAAGTATTTGAATGATGAAACAAAATGAAAATAACATATTTGTTCACTTATTTTAATTTATTTATCTGTTAAAAATTGTAGATATTCATTGAAATTATTTTAAATAACAACAAAAAATGTCTGGTCTATATAAGGCTGTTCACACATTTTTTAGACGATGTATATTGTATTCACAAAACTAAATTACATAAAATTATTGTGTTTTAAATTTTCTATTTGACTGCTCTTATTGTGAACTATTTTTCGATACCACAATTTTCAGGATAATAATGCCTTTTGAAGTGTCAGAAGAGGTATTCTATCCCATTTCTCCTTAACAGCGTTTCAGAGTCCTGTAAGGGTTGTGGGACGACGGTTGGATAATGCAGATTTTAAAAGTCCGAAAGCACAAAAATCCATAGGTAATACATCGGGAGATTTAGTAGGAATATCAGTGAAGGGTATGGCCTTGATACCGGTTTTTTGTTCCATTTCTTTTAGGAAATTTACAGTGGATTTTGGCGTGTGACTGCTTAGCTTTGTCGTGATGGAGTTTCACGGATTGATGGCACTGTGAGTAAAGCGATGGTATTTCATTCAGAAAAATTGGCGATAAAATATGCTCCTCATAGTATTTGGAGTTAATCTTGACATTTTTTCCACTCTCTTTATTTTTAACTTGCCATTATAGGAAAAACCAGCAACAATCATGAATCCCTTAGAATTTTTTTTTTCGATTCTTTGAACAATGTACTTAAATTTTTTTCACCCCTTTTTTAGGATAAATGGCTCTTTTTTTTCTGCAATCATTTAATTATTATTTTGTTTACAGTGGACACCGGGAATTTTAATGATTTTGCAACTGTCCTTTGACTAGGGGGATTTTCTTTTAACATTAAACAACGTACCTTTGCAATAGTCGGATATGTCGGTTTTTTCCTTGGATACTAGTTTGGAATTTTTGTCCCACTTGAGACTCCAATTTGATGTTTTTTCACCTTTATTGTTGACGATATTACCTATTGACGCTTTAGATATCACAAAACCATGCTCTCACATCGTTTTTGGATAACGGAATATGAATAATTCTCTTCGGAAAGGGCGTAAATATAGCCTTCGAACCGCTGCTTCGTTAAAAACGACATTTTGAATTTAAAAAAAATCTCAAGCCGCAGACGATAATTTTGACTTTTAAAAACATAGTAGTACAATTACAATTATTTCTTTTGAAAGAAACGATTTTTTATTACCGCTAACCAAAATCGTCTAAAAAATGTGCGAACAGCCTTACATATGAATATATGTATTTTTTTTTAACTTTTCATTATATATTTAAACATGCAAAGTTTCGTAGTTAAAAAATCACTTATACATTGCAAAACATACATTTAATTCATATTTTTCGTAAATTTCAATTATTATACATATTTTTTCAATTGCGGTTCGAAAATGATTTATAAACATTTTCGTTCCGAAAAACAAGTCCGAGAGGGATTTGAACCAGGGCAGAAAAATCTCAAATCCAGCATGCTGCCAACCATGCTACTGAACCGCTTGCCAAAGAAGGGAATTTATATGATTATAAACTGTAGTTTAAACTTTGCGACTTATTTTCTCAACATCTCCCAGGGGTTGCGCTTTATGGCGGTCAAATATTTATATACTTACTATACTCTATCTATACTCTATATACTTACTATACTCTATATAGAAACTTATTCGGGTAAGTTTTTTAAATCGGGTTAAAATTGACGTATTTTGATGTGTGGAAAAATATGTACGTATTTGTAAATTACTCGAAATGACATTTTCACAGCTAAAAGGTTATGCAGACCAGATATTCCAAATCTCGTGTTATAACTTACGCTGCAGTCAATGCCGATTTGCTTTTGTCGAGGCGCAAGGGGCCTACCTCAAAAGGAATAATGATACCAATTCTGTCAGGTAACTTATGTAATTTTTTCGGACGAAGTTTGAATATCTTCCAGACAGGCCACGTATTGTCAATTAAATATAGTATCTCATTTTCTATTCTGGTCACGAGTTATTATTAAATCTATATTCTCATTAACATCGCTCAGACTAATCCCTCTGAGAGAAGTCCTAGTTTTAAAGTTAATTTTCTTAATCAAACATGTTTAAAACCCCGGGCAACGATAGGTATTTCAGGTAGTAGAGATAATAAATGTTGATGAGAAAAACGCTAGGTAAATTTTATATAACTTTTACTAGTCGGCCCTTCTCCCTGCAAGTTACACTCCCCAACCCGGTTAAGAAAGCGCATAATCAAAAAGCATGCTAATCTGATCGGTTTTAAAAAGATTAGAGAAGATTGAATTATAAAAAAAAAACCTGTAGCGATCTCCCAGTAAACGGGTTCCCATTCAATTCCCTTTAATTGCGAAATTTTAAGGCCGAATCAGTTGCTGTTAAAACATTCAAAGTTTTTTTTTTCGTGTTTGATTAAAAAAGATCAGTTAAACATTTGAAAAGAAGCTAAAATAAATTAAATTAAGTAAACAGAGTCTTTGCATCCCGGTATTTTTTAACAGCGTTATAAAACGATTGGCATAATACAATTTACTACAATTAATACAATTACTACAGTTTACTGCTTTAACCCCTTCAAGGGCGGTTTTTCATTTTTAGACCACTTAATTTTAATTTTTAAATGCCACATTGACACCAGAATATGAAAATATTCCTTTTATTAGGTAAGTGAACAATAGCGTTTTCGCATTTCGAAATTTGTTTGTAAATTCTAGTGTCATCCACTCACTTCAATATTTTACGAATAGAAGTACCTTGCCTCTTAAAGGGTTAAACGCATATTAATTTATTTATTATTTTCAAGTTTCCTTTCTCTTTTAATATTCACGTGTAAATACAATTTTCAAAACATAATTTTCAATATTTTCCTGCTTTTAACCGGTACTCATTTAATAGTAATTTTAATGTTTTTTTTTCTGTTTTAATAGTCACGTATAAATAAATTTTTAATCGTTAGGAAATATTATTCTTTGCGCTGTTTTTAGAATTGAAAACAATCTCTATAACAATAGCCTAAGTCATGTGACTATCATCAACAGTTCCGGGCGGATCCCTTCGCTTTTTATATACGAGACGGCTATTTTGGTACTTTAATGTTAGCCAGCCACGGATGACAAATCGCCAAATATTATTCCATCGCCATCATTGCACCTATATTATAATAGACCAAGTCATGTAACTGCTATAAACAATTAATCTCTTCGCTTTTCATAAGAAAAGTTCCCATATTTATTAAAGAATCAAAATTATTTTTTCGAATAAAACTACATAAAAGTTGCCATGAACGCAAAGAGTTCATGGTTCTTTTATGTTAGCCGGGTGAAAATCTCGCCAACTGCTTTTTTTTACTCGACAGTTAGCATTTTATATTTTTCGAGTGGTAAATTATAATGGCACAACTTGGTTATCCCATCGACCAAAAATCTATCGCCTAACTATAAGATTAAATGCCCATAATGGTTGATCATAAATGTCACATTCACTTGACTTTAGGGAAGTTACACTTGTTTACACCATCAAGTGATATTTATTTCGACGTTTTATTTGTATTTTCATGAATGTTATAATAATTTATTTGTTCTATCGTTATTTAAAATAGATATTATGTCAATTTGTATAATTTGGCGAGTGGTTTGGCGATTTATAGATTTTGGAGAAATTGGTCGACGGGATAACTAAGTAGTACCATTAAAACGTTGCTTTGAAGTTGAAATTAAATGTCATGATTTGCTGCATTATTTAATATTTGGAACAGATGTTATATACGCACCGGGTTTGGCGTGATTTTTTTGCGACAATCTGGCGAAAACCTCGTTTCGAATACCAGTTTCATATGTAATTTTACGCTAGCTGAACTCGGCCACGCGTTGCTGTGGCTCAGTCTGGTTAAATGGAAAAGAAATAAAGATAAAGTGCACTTTTCTAACATATGTAATTTCGCATATAACATTTTTTCTTGTCCCATTGTCTGTGCAGATATAGGCATTGTCTGGTTTGCCGATTCTAGAACACGCAACATATTCAAGAAATTTCGGAGATTCGCGATTTTGTACAAACGAACATATACATTTTTATTTATACTATTATATAAAAATGTGCCAGCTCTGGGGGGAAGTGGATGGCGGGGAATGGCAGCTGCATAATATGAAAGAGGAGTCCAAGGGCTTTCTTATGATATATCACATGATGTTTGTCGGAAAAAAAATTAAATATCACCCCCTGGTGGTGGTGAGAAAATTGGGTGTAGGTGGGTGAGCAAGGTTCATAATAGGTATTTAACAACACGCTCGTATTCGAATGCAACTCAATTCGTGAATTTCGAAACAATCGTTGAAGTACTTTCGGAGATTATCGATTTTTTACAAACGAAAATGTACATTTTTGTTTATATAGATATATTATATAAAAATGTTCCCCCATGGGGGAAAGTGGGGGAGGTGCTTAATATGAAAGAGCAGTCCAAGGGCTTACTAATGATATATCACATGATGGATGTCCTAAAAAATTTTTAAAGCGCCATCTGGTGGTGTTCGGGAAATTGGGAGGAGGGGATGAGCGAGGTTCATTATAGGTATATAACAACACGCTCCTATTTGAATGCAACTCAATCCGTGAATTTCAAAGCAATTGGTGAAGAACTTTCGGAGATTAGCGATTTTGTACAAACGAACATTCACATTTTTATTTATATAGATATATAAAAATGCCCCGCCCCATGGTGGGAAGGTGGAGGGAGGTGCATAATATGAAAGAGTAGTCCAAGGGCTTTCTAATAATATATCGCATGATGGGTGTCGGAAAAAAATTAAAAGTGCCCTCTGATGGTGGTGAGGAAATTGAGAGAAGGGGGGGGGGGTGAGAGAGGTTCATAATATGTATATAACAACACGCTCCTATTCGAATGCACCTCAATCCGTGAATTTCAAAGCAATCGGTGAAGAACTTTCGGATTTTAGCGATTTTGTACAAACGAACATTTACATTATTATTTATATAGATTATTTTAGATTATTTTTAAAATGAAATAACTATAAATAACAAAAAAAATAATAACTATAGAACAAAACAATTTAAAACTTTTTTTAAAAAGAAAAAGAAAATAAATGAAAATAAAGATTTATTAATAAATAAGCAAGAATAGTCGGGCTACCATGTCAGGCAAAATAACGCCATTTTGGCGCCAATTAGGTACCCCATTGCGTATATGATATCTGCGCCTAATTGTTTTCGTTTCGTTTCGTTAAAAAAAACAAAGAAGTGAAAGACATTAATTTTAAATGTTTCAGATTTAAATGAAAGTTTTGTATTAAATAAAATGAAAATGAAATAAAAAAAAGTGACGCGAGAAATGTTTGGCGATTTATCACCTGCGTCGCGCTGACATAAAAATACCGAGTTCTTGATTTCTCTATGAGTACCGTCTTATTTGACGAAAGATTGCTCAAGTAAATTCAATGATGAATAAAAGTAAAATGATATATTTCTTAGCATACATTTAAGGGAGGCCAAACTGGTCACCAAATTAGTTTAAAATAATAACGTATTCTAAAATATGAAGACAAAACTCTGTTATGATTAAAATTTGAGTTACCATCATTAGAGAAAAGTATTTAAACTTAGAAAAAATTTACTACATCGAAAACTAATTCGAATTTTTAAATTCTAATACCAGTTTTGACATCTTTGGATCAAAACGGATTTTTGGTGTGAAGTGAAACATAATTTTTTAATCAGTCGTTACATGAAACCGTTACATAAAGTCGTTTAATATAGTCGTTTCATAAAATCGTTTCATAAATTCGTTTCATTAGAATTTTATACATATAGGGTAGATATATTTAACATTTTCGTCGGATTACTCGTATTAAAATCTCTGCAAATAACATTAAAATATTTACAAATTTAGAAACTTAGTAAACTACAAATTAATATATTTTTTGTTAATGTCGACACATCAGTTGAAAAGAATGATTTATTTTAATTTCATAATGAGAATGATTGATTTTGATTTTATTTCTTTAATTTTAGGTTCCCAAACATTTAATGATTAAGTACACTACTTATTATTATAATTATAATTTTGTAAAAGAAAGTGGATTTCAGATTAAAGAGTGCCTCTCCCTTTGTACATGGGCAAATGTTAGTAAACAGAAGCGTACACAATATCCTATGTCATGCAGGTAAGCAAGACCTTTCCCCTTCAATGTAATAAATTTCCAATATTTAAACTGTGCTGCCAATGTCAATATGAAATGAATTAGGGTAAATACCGTCAAAATGTAAAATAGAATCTATGGCTTATACTCATACTATTAAAAATAGCTATGGCTATATATTTATATATTTATAGCTATGGCTATATATTTATATATTTATAGATATGGCTATATATTTATATAATATATATATAAATCAAAAACGGTACAATGATATTTAGTCCTGTCATTTTACGAAAAATGGCGGAAAAAAATTACAACAAAACTGGATTTTTTTCACAGGCGCTCGTTAAGGTATCTAGATTGACGTACTAAACGCCCTCATCAATTTGATGTGAGCTTTCGCGTCAGGGGGCGCGAATGACCTTAAAATTTGGTTGCTTTCAATATCTCATAAACGATGGCATCTATAAAAGAAAGTTAAAATTCAGAGATTTAGAAAATTTAATTTCTTACAAAAAGTGTCCGTATCATTTGTTTTGTCAGACCAACACTTCCCAGTCAACAGTTTTTAAAAAGTGAACATATTTGGAACAAAAATTATAATAGTAAGAAAAACCTGCTGCTACTTTCAAAAAACTTAAATTAACAGATCTAAAATTCTTACTTTTAAGAATGAAGCAGGTGATTACACATATATGTTTATTTCCATATACATATATGTTTATTTCCATACCATAATTGAGATAAAGAATTTAGCGCGTTTTTTTATTATGGTTTCCCCCGTAAGCTTATTCCACTTATAGGGACTGGGTTAATCAAATATTAATCGTTTGACTGCTTTAGTAGTCGTGTGCATATCTTCAACTTCTTCACTCGATTCAGTTTCATCGTTATCTGTATTTGTTTTTTTCATTGTTGTATATTTTCTATTTTCTGGTTGATTTTTGATATCAACACTAAATTCAGAAGAAGCGATTCCCTCCTCCCTTGCAATGGACAGGATACTGTCAATAACCTCCTCGTCTTCAAATTGAACTTTAATTGTATTGTGACATGAAACTCTGCAACAAATTACGAAAATATAGGAACATTTCAACTCGATTCTTTGACATATACAAGCTTTTCCACAATCTTTGGAGCAAGTACAAAAAATGGCTTCAATAATATTTTTTTGGCGCAGGCGATAAGATAGCTAGAATTTGAGACAATTTAGGTGCATTTTGCCAGCCCCAGTAATCAGGAAACAGTTTATTGCCCAACCAATATTGTATTTGATGATACACACGATTATATTTGATGAACACGTAAACTGTTCAATCTTGCTACATCGTCGGTTTTCAGCTACGGTGAAAGGCTTTTTTTACGAACAGTAACTGCTTTCTTGAAGCATACATAACCGTGCTTGTTCAGAAAAGTTTCTTTTTTAGCACCGTATAAAATAATGAAGAATAGTTTATCCTCCCTCCGATATTTCGAATTTTGATACTTGACCACTTTTAAAAGTACTTGCAGCTTATATGTTACGGTCTCCTTCCTTTTTAAAAATTTTTGATAACGACATTTTGCTTTTCACAAACAATACTCATCTATAGTCACAACCTGAAGAAACGTGAAGAAACAATGAATGATTTTTCAAAACTAACGACGACTGTGTGACGAATAGAATGTGGTTACAATTCTTTCTATTTCAGGCTTAATAAATTATCTCTGTCTCTGGAGGTTCTAAAGCAGTCAACAATACGAGCAAGTCAACATTATCGCCTACAACAGCAGCAAGCACACCAGACTTTTCTACTTCAATAGCTGTGTTAACAATGAATGTGCCAGCAACGGCCTATGCCTGTTTCGCTTCGAAACCAATCTCCATAACTTTTTCTATGTGCATAGATATAAGAGGTGCCTTATTTTGATGTTTAGATTTTTAAAAAAAACTCTTGACACGCTGACACGTTATTTGTGACACGTGACTATTTCTGACACGTACTTTTCTTCCTTAAAATCAATGTCGGGAGCTACAATTTTTCGAATACTTACGAGTTCTTTCGTTAGTTTTTGTATTATAAAATTTGCCAGGGTAACCATCGAAAACGATTATACACTTACCACAGTAGTTTCTGCGGACATAAGAAATATAACTTTATACACTGTAAAAAAAAGCCCATTGTAGATTTGCCAGCACAAACTACTGGTGTCCGAATTGCGAGCACATTGTCCTGTTAATTTTACGCAACTACTGTATTTTTCATGTTTATATAGTCAAGAAACCAAAGAAAGCTACAGTACATTCGACTGTGATCGAGTTTGAGCGCGAGATGAACAGTGCTTTGTAGTGTAAAAATGTCATTTTTTTCAGTGTACAACACTCAAGTATATTGCACCGAAGGGCAAAAGAACACGATGAAAAAGGCAGCCTCAATCAATAATGTACATAAACACACAATTACTTAAATTCTCTTAGTACTTTTTTCAAAGATAGAATATAATAACGCTTTCGTGGTTTTTCTTATACGATTTTCATCAAACTTTGTTAAAGCTTACGGATAAATGCTTCTTGTTTTATTTCTGAAGTTCGGATGTCTCATTATATAGCATTTATATACGATTATCGCGTTAATATTTTACGTAGAAAACCATTGCCGCATTTAGGGGTCGTCACATCTAGGCACAATGACCTTTATATACAGCGACATTAAAGTGAAATTTCTTGATTTTATTACGATATGAAATATTGTCAAACCATCACAGAATCATAGTAGTAAAATATGTATTTTTTTATTTTTAAAATATAATTACAAAGTAACCCTCGTATTCTAATTTAATAAATTAATAAGACATTCTTAAAACAAACACATGCATCACAAACCATCCTACGTACTCTAAAATATACGTCCTGTGCCTGCCAAGTACTTTTTTGCTCAATGAGTAAATTATGTCAAAACATCAACGGCAATTTTTCTTACTCTAAAGTATAAAGACCTTAATCTATATCTTTTTAAATTATACCTACCGGGTATGTCCTAGGTATGTCCTAAAAATTACTGACTGATTTTAAAATCAATGACTTGCAAACAGTGATAGTTATTTAAAAATTTCTTGCAGGAGCGTTATGTATGATGCAAAGAGTTTTTTTTTTTTTTTCTTTTAACCGTGATTCTCGAATTTAGTTCGAATTACAAACAATAAATGGCGCTGCAAGCAATAGGCGCTAAATTCAAGCTGGATTTTTTTGGCATTTCTTTCTTCCCATGCCAATAAAGTGAGATTAAAAGGTATTGAGTGGGTCCCGAAGTACCAAAAGTCGTTCCTAGATTTAGCGTATATTGCTCGCAGCGCCTTTTTTTTTTTTTTTTTTTTTTTTTTTTTTTTTTTTTTGTAATTCGAACTGAATTTGAGAATCACAGTAAAAAACTCCTGACATTGAATTGGCCTGAAGAATTTTTAAAAATATATCACCGTTTGCAAGTTATTGAATTTTAAAATCAGTCAGTCCTTTTAGTCCACGCAATAGAGACCGTATAAAGCTCTACCTAGCAAAATTCATGGTAGTTCTGGAAAAAGGCTTACTATATGTTTTTTGGGTCGCTGAATCCGAATTTTTAACTTCCCACCAAAGTTTCCCCCGGCTACTCCCCCCCCCCCAAATTTTGGTAAAAAGCCCCCAAAAAGGTTTTATTAAAAAAATCAATTTTTTTATTGTATTAGGAAAAAAGTATCTAGAAATTCAGAAAGTAGACAAAATTTTCAACAAATTAGATATATGACATTATGACTCAGGATGAAGGGGAGGGGGGGATCTGCCTCGAACATGCGCGCGGTGCTGCGTGAACTAAGTGGCGCAATTCCACTTAACCACTCCTTAACATTCGTCCTCCCATCTCCCCTCCGAACTTTCTATATAAGGTTTACTTTAAGTTTTTTTGGGTCACTGAATCCGAATTTTTAACTTCCCTCCAAAATTCCCTCCCCCCCAAATAGTTGTTTTTAACTTAAATTTCTTATTGTTTTATGAGAAAAAAATTAAAAAATTCAGAAACTAGACAAAATTTGCAACAAATAGGATATATGACATTATGACGTAGGATGAACGGGGAGGGGGAGGGCCACCTCTGAACATGCACTGCGGCGCCACGTGCACTAAGTTGTGAAGCCCAGGCAATAGAGGATTTTACCTGTAAAAATTAATACTAGTTTTGAATTTCGACTCACTTTATGTCTTTTGGGTCGCTGAATCTAAATTTATAACTTCCCACCAAAATTTCACCAGGCAACTCCCCAAAAAATTGATTTTTTGAAAAAATTTGGTTTTGAGAAAAGCGCGCGGGGAATGTTCCGAGGCAGCCCCCTCTCTCCCCGTTTATCCTACATCATAATGTCATATATCCTATTTATTGCAAATTTTGTCTAGTTTCTGAATTTCATAATACTTTTTCCCTAAAACAATAAGAAATTTAAGTTATTAACAACTATTTGGGGGGGGGGGGGGTCGGGGGGGAAATTTTAGGGGTAATTTAAAAATTCGGATTCAGCGACCCAAAAAACTTAAAGTAAACCTTATAAGGAAAGTTTCGAGGGGTGATGGGAGGGCGAATTTAAACGTGTGAGTCGTTAAGTGGAATTGCGCAATTTAGTCCACGCAGCACCGCGCGCATATTTCGAGGCAGATCCCCCGTTCCCCTTTATCCTAAGTCATAATGTCATATATCTAATTTGTTGCAAAGTTTGTCTACTTTCTGAATTTCTAGATACTTTTCCACTAACGCAATAAAAAAAAATTATTTTTTTAATAAAATCCTTTTTTTTGGGGGGGGGGGGCTTTTTACCAAAATTTGGGGGGTTGCCTGGGGAAATTTTGGTGGGAAGTTACAAATTCGGATTCAGCGACCCAAAAAAGTAAGCCGATTTCCAGAACTACCATTAATTTTCTAGGTAAAATTCTCTGTTGCCGGGACTATTTTTAGTACACCCGGTACGTGTATATATATATCTATCTATATCTATCTATATATATAATATTATTATTTTAATTATTGATAAGAGTTAATAAATTGTCATATATTAATTGTTTTCAATGTGTTACAAGTTAAACTACATAAAAAATTTTTATGTGCTGTTATAGTAGATTTAATTCTCAAAAGAAATTTTTATCGTAATAAAAAAATTATGTATTTAAAATATCTTGATTTGCTATTCCTGTTTAATGTTAGAACGATTGCCACTATATTTCTGTTTTTATGGAAGTTTTGAGTGAAAATGATTAAGAAATACGTGTTTTTACACTTAATCTCACATTAATAATATATATATATACTAGGGCAGGGACGGCGATTCTATGGCACGCGTGTCACTTTTGGTACGCGAAAGAACTTTTGCCCGGTATTGCTTGTGGCTTTAAATCAAAATAAAGTGAGATTACACAAAATTGCGTCTGATCTTTACTAAATTGGATTAAATGGAAATTGAAAATTTTTAATTGCGGCATATATATTCCAATCTAATTAATTATAGTCTCAAAAAATTTTCATTCAAAGACGATATTTGAAAAATATCGACAAGAATTGGTTATTAGACATTACTAAATTCTAATTATAAACTTATGGCAAATTGAATTTATTACAGAGCCATTCAAAGAAACTAGTGTTTGCCATTTAAACAGTTTCTCCGCCTATCTATGCTTTCAAGCCACTGTTTTCACAAATGAATAATATCAAAACTCATACTGAAAGCACTTGTTTGATAAACCCGTCGTTAAGTTTGCATTAAAATTAACCAGGTATTAAGATGCAACAACAGTAATCAAATTACATAGCATTAATTTTTTTTATTAATTTCCAAAATATATTTGTTGCCATAATTATTACAGTGTAATACTTACATGTATGTTCCTTATATTTTTTAAATCTTAATAGAAAATTTTAATCCATTATTTTTCCACCTGCTAAATTTGTTTTTTATTTGGCACGTCATGGTCATGTAAAATATTTTTTGATCAAATTTGGAACGCGGTATCAAAAAGGTTCGCCGACCCTGTACTAGGGGTTCTGCCCCCTGCGAGCTACGCCCGCCAACCCCCCGTTCAGTCTTCACAGCCTCCAAAAACATAGCAATCCTGCTTAACACATACTGTCCTGTTTAAAAAATATTATCACGTTGCGGAAATTTGAATTATATTATTACTATAACGGCGGATATCTTCTGTAATCGGATTGCCATGCTTTCCGTTTGAAAGATGCATTTTTCGATTATCATCATCTCATCCATCGCTGTCGTAACAACTGACTGCTGTTTTCGGGATTGATAAGTAAGATCAAATGCACAATTTGAAAATCAGCTTGTATAAAATGCTTATGTTATAAATGTGTTTATATTTCTGACTTTTATAACAACACTATTGACAATATCCTTCCTGTAGTTTGGCGGTTAAAAAACTGTGCCTGCTTGGGAATAGCTTTCAGAACAACGGTATTGAAGAACATTGTGTTTTGAAATTTGTATATTATATTTTATGATTTGATCGTGTTTTAGGTATTTTTAGGGACAGAAATAGCTTATTTTTGAGTTCTTTTTCTTATTTTAGTACACTATTATGCATATTTTACAATATATATTGTTTATATTAATTAATAAGAATATCCGGATTTTTTAAAATGTATTTATCGATTAGTAATTCGTACAAAATAAGGCGGAGATATTTTGCGCATATATTTACCTGTATTTACGCTGCATCAAGTGATATAATGTGTAAAAAAACTTACTAGTCTCACAACTTTTATACAATGTGACGTTACATTAAAATTCTCCTAAATGGAAATCGTTTTAAATGTATCGTTTTAATATAGGACGTAATTTTGACTATTCTCACTTAATAATTTATTTATTTTACTCTTTTTTTCTGCTTTAAACACCACCGGAACATATATTATTTAATTTAAAAGTATTTGGAAATATTATTATTTGAGCTTTTTCTATATGACGTAATATTCCCCATTAAAAGTTTTCAAGCTTAATAATTTAATTTTTTTTAGGCATATTAACTATGACGATATTTATTATTTGATCCTTTTACATATGACGTAATTGTCACCTATAAATGCGTTTCGCGTGTAATAATTTTATTATTTTAAAGTTTTCGTACTTTTGGATATATTTCGTAAGAAATACTACCTTCGTCCATATGTTAGAAGTTTGAAAATTGTTTGTAGATCTACGCATATCATGACCCTCGAGCTCAAATCCACATTCAGTTAAAAACTTTATCTATCTATCTATCTACAACACTTTTTTATGGACACGACAACTTCCATAATTAGGCACAATTCTCTTCCAAACTGATACGTGAAATCAAGGGGCAGAAGATCTCGGTCAAGTTCGTTAATGGGTAAAATCAGACCAAGGGGATAGAAAGAGGGAGGGGTTTTTTGAAACTCGAAAAAACTCCACAACTTCTTAATTATAATACATATCAAATCAATTAAAAGTAATTATTACTTCTAAGAAAAGGGCCAAAAATGTGCGTATCGCAGATTTTTCATAAAATTTTAAATGGGTTCAAGAGGCGAAAAAATAGGGTTTCAGGGAGAAAAACAAAACACAACCTCATCGATTTTCAAGTTATCAAATTCATTTAAGGGGTCTCAGGACTCTTAAAGCTTTAAAATCTTCGAAATTTTAATTTTTTTTTAGATGATAAACTCCTATCTTTTCTGAACATTTTGATATAATTGTTACCTTGAAATTCCCATTAGAACAAAAGTTATGGCTTTTAGAATGATACTCGCTCAATAGCAAAAGCGGTGTTTCCAAAACTTTGAATAATTTTCCTCCAAATGACGTTTTTGGGCATAACGCGCACGATATCTCAAAAACTTCTGATTCTTTTATCATGAAATTTTCAAAATATATATTTCCTGTTAGTCTGTATAAACTGAACCTAAAATTTCCTTTTTATTGTAAAAATAATATATTTTTTTAGGTGGTTATATTGTTGAAATTTTCTAAATTTTGCATTAGCTAAATACAACTTTGTATTAAAAATATAAAAATGCTTTAAATACAAATTTATTTAGGTTCAGTGTAATTATTATAATCTGAAAAATAAGTAGGCACCAAAATATTTATTCTAGTTGCAAAATTTATTTTATAATCATGCGCATAAGCTGTTATGCCGATTTTCTGCTCGTCAAATGTCTAACAGTTTAGAGCACCCTGTAAATGCTAATTCTACATCTTGAAATTTTTTAAATATTTGCAATGAAAGAACATACTTATATCTTTCATTCCCAATTAAAATTGTGTCTTAATATCAAACACATTTTACGATATTAAATGTTGAAAATGGTCTTTTTTTTTTCTTTTTTTCCAATTTTAAGAGTCCTGAGACCCCTTAAATTTATTATAGACCTTCTGAATACTATCTACAATTGTTATATTGAGAGGTTTTTGATAGGACTACCTGTTACCGGAAAAACAAATAAAAAATGAATAAAAGTGAGGAGGTTCAAGAATATGGGGGGGGGGGGGGATGAGCTTGAAGAAGAAATAAATTCACAACATCGTCAATACTCAAGATATCCAATCAGCTTGAATTTATTATACATTTCATAATGTTATCTACAACTTTTATATTGACAAGTTTTTGATAGGACCAACTCTTACACAAAAACAAATTAAATAATAATAAGGTAAAACAAAAAAAAATATCTTATTAAGGTTGTACTGAAATCCAAACTGCTTATTTTCTGACTCAATTTTGCTCTCAAATGCATCCAATTGGCAGATTCTGTTATTCGGAAACTATATAATGTGCCGTATTGGTCGAAGTTTTGATAAAGGGAGAATATATTTTAAAAAATGTTGTCGAAGTGGGCATTTTGAACTAAATTTCCCCAGGCGATAGTGCTGGAAACGAAAAAAAAAATGGTCGTACTGAGAAAGTAAATGTTTGTTAATCATGTACTAATTAATTGACAGTAAAATAAAAACTCCGGTCGCTTATAAATCGCTTCAAAAAATCACATCAACAAGTTTAATTTTTATTTACTTTAGCAGTGAGTATGAAAATGTGCAGAATATTTCGAGTTGTCGAGCGAGGAAAAATATTTTTTGAATACCTCTTTAACAAGATTCTGATAAAACTAGCTGTTACAGATAAATAAAATTGAAAACTCGTCAAAAGCGGCCCGATAAAATTGTTAAACTGGGTTTATCTCTAAAGTTTATTTAATTTTTATTGCCGAAATTAGTACTTAATTTCGAAATCCATCTCCAGGGATTTTTTTACTATGTACGTGTAAATATTTTGACGCAATTTTCCTTATTTTCTGCTTTTAACACGTGATCATTTAATTCTTATTTTAAAATTTTCTTTCTGTTTTTAATAATTTCACTTTTCAATTTAAATTTGGAAATGACGTCAAAAAACGAATTTAATTTTCCTTTTTTCAAATTTTCCTGTGAAACATAATTTAATCACAGTATTGCCTTCACTATCGTTTGAAATAAAAGATAACTTTGTAAAAGGAGAAATGTAATAACCCGTGTGTCTTTCCCTTTTCTCCCTTTTTCTCACAAAAATGGAGTAATTTGTTTGCCATAATTATAGAAATAACACTCAAATTAAAAAAAAAAAAATGATATCTCGAAAACTAATTCAAATTTTTAAATTCTAATATCAGATCTGACACGTGTGGATCAAAACGGATAATTGATGTTAATTTCGCAGACAATCCTTCAATATTCTAGGAGACAAAAAAGTAAAATATAGTCAGTTTAATCAGTCGTTCGATAAAATTGTTTCTTAAATTCGATTAATTAGGAGTTTATATATATATATATATATATATAAACATTTAATGATTTAAAAATATAGATATTTAAATTTACAATAACATTGAGTAAATTTTTTGCATAAAAATTAACTTTTTAAAACTTATGTAACATTTTCGTTGTCTTATATGTATCATAACGTGTGCAGAAGAACATAAAAAAGAAATTCTTTCTTTGTATTTTACGAGTGCCTTAAAATACCTTTATAAATTATGGAAAATGAAATTTTATTAGCTATTTAAAACTATTTTTTTTTTCAGCAAACCTAGTTACGTACGTGCGTTGAACAAAGAAAAATATCCTGGAGCTTGTTATACTTTGTCATTTAACAGCAATCCTAATTCGAACAGTGCAGGCATATTTAATCATCAAGCCAGTAAGTAAATAAATTATTATCATATTCTTAAAGCGTAGAAAGTATTGAATGTTTCATATTTGCAACTTTTACTCAATTTTATCTCCTTGTTTAAACATATTAATCGCCATTGCTCCCATTTTGGGAACATAACTATAGGGTTTTTTTTTTTCCTAAAATGAGTTTTTTATATATTGTCAAAAAGTTTATGTTATTTGTATTTTGAATACATGAGATGATTTCTGTAATTTTTTTTAAAGTTTCCTTTCTATTTTCCATTTTTTTAAGTGTTTAAAAAGACGAAAAACTTTATGACCACTTTCGCAAAAAATATTTTTTTAAAAATAACTTAATAATAAAAATTATATTTTTTATTTGAAATATGTTTATAATTGTCTATTGTCTGATAATACATAAATCCGTAAATAATAAGTATAATAGATTAATCATAATTCATGACAGAACGTGTTGCTCCGGTAACTGGAGAAACGGCGCTTTCGTTAGTTTTCAAGGCCAGATGGAATGCCCCAAATTAGGAAGACCCAATACGGTGATTTTATTATACGTGCGAAAACAGTCTGTATAGAAGTTTTGGATTTTTTTTTTTTTTTTTTTATTCCTAGCAAACTTTTCTTGTAAGTGTTACTCTTAAAATATGTTTCCTACTTTATTAGATATCTTATTTTTACCAAAAGTTATATTTTTAGCAGGCTTTTCTATTTTTTCATATCATGTAGTTTGATTTGAAGAAAAGATGCCTGTGAAATTTTTACCTGTGTTTCAAGCTTTGGATTATTTTGAACAATTAGATTCAGATGATTATCCGGATGATCCGTAAATCGTTATATCTTGCTACCTGATCCCGGAATAGTAAGAGATGAAGAAGATGTAATAGAAAAAAATTATGTGACGATTTACACGTGATATATCTGGTCAGGTTGAGCTCAGGTGAACGAAAATGCGTAGTCCAAAAATCTAGTAAAAAATTTAAATTCTATTTTTAACATATCTTGTACGAATTAAAAAAAAATCATTTCAAGAGGTTCTAGGGTATATTCCAAGAAATATCTACGTACTCGATGTCGAAACACTGGCCTTATCTATAACAGCATGGAAGGGTAAACACACAGACAGATTCGCAGCATCTTATTTTAGGTAGATTTTGTATGAAATACTACCTATTACAATCTCCCCTATGTTAGAATTTCTGCAATATATTTGTACATGTTTACACCGATCATGGCCCCTAGACCCCAAAACCACCCTCAGTGAAAAACTATATGTATTTATGTATATATATGTATATATATAGATAAAAAATATATATATAAAGCTTTTAAATGAGGGTGGATTTCGGTTCTAAGGGTCATGATCGGTGTAGATCTAAAAAAAAAAAAAAAAAAAAAAAAAAAAAAAAAAGGTTTCAGAAATTCCAACATAGGGGAGAATGTAATAGGTAGTATTTGATACGAAATCTACCTAATTCGACGATATCTCAGTCGAGTACCTAGTAATTCCTGCGCACATGCAGGGCTCCCAAATGGTCCTCCAACTGAATACCAATAAATTTTAACAGAAAATTTTATCATAGGTTTGCGCTAGAATTAATTTTCAAAGGTGATTCCGGGGCGGTTTGCAAGAAAAATCTAAAAAGAAAAATTTTCTAGAATAATATTGGTATTCAGTTGGCGGACCATTTGGGAGCCCTGCACATGCTATCTCGCATCGGAATCGGTTGATATATACGAGTGCTGTCGCAGGCAAAAACTCAAGATATTTCGCCTTGTATGAATGTTATGAATGAATGTTTTTTCTGTCAGCTTGACCGTGGTTTTCTGAAGAGCTGGGTTAAGTAACCACCTTTAAGTCTTAATAGTTAATGTAATAATAAGTTTTGTGGTAGCCCGATTTCAGTACCTCAATTTAGTGTAAATTTTCTTATTCATATTGTATACTTATTAAATTAAATATATTCTTAATTAGTTGCTAAATTCTTTATTCTGTATATCCAACTTATTTTAGCTTTTTATTGCACTTTCACTTAGAATTACACGTACTAATTAATAAAAATTTACAAAAAATTTTTGTAAAACAAAAATTTATAGAGAACGTTAGGGTATTAAGAAAAAGTGGTAGAATCTTTACTTGTCAAGTTTTATCCCTTTAAGCCCTGACCAGCACAACTGTGTGGGTGATACTAAAGTAAAAGAAAAAGACTATTTCCTGTTTTGTGATATTTAAAACCAAATCTGCACATTTATATGAGTTAATTGGCTTCAGATGTTTTGATGATACAACTAGGGGTCACTAACTACAATACAGGGTTAGATTTTCTACTTTTAAAAAGACTATATCATCTGACATCAATAGACAACAAGTATGTACTGTCGTAATTTCTTTTTAGATATCATTTTTAGTGTTTGCTTGGTTTTAATTTTTCTTTTCATATACATTATTCATGATTTTAATTGTTTTTTCCTTGATAAATTTAATTAGGCTTCACAAAAGTTGAAAAAAGAATGACCCACATAATTGTGTGGGTCCGGCATTTACCATTTCCAAAACAGTTAAAATTCCTAATATATAAAATTTTTATTTTTAAGGGATTTTTTTTTTATTTACGTTTTTAGAAATTTATTTTTTATCAATTACATTTTTAAAGTGGATTAATTTTAAATTAATAGGCTTGTACTATTCATGATTCATATTTAAAATGGATAGTATTGGATATATAATAAATACGCACATGTAACGAAGTGTATGTTTCTGCTCAGAGTTATAGATGTCATACATGATATATGAATTTTATAAGTGTTGTATGCATACCACGAGGTAGATTTTTAAATTTGATAAATTCATTCCATTTTGTCCACACATAGAAACACATAGAATTATAAATTATGGAAAGTTCCGCAAATGATCGGCAGATCCCGTAGTGTCTGCTTGAAATTACGAGGTGACCAGGGAAATTTTTCCATAGATAAGCAGACGATTCCTTTTTTTAGGACGCGCCTCCGTAAAGCAGTATGTAAAAAATAAACCACACTCTGTGGTAACAGCATCATCTGGGATAGTTTTAAATTTCGTAGTATACCAGTGGGAAAGTACAGAACTGGTCTGCAAGGATCTAGGCTTAGGACCTGCTGTAGTCCTTACTCTGGTTCAGACCTAGTTTTATGTACTTCGATCGGTATTTAAAAGAAATACCGCTGCTGGAAAAACTAAAAAAAAAAAAAAAAAAAAAAAAAAAAGAAAAAAAAAAAGAAAGAAAAAAGAAATTTGAAGAATCAGGCACAATCCAATCGGAGTAAGATAGCGACCAGAGTGTTATCGCATAGTATTGTGATATAAATAAATAGTGATGCAGTCCAAAAAATATTTTGTGTATAATGATTAAAGTTCAAACATTTTGTGGTCGAACGAGCGCGAAGGATCCATACGGATAAGTAGTTTATTTCATCAATATACCATGGTCCTAAAAATTTAGCTTCGAACATTCTGTATCAATGTTTTGTGAACATCATTAAAAAGGAACTAAGAGTTGTTAATATCGGCCTTGGATACTATGAAAAGGGTTAAATTCTGACCTCTTTATTGCTTGATTATAATTTGTATTTGTTCTGAAATATTATGAAAACTTGGAAGCTATTTAAAAGAAATATATATATTGAAATCCAACGTAACGAAGGCTACAAATGAGCTATCGAATAAAAGAGGTTTGGATAAATTTGAGTTGGAACTTTACGAGAAAAAATCGCCTGCGTTTGAAAAAGAATCTGCAGAGATATTTAGGAAAATTTTTCAACTTTGTGAAGATAAGGATGATGATAAATATATTGCTGAGCAACAATCTGTTCGAGAGAATATAGACAAAATATATTTACCGTATATATATAAAATCCTAATGAAACGAATTTATGAAACGGATATACAAAACGATTGAAATGTAACGATTTTGTGAAACGATTCGATGAAACGACTGATTAAACAACAGATTATATTTCGCGGCGATTTATCCTAAAATATGAAATACTTTGCCATGAAATTAACACCAAAAATCGGTATTGATCCGCAGATCGCATGTATTGGAATTAGACTGGTATTAGAATTTTTAAATTCGAAATAGTTTTCGAAATATTAATTTTTTTTTTAATTTTAAATCTTTTTTTTCTAATGATGGCAAATCAAATTTTAATCATATCAGTTATTTTTTCATATTTTAGTAAAGGTTATTATTTTAAACTAATTTGGCGACCAGTTTGGCCTCCCTTAAATGTATGCTAAGAACAATGGTTTTTTTTTATTTCATTATCAATTTATTTAATACAAAACTGTCATTTAAAACTGAAAAGTTTAAAATTAATGGCTTTCACTTCTTTCTTTTTTAAAACGAAACGAATAGAAAAATATTAGGCGCAGATGGCTTATACGCACCGGGATACCTAAATGGCTTCAAAATGGCGTTATTTTGCCTGACATGGTAACCCGGCTATTGTTGCTTATTTATTAATAAGTGTTTATTTACATTTATATTCTTTTTATTTAAAAAAATGTTATAAATTGTTTTGTTCTATAGTTATTAATTATTTTTTTATTTATTAATTGGTATTTCATTTTAAAAATAATAGAAAATAATTTAAAAATACATATGTAACTGGTATTCGAAAACGAGGTTTTCGCCAAATTGTCGTAAAAAAAATCACGCCAAACCCGATTAAATAATGATCAAATCCTGATATTTAATTTCAAATTCAAAGCTTTGTTTTAATGGTACTACTGTTAACCTGTCTACCAATTTCGCCAAATTATATAAATCGCCAAACCACTCACCATATTATACAAATTGACGTAATTTTTATTTTAAATAACGAAAAAACAAATAAATTAGTAAAAGATTAATAAAAGTACAAATAAAACTTCGAATTAAAAAACATTTGATGACGTAATAAACATGTGTAATCTGTTTAATATCAAGTGAATGTGACATTTACGATAAGCTATTATTGGCATTTAATCTTACAGTCTGGCGATTGACTTTTGGTGGATGGGATAACCAAGTAATACCGTTTTAACTTACCACTCGCAAAAAAAAAAAAAAAAAAAAAAAAAAAAAAAAATGCTAACTGTCGAGTTAAAAAAAGGCAGTTGGCGAGATTTGCACCCGGCTAACATAAAAGTACGAAGAATTCTTTGCAATCATGGCAACTTTTATGTAGTTTTATTCGAAAAAATAATTTTTATTCTTTAATAAAAAATGGAACTTTTCTTATGAAAAGCGAAGGGATTAATTGTTTATAGCAGTTACATGACTTGGTCTATTATAATATAGGTGCAATGATGGCAATGGGATAATATTTGGCGACTTGACACCTGTGGCTGGCTAACATTAAAGTGCCAAAATGGCCGCCTGGAATATAAAAAGGAAAGGGATCCTCCCGGAACTGTTGATAATAGCCACATGACTTAGGCTATTATTATAGAGATTATTTTCAACTCTAAAAACACCGCAAAGAATAATATTTCCTAAAGATTTTTTTTTTTACACGTGACTATTAAAGACAGAAAAACACCCCTTTAATATTACTATTAAATAAGTAACTGTTAAAAGCAGGAAAATATTGAAAATTATGTCTTGAAAATTGTATTTACACGTGAATATTAAAAGAGAGAGGAAACTTTAAAATAATAAATACATTGATATGCGTTTAACCCTTTCAGAGGCAAGGTACTTTTATTCGTAAAATATTGAAATCAGTGAATGGCACCAGAATTTACAAAAAAAAAAAAAAATTCGAAATACGAAAATGCTTTTGTTCACATACTTGATCACCCGACCGGCGCACCAACCAAAGAAAGGCATAGGATGTAACTCTCCGGTGGAGAATCCCCATAACAATCACCGATGCCGGACATCGACACGCACCCAAACTAACAAGGAAAATGGCATATATTCTGACGTACTTACATCAATAAATCATAAATTTACAAAACAATTGATGTTGCTTTCATCATAATAATAAAAATAAAAAACGATAGTGAGGTGACTTAAATGTATAACAAAAGTTGTGACTATAGATCTTTGTTCAGGATTATTAAAAATAAATATTCATTAAAGTTTACTATTCACTAATGTTCATATGAGTTCAGTGATCGAAAAAAAATGTTCATAAACGTTTTGTATAAGAAAAACTGACTTGAAAATGATCACCATAATGTTCAGACCTCAGGAATTAATCACCGTTAAAAGAAATGTCAGACAAAGGACAGTTACTATAAACGGCACAATGTTGAGCTCGATCCTGATGTAGTGTCTGAAAACCACGTATTGTCCGTAGCGAACCACTGATGAGTAGTAACAGTATGATAGAAGCAAATAGTTACAAGTGTAAAAATTCTCAAAATGTATACCCAATAAATGAGTGTTCCCTATTAAGTGCGTTGTACATAGCACACAATTTTCTATAGTTTGAACGGGTGAAGAGAACGTTTCGAATGTTCCATGTCAGTGTACAATTTCTGTTGAATTTAAATGTACAAGACATTAACGAACAATGTCCAAACAAATAATGTTGTGTGCTTCCTACATCACTACAGTTGCACCTATTATTTGGGCGCTCTCCTATTTTAAACAGATACTGTGGAAATGCTCCATGGGAAGAAAGAAAATAACATATCACCTGGGATTCACTTAGAAATAAATCGACAACCTTGTTTAATATCGCATAAGTATCCCTTCCCTTGGCCGAATTTCCCCAAGAAACTTGCCATTGATCATTTAGAAGTGTTTTAAAATGACGTTTTAAAATATAAGTTGGTGCAGGAATGCGTAGAACTTTTTCATAAAGATCATTTGTAATAACTGATTTTGCCAACATGTCCGCCCTTTCATTTCCTGATATTCCAACATGCGAATTTATCCAGCCAACATATATGATTTTATTGTGTAACAGGCGCAATTTGTTCACTTACTTAATAAAAATACAATTTTCATTCCAATGTTCTGGTTCCAATGTGGCATTTAAGAATTAAAATTAAGTGGTCCAAAGATGAACCACCACCCTTGAAAGGGTCAAAGCAGTAAATTGTATTATGTCAATCGTTTTATAACGCTGTTAAAAAATACCGGGAGGCAAAGACTCTGTTTATTTAATTCGTTTTATTTTAGCTTCCTTTCAAATGTTTAACTGTTCTTATTTAATCAAAAACAAAAATAACCATTGGATGTCTTAACAAACTGATTTAGTATTAAATTTTAGCAAACAAAGGGAATTGAATGGAAACCCGTTTACAGGGAGATCGCTATAGGTTTTTTCATCGTAATACAATTTTCTCTAATCTTTTTTATACCGATCAAATTAGCGTGCGTTTAGATTCTGCGGTGTCTGAACGGGGGTTGGCGAGCGTAGCTTGCAGGGGGCTGTGTCCCCTAGTTTAATTGTAAAAAGAAAATTATGTGAGTTAGCTCTAGTTTTAACGAAACGCGAAGGAAATGCTACCGAAACAATTCGCTTACCTAAATTATATTTTCCAACATTTAGTGGGCAATTACATGAGTGGTTATCATTTAGAGACATTTTTATTTCTAGTATTCATAATAATTCAGCTTTATCAGCTTCGCAAAAACTTTCTTATTTGAAATTATCACTGCATGCTGGTCATTTAAGGATCATTCAGTCGATACCAATTACTGATACTAATTGCGCGATAGCATGGAATCTTTTAGAAGATAGATTTTCGAATAAACGGGATGAAGTATTTGCACATTTGAAGCGTTTTATGTCTTTTCCCTCCGTTCAAATTGACAATCCGTCTTCTATTTTAAAATTAGCGGACAATGTAACTGAATGCATTAGGTCATTAGAAGTTCTCGAGCAAAAAATAGAGAGATTTTCAGACACCATATTTGCATACGTGTTAATTCAGAAATTAGATTCTTCTTGTAACTTTGGTGGGAACGAGAATCCAAAAGGGAAGAATTGCTTAAAATCTCAGAGTGGATTTACTTTCTAAAAAATTATGCTAGAACTTTGGAAGCTTCTAAAACATTAACACCGTCAGTCAAAAAAAGCAAGCAAAGAAAATGTGGCATCTTTTTACACTAGTGCGAAGAATTCTACGTGCATTTGCTGAAAAATGATTCACATTCATTATTTAGATCCAATTTATTTCAGATGTCTGTCAATGACCGCATTGAATTCGTAAAAAGAAACAAAATATGTTTCAACTGTTTATCAAATTCAAACCATTCTGCAAGAAACTTTGCATATCATTATTCGTGTGCGTATTGCTTTAAACGTCATTAATCTCTCCTTCACATACAAAGAGAAAAAATAAATAATTCTCCACCAGTGGAGTTTAGTCAGCAGTCAGGAGGGTCAGATATGCTTGGGAATTCATCTGCTCCCACCCAGGATGAAAAATACAGCTTTAATCCCGAAGCAAAATGTTTTAAAAATAGGAACAGAGATTTCGTAAGCACTTCTGTAAATAATTCATGTCAAAGGAGAAAAAACACTATTTTAACTACTGCCTTAATTAATATTGAGAATGTGTCCGGTGAATTTATACTTGCACTAGCAATAAAGGATGTCGGCTAAAATTACTTATATATTTCTGATAACATTGCAAAATTATTAGGAATTAGAAGAAAGAAATTTAATGTTTCTATTTCATGTTTGAATGATTCTCAAATAAGTGTCAAATGGAAAATTAGGGCCACTGTTTCGAACAAGGCTGATCATAAGAGAACAATAGATTTTCTGATAGTTCCAAAAATAACAAACTTTATACCAGGGCATTATTTTAGATTTCCATTTTCCTAGCTGCCTAAAGATGTGAGATTGGCAGATCCAAAATTAAATGAGTCTAATAAAATAGATGTTTTGTTAGGGTCTGACTGTTTCTGAGTGTTTCTGAGTGATTAAATGCTAGCCCATTTCTATTATTTGCCCCAATAAAAGAGCATATATGAAAATTTAAGGAACAATATCCTGAAACTTTTGAAATCCTCGATATTTGTCTTTATGTCGATGACCTGGTGAGTGGTACCAAGAATATTGAAGAAGATGTGAAGATTTCATATGAGGCTAATATAATAATGAATCAAGCTAGTTTCAATTTGAGGAAATGGTTATCAAATGACAAATCGTTACTTGAACGGTGGAAGAAAGAAGGGTTAGAGATTTATCCATTTGATCAAAATCATAGAATTATAAATTCATTGAAAGTATTAGGAATGTCGTGGGATGTTGAACAAGATTCTATTTGCATAGACATTTCGAGTTTAATAGATTTTTTGAAGAATAAGAAAAATACTAAACGTCTTGTTTTACAATATCCTCGAAGATTTTATGACCCTACTGGTATTCTATCTCCATTTACTATAAGACTTAAATGTCTTTTCCAAGATTTATAGATCCACAAGCTGTCTTGGGATATTGAGCTCCCCACTGACATCTGCGAAGAATGGACACAATGGTGTTCAGGACTCTCTAAATTAAATCAAATTAAAATTAATTTGTCTTTCTGTCATCTGATACAAATAATGTTGAAATTCACTGCTTTTCTAGTGCAAGTCAAAAGGCTTTTGGTGCTGTTGTTTATTTGAGAGTGCAAGATTACGACAAAGTTTCTGTTAGTTTCATAGCATGTAAAACCAGAGTTGCCCCAGTAAAGAGAATAACATTGCCGCGCCTAGAGTTGATTGGTGCTTTACTCTCAGCTCGCTTAGGATCAGAAATTAAAAAGGTAATTGATCGTAAAAATACTTCTAAAATCTATCATTGGATAGATTTAAAAAAAAAGCTTTATTCTGGATTAAGCGATCCAGCAGAAAATGGAAGCCTTCCGTTGCCAATCGTGTGGATGAAATTCAAAGATTAACCCAATCAGAAACATGGTTTCATTGTGCAGGTAAAGACAACCCAACAGATCGTCTTTCACGAGGAATAAGTGCAGACTTCCTTGTGAGCAATTCCAAGTGGTTTACCGACCCCGAATTTTTGAGGGATTCAGAATTTTCCTCAAGTTATTTGCAATCATCTTTTCTGAAAGTGACTTACAAACTGAAAGTAAAAGTCAGAACTATTTAAGTGAAATGAAATGTTCCGAAAGGAAAAATAACTGTGAAAAGACTTTATTTCTAGCCACCGAGAATTTATACTTTTTTTTTATCTTTGTAATGACTATTATACACTTTTACATATTTTTTCCTTTGTTCGCAGATTTATATACAATTGTAGAAATGCTGATAAACGAAAATGTAACTTGATATGTGAAGGAGTCAATGAAGCTGAAAGCATTTTGATTAAAGTATCACAAAAAAGTTTATGTAGTAAAAAGGCTATGACAGTTAATCTTAATATTTTAAATCCCTTTATGGATGATAAAGGAATCTTACGTGTTGGCGGAAGGCTCAACAAAGCTTCTGTATCTTATGAGCTGAAACATCCGGCTATTGTGCCAAAAAATTATAAATTAAGTGAGATTTATTTTAGTACTATGTATAAGCATCTTTTACATGTTGGTTCCCAAGGACTCTTGAATTCTGTTAGATTAAAATTTGGCCTCTAGGGGGGTAGAAATTTGGGAAGAAAAACAGTGCATACTTGTGTTATTTGTTTTAAGGTAAAACCAACCCTATGCTATCAGCTAATGGGTAAATTACCTTATGAAAGAATTAATGAGTCACCAGTATTTAATTGTACCGGTTTAGATCTATGTGGTCCATTTTATGTAACCTATAAAAATCAGTGCAAGGGTTCATTGAACAAAATATTTATTTGTGTTTGCATATGTTTTGTAACTCGAGTCATTCATTTTTGAGCTTCTTTCAGATTTAACCTCAGATGCTCTGATTCCCACTTTTAAGCGTTTTATGGCTAGACGTAAAAAAATGTTCTAAGATTTTTACGGATAATGCTAGGAATTTTGTGGGGGCAAATTCTAAACTGAAAACGTTTTACAATATGATAAATTTTCCAGATGAAATTTTAGAAAGTTATCTAATTTCAGAAGAGATTGACAGGAAAATCATACCTCCTAAATGTCCCCATTTCGGATGACTTTGGGAGGCATCCGTGAAATCAGCTAAACATCACCTTAAACGAGCGGTAGGCGATTTACGGTTTTATTACGAAGAGTTTGGAGCTATGGTTATTCAGATAGAGGGCGTTTTGAATTCTCGACCTCTTACACATTTATCTAACGATTTTGATAATTTTGAGGTCTTGACTCGAGGTCATTTTTGGATCGGGAGATCCATCAATGCTATACCTGAACCAAAGTTAATTGATACTAATATCAACCGATTAAACCATTGGAAGAAGACTACGAGGGTCGTCCAGACAGTTTGGGGAAAATGGAGGTTAGATTATTATACGTTACAGCAGAGATTTAAATGGGTAGTGGAAAAACACAATTTAACAGTAGGATTAATGGTATTAGTAAAAGATTTTTTGCCTGTATGTATGGGCGTTAGGCCGCATTAGTGAAATTTATACAGGATCGAATAGCAAGGTCAGGGTAGTAAAGGTTCGCACTAAATCAGGAGAATAAAAGCGTTCAATTGCAAAAATAGCTGTTCTTCCTATTAATAACTAAAAACAAAATATTTATTAAATTTTTGTATATTTTGAATTTTAGGTTGCTTTCATTATAAAATGCTACCTATTGCAGCCGTTCGGAGGAAAGCGATTTCAAAAAAATGTTGGTATATTTTCATCGATTATGACTCCCAGACCCCGAAACTACCCTCCGTTCAAAAGTTTATATATATATATATATATATATATATATATATAACATATATATATATATATATATATAAAACATATATATATATATATCTGATCTTTGTCACACTGTAACTCTCGTATTTATGAACCGATTTGGATGAAACTTCGTTTATGCATAGTACATATCAATGTCTCGACCGAGTTTGTTGGCCAGCTTCATCGCCATCTTGTTCGAAAATGGCGGCCATTTAATTTTTTTTTTAATTTTTAATATTGAAATGTGGTACCAAAAAATTGAAAATTAAAAGATATTTTTTCTTATGTGTTTGACCTTGATACAAATATTCCGGAGCAGTTTTTGTTTCGTTTATATCTTAAAAAATGGCTGAGTTATAGCACTTTCAATTTCTAGAGTGGCTGACATTTTGAAACGACCTGATATTTGTCACGCGATAATAAGCGCATTTATGAACCGATTTCGATGTATCTTGGTGTACTCATAGTACATACCAATGTCTCGACCGAGCTCGTTCGCCAGCTTCATCCGCCATCTTGTTTCAAAATGGCGGCCATTTAAAAGAATTAAAACAATTTTAAATTTTAAATGAGGTAACATGAAATTGGAAAATGAAAAAGATTTTTTTGTATGTGTTTGACCTTAATACAAAGATTCCGGAACAGTTTTTGTTTCGTCTATATCTAAATAAATGGCTGAGTTATAGCATTTTGAATTTCTATTGTCGCTGACATTTTGAAACAACCTGATTTTTCTCACGCAATAACAGGCGTATTTATGAACCGATTTGGATGTAACGTGATGCGTACATAGTACATACCAATGTCTAGACCGAGTTCGTTGGCCAGCTTCATTCGCCATCTTGTTTCAAAAGGGCTGCCATTTAAAAAAATTTAAAAATAAAAATTTAAAATTAGGTATCAAGAAATTGGAAAATGAAAAAAGATTTTTTTTATGTGTTTGACCTTGATACAAAGATTTTTAAGCAGTTTTTCTTTCGTCTATATCTTAAAAAGTGGTTGAATTATAGCACTTTGAATTTCTAGCATGGCTGACATTTTGAAACGATCTGATATTTGTTACGCTATAACACGTGTATTTATTAACCTATTTCGATGTTAGAAGGCTTGCGGATAGTATAGAGCAATGTCTTGCCCAAGTTCGCTGGCCAGCTTTATCTGCCATCTTGTTTCAATATGACGGCCTGTAAATTAAAAAAATATATTTAAAGTAAGGTACAAAAAAATTAGAAATTGAAAAAGGTTTCTCTTTTGGGTGACATTTTGAAAACTCTGATTTTTTGCCTGCGACAGCACTCGCATATATCAACCGATTCCAATGTGAGTGAGCATGTGCACTGGAATTACTAAGGTCTCGACCAAGTTCACTGATTAGCCTCATCCACCATGTTGTCTTAAAATGGCAGGCACTTCAAGATATCGCCGAATTTGGCAACCAAATATAATTTTCCTTCTATATATATATAAAAAAAAGTTCTGATTTGGAAATGGACCAATGAAAATCTGCGTAGATCATCCGGGTATACTCCTACTAGATTGGCATCCATATTTTTTATGACCGGGGGTCTTTCTTCGTTAGTATTAAGAAAACTGTTTCATACAAAAATATGAAAATCAGTGGTATTATAGAGATATGTTTGATAAACACGCTGATGCAGACAGTTTTTAAATCGAATAATTATTTTAAAGGATATTTAATGTTAAAGATGGTCAAAATCGTTCCATTAAAAAAGTTTGATAGAAGAAAAACTATACATAGGAATTTAAACATTTTTAGATCATTTTATACATTGGAAATTCCCGATGGGCAGACTGTAATTATCTTTTTAATTTGACTCATTTTTTGAGGATTTATTTCCATTTTAAATTCAAATTTTCAGCATTTCGAGAGATATTTTTTACACATTTTAGAAATGGGCAATTATTTTAAACTATTGCCAATTTTAAAAACAGCGCAAAGAATAATATTTCCTTCAAATAAAAAATTTATTTACACGTGGCTATTATAAACAGAAAAAAACTTTCAAATTAGAATTAAGTGATTACGTGTTAAAAATCGGAAAAAATATTGAAAATTACATCATACAAACTACAGTTACACGTGAATTTTAATAGGGAAAGAAAATTTTTAAATACGAAATTCATTATTATGCGTTAAAAGTCACAAATAAAGGAAATTACGTCATATTTAAAAAGGCCAAATAAATAAAAGTTGGCAAAACACTTTAAATTAAAAAATATATTTGCACAAGACATTTATTTTATATTTCGAGATAATCTTTTCAACTATTTTCGTGAATTCTAAGACAGCGCAAATAATATTCCCTTTCTAACAACAAAAGTATTTTCATGTGAATATTAAAAAGAGAAAGGAAACTTTGGTGAAAATTACTTCAGATTTAAAACGGACCATTTAAAAGAACTTTCTCACAGCGTTGTTAAAAAAGTACCGAGAGACAAAGACTATGTGTACTTAATTCATTTTACATTAACTTACTTTCAAATTTTTAACGCTTCTCAACAAAGTTGAAAAGTGTTATTGATTTCGGTTTGTCTGTTCCCGCTGTAACTCTCGTAAATATACACGGATCGCACTGAAACTTTTGGTTATTGACGTTTAGCCTAGCACGAACACTATTTCAAATGAAGCTTGTAGCATGTTTAGTTCATTTACAGGGACAGTCAAAAGTATTCCGTTGCATTACAACTAATGGGAAAAAATCATTTCAAATGAATTTTAAAGATGTTACACCCTTTCAAACATAATAAAAATATATGCATTTACGAAGTGCACTAAAATATGCAGAATATTCTGTAGCATATGCGGTGAATGAATAGTTACTATTCATTTAGAGGGCTACACGAAAGAATTCCATTACAAATGGTATAGGGGGAAATTGCTTGCGGCGTATTTTAATTATACAAATTCATATATAATAAAATTGATATACGTCGGTGAGGCTTACTTAAGTTATGTCATGCAATACGAAGTACATAACATTTACAGGAACATACAAAACATTTCAGACAAGTATTTTCTATCCGAAGTATTGTATATTAGTGGCGATGGCAGGGAATGCATTTTTAATTATGATATGCGCTTTTAAGTTTCACTATATTTATCCATACTATATGGTGTGTGTAAATGTTATAGTTGATATACAGGGCTACGCAAAAGAATTCGTAAAGTTTACTGAGTATGACCGTAAATTGCTGAAAGGTGGGTATAAAATATGTTATGCTGAACTGCATGTAGTTTTCTATGAAATGTTTGTAGAATATAGGTAAAATGATATACAGGGCCACGCAAAGAATTAAAGTTTAACTAAATAGTGGCGTGTAATAAAGGTACTAGGTAAACAACAGGGCTGAACAAAAGTATTCAAGTATGTTTCCATCTATTAGTATAAATTGCTGAAAGAGAAATTTCAACCTGTTATGCGTTTTCTTGCTAAACTAAATTTTCTATTAGTATATAGTGTATATATCAGCCTACAGATCAAATACAGGGCTGTTCGGAAGAATTGGAATAAATATTTGGCTTTGGATGGTAACTGCTGAAATCAGTTCTTTAAGTGTTTAGTTAGATATCTTATTTACCTTATTTCCCTAAATAACGAAGTTTTGTTAAAGCTTTCAGGGAGTGTTGGAAAGTGTTTCATAATCTATGCCGTATGCATGATTTTTCTTTCTTGTTTTTAATCAAATACGAAAACAGCCATTCTATCTCTTAGCAGTGGCTGATTTCGTCTTAAAAATCTTCAATCAAAGGAAAATGAATGAAAACCCGTTTACAGGGAGACCGTCACTGTTTTTTAAAATTATAATTCAATCTTTTTATGGCCGATGAAATTAATATGCTTTTAGAATTATGGGATGTCTGAACGGGGGTTGGCGAGCGTAGCTCGTAGGGGGCAGAGACCCTAGTCTTCTATATATAAAAAAAAAGTTTTGATTTGGAAATGGACCAATGAAAATCTGTGTAGATATTCCAGGCAGATCGGCATCCGATTTGAATGCTTAATCATGGTCATTCTTTGTTAATATTAAAAAAATGTTGCATACAAAAATATGAAAATCGGTAGTATTATAGAGAAATGTTTGATAAACACGCTGATGCAGATATTTTTCAAATCGAAGAATTATTTTAAGATATATTTAATGCCTAAGTCGGGCAAAATCGTTCCATTAAAAAAATGTAATAGGAGCAAAAACTGTACATAGGAATTTAATCATTTTTAGATAATTTTATGCGATAGAATTTCCCGATGTGCAGACTGCATTTAACATTTTAATTTGACTCTTTTTTTGAGGTTTTATTTCTATTTTAAATTCAAATTTTCAGCATTTCGAGAGATATTTTTTACAAAATTTATAAAATTGTATTAATTTAAACTGTTGCCAACTGTATAAACAGTGCAAACAATAATGTTTGCTTAAAATTAAAAATTTATTTTACACGTGACTATTATACACAGATAATATAAAAAGCAGGAACTCATTAAAAATTACGTCATAAAAACTATACTTACACGTGAATTTTAAAAGAGAAGGAATATTGTAAAATAATAAACTCATTAACATGCCTTAGATGTCTGAAATAGGAGAATTTACGTCACATCTACGTGACATTACACTTATTACGTAAAATGAACAAAAAATAGTATTGCAAAATAGTTTAAATTTAAAAATTGCGCGAGACATTTATTTGATATTTTAAGATGATCATAATATTTCATTTCTAACAAAAGTATTTTTACGTGAATATTAAAAAGAGAAAGAAAAGTTTGGTGAAAATTACGTCAGGTTATAACTGTCAGATTCAAATTATAATTCAATCTTCCGAAATCTTTTTAAAGCCGATCAAATTAGCGTGCTGTTAGAGTCTGCTGTGTCTGAACGGGGGTTGACGATCGTAGCTCGTAGGGGACAGATCCCCCTAGTACTTTAAATAAAAACAGCTTGGACAAAGCTGAGTAATTTCGCGAAATTCTCATTCATAATGATTTAGTATTAATAAAAATTAATTTTGAATCTCCTATAAACGGTTTCCACTAAATTGAGCTTTGTGTGTTTGAATAAGGAATATGAAAGCTACCTCTTCCTCCCGGTACTTGCCGGAAGGACTTTTTTATTATGTTCTGTATACCTGTTTGCTGTAGAAATTTTAATGTAAATTTCTATGTGAATTTATTTTATTGTAAAAATTATGAGATATTGAAATTTGTTCAATTCAATGTGGAGGAAAATGTTTATTGCTGAAAACTGAGAATTTATAAGTCCCGTAAGAGTGCGTCACGAATTCCCCTCGATTGGTATCTGAAGTGAACTGAGGAGAGAATATTTTTGTTGTGAAGTAAGATGGCGACCAGAGTGTTCGCTCATCGTATTGTGATATAAATAAATAGTGATACAGGCCACAAAATATTTTGTATTTAATGAGTAAAGTTCAAACACCATTTGTTATCGTTTCTTAAGAAGGGTGCGAGCATTAAGGACGTCTCAGAAAATGAAATTGTAGTGGTCTGTACAAAACAAAAATTGTTTCAAACATTTTCATTGTGGCTGATGAAAATTATTTCAATAAACAACAACTTTTTTGCTTAAACTTTTATTTTTAGATATTTGCAAACATAATTTCAAACTGCACAATTGTGCAGATTAATTCCAAAAACGGTTGCATTCAGGCCGAACCCACACAATTGTGTAAGTCCTCCCTTGGCATAACCTGACATAGGGTAATTTTTTTAATATTATTTTTCGATTAAATACAATCCTATCGATAAGGGGGAAACCAACCAAACTTTCAATTTCTACCAAAAAAAAAAAAAAAAAAAAAAAAAAAAAAAACTTAACCGATCTTAAAGGGTTAAGATAAGTCATTTATTGCACTCCTGCTTAATGTGTGTTCTTTAATATTTCAATCATGTATCTAGGGCTGCATATTAAATTGCTGCTGGTGCGTTTGCACAGCAAATCAAGTTTTGGCAAAAATGCAAACATTGTTAAGGATAAAAAATAATGTAGATTAATTAAATATTGTTTTTAAGTAATATGAATAAAGGTATGCATATTTTAGTGCCCACATATGAGAGTTGCAGGGTCTTAGACCACACAAGTCGGCGGGTTTACGATCCAAATTTATTGCAGGGGTGCAAATAAAACTGTCTGTATAATAAGATGACGTTTTACGACAAACAATTATTTATTGAGGCCAATTTAGGTCGGTCATGAATATCAACCTTGACTACAGGATTTGGGGGACACAGGGCTGACAGATGGGGGAACCCTACCCAATCCTTAGCAATATGCATTAAACAATAATTTGCAATGGTGGGCGAGACCCAAGGCCTGCCGAGATCCAATGACGGACCGCGTCGGAAGAGGGCGGTCCATATGGTCCCCATTTTACCATTCCATAGTAAAAAAAGAAATGAAGGAATTATTATTATTCCATCTGGAGGATCTTACAGAGAGATGCCGTCTTAAAGAAAAGCCTTGCAATATATATATATATCTTATACTATAATGCGAGCAAAAATTGTGTGTGTGTGTGTGTATGTAAATTTTATCTTGAAAACGGGTCTAACGATTTTGATTAAATTCTGCACCCTACCGTTTTCGGGCACGAAAAGACCATTGGGATGGGTCTCATGTTCGAGAAAATTTGATTAGTGGGTCATTTTAGGTCATAATGGGTCAGGGTCAAGCTAATTATATCTAAAGAACGGCTCAATCGGTTTTGACTAAATTTTGTATCTAACCGTTTTCGGTCACGGAAAGACCATTAGGAGGGGTCACGTGTTCGAGAAAATTCGATTAGTTGGTCATTTTTGGGTCACTGTGGGTCAATCTATTTTTATCTAAAAAACGGCTCTAACGATTTTCACTAAACTCTATAGTCTACAGTTTTGCATTACGAGAAGACCATTGGGAAAAGTCACATATTCCAGAAAATTCGATTAGTGGGTCATTTTTGGGTCACCTTGGATCAAGTTAAGTTTATCTAGATAACGGCTCTTACGATTTTGACGACATTTTGTACCCTACTGTTTTCGGGCACGAAAAGACCATTGGGATGGGTTTCGTGTTCGAGAAAATTCGATTAGTGGGTCATTTTTGGTCATAATGGGTCAGGGTCAAGCTAATTATATCTAGAGAACGGCTCAATCGATTTTGACTAAATTCTGTATCAAACCATTCTCGGGCACTAAAAGACCATTGGGATGGGTCTCGTGTTTGATAAAATTCAATTAGTGGGTCATTTTGGGTCATAATGGGTCACAGTCAAGCTAGTTAGATCTAAAGAACGGCTCAATCGATTTTGACTAAATTTTGTATCTAACCATTTTCCGGCACGAAAAGACCATTGGGATTGGTCACGTGTTCGAGAAACTTCGATTAGTGGGTCATTTTTGGGTCACTGTGGGTCAGGCTATTTTTATCTAGATATCTGCTATAACGATTTTGACAAAATTTTGCACCCTACTGTTTTCGGGCACGAAAAGATCATTGGGATTGGTCTCGTGTTCGAGAAATTTCAATTAGTGGGTCAATTTGGTTCATAATGGGTCAGGGTCAAGCTAATTATATCCAGAGAACGGCTCAATCAATTTTGATTAAATTTTGTATCTAACCATTTTCGGGCACGAAAAGACCATTGAGATGGGTAACGTGTTCAAGAAAATCCGATTAGTGGATCATTTTTGTGTCACCGTGGGTCCAGCTAAGTTTATCTAAATAACGGCTCTACGATTTTGACGAAATTCTGTAATCTATCGTTTTTGGGCACGAAAAGACCATTGGGATGGATCACGTGTTCGAGAAAATTCAATTAGTGAGCCACTATGGGTCAGGGTCAAGATAATTATATCTAAAAAACGGCTCAAGACATTTTCACAAATTTTTTTAATATACGGCCGTTTCTGGTCATGAGATGGCCATTGGGCTAAGTCACATGTTCGAGAAAATTCTATTAGTAGGTCATTTTGGGTCACAATGTGACAGGTTCAAGCTAATTGAATCTAAAAACATGCTCAAAAACTTTTGACCAAATTTTATATTATACCGTTTCTGGACATAAGAAGATAATTGGTCCAAGTCACATGTTCGAGAAAATTCAATTAGTGTGCCATTTTGGGCCACAATGGGTCAGTGTCCAGCTAATTGTATCTAAGAAACGGCTTAAACGATTTTTACTGAATTTTGTATTCAATTGTTTTCGGGCTCGAGAAGACCATTGGGCTAGGTCGCATGTTCAAGGAAATTCGATTAGTGGGTCATTTTGGGTCGCAATGGGTCAGTGTCAAGCTAAATGTATTTAAAAAGCGCTTCAAAACATTTTGGCAAAATTTTGTATAATACCTTTTCCGGGCATGATAAGACCATTGGGCAGGGTCGCATGTTCAAAAAAATTCAATAAATGGGTCATTTTGGGTTTTAATGGATCAGGATCAAGCTAACTGTATATAAAAAATGGCTCAAAAGATTTTGACACCGTTTCTGGGCAAGATAGAACCATTCGGCTGGGTCGCATGCTCAAGAAAATTCTATTAGTGGTTCATTTTGAAGATAATGGGTCGGGGTCAAGCTAACGGCATCTCAAAAAGTTTGAAACAATTTTGACAATATTTTTTGTTATACTGTTTCACAGCACAAAAAGACCATTGAAATAGCTCACATGTTCGATACATTTCGGTTAGTGGATTTTTGAATCAACGTGGGTCAAGCTTATTTTATCAAGAAAACGACTAACGATTTTCACTAAATTTAGTATTCCATCGTTTTCAGGCTAGAGAAGAGCATTGTGTTAGGTCGTATGTTTGAAAAAATTCGATTAGTCGGTTATTTTGGGTCACTATGTCTCAGGGTCAAGCTAATTGAATCTATAACAGCAAGAATGATTCAGTGGGAATAATATATCGAGATAAACACAAAGCTAAATTTGACCGAGCTTAGCTCGGTCATTCCTGCTAGTGTATATATATATATATATATATATATAATGATGCCCAGTTGGCCAAATAGTAGGCTTGTGAGTTAAGACAGTGACGTTTGTCGTGATAGACAAAAAAATACATTTTACGATAAAAATTGTGAAATGTTTCACTGTGCTAGATCTATGAAAAAGAATGCAGTGTTTGATCTCAATGAGATTGTATCCTGACACATCTGCACGCTCAGGGAGGTAGACTTTAAAAGGTCTGATGACAATACCATTAAGCGATGGATCACAGGTAGCCTCTATATTTTTGTATATGTGTGCGCAAAGTTTAGTATTGTAAGATAACACAATAGGGCCTGTTTACAGTCAGGAGTTAATTTTCATAAAGTAATATGTTGAGTAAAAGAACTTCTACTAAAACTTAATGCTTTTCGCCTTTACTATGTCTTTAATCTGATTTTCATTAATGTATGTATATATTGTAAATAAAATAATTGTTAAATGTCAAGTAACTTCCTCCTCATTATTTATGTCTATCTAGTGTAGATTTATTAATTTTTCCATCGATTTGAGAGGTATGTATTTATTTATTTCCCTCATCGATACGCAGGCGTCAAGCTGCACTTATGATTTTAACCTCCTAGATTTTGATAATTTTAAGGTCTAGTGCAGTCTTTTTCAAAAAGTTGAGAGTTCTTCAAAAAATTACACAGCGCTTTGGTTTTATTTAATTTATTATTTAGAGTAATTGTTGATTGTATTTTATATTATGCAATTATGCCTAATTACTTTTCCCTCGCAACTAGGAACTTATATGATCCTCAACATTATTATTTACCAGCAAATCAATAAAATCAGGATAAGAAGGGGCTGTTTTACCTGTTTGGCTCCTCCGTTGCGTTTGGGTTGCTCTTTAAGGCCGTAAAAGAGTAAAAATTTTATACTTGCCTAGAACATCCCAGCAATTGCAGAACAAAAAAAAAATAATAATAATCTTTGTTAAGTCATTCAAGATTTTTCTTTTTTAGCCTTATGCAGCACAAAAATAATGTTTTATTTTTAATCTAGTAAACTGTGTTTAAAGAGTTTTTTTAATGCCTCTGGTGTTAATGCTCTATTCATTTTAACAAAGATTCCCATGAATGTAATAAGACCAGTCTCCTATTCCTCTAAGTAAAGTGCAATGAAAGCCAGAGGATGTCCGAAGAATAGGTTTAAACACAAAAATTTCTCTTAAAAAAAAAAAAAATAGTTAATTCTTCAATGAAATTGTGGAATCTAATGCATTTTATGCAACATCATTTTCTTATCATAGAAAAAAAAAAAGGTTTTGTATTTTTTGTTGACCCGTTAGTCTTATACTATAATCTTATTTTCCTCTAGTGTATAAAAGGGTGATAAACTTATGGGATAAAAGAAAATTATTACTTATAAAAAATTAATTATTAATAAAATAATTTTAAAACTCTGAAAAATTTTAAAATGTCCCGTTATAAAATCTTTATAAAATTAAATCACATTCTAAAATGTCGTGTAAATCGAGATAGCGTTCGTCAAGAATTCCATACCATGTTATCTTTGTCTATAAAATGACTTAAGCCTTCCCCGCTTATAAAACTGCTCGAAATTTTCGAAGAGAGAAAGTCAAATATAGAGCTTGTAAAGGATTGGATTTATTTTAGCTGAGAAATCATGAACCCCAATTTTGCCTCTTGCTGAAAATATGCCTGATAACTCATTTCCTTCTAAAAAAAAAAAAAAAAAAAATCTACTAGCGTTTCAAAAATGCAAAATAACTTTAAGCGCAATTACATTTTATTATTTATCCGATAGCCAAGGAAAATATTCATCCAAATCTTCGCGTATTTAAACAAGTTGGAAATAGTACGTGGCAAATGAGGTTCGTACTATAAGTAATTTTATAAATATACAGATATAAGGGCAAAAGATGTTGCATTCTTATGCAAAAATGATTGAATGCAAAATTTGTTAAGATTATATATCTAAATTCAATAATACGAAAATGATATGACTCCATCTTAGATAGGACATAATTACCATGGCAACTTAGAATCATTAACTATCATGGGATAACATTGAATTAATTGCGTATGATAGAATTTAATAGAATGAAGAAAACTTTTATTAATATATTTTTAAGTTTTGATTTAAATTTCATAAAACTTGAAATGACTCGACAATATTCTGCATTGATTATATATATATTAAATTTCAAACCATTCGGTTGGGTAGTTTTGCTCTATTATATGCGGAGAGACGGAGAGACAGACAGACGGACGAATCAGACGACGACTATAGGTGCTACGTGTTTATGTAACTACGAAGTCACCTGAAAATGTCCTAAAATTAATTTTTTGCACGTGATCATCTGAAACATGAGAATTACTTTCGATTCTGTGTACTACATAACATTTCTGAGGATTTCATTAAAGGGCGAAACGTTCTCATCCGTCGTCGAATCTTATTTTTTACCGGACTGCCAAGAAGGGTTATGTGTTTGACGTGTATCTGGGTATGTGAATTTCTTTATACCCTAGAAACACCCAACGGCTGGATGGATTTTAATAAATGATGTCCCTATCGATTCGTCTTAACCGTCCGATGGATATAGGTTTGGTTTTGTTTCTATAAATTCAAAATGGATGTAGAGGCGAAAAAAAAATTACGCACCATATTGAGATCATTCACTGTTAAAAATTTTGCATCATTCTGGCAGGTCATTCGACCGTTTTTGAAAAAACGGTTTCATAACCATAATTTAACTATATTCTGACCATAAAATGGCCCATAATATGGTCAGAAAAGTGTTAAAATTACGGTTGTGAAACCGTTTTTGGAAAAACGGTCAAATGACCTGCCAGAATGCTGAAAGTTTTTAACAGTGTTGGATAGTTCTTTCAAAATGAAGACGATGGTTCATTGACTATTTTACAGTCAGAAGATCCGTTTAAATATTACACAACCTGGAAGTTGTTTAGGTAGGATCTCTACTTTTATTGCTACTGTAACCTTTATTGACATCTATAGGCCTCATCAAAACAGTGTTTATAGATAGGAACTAACAATTAAAGACAACTTAAATGTCATCAATACAAGTAAATAAAAAAGGAGCTAAGTAATATAGAAAATAGTTTCACATTGATGAGAAATAATTAATTAGTTCACACTTTACGCATTCGTTTTTTTTTTATTTTTTAAATTTAATTTTTAGTTGTTCTTAGCGATAATTGCCCATGTTAGAACGATATACAAAAGCTTTCGATAGTCTCTCATTATATTGCCTTATCAAGACAAAAATTCAATAACTGCATATACTCTAATATGTACACAACTTGTAGGTTCTGGCCATGGCAAAATTTTGTTCTATATAAATCAAATCATCTGCAAACCAAATTAAATGACAATCTATTCATTCTTCAGGTATACAGGGCTGCCGCAGGCGACAATTTTTATATTCTGTTCGCACCACTATTTTTTAAAAATACATTTTGTTGTATTTTTCTCTTGCAAATCTTGTCAAAACGTGTGTAAAAGGTTTTTGTTTTGAAAAAGTGGTGTTTAATAGCATGAAAAAATAACCGGCCGTGGCAGCCCTAGGTATAACAATCGGGGAAATCGCGATAAAAAGAGCATAGCAGCGACACCCTTTGTGCTGTATAGACTCAAATCCTAAGTATATTTTTACGTCAACGTATAAAAAAATTTGAAGTTTGATGAAATTTCATTATTTAGTTCTTGCGGGATAGCTATCGCGGAAATCGTGATAAGCACAGAATAGAAATAGAACCTGTTGAGCAATTTATGCAGAAACATAATGAGCTTCTATTTATTACAGTTTCTGACAGAATATGATGTTTTGTGAAATTCCGTACTTTACTTCTTTAGATATAACTCGAAGGTGTGACTGAATCTCAAGTTTTGTTAAATTTAGTGCAAATGTGTTTAGTCAATTTATTTCTTGAGATAGAGGGCACACACACTTTGTGTCACATACAGAAAGACACACACAGACATACTCACGTATACAAATTTTTAAAAACTAGTTAAATCGTGTTTAGAACTTTCTACAACGGATAAATTCGAAGAAAAACGTAATAGATTTTTTTTCTACAAATCCAATATATTCATCTTGAAAACATAAACAAAGTAAAAAAAAATTTAAAAAAAATAGAAAACCATAAATGTCCCTTATTATTCATGATACTTCAATATTTTTCCTTAAAACCAAAATGAAAATAGCTGTTTTCCCTTTAAAATATTATTCAAAATTTTGCACTTTACGTACAATAAGAACAATTTTTTTTTTTCTCTCTGAAACATTTCATTTTTTAAAGATGTAATACATTAAGCTTTATAATTTAACAAAATATCGGCTGAAAGCGTTTTCCATCCAAGTAGGAATGATAATTCCTGATTTTTCCGATTTTTTATTGGGTTTTTTTCAATAACATAACGAATAAGGAATTGTCTGAGACATTGTATACTACATTACTTTGTGTATTTCTTAAGTTACCATCGTTTTATGTGCGTTTTTATTAATTGGACTAACAACATAAAGTCGAATTTTTAGCTTATTTTTATTATTTATTTATTCTAATATTGTTAACAAATGATTTACACACATGCACACATACATACAAAAGAGAGCAGTTGTTGAAAACGTATCTATGTAAAATTGTATGAAAGAACGATCATATCACTCACCAACAAGAAAAGTGATCCATCTCGACAAAAGTAAATTTCACAGGAGAGGCCAAAGAAAATTTCTATAATTTTACTATAAGATAAAATTGCAGCACTTAGCTTCGGGCACACATTTTCGGGCACGAAAAGACCATTGAGATGGGTAACGTGTTCAAGAAAATCCGATTAGTGGATCATTTTGGGGTCACCGTGGGTCCAGCTAAGTTTATCTAAATAACGGCTCTACGATTTTGACGAAATTCTGTAATCTGTCGTTTTTGGGCACGAAAAGACCATTGGGATGGATCACGTGTTCGAGAAAATTCAATTAGTGAGTCAGTATGGGTCAGGGTCAAGATAATTATATCTAAAAAACGGCTCAAGACATTTTCACAAATTTTTTTAATATACGGCCGTTTCTGGTCATGAGATGGCCATTGGGCTAAGTCACATGTTCGAGAAAATTCTATTAGTAGGTCATTTTGGGTCACAATGTGACAGGTTCAAGCTAATTAAATCTAAAAACATGCTCAAAAAATTTTGACCAAATTTTATATTATACCGTTTCTGGACATAAGAAGATAATTGGTCCAAGTCACATGTTCGAGAAAATTCAATTAGTGTGCCATTTTGGGCCACAATGGGTCAGTGTCCAGCTAATTGTATCTAAGAAACGGCTTAAACGATTTTTACTGAATTTTGTATTCAATTGTTGTCGGGATCGAGAAGACCATTGGGCTAGGTCGCACGTTCAAGAAAATTCTATTAGTGGGTCATTTTGGGTCACAATGGGTGAGGGTCAAGCTAATTGTATTTAAAAAACGCTTCAAAACATTTTGACAAAATTTTGTATAATACCGTTTCTGGGCATGATAAGACCATTGGGCAGGGTCGCATGCTCAAGAAAATTCTATTAGTGGGTCATTTTGGTGATAATGGGTCGGGGTCAAGCTAACGGCATCTCAAAAAGTTTGAAACAATTTTGACAATATTTTTTGTTATACTGTGTCACAGTACAAAAAGACCATTGAAATAGCTCACATGTTCGATGCATTTCAGTTAGTGGATTTTTGAATCAACGTGGGTCAAGCTTATTTTATCAAGAAAACGACTAACGATTTTCACTAAATTTAGTATTCCATCGTTTTCAGGCTAGAGAAGAGCATTGTGTTAGGTCGTATGTTTGAAGAAATTCGATTATTCGGTTATTTTGGGTCACTATGTCTCAGGGTCAAGCTAATTGAATCTATAACAGCAAGAATGATTCAGTGGGAATAATATATCGAGATAAACACAAAGCTAAATTTGACCGAGCTTAGCTCGGTCATTCCTGCTAGTGTATATATATATATATATATATATATATAATGATGCCCAGTTGGCCAAATAGTAGGCTTGTGAGTTAAGACAGTGACGTTTGTCGTGATAGACAAAAAAAATACATTTTACGATAAAAATTGTGAAATGTTTCACTGTGCTAGATCTATGAAAAATAATGCAGTGTTTGATCTCAATGAGATTGTATCCTGACACATCTGCCCGCTCAGGGAGGTAGACTTTAAAAGATCTGATGACAATACCATTAAGCGGTGGATCACAGGTAGCCTCTATATTTTTGTATATGTGTGCGCAAAGTTTAGTATTGTAAGATAACACAATAGGGCCTGTTTACAGTCAGGAGTTAATTTTCATAAAGTAATATGTTGAGTAAAAGAACTTCTACTAAAACTTAATGCTTTTAGCCTTTGCTATGTCTGTAATCTGATTTTCATTAATTTATGTATATATTGTAAATAAAATAATTGTTAAATGTCAAGTAACTTCCTCCTCATTATTTATGTCTATCTAGTGTAGATTTATTAATTTTTCCATCGATTTGAGAGGTATGTATTTATTTATTTCCCACATCGATATGCAGACGTCAAGCTGCACTTATGATTTTAACCTCCTAGATTTTGATAATTTTAAGGTTTAGTGCAGTCTTTTCCAAAAAGTTGAGAGTTCTTCAAAAAATTACACAGCGCTTTGGTTTTATTTAATTTATTATTTAGAGTAATTGTTGATTGTATTTTATATTATGCAATTATGCCTAATTACTTTTCCCTCGCAACTAGGAACTTATATGATCCTCAACATTATTCTGTACCAGCAAATCGATAAAATCAGGATAAGAAGGGGCAGTTTTACCTGTTTGGCTCCTCCGTTGCGTTTGGGTTGCTATTTAAGGCCGTAAAAGAGTAAAAATTTTATACTTGCCTAGAACATCCCAGCAATTGCAGAACAAAAAAAAAAAAAAAATAATCTTTGTTAAGTCATTCAAGATTTTTCTTTTTTAGCCTTATGCAGCACAAAAATAATATTTTATTTTTAATCTAGTAAACTGTGTTTAAAGAGTTTTTTTAATGCCTCTGGTGTTAATGCTCTATTCATTTTAACAAAGATTCCCATGAATGTAATAAGACCAGTCTCCTATTCCTCTAAGTAAAGTGCAATGAAAGCCAGAGGATGTCCGAAGAATAGGTTTAAACACAAAAATTTCTCTTAAAAAAAAAAAAAAAAATAGTTAATTCTTCAATGAAATTGTGGAATCTAATGCATTTTATGCAACATCATTTTCTTATCATAGAAAAAAAAAAGGTTTTGTATTTTTTATTGACCCATTAGTCTTATACTATAATCTTATCTTCCTCTAGTGTATAAAAGGGTGATAAACTTATGGGATAAAAGAAAATTAATACTTATAAAAAATTAATTATTAATAAAATAATTTTAAAACTCTGAAAAATTTTAAAATGTCCCGTTATAAAATCTTTATAAAATTAAATCACATTCTAAAATGTCGTGTAAATCGAGATAGCGTTCGTCAAGAATTCCATACCATGTTTTCTTTGTCTATAAAATGACTTAAGCCTTCCCCGCTTATAAAACTGCTCGAAATTTTCGAAGAGAGAAAGTCAAATATAGAGCTTGTAAAGGATTGGATTTATTTTAGATGAGAAATCATGAACCCCAATTTTGCCCCTTGCTGAAAATATGCCTGATAACTCATTTCCTTCTAAAAAAAAAAAAAAAAAAATCTACTAGCGTTTCAAAAATGCAAAATAACTTTAAGCGCAATTACATTTTATTATTTATCCGATAGCCAAGGAAAATATTCATCCAAATCTTCGCGTATTTAAACAAGTTGGAAATAGTACGTGGCAAATGAGGTTCGTACTATAAGTAATTTTATAAATATACAGATATAAGGGCAAAAGATGTTGCATTCTTATGCAAAAATGATTGAATGCAAAATTTGTTAAGATTATATATCTAAATTCAATAATACGAAAATGATATGACTCCATCTTAGATAGGACATAATTACCATGGCAACCTAGAATCATTAACTATCATGGGATAACATTGAATTAATTGCGTATGATAGAATTTAATAGAATGAAGAAAACATTTATTAATATATTTTTAAGTTTTGATTTAAATTTCATAAAACTTGAAATGACTCGACAATATTCTGCATTGATTATATATATATTAACCCGTTAATAGTCGCGCGTTGGTCTTTTCCCCGCCCGAAATTCGTTATCTTCCTGTAACTCATTTCCCGTGAAAGTTACGATAACCAAATTTCGTGTAGCTGACCTTGAGTGTTCACACTCTTGTGTAGTAAAATTGCAAGTCATTCCTGCTATTTCTTAGCATTTTATCGCATTCTTAATTTTCAATCGGTCTAAATGACCGCGTTGCGACCACTTACGTTAGTAGAATTTTTCCCCCTCGTGTTCATCCTTTCCCATTTCCGCGAAATCTGTGGGGGAAAGTTTCTTCGAAGTACGGACTCACTGTCTGTTGTTATTTCGTCTTTCTTTCTCTTCTGCTATTTTACCCGTTCATAGAATACTTTTTTTACTTTTAGAATGTGACTTAAAATTGTTTTATTATATTAGTTGTGAAGTCAGTTCGCACAAAAAACTGATGGATAGTCACTTACATTTTTTTTTCCTTGTCAAATATTGCGGGAATAAATTCTCAAATTGATAATCATTTAAATATGGAAAAAAGGGAAATTCATCATCATTATTTGAAAGAACTTGCTTTCCATTTATTACCGGAACATATAAATGAAAGAAAACAGACAATAACACTGCCAAACCATTAAAAAAAAGAGAAGAGAATTTTGTGGGAATCAGTAAAAAAAATTGCCGTATCTCCAAAACCTGAAAAGTATCGTTTTTGTACAATAAAACAAATTCGAAAGATAAAACAATTTTCTCAGAAATGTAGTGTGTATATTTGCGAAGAACATACATATAATTTATTTGTACAGTAAGAAAAATAATGAGAATTTTAGAGTGTGGGTTAGAAATTACGCAAATAAAAATCTCTTTCGGATAATTCAGTGAATTTTTATACTATGATTTTAAAAAATATTTTAAGTATTTTTTTAAAATTTATCTATTTTTAAATTTTCATACTGTAAGTAAAAACACATTTTTTTTAACAATGCCGCAGAAAATGTTTTTTTATTGTTATTATTGAAATCGAATAGAGGCTTGGGGACAGTATCTAACAAATTTAAATTTGTTGTCCTTCATCAATTGATCAAACTATTTTTCAGAATAATGTTTTCCAGAATATGACAGAAAATTCATTTAAATTAAATTATTGCTGCATATTTATAATTTCGGAGAAAATTTTCTCATTGTTTTTATTATTTTAATGAGCGTTATTATAAAACAATAAATTATAACATTAATACCTTATTATGAAATGTACAATTGAATATTTATTTTAATTAAATAGTTTCTGTAAAATACATCTCTATTAAGATGAACCTTTCAAATTAAAATAATTTATCCATCTTAGGATTTAAATTTACAATTGCAAATGTATTTAAATTAAATATATAATTTCAATAACTTATTTATTATTTACTTTATATAAGCGAAGTTCGTATCCAGAGTTTTTATTCAGGGGCGCTGCTCCCACCCTGAAATACGCAGAAAAACTACAAATCGTGCATTTTCATTTGAAAAATTGATTTAATCACAAAATCTCGAGAGCCCCCGCACCCTCCCCCTCTCTCCCCTCATACACACACAGACACCCCACAAAATAAATAAATAAATAAATAAAACGTAGTTACAACATTTTACATTTATAATTTCGAAGTTAAGTATTTTTTACCTTTTTCTTTATTATATATATATATAATTATACATTTTTAATAATATTTGGTTTATGTGGTATTTGTGATTCATAATTATTAGTCATTTTCCTTATTTTTCAATGTACAGAAAGTTTATATATATATATATATATTGTCTTTAATTGTTTATGGCATCATATTTGATGTTTTTTCATATGTTTTAAATGAATTAATCGTCTGCAATATGCTGGTGAATTAGTGGTATTGTATTTGATTTTCTGTTGCATGTCATAGGTTCCATTTTTATTTTCAGTTTAATTGTTCAATTTAATGTCAGTGTAATATTTTGATGCTAAATTTATTAATTTTATTTTATTAAAGATATAGAGTGCCGGAGTATCAACAAAATCTACCTGACTCTGATTATGTCCTTCCAAAAAAAAAAAAAAAAAAAAAAAAAATACCCCTATCATGAATTTAGATTCATATTAGTAAATTTTTTCCTACTAATTATTGATTCATAGTAACACCAGAAATTTAATGAAATCATTTACTATTTACTTTTAAGTATTTATACAAAACGAAGAAAGAGATATTAAAATCATTTATCTAGATGCCAACTGAATATATACTTAAGCAAAATAAATAATTGCTGTAAAAGGTTGTAAAATGAATAATTGCTGTAATCTTTTAACGTTCAGTCAATATTTTTACCCTACGTTATCCGTTTTCGATCATCTGATAACACCGGCAAGTTTCCCCTTCGTTTTCGGCCTGCTGGTAACGGCGGCAAATGGACCGAACGCGACTACTAACGTTCTAAAAAACGTCGCGACTACTCTCGGGTTAAATTTCAAACCATTCGGTTGGGTAGTTTTGCTCTATTATATGCGGAGAGACGGAGAGACAGACAAACGGACGAATCAGACGACGACTATAGGTGCTACGTGTTTATGTAACTACGAAGTCACCTGAAAATGTCCTAAAATTAATTTTTTGCACGTGATCATCTGAAACATGAGAATTACTTTCGATTCTGTGTACTACATAACATTTCTGAGGATTTCATTAAAGGGCGAAACGTTCTCATCCGTCGTCGAATCTTATTTTTTACCGGACTGCCAAGAAGGGTTATGTGTTTGACGTGTATCTGGGTATGTGAATTTCTTTATACCCTAGAAACACCCAACGGCTGGATGGATTTTAATAAATGAGGTCCCTATCGATTCGTCTTAACCGTCCGATGGATATAGGTTTGGTTTTGTTTCTATAAATTCAAAATGGATGTAGAGGCGAAAAAAAAAATTACGCACCATATTGAGATCATTCACTGTTAAAAATTTTGCAGCATTCTGGCAGGTCATTCGACCGTTTTTGAAAAAACGGTTTCATAACCATAATTTAACTATATTCTGACCATAAAATGGCCCATAATATGGTCAGAAAAGTGTTAAAATTACGGTTGTGAAACCGTTTTTGGAAAAACGGTCAAATGACCTGCCAGAATGCTGAAAGTTTTTAACAGTGTTGGATAGTTCTTTCAAAATGAAGACGATGGTTCATTGACTATTTTACAGTCAGAAGATCCGTTTAAATATTACACAACCTGGAAGTTGTTTAGGTAGGATCTCTACTTTTATTGCTACTGTAACCTTTATTGACATCTATAGGCCTCATCAAAACAGTGTTTATAGATAGGAACTAACAATTAAAGACAACTTAAATGTCATCAATACAAGTAAATAAAAAAATAGCTAAGTAATATAGAAAATAGTTTCACATTGATGAGAAATAATTAATTAGTTCACACTTTACGCATTCGTTTTTTTTTTATTTTTTAAATTTAATTTTTAGTTGTTCTTAGCGATAATTGCCCATGTTAGAACGATATACAAAAGCTTTCGATAGTCTCTCATTATATTGCCTTATCAAGATAAAAATTCAATAACTGCATATACTCTAATATGTACATAACTTGTAGGTTCTGGCCATGGCAAAATTTTGTTCTATATAAATCAAATCATCTGCAAACCAAATTAAATGACAATCTATTCATTCTTCAGGTATACAGGGCTGCCGCAGGCGACAATTTTAATATTCTGATCGCACCACTATTTTTTAAAAATACATTTTGTTGTATTTTTCTCTTGCAAATCTTGTCAAAACGTGTGTAAAAGGTTTTTGTTTTGAAAAAGTGGTGCTTAATAGCATGAAAAAATAACCGGCCGTGGCAGCCCTAGGTATAACTATCGGGGAAATCGGGATAAAAAGAGCATAGCAGCGACACCCTTTGTGCTGTATAGACTCAAACCCTAAGTATATTTTTACGTCAACGTATAAAAAAATTTGAAGTTTGATGAAATTTCATTATTTAGTTCTTGCGGGATAGCTATCGCGGAAATCGTGATAAGCACAGAATAGAAATAGAACCTGTTGAGCAATTTATGCAGAAACATAATGAGCTTCTATTTATTACAGTTTCTGACAGAATATGATGTTTTGTGAAATTCCGTACTTTACTTCTTTAGATATAACTCGAAGGTGTGACTGAATCTCAAGTTTTGTTAAATTTAGTGCAAATGTGTTTAGTCAATTTATTTCTTGAGATAGAGGGCACACACACTTTGTGTCACATACAGAAAGACACACACAGACATACTCACGTATACAAATTTTTAAAAACTAGTTAAATCGTGTTTAGAACCTTCTACAACGGATAAATTCGAAGAAAAACGTAATAGATTTTTTTCTTCAAATCCAATATATTCATCTTAAAAACATAAACAAAGTAAAAAAAAAAAAAAAAAAAAAAAAAAAAAAAATAGAAAACCATAAATGTCCCTTATTATTCATGATACTTCAATATTTTTCCTTAAAACCAAAATAAAAATAGCTGTTTTCCCTTTAAAATATTATTCAAAATTTTGCACTTTACGTACAATAAGAACAATTTTCTTTTTTCTCTGTGAAACATTTCATTTTTTAAAGATGTAATACATTAAGCTTTATAATTTAACAAAATATCGGCTGAAAGCGTTTTCCATCCAAGTAGGAATGATAGTTCCTGATTTTTCTGATTTTTTATTGGGTTTTTTCAATAACATAACGAATAAGGAATTGTCTGAGACATTGTATACTACATTACTTTGTGTATTTCTTAAGTTACCATCGTTTTATGTGCGTTTTTAATAATTGGACTAACAACATAAAGTCGAATTTTTAGCTTATTTTTATTATTTATTTATTCTATTATTGTTAACAAATGATTTACACACATGCACACATACATACAAAAGAGAGCAGTTGTTGAAAACGTATCTATGTAAAATTGTATGAAAGAACGATCATATCACTCACCAACAAGAAAAGTGATCCATCTCGACAAAAGTAAATTTCACAGGAGAGGCCAATGAAAATTTCTATAATTTTACTATAAGATAAAATTGCAGCACTTAGCTTCGGGCACACATTTTCGGGCACGAAAAGACCATTGAGATGGGTAACGTGTTCAAGAAAATCCGATTAGTGGATCATTTTTGGGCCACCGTGGGTCCAGCTAAGTCTATCTAAATAACGGCTCTACGATTTTGACGAAATTCTGTAATCTGTCGTTTTTGGGCACGAAAAGACCATTGGGATGAATCACGTGTTCGAGAAAATTCAATTAGTGAGTCATTATGGGTCAGGGTCAAGATAATTATATCTAAAAAACGGCTCAAGACATTTTCACAAATTTTTTTAATATACGGCCATTTCTGGTCATGAGATGGCCATTTCTGGTCAGGAGATGGCCATTGGGCTAAGTCACATGTTTGAGAAAATTCTATTAGTAGGTCATTTTGGGTCACAATGTGATAGGTTCAAGCTAATTGAATCTAAAAATATGCTCAAAAAAGTTTGACCAAATTTTATATTATACCGTTTCTGGACATAAGAAGATAATTGGTCCAAGTCACATGTTCGAGAAAATTCAATTAGTGTGCCATTTTGGGCCACAATGGGTCAGTGTCCAGCTAATTGTATCTAAGAAACGGCTTAAACGATTTTTACTGAATTTTGTATTCAATTGTTATCGGGCTCGAGAAGACCATTGGACTAGGTCGCACGTTCAAGAAAATTCGATTAGTGGGTCATTTTGGGTCACAATGGGTGAGGGTCAAGCTAATTGTATTTAAAAAGCGCTTCAAAACATTTTGACAAAATTTTGTATAATACCGTTTCTGGGCATGATAAGACCATTGGGCAGGGTCGCATGCTCAAGAAAATTCTATTAGGGGGTCATTTTGGTTATAATGGGTCGGGGTCAAGCTAACGGCATCTCAAAAAGTTTGAAACAATTTTGACAATATTTTTTGTTATACTGTTTCACAGTACAAAAAGACCATTGAAATAGCTCACATGTTCGATACATTTCAGTTAGTGGATTTTTGAATCTACGTGGGTCAAGCTTATTTTATCAAGAAAACGACTAACGATTTTCACTAAATTTAGTATTCGATCGTTTTCAGGCTAGAGAAGAGCATTGTGTTAGGTCGTATGTTTGAAAAAATTCGATTAGTCGGTTATTTTGAGTCACTATGTCTCAGGGTCAAGCTAATTGAATCTAAAACAGCAAGAATGATTCAGTGGGAATAATATATCGAGATAAACACAAAGCTAAATTTGACCGAGCTTAGCTCGGTCATTCCTGCTAGTGTATACAGGGTGATTCAGCTCGTCGGTGACAAACTTTAAGGATCGATAGAGCACACCTAGACGAACATTTTTGAATAGGGAATGTAGGGTCCCTGACGCGATGGTAAGGCGCTAGGCGCTTTCGAAAATTTGGGTGCCGAAATTCGAAACGTCATAAAAACTAGGGAAATGGTTAGACTTTCTTGCTTGTTGCGTCGAAATGATTCTGTTTGTTTAGACTTTCTTCAGTACCAATTTGATAAGCGTATCTCTTAAAACATGGATAGGGGGCGCTGCAGACTTTGGAGAGCTAGACAACAACTTTAAGCCCGTTATTTTGATAATTTAACACATGCTCGCCAAAGTTTATACTCTAACTTAAAGTTTGAACCCAAAAGTAGAGCCCTGCAAAAAGCGTAAGAGCCGGAATAAAATGTCAAAGTACAGGGTGGTCGAAACTCGAAGGCTCCTAAGAGATAAACAAACAGATTTCTTGACTTATGGCATGCATTTTCATGATTCTGTTTGCTGGGGCTCTCTGAAACTCAGTTGAACGGTACAAAAAGAAACATCGATAGGGGGCGCTTTGGGCAAAAAACATAATTCGTTGACATTTCGGACGCTAACTGGAAACGGGGCGCTACGATCAGTTAGAAACAAAACAAGAGAGTAATTTACTTATCATAAGAAGCTATTAAAACTGCAGTTTGTTTGTTTTTTTTAACAAACATAGCTGGTTTCAATCATGCACAATGCGCGCAATAAAATTTACATAAGGTGCTTTTTGCTGATTTATGCAAAAGATATCGTACCATATCGATATGCAAAAGATACGTAATGCGTAGACGACAACGCGAGATGACGTAGTTGTATGCGCAGACACGTCTTTTGAATGTGCGGTACCTACTTAAGCTTCGGGTTACTTGTCTGCAGATCGGTAGTAGGATGGAACGGTACACAAACTCTGAATTGGCTGACATGCATTTGGCGTATGGCGCTGCTGGTTGTAATGGACGAGCCGCTCAGCGGTTGTACGCCGAGCGTTACCCCAACAGGCAAATCCCCTGCCATGCCTTCTTCGCTCGAGTACACCAGAGGTTGTCCACAACGGGATCTTTCGACGGAGGCAGGCCTGAACGGGAGCGATCAGTGAGCACCCCCGACAACGAAGAGGCTGTGCTTAATCTGGTTGAGGACAACCCAGGTCTTAGCACGAGAGATATCGCCAGACATGTTGGCATTTCGCAAGCAACTGCGTGGCGCATCTTACGTTCCCGGAATCTGCACCCCTACCACATCCAGCGGGTGCAGTTGCTCAGAGAGCAGGATTTTGGCCCTCGAGTGGAATTCTCAAGATGGTACTTGGCGATGAGATCCAGGGATCCCCGTTTTGTAAACAGCATTTTGTTTACGGACGAGTCCACCTTCAGCCGGGAGGGAATGTGGAACGCCCACAACAGTCATGTGTGGTGTGATGAAAATCCACATGAAACCAGAAGCCGAGCAGCCCAGGAGCGTTTCTCAGTAAATGTGTGGGCCGGCATTCTGGGGGATTGCCTCATTGGCCCTTATTTGTTACCTGAACGGCTGACAGGTGGAAATTACCTGATTTTCCTGGATCAAGTGCTGCCGCAGCTTCTGGATGAGGCGCACGTACCCGAAGGTTCGCGTCGCCAGATGTGGTTCCAGCACGATGGAGCTCCGGCCCATTACACGAACGACGTGCGTCTCCATCTAAACGCAAGGTATGGCCAGCGGTGGATCGGGCGTGGGGGTCCAGTTCACTGGCCTGCCCGATCACCAGACCTCACCTGCTTGGATTTCTTCCTTTGGGGTTACCTGAAGGCCGAGGTATACCATACACCTGTCAGCAGTGCTGAAGAACTTGTGGCGCGCATTGTGGCAGCTGCAGGGCAGATCAGAGATACTCCTGGCATTGTTGGAAACACACACTCCTCAATGCGACGGAGGTGCGAAGCCTGCATCATGGCCCAAGGTCGAAATTTCGAGCATCTTCTGTAGTGTTATTTTTTGTAAATAAATTTCCAGTATCATTGATGTTTTTGGTCTAAATTTATTCAGAAGTGTTGAGCAGAGGTAGAAAATGTGTTTTCATTATTACTAACTGATCGTAGCGCCCCGTTTCCAGTTAGCGTCCGAAATGTCAACGAATTATGTTTTTTGCCCAAAGCGCCCCCTATCGATGTTTCTTTTTGTACCGTTCAACTGAGTTTCAGAGAGCCCCAGCAAACAGAATCATGAAAATGCATGCCATAAGTCAAGAAATCTGTTTGTTTATCTCTTAGGAGCCTTCGAGTTTCGACCACCCTGTACTTTGACATTTTATTCCGGCTCTTACGCTTTTTGCAGGGCTCTACTTTTGGGTTCAAACTTTAAGTTAGAGTATAAACTTTGGCGAGCATGTGTTAAATTATCAAAATAACGGGCTTAAAGTTGTTGTCTAGCTCTCCAAAGTCTGCAGCGCCCCCGATCCATGTTTTAAGAGATACGCTTATCAAATTGGTACTGAAGAAAGTCTAAACAAACAGAATCATTTCGACGCAACAAGCAAGAAAATCTAACCATTTCCCTAGTTTTTATGACGTTTCGAATTTCGGCACCCAAATTTTCGAAAGCGCCTAGCGCCTTACCATCGCGTCAGGGACCCTACATTCCCTATTCAAAAATGTTCGTCTAGGTGTGCTCTATCGATCCTTAAAGTTTGTCACCGACGAGCTGAATCACCCTGTATATATATTATGATGCCCAGTTGGCCAAATAGTAGGATTGTGAGTTAAGACAGTGACGTTTGTCGTGATAGACAAAAAAAATACATTTTACGATAAAAATTGTGAACTGTTTCACTGTGCTAGATCTATGAAAAATAATGCAGTGTTTGATCTCAATGAGATTGTATCCTGACACATCTGCACGCTCAGGGAGGTAGACTTTAAAAGATCTGATGACAATACCATTAAGCGGTGGATCACAGGTAGCCTCTATATTTTTGTATATGTGTGCGAAAAGTTTAGTATTGTAAGATAACACAATAGGGCCTGTTTACAGTCAGGAGTTAATTTTCATTAATATGTTGAGTAAAAGAGCTTCTACTAAAACTTAATGCTTTTAGCCTTTGTTATGTCTGTAATCTGATTTTCATTAATGTATGTGTATATTGTAAATAAAATAATTGTTAAATGTCAAGTAACTTCCTCCTCATTATTTATGTCTATCTAGTGTAGATTTATTAATTTTTCCATCGATTTGAGAGGTATGTATTTATTTATTTCCCTCATCGATATGCAGACGTCAAGCTGCACTTATGATTTTAACCTCCTAGATTTTGATAATTTTAAGGTTTAGTGCAGTCTTTTCCAAAAAGTTGAGAGTTCTTCAAAAAATTACACAGCGTTTGGTTTTATTAAATTTATTATTTAGAGTAATTGTTGATTGTATTTTATATTACGCAATTATGCCTAATTACTTTTCCCTCGCAACTAGGAACTTATATGATCATCAACATTATTTTTTACCAGCAAATCGATAAAATCAGGATAAGAAAGGGCAGTTTTACCTGTTTGGCTCCTCCGTTGCTTTTGGGTTGCTCTTTAAGGCCGTAAAAGAGTAAAAAATTTATACTTGCCTAGAACTTCCCAGCAATTGCAGAACAACAAAAAAAAAATAATCTTTGTTAAGTCATTCAAGATTTTTCTTTTTTAGCCTTCTGCAGCACAAAAATAGTGTTTTATTTTTAATCTAGTAAACTGTGTTTAAAGAGTTTTTTTAATGCCTCTGGTGTTAATGCTCTATTCATTTTAACATAGATTCCCATAAATGTAATAAGACCAGCCTCCTATTCCTCTAAGTAAAATGCAATGAAAGCCAGAGGATGTCCGAAGAATAGGTTTAAACACAAAAACTTCTCTTAAAAAAAAAAAAAAAAAGTTAATTCTTCAATGAAATTGTGGAATCTAATGCATTTTATGCAACATCATTTTCTTATCATAGAAAAAAAAAAGGTTTTGTATTTTTTATTGACCCGTTAGTCTTATACTATAATCTTATTTTCCTCTAGTGTATAAAAGGGTGATAAACTTATGGGATAAAAGAAAATTAATACTTATAAAAAATTAATTATTAATAAAATAATTTTAAAACTCTGAAAAATTTTAGAATGTCCCTTTATAAAATCTTTATAAAATTAAATCACATTCTAAAATGTCGTGTAAATCGAGATAGCGTTCGTCAAGAATTCAATACCATGTTATCTTTGTCTATAAAATGACTTAAGCCTTCCCCGCTTATAAAACTGCTCGAAATTTTCGAAGAGAGAAAGTCAAATATAGAGCTTGTAAAGGATTGGATTTATTTTAGTTGAGAAATCATGAACCCCAATTTTGCCTCTTGCTGAAAATATTCCTGATAACGCATTTCCTTCTAAAAATAAAAAAAAATCTACTAGCGTTTCAAAAATGCAAAATAACTTTAAGCGCAATTACATTTTATTATTTATCCGATAGCCAAGGAAAATATTCATCCAAATCTTCGCGTATTTAAATAAGTTGGAAATAGTACGTGGCAAATGAGGTTCGTACTATAAGTAATTTTATAAATATAGAGATATTGGTGCAATAGATGTTGCATTCTTATGCAAAAATGATTGAATGCAAAATTTGTTAAGATTATATATCTAAATTCAATAATACGAAAATGATATGACTCCATCTTAGATAGGACATAGTTACCATGGCAACCTAGAATCATTAACTATCATGGGATAACATTGAATTAATTGCGTATGATAGAATTTAATAGAATGAAGAAACCTTATATTAATATCTTTTTAAGTTTTGATTTAAATTTCATAAAACTTGAAATGACTCGACAATATTCTGCATTGATTATATATATATTAAATTTCAAACCATTCGGTTGGGTAGTTTTGCTCTATTATATGCGGACAGACGGAGAGACAGACAGACAGACGAATCAGACGACGACTATAGGTGCTACGTGTTTATGTAACTACGAAGTCACCTGAAAATGTCCTAAAATTAATTTTGTGCACGTGATCATGTGAAACATGAGAATTACTTACGATTCTGTGTACTACATAACATTTCTGAGGATTTCATTAAAGGGCGAAACGTTCTCATCCGTCGTCGAATCGTATTTTTTACCGGACTTCCAAGAAGGGTTATGTGTTTGACGCGTATCTGGGTATGTGAATTTCTTTATACCCTAGAAACACCCAACGGCTGGATGGATTTTAATAAATGATGTCCCTATCGACTCGTCTTAACCGTCCGATGGTTATAGGCTTGGTTTTGTTTCTATAAATTCAAAATTGATGTAGATTCGAAAAAAAAAATTACGCACAATATTGAGATCATTGGATAGGTCTTTCAAAATGAAGACGATGTTTCATTGAATATTTTACAGTCAGAAGCTCCGTTTAAATATTACACAACCTGGAAGTTGTTTAGGTAGGATCTCTACTTTTACTGCTACTGTAACCTTTATTGACATCTATAGACCTCATCAAAACAGTGTTTATAGATAGGAACTAACAATTAAACACAACTTAAATGTCATCAATACAAGTAAATAAATAAAAAAAAAAACAGCTAAGTATTATAGAAAATAGTTTCACATTGATGAGAAATAATTAATTAGTTCACACTTTACGCATTCGTTTTTTTTTATTTTTTAAATTTAATTTTTAGTTGTTCTTAGCGATAATTGCCCATGTTAGAACGATATACAAAAGCTTTCGATAGTTTCTCATTATATTGCCTTATCAACATAAAAATTCAATAACTGCATATACTCTAATATGTACATAACTTGTAGGTTCTGGCCATGGCAAAATTTTGTTCTATATAAATCAAATCATCTGCAAACCAAATTAAAAGACAATCTATTCATTCTTCAGGTATACAGGGCTACCAAAGGCGACAATTTTTATATTCTGTTCGACCACTATTTTTTAAAAATACATTTTGTTGTATTTTTCTCTTGCAAATCTTGTCAAAACGTATGTAAAAGGTTTTTGTTTTGAAAAAGTGGTTCTTAATAGCATGAAAAAATAACCGGCCGTGGCAGCCCTAGGTATAACTATCGGGGAAATCGGGATAAAAAGAATATAGCAGCGACACCCTTTGTGCTCTATAGACTCAAACCCTAAGAATATTATTACGTCAACGTATGAAATAATTTGAAGTTTGATGAAATTTCATTATTTAGTTCTTGCGATATAGTTATCGCGGAAATCGTGATAAGCACAGAATAGAAAGAGAACCTGTTGAGCAATTTATGCAGAAACATAATGAGCTTCTATTTATTACAGTTTCTGACAGAATATGATGTTTTGTGAAATTCCGTACTTTACTTCTTTAGATATAACTCGAAGGTGTGACTGAATCTCAAGTTTTGTTAAAATTAGTGCAAATGTGTTTAGTCAATTTATTTCTTGAGATAGAGGGCACACACACTTTGTGTCACATACAGAAAGACACACACAGACATACTCATGGATACAAATTTTTAAAAACTAGTTAAATCGTGTTTAGAACCTTCTACAACGGATAAATTCGAAGAAAAACGTAATAGATTTTTTTCTACAAATCCAATATATTCATCTTGAAAACATAAACAAAGTAAAAAAAAAAAAAAAAAAAAAAATAGAAAACCATAAATGTCGCTTATTATTCATGATATTTCAATATTTTTCCTTAAAACCAAAATGAAAACAGCTGTTTTCCCTTTAAAATATTATTCAAAATTTTGCACTTTACGTACAATAAGAACAATTTTCTTTTTTCTCTGTGAAACATTTCATTTTTTAAAGATGTAATACATTAGGCTTTATAATTTAACAAAATATCGGCTGAAAGCGTTTTCCATCCAAGTAGGAATGATAATTCCTGATTTTTCCGATTTTTTATTGGGTTTTTTTTCAATAACATAACGAATAAGTAATTGTCTGAGACATTGTATACTACATTACTTTGTGTATTTCTTAAGTTACACTCGTTTTATGTGCGTTTTTATTAATTAGACTAACAACATAAAGTCGAAATTTTAGCTTATTTTTATTATTTATTTATTCTAATATTGTTAACAAATGATTTACACACATGCACACATACATACAAAAGAGAGCAGTTGTTGAAAACGTATCTATGTAAAATTGTATGAAAGAACGATCATATCACTCACCAACAAGAAAAGTGATCCATCTCGACAAAAGTAAATTTCACAGGAGAGGCCAAAGAAAATTTCTATAATTTTACTATAAGATAAAATTGCAGCACTTAGCTTCGGGCACACATTTTCGGGCACGAAAAGACCATTGAGATGGGTAACGTGTTCAAGAAAATCCGATTAGTGGATCATTTTTGGGTCACCGTGGGTCCAGCTAAGTTTATCTAAATAACGGCTCTACGATTTTGACGAAATTCTGTAATCTGTCGTTTTTGGGCACGAAAAGACCATTGGGATGGATCACGTGTTCGAGAAAATTCAATTAGTGTGTCATTATGGGTCAGGGTCAAGATAATTATATCTAAAAACGGCTCAAGACATTTTCACAATTTTTTTTAATATACGGCCGTTTCTGGTCATGAGATGGCCATTGGGCTAAGTCACATGTTCGAGAAAATTCTATTAGTAGGTCATTTTGGGTCACAATGTGCCAGGTTCAAGCTAATTGAATCTAAAAACATGCTCAAAAAATTTTGACCAAATTTTATATTATACCGTTTCTGGACATAAGAAGATAATTGGTCCAAGTCACATGTTCGAGAAAATTCAATTAGTGTGCCATTTTGGGCCACAATGGGTCAGTGTCCAGCTAATTGTATCTAAGAAACGGCTTAAACGATTTTTACTGAATTTTGTATTCAATTGTTATCGGGCTCGAGAAGACCATTGGGCTAGGTCGCACGTTTAAGAAAATTCGATTAGTGGGTCATTTTGGGTCACAATGGGTCAGCGTCAAGCTAATTGTATTTAAAAAGCGCTTCAAAACATTTTGACAAAATTTTGTATAATACCGTTTCTGGGCATGATAAGACCATTGGGCAGGGTCGCATGTTCAAGAAAATTCTATTAGTGGGTCATTTTGGTGATAATGTGTCGGGGTCAAGCTAACGGCATCTCAAAAATTTTGAAACAATTTTGACAATATTTTTTGTTATACTGTTTCACAGTACAAAAAGACCATTGAAATAGCTCACATGTTCGATACATTTCGGTTAGTGGATTTTTGAATCAACGTGGATCAAGCTTATTTTATCAAGAAAACGACTAACGATTTTCACTAAATTTAGTATTCCATCGTTTTCAGACTAGAGAACAGCATTGTGTTAGGTCGTATGTTTGAAAAATTTCGATTAGTCGGTTATTTTGGGTCACTATGTCTCGGGGTCAAGCTAATTGAATCTAAAACAGCAAGAATGATTCAGTGGGAATAATATATCGAGATAAACACAAAGCTAAATTTGACCGAGCTTAGCTCGGTCATTCCTGCTAGTGTATATATATATATATAATGATGCCCAGTTGGCCAAATGGTAGGCTTGTGAGTTAAGACAGTGACGTTTGTCGTGATAGACAAAAAAAATACATTTTACGATAAAAATTGTGAAATGTTTCACTGTGCTAGATCTATGAAAAAGAATGCAGTGTTTGATCTCAATGAGATTGAATCCTGACACATGTGCACGCTCAGGGAGGTAGACTTTAAAAGATCTGATGACAATACCATTAAGCGATGGATCACAGGTAGCCTCTATATTTTTGTATATGTGTGCGCAAAGTTTAGTATTGTAAGATAACACAATAGGGCCTGTTTACAGTCAGGAGTTAATTTTCATAAAGTAATATGTTGAGTAAAAGAACTTCTACTAAAATTTAATGCTTTTATCCTTTGCTATGTCTGTAATCTGATTTTCATTAATGTATGTATATATTGTAAATAAAATAATTGTTAAATGTCAAGTAACTTCCTCCTCATTATTTATGTCTATCTAGTGTAGATTTATTAATTTTTCCATCGATTTGAGAGGTATGTATTTATTTATTTCCCACATCGATATGCAGACGTCAAGCTGCACTTATGATTTTAACCTCCTAGATTTTGATAATTTTATGGTTTAGTGCGCTCTTTTCCAAAAAGTTGAGAGTTCTTCAAAAAATTACACAGCGCTTTGGTTTTATGTAATTTATTATTTAGAGTAATTGTTGATTGTATTTTATATTATGCAATTATGCCTAATTACTTTTCTCTCGCAACTAGGAACTTATATGATCCTCAACATTATTCTTTACCAGCAAATCGATAAAATCAGGATAAGAAGGGGCAGTTTTACCTGTTTGGCTCCTCCGTTACGTTTGGGTTGCTCTTTAAGGCCGTAAAAGAGTAAAAATTTTATGCTTGCCTAGAACTTCCCAGCAATTGCAGAACAACAAAAAAAAAAAATAATCTTTGTTAAGTCATTCAAGATTTTTCTTTTTTAGCTTTCTGCAGCACAAAAATAATGTTTTATTTTTAATCTAGTAAACTGTGTTTAAAGAGTTTTTTTAATGCCCCTGGTGTTAATGCTCTATTCATTTTAACATAGATTCCCATAAATGTAATAAGACCAGCCTCCTATTCCTCTAAGTAAAGTGCAATGAAAGCCAGAGGATGTCCGACGAATAGGTTTAAACACAAAAATTTCTCTTAAAAAAATAGTTAATTCTTCAATGAAATTGTGGAATCTAATGCATTTTATGCAACATCATTTTCTTATCATAGAAAAAAAAAAGGTTTTGTATTTTTTATTGACCCGTTAGTCTTATACTATAATCTTATTTTCCTCTAGTGTATAAAAGGGTGATAAACTTATGGGATAAAAGAAAATTAATACTTATAAAAAATTAATTATTAATAAAATAATTTTAACTCTGAAAAATTTTAGAATGTCCCTTTATAAAATCTTTATAAAATTAAATCACATTCTACGGGGTGGCTACTAAATACTCTTACACTCCAAAAAATACGAATTAATTTTAATCGTTTGGGAAAACAATTTATTTCTCTATTTTAGGGTTTGGCAAGCTTCTATTAGTGCAGACGAATTTCGTTATAAAGCGAATATTTAAAATTATTTTAAGGAGGGAAACCAAAAGAATGATGATTGAATAGCTCTTTGATCGCAGGTTTTCCTCAGGCAAAACCTTTAAGCAATTAAAATGCACTGCTTTTTATGGAGCATTTATATATAAAACTATAAATCGATTATTGGATACTAATAGCTATGTAAATATCGATCTAGGTTTGGTCGTCCACGCTCAGTTCTCACAATAGAGTGCATCAAAAGAATTCGCGAAAAGGTGTGAAGAAATCCACAACGTTCTGCAAATAAAATGGCTGCAGAAGAGAACGTGAATTGCAGAACTATGCAAGTTATTATAAATGAAGATCTGGGTTATTGGCCTTATCGCAAAAGAAAAATTCAAGGATTGACTGCTGCACAAAGTATAAAAAAATTACAAAGAAGGGAGAAATTGATGAAGCGGCATGGTAGGAAAAGTGTTGACAGAATAATATTTTCTGATGGGAAGCTATTTTGCACTTAACAGTGTTATAATGCTAAAAATGATATTGTATATTTAGCAACCCTCGAGGATATACCTGAAACCTTTCGAATTGTTAAACGCTTTCAGAACAAGAATTCTGTTATGGTTTGGGCTGCAGTGTCAAACAATGGAAAATTGCCTTTGAAGTTCATCGATAAAGGGATAAATATCAATGCGAATATTACAAACAGGACATATTGGCTACACATTTATTACCACATGCTGACAGGTTGTATCCCAAAAAGAATTGGATATTTCTGCAAAATTTTACATCTTCGCACCGAGATAAATCAACACAGGTTTGGCTCCCTGTCACCTGTCCGAACTTTATCATACAAGAAGATTGGCCACCTTCTTCACCGGATCTAATTCCTTTAGATTATTTCGTCTGGGGATTTTAGAGGCTAAAGTAAATAGCAACAAACACAGAAGTTTGGACTCTCTCAAAGCTTCCATATTGCGTGAATGGTACAGACTACCTCTTAAAATGATTCGTGCCGCAGTAGGACAATGGCATAAGAGATTATCTTTGGTAATCGATAAAAATGGCGGTCAATTTGATTAAAATTATTTCCGGTTAAACTTTCATCTCTGATGTTCATCATGTTAGTGTAGTTATCATTTTCTATTTTATATTTGTAAAATAAAATGGCTGAATATTTGTAACAGTATTTAGTAGCCACCCAGTAAAATGTCGTGTAAATCGAGATAGCGTTCGTCAAGAATTCAATACCATGTTATCTTTGTCTATAAAATGACTTAAGCCTTCCCCGCTTATAAAACTGCTCGAAATTTTCGAAGAGAGAAAGTCAAATATAGAGCTTGTAAAGGATTGGATTTATTTTAGTTGAGAAATCATGAACCCCAATTTTGCCCCTTGCTGAAAATATGCCTGATAACTCATTTCTTTCTAAAAATAAGAAAAAAATCTACTAGCGTTTCAAAAATGCAAAATAACTTTAAGCGCAATTGCATTTTATTATTTATCCGATAGCCAAGGAAAATATTCATCCAAATCTTCGCGTATTTAAACAAGTTGGGAATGGTACGTGGCAAATGAGGTTCGTACTATAAGTAATTTTATAAATATACAGATATCGGTGCAATAGATATTGCATTCTTATGCAAAAATGATTGAAAGCAAAATTTGTTAAGATTATATATCTAAATTCAATAATACGAAAATGATATGACTCCATCTTAGATAGGACATAATTACCATGGCAACCTAGAATCATTAACTATCATGGGATAACATTGAATTAATTGCGTATGATAGAATTTAATAGAATGAAGAAAACTTTTATTAATATCTTTTTAAGTTTTGATTTAAATTTCATAAAACTTGAAATGACTCGACAAGATTCTGCATTGACTATATATATATTAAATTTCAAACCATTCGGTTGGGTAGTTTTGCTCTATTATATGCGGACAGACTGAGAGACAGACAGACGGACGAATCAGACGACGACTATAGGTGCTACGTGTTTATGTAACTACCAAGTCACCTGAAAATGTCCTAAAATTAATTTTGTGCACGTGATCATGTGAAACATGAGAATTACTTTCGATTCTGTGCACTACATAACATTTCTGAGGATTTCATTAAAGGGCGAAACGTTCTCATCCGTCGTCGAATCTTATTTTTTACCGGACTGCCAAGAAGGGTTATGTGTTTGACGCGTATCTGTGTATGTGAATTTCTTTATACCCTAGAAACACCCAACGGCTGGATGGATTTTAATAAATGAGGTCCCTATCGATTCGTCTTAACCGTCCGATGGTTATAGGCTTGGTTTTGTTTCTGTAAATTCAAAATGGATGTAGAGACGAAAAAAAAAAATTTACGCACCATATTGAGATCATTGTATAGGTCTTTCAAAATGAAGACGATGTTTCATTGACTATTTGACAATCAGAAGCTCCGTTTAAATATTACACAACCTGGAAGTTGTTTAGGTAGGATCTCTACTTTTACTGCTACTGTAACCTTTATTGACATCTATAGGCCTCATCAAAACAGTGTTTATAGATAGGAACTAACAATTAAACACAACTTAAATGTCATCAATACAAGTAAATAAAAAAAAATAGCCAAGTAATATAGAAAATAGTTTCACATTGAAGAGAAATAATTAATTAGTTCACACTTTACGCATTCGCTTTTTTTTATTTTTTAAATTTAATTTTTAGTTGTTCTTAGCGATAATTGCCCATGTTAGAACGATATACAAAAGCTTTCGATAGTTTCTCATTATATTGCCTTATCAACATAAAAATTCAATAACTGCATATACTCTAATATGTACATAACTTGTAGGTTCTGGCCATGGCAAAATTTTGTTCTATATAAATCAAATCATCTGCAAACCAAATTAAATGACAATCTATTCATTCTTCAGGTACACAGGGCTGCCGCAGGCGACAATTTTAATATTCTGTTCGCACCACTATTTTTTAAAAATACATTTTGTTGTATTTTTCTCTTGCAAATCTTGTCAAAACGTATGTAAAAGGTTTTTGTTTTGAAAAAGTGGTGCTTAATAGCATGAAAAAATAACCGGCCGTGGAAGCCCTAGGTATAACTATCGGGGAAATCGTGATAAAAAGAGCATAGCAGCGACACCCTTTGTGCTGTATAGACTCAAACCCTAAGTATATTTTTACGTCAACGTATAAAATAATTTGAAGTTTGATGAAATTTCATTATTTAGTTCTTGCGGGATAGCTATCGCGGAAATCGTGATAAGCACAGAATAGAAATAGAACCTGTTGAGCAATTTATGCAGAAACATAATGAGCTTCTATTTAGTACAGTTTCTGACAGAATATGATGTTTTGTGAAATACCGTACTTTACTTCTTTAGATATAACTCGAAGGTGTGACTGAATCTCAAGTTTTGTTAAATTTAGCGCAAATGTGTTTAGTCAATTTATTTCTTGAGATAGAGCGCACACACACTTTGTGTTACATACAGAAAAACACACACAGACATACTCACGGATACAAATTTTTAAAAAATAGTTAAATCGTGTTTAGAGCCTTCTACAACGGATAAATTCGAAGAAAAACGTAATAGATTTTTTTCTACAAATCCAATATATTCATCTTGAAAACATAAACAAAGTAAAAAAAAGCTAGTTGGATGTGCCAATCCCAAAACTTTCTTCTATCTTATACATCTTAATATTTCAAAACCTAGTTACACATGTTAATACTTCAATATTATTAGTTCAATACTATACCAACTTTGATTTTCATCTTAAATTTCTTCTCAAGTCAATTAAAAGGACTAAAAACGAGATAATCTATATCATGATATTTGTTAAAATTATTAATTTTTCCTTATTCTGTCGTTATCAGCTGTTTGCGAATAGCCGGCTTAGGAGGAAGCGAGTTCCCGCCGCTGCATGAGCCGCCGATGCACAATAGAACTACGAAAAATCAAGAAAAGTATACAAAAATCGCTAGCACGGAGCCCCTTTAACGCACAATATTTCCAAATTCAAGGAGAACCTGTTGGCCAAAGCCAAAAACAAGCACAAACATTTTGGTTCAATTGTATGCATAATTTTATACGCTGTTCGATGGTACAATAATGAAAATGGCACAGAGATCGGAATTATAGCGTCCCCTTCTTTCGGAATTTATTCAAGTTCAGGGAGGACTTGTTTGCCATAGCCAGAAACATGCACAAAAAATTTGGTTCAATTATATGGATAACTTCATACACTTTTCGATGGTACAATAATGATAATGGTACAGACATCGCAATTATAGTGCCCCCTTCCGGTAAAATTTTTCCAAATTCAGGGAGGATCTTCGTGACATGACCAAAAATAAACACATAAAATTTGGTTCAATTCTATGCATAACTTCATACACTTTTCGGCGGTACAATATTCAAAATGGCACAAAAATTGTACAAAAATCGTTATTACAGCGCCCTCTACGAGCGATTTTTTTACAAATTAAGAGAGGACCTCCTTGCCATAGCCAAGAACTTATTTTTTTTTTTTTTTTCAGTTCAATTCTATGCATAACTTCATACACTTTTCGATGGTGCAATATTCAAAATCGCACAAAAATCGCTATTACAGCACCCCCTAACGGCGAATTTTTTGCAAATTCATGGAGGACCTGCTTGCCATATCCAAAAACTTAAAATAAAAATTTGGTTCAATTCTATGCATAACTTCATACACTTTTGGACGGTACAATATTCAAAATCGCACAAAAAACGCATTTACAGCGCCCCCTACCGGCGAATTTTTTCTAAATTCAGGGAGGACCTGCTTGTCATATCCAAAAACTTAAACTAAAAATTTGGTTCAATTCTATGCATAACTCCATACACTTTTGGATGGTACAATATTCAAAATCGCACAAAAATTGTTATATCAGCGCCCCCTACCGGCGAATTTTTTCCAAATTCCGGGAGGACCTGCTTGCCATAACCAAAAACTTATAATAAAATTTTGGTTTAATTCTATACATAACTTCATACACTTTTTGATGGTACAATGGCGACAGACAGACGGACAGACGGACACACAGACAGACAGACATTTTCTATAAACATGTTTTTTGGAATCTCTGACCCCTAAAACATGCAAATCCGTCGAAAACCGGAAGTCGAAAAAAAATTCGATTACAATACTTTCTTCTATTGAAGATAGAAGAAAGTAAAAAATAGAAAACCATAAATGTCCCTTATTATTCATGATACTTCAATATTTTTCCTTAAAACCAAAATGAAAATAGCTGTTTTCCCTTTAAAATATTATTCAAAATTTTGCACTTTACGTACAATAAGGACAATTTTCTTTTTTCTCTGGGAAACATTTCATTTTTTAAAGATGTAATACATTAAGCTTTATAATTTAACAAAATATCGGCTGAAAGCGTTTTCCATCCAAGTATGAATTATAATTCCTGATTTTTCCGATTTTTTATTGGGTTTTTTTCAATAACATAACAAACAAGTTGGAAATTGCTCGTCAAACGTGGCAAATGAGGTGCGTTCGTACTGTAACCAGTTTTATAATTATTTTTTGTACCCCATATTGTACTGAATGTATAATTTTTTGCACTTCATAAAGTGCATAGTCTTTAACATCATTAAAATGCACTCCCAATAATTTTTTTCCCATTCCCCGAACAATTTTGACTGTCCCTGTAATTAAACTATAGATCCGATTTTCCTAAAATTTGAAATGGCTCGACAAAATTTTGCAGCAATTATATCTTTAAAATTTCAGACCATTCGGAAGGCTGCAACATCATTAAAATGCACTTGCAATAATTTTTCCCATTGGCCGTAATATAAAGAAAAACTTTTGACTGTCCCTGTAATTGAACTATACATCCGATTTTCATAAAATTTGAAATGTCTCGACAAAATTTTGCAACAATCATATATTTGAAATTTCAGACCATTCGGTTGGGTAGTTTTTGCTCTGTTGCATGCGGACAGACAGACGGACGGACTGAACGACGACTATAGGTGCTACGTATTTATATAATTACGAACGCACCTAATAAGGAATTGTCTGAGGCCATGTATACTACATTACTTTGTGTATTTCTTAAGTTACCATCGTTTTATGTGCGTTTTTATTAATTGGACTAACAACATAAAGTCGAATTTTTAGCTTATTTTTATTATTTATTTATTCTAATATTGTTAACAAATGATTTACACATGCACACATACATACAAAAGAGAGCAGTTGTTGAAAACGTATCTATGTAAAATTCTATGAAAGAACGATCATATCACTCACCAACAAGAAAAGTGACCCATCTCGACAAAAGTAAATTTCACAGGAGAGGCCAAAGAAAATTTCTATAATTTTAGTATAAGATAAAATTGCAGCACTTAGCTTTACATGCAGGAATAAAAACCTGCATAAAAGCATAAAACGCATAAAATAAATAATGTGAACATTAAAAAGGTTCATAATCTTACTTAATTGCGACTAATGTAACGAAAAAGATGTTACAAGTTTAAATGAACTATTGATTATTTATTTTATGTTGAATCAAGGTGAAAAATTGCATTATTTATGAATATTTATTTTATGTTGAATTAAGGTGAAAAATCGCGTTTCGTCTTATGATATTATTAGCATAAAACCCTTAAGCAGGGAGACGTATGATGTAGTTTGGAGGGGTTGGTAATTTTACCTCGACACATAATCCACTCCTCTACTATGGTCATAAATGGACATATAGCGTAATAAAGGGATTTTCCGTATAACTACACATATGAAACTGTTCGTGTAGCAAGACATACCTATGACAAACCTATTAGTGGAATAAAACGCAGAATTAATTTTTGCGAGATGTGTCACCTTTCTTCCGGGTGAGCGATATTAAGGTAGAATGTCCAGAGCATAAATACAGGATGTACATAAAAGAATGTCGCAGTTTCCATGATGCGTTACTCTAGTTTCTTTTAGATTATTTATAACAAATTATGCATCTAATTGACTGTAAACTATTAGGGATACAAACCTATTAGTGGAATAAAACGCAGAATTAATTTTTGCGAGATGTATCACCTTTCTTGCGGGTGAGCGATATTAAGGTAGAATTTCCAGAGCAAAAATACAGGATGTACATAAAAGAATGTCGCAGTTTCCATGATGTGTTAATCTAGTTTCATTTAGATTATTTATAACAAATTACACATCCAATTAACTGTAAAGTATTACGGATACAAACCTATTAGAGGAATAAAACGCAGAATTAATTTTTGCGAGCTGTGTCACCTTTCTTGCGGGTGAGCGATATTAAGGTAGAATGTCCAGAGCATAAATACAGGATGTACATAAAAGAATGTCGCAGTTTCCATGATGCGTTACTCTAGTTTCTTTTAGATTATTTATAACAAATTATACATCCAATTGACTGTAAACTATTAGGGATACAAACCTATTAGTGGAATAAAACGCAGAATTAATTTTGGCGAGACGTATCACCTTTCTTGCGGGTGAGCGATATTAAGGTAAAATGTCCAGAGCATAAATACAGGATGTACATAAAAGAATGTCGCAGTTTCCATGATGTGTTAATCTAGTTTCATTTAGATTATTTATAACAAATTACACATCCAATTAACTGTAAAGTATTACGGATACAAACCTATTAGAGGAATAAAACGCAGAATTAATTTTTGCGAGATGTGTCACCTTTCTTGCGGGTGAGCGATATTAAGGTAGAATGTCCAGAGCATAAATACAGGATGTACATAAAAGAATGTCGCAGTTTCCATGATGCTTTACTCTAGTTTCTTTTAGATTATTTATAACAAATTATACATCCAATTGACTGTAAACTATTAGGGATACAAACCTACTAGTGGAATAAAACGCAGAATTAATTTTTGCGAGATGTATCACCTTTCTTGCGGGTGAGCGATATTAAGGTAGAATGTCCAGAGCATAAATACAGGATGTACATAAAAGAATGTCGCAGATTCCATGATGCGTTAATCTAGTTTCATTTAGATTATTTATAACAAATTACACATCCAATTAACTGTAAAGTATTACGGATACAAATTTATTAGAGGAATAAAACGCAGAATTAATTTTTGCGAGCTGTGTCACCTTTCTTGCGGGTGAGCGATATTAAGGTAGAATGTCCAGAGCATAAATACAGGATGTACATAAAAGAATGTCGCAGTTTCCATGATGCTTTACTCTAGTTTCTTTTAGATTATTTATAACAAATTATACATCCAATTGACTGTAAACTATTACGGATACAAACCTAGTAGTGGAATAAAACGCAGAATTAATTTTTGCGAGATGTGTCACCTTTCTTGCGGGTGAGCGATATTAAGGTAGTATGTCCAAAGCATAAATACAGGATGTACATAAAAGAATGTCACAGATTCCATGATGCGTTAATCTAGTTTCATTTAGATTATTTATAACAAATTACACATCCAATTAACTGTAAAGTATTACGGATACAAACCTATTAGAGGAATAAAACGCAGAATTAATTTTTGCGAGCTGTGTCACCTTTCTTGCGGGTGAGCGATATTAAGGTAGAATGTCCAGAGCATAAATACAGGATGTACATAAAAGAATGTCGCAGTTTCCATGATGCGTTACTCTAGTTTCTTTTAGATTATTTATAACAAATTATACATCCAACTGACTGTAAACTATTACGGATACAAACATAGTAGTGGAATAAAACGCAGAATTAATTTTTGCGAGATGTGTCACCTTTCTTGCGGGTGAGCGGTATTAAGGTAGAATTTCCAGAGCATAAATACAGGATGTATATAAAAGAATGTCGCAGTTTCCATGATGTGTTAATCTAGTTTCATTTAGATTATTTATAACAAATTACACATCCAATTAACTGTAAAGTATTACGGATACAAACCTATTAGAGGAATAAAACGCAGAATTAATTTTTGCGAGCTGCGTCACCTTTCTTGCGGGTGAGCGATATTAAGGTAGGATGTCCAGAGCATAAATACAGGGTGTACGTAAAAGAATATTTCAGTTTCCATTATGTGTTAATCTAGTTTCATTTAGATTATTTATAACAAATTATACATCCTATTGACTGTAAAGTATTTTGGATACAAACCTATTAGAGGAATAAAACGCAGAATTAATTTTTGCGAGCTGTGTCACCTTTCTTGCGGGTGAGCGATATTAAGGTAGAATGTCCAGAGCATAAATACAGGGTGTTCGTAAATGAATGTCCCAGTTTCCAAGTTGTGTTACTCTAGTTTCATTTAGATTATTTATAACAAACTAGAGGGCTCTGCCCCCTACGAGCTAAACTCGTCAACTCCCGTCCTGACACCGCAGATTCTAAATGCACGCTAATTTGATAGGCTTTAAAAAGACTTCGAAAGATTGAATTATAATTTAAAAAATCAGTGGCGATCTCCCTATAAACGGATTTCTATTCATTTCTCTTTGATTGCGGAATTTTAACGCCAAATTCGCTGCGGTACTACTTGATTATCCCGTCGACTAATTTCGCCAAATTGTATAAATCGCCAAACCACTCGCCAAATTATAGAAATTGACATAATTTTTATTTTAAATAACGAAAGAACAAGTAAATTAGTACAACACTAATAAAAATAACTTGATGACGTAGACACGTGTAACTTGCTTAAAGTCAAGTTAATGTGACATTTACGATCAACCATTATTGGCATATAATCTTATAATTTGGCGAATGATACATTTTTGGTCGACGGGATAACTAAGTAGTACTAAATATACAATCGCTGTTTTCGTCTTTGTTTAAGTAAAATAAGTTAAAAATTTCAAAATAAGCCAATATAAAAGGAATTAAATAAACAGAGTCTTTGTCTCCTGGTATTTTTTAACAAAGCGAAAAGAAAGTTCTTTTAAATGAGACATTTTAAATTAATTGTTTTTAATCTGACTTAATTTTGACCAAGCTTTCTCTTTTAAATATTCACGTGAAAATATTTTTGTTAGAAATGAAATATTATTTGCGCTTTCCTAACAAAAATAGTTGAAAAGATCCTCTCAAAATATCAAATGTCTAGCGCAATTTCTAAATTTAAACAGTTTTGCAATATTATTATGTGTTCATTTTATATAATAACTGTAATGTGACGTAAATAGGACGTAATTTCCCCTATTTAAGACTTCTAACGCATGTTAATGAATTTATTATTTTACAATATCCTTTCTCTTTTAAAATACATGTGTATAGCTTTTATGAAGTAATTTTTAATAAGTTTCTGCTTTTTGTACATAATTATTTAATTCTAATTCCAAATGATTTTTTCTGTTTATAATAGTCACGTGTAAATAAATTCTTAATTTGAAGCAAACATTATTGTTTGCTCTGTTTATACATTTGGCAACAGTTTAAATTAATACCAATTTCTAAAATAATGTATAAAATATCTCTAGAAATGCTGAAAATTTGAATTTAAAATAGAAATAAAACCTTAAAAAATGAGTCAAATTAAAAAAAAAAAGAAATACAGTGTGCATACCGGGAACTTCAAACATATAAAATGATCTAAAAATGATTAAATTCCCATGAATAGGTTTTGCTCCTATAAAAATTTTTTAGTGGATCTATTTTGTCCAACTTTAGCATTAAATATCTCTTAAAATAATTCTTCGATTTGAAAACTGTCTGCATCAGCGTGTTTATCAAACATTTCTGTATAATACCACCGATTTTCATATTTTTGTATGCATTAATTTTCTTAATATTAACGAAGAAAGACCTCCGGTCACAAAAAAAATCAAAACCGGTGGCGGTGACAGTGGTAGTTACTTTTTTTTTTTTAGAATAGAGAGATTATACATCCAATTGTCGGTAAACTAACATAGTTTTTCTTACAAATGTTCAATAGGTGCGCCTTTGCTTTAACGGCACACATTCAATCTAAAGTCTAACTTTTCCCACACTCCAATGAACAAGTTCGGAGTAATGGAAACAATAGCCCCTTCAAATTAATGTCTCAACTCTGGCAAACCATTAGTTAGTGGAGGAAAGTAGACACCTCTTTTATAAAGCACCAAATGGAAAAATCGCATGGCTCTAACTGCTTTTAAATCTTCAGCACAGAAATAACGCTTTACGCTCAGGAGTCACCATTTTGCGTATGCGGCACTGCAAGCTAGTCAATAACAAAACAGTACTCGCGTAAGATCTTATCTAAAACTGTTTGAGTTACTCTTTATTTGTGACCTTGAATACTTTATATACTTTATGACAAATACTTTAGAATGCAATGGAAACGCGAAACAATTACGTCTGGGGTTGGCTAGAAAATAGAGATTGTTTCACGATACCGAATGAAACCGCGAAGCGATTACGCTGGGGTTTGCTGAGCGTAGCGAGCAGGGGGCCCGAGCCCCACTAGTAAACTGCAAAACTAGTTAGTGAAATATCTTGTTTTATTTTTCTGAAGCAAATTCTTAAATATACACGTTTATTGCAACATTTTATGTATGTATAATCTTTTAATATGTTGTCCCCAACTGATAATTATAAAACTGCCACATGCAAGAAGCTACGTTACGGTTTACAGGTTTAAAAATTTGCAGGTTTTACACCAAAGTAAAAATGAAATATATTTTTTTTTTCTAAAACTTAAGGCGGTGTGCACATAACATTTGAATTTAATCTTGATCATTCTGAATCACAGTTAATTTTTGAGCATGATAAAGTAAATAGCGTTTTTTTTTTTCTTTTTAGATCTTGTCATGATATTGAAATGGCGGAATTCGGATCTCGTAAATGTTGCTCCAAATATATTGAACACGAAGTACACCGAACGACGTGAATACTACATATCATTTCATGATCCCGCTAGACTGAGCAATCCATATTTTGAAGGAATTGCAGTTCGAGATGATATATATTACAAAGTTAAAGTATCACAAGTAAGTTAAGTAGACGTACTATATCTAAATATTAGCAAATTTGATTTTACGAAAAATAAATATATATGTATTAGAAAGCAATAGGTCATGTTCTTTTTTAAACGCTAGAAATGAAATCATTTAAGTATGCTAGTCACGACTAAAAATATGTCTGATGTTTTCAATCTAATTGATAATTTAAAGCATTTTATCTCACAATGTTAAAAATTTATTATTTTTCAAATGAGTGCAAAAATCTTATAAACTAGTACTTTTCATTTTTACACGCAATGTTAACACATTTATAGATTAGATCTCATGATGAAGCTTAACGTTGTTTATTATTCCATCCGGAAAAATAAGACATTCATAGATAAACTAAAACGACATCAATGCTCTCAACTTCAGTTAAGAATATAAAATTTGCTAAAATGAACACAAGTTTAGGTTAATTTTAAAAATATATGTAGAAACTTTTACTAGAAATAAAACTCTTTCTGAAAAACATTTTAGAGCCAAAATGCAAGTGCAATACATCCATTTAATCCAAACGAGTTGATGCATGTGAATTTGTAAGTTTTAATTAAATAAGAAAACTGTACTATGAAAATGTGCTGGATATTGACAGCATTGAACTTTAATCACATATGAGCTTTAAATAAAATGTATTGAGTTACCTGATTTTTTAGCCCCCGGTACGGTATGCTATTTCTTTCTCCCAACTTATTTTGTGTATATAAAAAAAATAACGTTACCTTACAGAAGCCAGCCGCAAAACAAAGCAGTACGACTAAATACTGTATAGCAATTTTTTAAACTTCTAATCATCGCATATTTTCACTTTTTATACTGTCGTATTGAAAAAAAATGTACTTTTAAATGCAATTTGTTTGAAAACTGCATCTTCAGTTATTGTTGAAATAATAATTTTTTTTTGTAGTTTTTAGAACCATTTGTTTAATTTTGGTAACTCAAGTGCTCCATTTATGAAGAAATTAAAGAGAAAATAGTTTAAAAATAGCAATTATATATTTTTGTTGCCATTTTCTCATAACAACCGAAAGAAAATGTAATTAAAATACGTGCTATTTAGAAAAAATACGAATAATTTCTGTTAAAACATGGAAATATTATAAACTATATATAATTTTACGTATGAAGGCCTATGAATCATTAGACAGTCTTTTTTTTTTTTTTTTTTTTTTTTTGGTAGAGATTTTAATGACATCAACTTTTTGCTGCATTTGTGTATTATTTCGCGATAGTGATGCCCTATGCTTTCTTTACTGTAGATGTTTAAGAGTGGACCGTAAATGTGGAATTCTTAAGCGGATGCGAATGACATCATTTTACATAAAATAAAAGCGGGTTCTGTAAGTTCTAAAATTGAAATGTTTTTATATATCCGTACTATTTATGCATACATTTTTTTTTTCATCGGGGGTGGCACTAAATTCTGAAAAAGCAGAATTCATGTTTTCTAGTTTTATTACTTTTTTCATTAAATGAAATTATTTTGCATTCAAAGTTGTTAGATCTGTTAGTTCTACATATTTTAATAGCTCTCGATCAGGTCTGAAACACAATTTTCACTGCATTTAATAACTTACACTTAAAAGTCACAATAGTAAAAGAAATATAAAAGTTTTAATTTTACAAAAACTACTATTATGTTTTACTCAAAACTTCTGTTTCTCTATCTTGATGGAAAAAGTTATATTGAACACAATTTTCACTGCATTTAAAAGTTTATACTTAAAAGACACAACGATAAAAGAAATATAAAGGATTAAATTTTGCAAAAACTACTATTATGTTTTACTCCTGTCTCTCCACCTTGATGGAAAAAGTAATATTGAATACAATTTTCACTGCATTTAAAAGCTTATACTGAAAAGACACAAGAGTAAAATAAATATAAAGGATTAAATTTTACAAAACCTACTACTACTACGTTTTCTTTCTATGAACTCTCTAGCTTGATGGAAAAAGATATATTTTGCTTTAAATATTTTATTTATATTATGCATGGTCTAGGACAGGGATGGCGAACCTATGGCACGCGTGCCGAACTTGACACGCAAGAAAACTTCTCTGGCACGCGTAAAAAAATTATAGATTTTATTCAGTTTATGGAGAACAATCCGTTTTATGTTTTTTTTACAAAAAATATAGTTTTGTGTTACAGGTATATAATTTACATTAAAATACTCTGTTACTTTTGAATGAATTAAGGTATTATAGATTTAAATTTATGCACCCTCAAGCATCATTTTCTCTCCAAACCATTTAACATTGTAATTTTTTCCTGGTAACATTGTAACGTTTATCTTCTCTATCAAATTTCAAAAGGTTCATATTTGAAAATTGAATTTTAAGAGATAGTTTGCATAATAATATACCTAATTGGGACGCTTCTACTTCAGATTAGGTTTTGTTTTATATAGGTTTATGATTTTAAGTTATTTTAGGTTTTAATTTTGAAAAATTAAATTTTAATTTTAACTGTTAGTGCAAATAATTCTGTATCTATTGAATGTGATTCTACCTGAAGAACTGAAAATGATCGAATTCGGAAGTATAGAGTTAAAAAAAAAAAAAAAAAAAAAAAAAAAAAAAAAAAAAAAAAAAAACTCATTTATACATTATTAATACGAAATCCGATGCGACATGGCTATATTATTGAATAAATTCAGCATAATAAATAATTTAGGATTCGAATTTAGTATATGTAAAAATATTTAAGTAAAATTTCTATAAAAATTAATTGTTGGATTTTATCTAACTTTAAATGTTTCTGGCACGTTAGAATGCTGATACATAATAATTTTGAATTTTTTGACCCACATACTCAAAAAGGTTCGCCATCCCAGGTCTAGGATTTGGGGTGTTGACACTACAGGCCGGTAGCAGAAATTTCAAGACGGATGACTGGAGTCGCAGATTCTTTTTCCATAGAACATTTATTTTGTTTTCCTTTAAGTTTAGCTCTTTATTACGTAAAACAAAAACTTAAGATTATTATTAATAAAAATGAATAAAATGCATAAAAGCTTTATAGGTAAGGGATTGCTTAATTAACGCTTCAGTTATAAAATGTTTTACCTGCAGGTTATTTTCTGCCCCTAAATTATCTGTCGCAGACACTTGGAGAATTTTATGTTATTGGGAGTAAGAAATGACTTCTTCGCAATAAAAACAGATAACATTTTTTTGAATATTTTGACATAAAATTATGTTAAACAAAAATCATGTTTGAAATTTGGTTGTGTGACCGCCATTTTTAGAACAGTTTTTAAAGTTGTTTGTAGATATAAATGAGTGTTGTTTTTTAAACTGTAAGCAAATTATATTACCTGATTTCTGTTTTTTACTTTATTCTATCCTCAATAGAAGAAAGTATTGTAATCGAAAATTTTTTCGACTACCGGTTTTCGACGGATTTACACGTTTTAGGGGTCAGAGACCCCCCCCCCCCCCAAAAAAAAAACATGTTTATACAAAATGTCTGTCTGTCCGTGTGTCGCCTTTGTAACACCAAAAAGTGTATGAAGTTATGCATAGAATTGAACCAACTTTTTTGTGTATGTATTAGGCTGTGGGAAGCTGGTTCTCCTTCAATTTAGAAATATTCTGCCACAATGGGGCGTTACCATAGCAATTTTTGTGTCATATTCTTTATTGTACAATCGAAAAGTGTATAAATTTATGCATAGAATTTAAACAATTTTTTTGTGCATGTGTTTGGGTATGGCTAGTTGGTCCTCTCTGAATGTGAAAAATTCCGCAGGAAGGGGACGCTATAATAGCGATGTCTGTGCCATATTCATTATTGTACCATCGAAAAGTGCATGAAATTATGCATAGAATTGAACCAAATTTTTTGTGTATGTTTTTGGTTAGGGACAGCAGGTTCTGCCTGAATTTTTAAAAAAATCCGCTGAAAGGGGGCGCTGTAATAGCAATTTTTCTGCCATTTTATTTATTTTACCATCAAAAAGTGTATGAAGTTAGGAATAGAATTGAACTAAATTTTTTGTGTATGCTTTTGGTTATGGCCAGCAGGTCCTCCTTGAATTTGGAAATATTCCGCCGGAAAGGGGCGCTGTGATAACGATTTTGTATAATTTTATCGGTTTTTCGTAGTTCTATTGGGCATCGGCGGCTCGTGCAGCGACGGGAACTCTCCTCCTGCTAAACCAGATTTTCGCAAACAGCTGATGTACAGCATAATCTATATATATATTATGCTATCGTATGTGGCACAGAAATCGCGATTATTTGTTAATTGTTTAATGGCAACGCCCGAATGAAACGCACCTGGTTGGTTATTGAATAGCATTTAATGCATCTCCATACGTATAAGATGGTTACCGTAGGGGGCACTTGTTTTGTTGCCAAATGCCACCAATTTTGTCGTCAACTTGGCGATATCTCTAATATTGCAACAAATTCCCATAGACTGTCATTTTAAAGCAATAGGATTTACTTGCTTACAGAAAATCAACAAATTGAGATCATTTAATGCAACAAAAACTAATATTAACTTAAGTGATTATATTAATTACTAGAAATGTACCCCGTCAAAAATGACGGAAAATCAATTATAAAGATATATACAACTCATGTGAAAGAATATGGGTTTTTCTCGCTTGTTCTGCAGTGATAAATGAAAATAACACATTTTAAGAACGAAATACATTTTTGAAAAACTGTGTACAGTAGAAGACTACTAATCTGCACAGTTTGGTTCCAAGTGTGCGTTGGTTCCAAGTGCGGTCATGCCTCTTCAAACTTTGTTTACATTTCTTTAATTCATATATTGGACAATTTAGATTGTTAATTCTTAAAAATAAATAAATTACACACATGAAGTAAGGTAAAAACTATTAAACTATCGTATACGATTTAATGAAATTGTATTATATGGCATTATACGTGTGTGCTTCACGATCTTGGTTAAGACGTTGGAGAAATTGACTGCAACTTGTCATAATCATAATTGTGTGAGCCGATATAACAAAGAAGTAAACAGCTTTTAATCAAATTTCTGGTATAAAGTGTTTTTCAAAACCTTGTGTAAAATTGCTGCCCGTTCTGATGTTATGTCAGTCCTAGTAATAATATTTGTAACACTGAAGAGTTTCCATGTATATGTAGAATTTAGAAAAGCTTTTCCAAAAGAAAGGTCCTGAAATGACATTGTAATTCCTCTAATTTTTAAAGTTTAATCGGGCCCTGGTGTTGTTTACTGAAGTTTAATAAATACAGTTATTTTGAATATTACATCAGAATTAAACAGTTAAACTATTTAACTTAATCCCGTTGTTACTTCAATGTTATTTTTTAGTATAGATCTGTTTCAACTAACGTCACACCCAAGCAACGACCTTAGCAACCGGACGTGTTTTTTGTTTGCCCCCAAATTCGGCCAATTGTGCTTGGCTGGTTCATAATACAGGCTACAAATAGTTGATTATGATTGGTTCGATGAAACTTGGTGGGCTGATGACCACGTGGTTGAAACTGATCTTATAATAAAGAAAAGTATTTAAATTTTTCAAATCATGTATTTTTTACATTATTTAATAAACAAATAATGAAAAAATATGCTTTTGTTTGAACTCATAAATATGACAATAAAGTAATGTAACTAAGAGACATTGGAAAATAAAATTTTTGTGAATTCAAATCATAAACAAACGATACCGCCACCATTTTACCTACTATGATGTCATAAGAATATTGTCCATTGATTATTGGAGAACTTACATTGTGAATGACTACCTCAATGGTTTAATATTTTTTTTACAGTTCATGATGTATGAATCACTTGTGTTTGTTTAGGATTATGGAATGAGATATTAAGCCGTCAACCTATTTTCAACTGAAGTGATCCTACGATATATGTACTTTTTAATCGAAATTAAAAACAATGCTTTCATCTCGAAATAAAATGTTGGCACAGATGTCATATATACCCCATACTGACGCAATTTTTTCTGACTCCAATGTCATCTAAGCGCCGGGTGCATAACTGGCGCCAAAGTGTCGTTATTTTGCTTAATATGGTAGCCCGGATATAGATGGTATAATAACGAGGTTTTTGCCAAATTGGCGTCGGAAGAAAATCGCGCCAATATGAAATCTGTGCCAAAATGTTTTAGTTTATATAATTGATTATTTTGATTAATTATTTATTTAGGTACTTTTCCATTATAGCGCATTTTTTAAAAAAGCTTGGCGCAATTCGGGATTCAGAAAGTTGTTGCCAAAATATATAAACAGCAATGAAAACAAACCTGATGAAATTTTATTTTTGTTTATACAAGTATTTATTATTATTAATTATTTATTTAAGTACTTTTTATTTAAGTACACTTTGCATTAAAAAAAAAAAAAATTGCCGCCATTCGGGCATCAGAAAGTGAGTTATGTTGCCGAAATATATAAACAGTTATAAAAACAAATCTAATGAACTTTTATTTTTGTTTATGTATGTATTTATATACATAAAAAATCATTTCTAAATATATATAACATTTTTTTATATACAAATTACGGCACAGATGTCATATATGCTCCGGGGAACCTAACTGGCACCAAAATGGTGTTATTTTGCTTGGTATGGCAACCCGGCTATTGTTTTTTATTTATTAATAAATTTTTATTTACTTTACTTTTCTCTTTTTTTATTATATAAACTGTTTTGTTCTATAGTTATTAATTAAACTTTAATTTATTTATTATCATTTCTTTTTCAAAATAATAGCAAACATTTTAAATATCTACATGTAACTGGTATTCTAAAGCGAGATTTTTGCCAAATTGGCGTCAGAAAAAAGTCACGCCAAACCCGAGGCGTATATGACATCTGTGCAAAACTTACTACTGTTTCTTTATAAAAATGAATAAATAGCGTGTTTTATATTTAATAAATTGTATACTTATGGAAATCATTGCTTGTGAGTATGAAACGGAAAGTAGGTTGTCAGAAAATACGTTGCCAAACTTCTTTCTCGCCAAGAAACTTTTTCTTGTACTGTACATAAGCGATGATTGCTGGAAATGAATTTTTAATTATGATATGCCAATTTATGTTTCACTATATGCATACTATACTGTGTGTATAAATGCTATAGTTCATATACAGGGTCACACAGAAGAATTCGTAAGGATTACTGAGTATGAGAGTAAATTGCTTAAAGGTGGTTATTAAAGGAGTTATGCATTTTTACGCTGAACTGCATTTAATTTACTAAGAAATTTTTGTAGAATATAGATAAAATGATATGCAGGGTAACGCAAAGAATTGGATACATAACCATCTATGGATGATAATATCTGGAAATGTGATTTTAGTAGTTGAAGGGTGCTTTAGTTTAAATTAAATTTTAGCTAAATAGTGGTGTATAATAACGGTACTACTGAATATGGAGAGTAACTGCTGTAATCAATTTTTTAAATTTTTTATGCGTTTTGTAAAATGTTTACTTGCAAGGAAGGTCTCCATACGGGCATATTCAGAAAAATCTGAAAAAATTACAGAGTGTTCCTCTCATGTGGATATATATGTTTATAAAAAATTTTTTGGCAGAACCTTGATAGAACTTTCGTAAAAAAATAATGAAAATTTCGTTTATTTGGCAATTTATCATCGGTTGGCGATGAAATGAAATTTCGAAAAATACTTTTTATGTCGAATACTCTTTAAGATAAAATGTTTCACATTGAACTTGTTTAAATAAATTTAATGTAAATAACTTTAGTTTCGTCAGTTTTAGTTTGATTTAACTATAGTTTTGTGATATATATATATATATATATTTATAATGAAAGTTAAATATCTAATTTTATGAATTAAAACAAAATTAAAATAAATTAAAATTGTTTCAGTATCTCAAAATTAAGTCCAATTGAGCACTGTCGATTTAATTTTGTTGCTATGTAAACGACGAATTCTTTGCTATTGAAATGAATAACTGCTAAATGAATCTTGACTTTATTTTCGAATACGCTTAAATATATGAAAATATTTTTAATACATGGGGTTGTTTTTAAAGTAATAAAATTAAATAAGCAATATAAATATGTAATATGAAAAAATGTAATTTATTAAATTCTCTCATTGTTTATGTTTAAATTCATTAAATAGTTTTTACACGCATTCTAAAAGTCAAATAACAAACAATTTTCAGGCACATTAAAATCGTTTGCTTTTGGCGAGGAAAAATACTGCTCGCCAAACGCTTTCATCTTTTCGCGCCAAATACTGGAAAGTATTTTATTTTTTACAGACTTTCTACTGTAATTCCGCCGCTAAATTTGACTGATTCTTTATATTCTTTATTACATAATAATATAAAAATACACGCATAAGTAGTTTAATTGGTATTTTTCTCAAAATTTTCTGAGTATGCCCAGTAAGGAGACCTTCCTTGTTAGTTATCTTATTTAGCTTATTTCCCTAAATAACGAAGTTTTGTTAAAGCATTCAGAAAGTGTTGGAAAGTGTTTCATAATCTATGCTTAACGCATTATTTTTCTTTCTTGTTTAGTCTTATTTTGCATTCATTTTATTCTTATTTTTTCAGTCTTATACTGATTTATAGAAACTTTAACATTTAATGTTTAAATTTTTCGCACCCCCCCCCCTCCCTTGCATATAGTACAAACTATAGCCCAAAATTATAGACAATTTGGTACTTTTCCAAGATAGCGGCTTTGGCAGTTTTTTTTAAAGCTTGGCGGTGTAATTAAAGTAAATTATTAAAGTAATTCGGGCATCAGAAAGTAAGATTTGTTGTCAAATCATGTAAACAGCTATAAAAACAAACTTGATGAGCTTTCTTGTTTGTTTAAAAATGTATGTTACATGTATATTATTGATGTTCTGGTACTACTTAGTTATCCCGTCGACCAATTTTGCCAAATACTATAAATCGCCAAATCACTCGCCAAATTATACAAATTGACATAATTTTTATTTTAAATAACAAAAGAACACATAAAGTAGTATAACATTAATAAAAATACAAATAAAACTTCGAAATAAAAATCACTTGATGACGTAAACACGTGTAACTTGCTTAAAGGCAAGTGAATGTGACATTTACGATCAACCATTATTGACATTTAATTTTATAGTTTGGCGATAAATTTTTTGGTCGACGCGATAACCAAGTAGTCCGATGTTTTTTATGTACAAATTACTCCCGTTTCTGTATAAAATTAGTTAAATGTCTTTTTTATGTTAAGTAAATCGTATAAATATCGAAAAAAATGATCATGTACATAAAATGAAAGAGTGGATAGGTTCTCGGAAAATATGTTGCCAAATTTCCTTCTTCGCCAAGGCACCTATACTGGAAAAGTACCTAAAGCACATTAAAATCGCGCAGTTAGGAGCACAGACAGTACAGCGTCGTCTATTGGCGTTATTTTATTAGTAGCATTGGGATGAAGATGTAAAGACGTACATTTTTGTATATTACGTTTTAAAATCTCACCCAATGATTTAAAAAATATCTTAAAAGAGCGGAGTTTAAATTAAATTGCGGTGACCTCCTTTATGAAAGATTAATGGTTTTAAATGTGAATACCACCAAATTAGTCAGCTATTGCCAAGTTGGCTTCATACGTGACAACTTATTTTTGTCGCCACATTTTGGCGATATTTCGCCAAGATGGCCAACATTCGGCGCTACTGTGGTAACCCTGCTTCCCCTTCCAATGAGGCGGTCCTACCGGAATTGTGAGAGACACACAGAGACTTGGATTTTACATAAATAGATATTTAAGGGAGTCCAAGCAAGTTAGATTATGAATAAAAGTAACATGATACAATGCTTAGCATGCTTTCCCAAACATAAATTTTAAGAGAGACCAAACTGGTCGCCAAGGGCGGCTAGTATTCTTTAGAATACTAATAGATTAGAATAGAATGGTGCAAATAAATCTGAATTTCCGCTCAGTTGCCGCACCAGCGGAAGTGTTGCTGTAGCAATGTTGCACACCACGACTCAATGTGAAATGAATGGCAAATCGATTATCGATATTACTCGGACTCGAAGACATCAGTCATCCGGTTTCCATTCAATTCACATTGCCGTGAGACGTATGATGTTGCTATGGCAACACCTCCTGTTGGTGCATTAACTGACTGGTGACTTTATTAGTTGTAAGAGCTAATCTGTCACATACTAGCCACCCTTGGCGACAGGTTTGGTCTCCCTTCAATAATGAAAAACTATTGATTTGAATAAATATCATGATCGAGATTAACTCATTTTTACTCCAATTAATTGATTGAAGAACAAATTTAAGATACTAGAGAACAGAAATTGTGCTTTTTCAGAATTTAGTGTCGCTCCCGGCATTTCCATTACTTCATTTTCTTCTGATGGACTGATGGCTTCTATTATTATGAAACAGCCATTATAAATGAAGTGTTAGGTGAAGATGAAAGAGCAGCCGTAAAAAGTTAGACCTCTGATTTTCTGGTCAGAATGGGGGGGGGGGGGGCATATTTTTTATGGCTGCTCTTTCATCTTCACCTAACACTTCATTTATAATGGCTGTTTAATAATAATAGAAGCCACTAGTCCATCAGAAGAAAATAACTCGGTTAAGCGGGACTCTACTGCAGTACAAAATATATTTCCATTTTAAGACTTAAAGCACACGTTTTATGTTATGTAAAATGACGTCATTCGCATCCGCTTAAGAATTTCACATTTACGATCTACTCTTAAACATCTACAGTAAAGTATGCATAGCACATCATTATCGCGAAATAATGCACAAATGAGGCAAAAAGATTCCGTCATTCAAGAAAATGAAAAAAAAGGCTATCTAATGATTCATAGATACTTACAATTAAATATAGTATATGATAGCTCCATTGTTTTAACACAAATCATTCCTTTATATATTTTTCAAAACAGCACGTATTTTAATTACATTTTCTTTCGGTTGTTACGAGAAAATGGCAACAAAATATATAATTACTATTTTTAAACTATTTTTCCTTTTCTTTCTATTGAAATGGAGTACTTCCGTTGCCAATATTAAGCAAATGGCTCGAAAAACTACAAAAAAATTAATATTTCAAAAATAAATGGAGATACAGTTTTCAAACAAAATGCATTTAAAAGAAATTTTTTTTCCAATACGACGGTTTAAAAATTGACAATGTGCGATGCTTAGAATTTAAAAAAATTGCTAAAGAGTATTTAATCGTAATGCTTTGTTCTACGACTAGCCTCTGCAAGGTAACGTTATTTTTTGGACACAAAATAAGCTGGGAGAAAGAAATAGCATACCATACCGAGGCTAAAGTATCAAAGTTGGTAAGGTATTGAACTAACATATGTAACGACTTTTTCAAACACTAACATGTATGAGGTAGAAGAAAGTTTTGGGATTGGCATATCCAACTTTTTTGTGTGTGTTTTTGGCCAAGGTAAGAAGGTCCTCTCTGCATTTGGAAAAATTCCACCGAAAGTGGGTGCTGTAATAGCGATTTTTGTGCCATTTTGAATATTGTACCATCGAAAAGAGAATGAAGTTATGCATAATATTGAACCAAATTTGTTGTGTATGTTTTTCGCCAAGGCAAGAAAGTCCTCCCTACATTTGGAAAAATTCGACGAAAAGGGGCTTTGTAATAGCTATTGTTGTGCCATTTTCACTATTGTACCATCGTAAAGTGTATGAATTTATCCTTAGAATTGAACCAAATATTAGGTTCTCCCTGAATTAGGAAATATTCCGCCGAAAGAGGGCAGTATAACAGCGATTTTTGTGTAATTTTCTTGATTTTTCGTAGTTCTACTATACACCGGTGGCTTGTGAAATGACGGGTACTTCGCATCCTGATAAGCCGACTATTCGCGAACAGCTGATATACAACAGAATAACCGAAAACTATTGATTTTAATAAATATCATGATAGAGATTAACTCGTTTTTACTCCGATTAATTGGCTGAAGCAGAAATTTAGGATGAAAGTCAAAGTTTATATAGCATTGAACTAATACATGAAATATTGACATTTGAAACAACATTTCGAAATAATAAAATATATGAGATAAAGTTTGGGGATTTGTACATCCAACCAGTTAATTAATAAATTTATTTTTATATATTTTTTTAATATTTAAAATTATAGAACATTCATTACTACATATTACTGATAAATTAAAACAACTCAACTTGTGTCATTTTTGATTGTATCATTGTGTATTAACTTCTGGATTGAAACACGTGTTATTTCATCAGATATTTTTTTCAAAAACTAAATTCTGGTGTATGTTTTATAAGTGTTCTTGTAGCATTTCTTAATGGTATGGCTCTAGTAGTACTTCTTATGGAGGAAATTGTTTTAATGAGAAGGATAAATGCGACTAAATGCAAACATTTTGTAGAGAGAAACAGAAGAATGAAAGTGAATATGTAGAAAGAAGAACGAAACAAAACAAAATATAATATGATAAAGTGAAAGGAATGTCTCCAGATTCAACAAATCTTTATCAAGCAGAAATAAAACTAAGAAAATGAAAAAATAGAAGAGTAGCTAAACTGAAACGCAGTAATGGAAATAAATCAAATCTTATGGGATCAGGTTATGGGGAAAATCGTGAAGCTGGTGAAAGAAAATTTCCCAGTTCTCCAACTAAAAAATAAATCGTAATTGTAAAACTTACTCATAACTCTGCTGTTGTTCAACGGGCCATGAAGTTTTATAAAGCTAATAGAAATTTAGAATTTTTTTTCAGATTTTTATGTTTAGGAAGATATAAGTAATGTGGATCCTTCAAGTCAACCTGAATTAGATAGTAGTGTGAATCGAGAATTATAGTAAATTATTTTTGTAAATTGCTTTTGGCGCTGGGTGCAAAAGATGTCTTTTATGTATATTAATTTACTTGTTTTGTTTTATTGAAATCGATACGTATCCTCCGTTGCCCCAAGCGTCCCAAAATAGTTGAAATTTGAATTGTTTATGAAATTTATATATTTTTTGTTTTTATTTATTTTTTTATTTACTTTTGGCGCGAGGTAACTTATACATGTTAGTTAACATGTTTGCTATTGAAATCCATTCATGTATTACGGTGCTCCCCCCCCCCCCATCCCCAAAAAAAAGTTAAAAATTGACATTTTAATGAAAATTTTTAATTTTTTATTATTTTTTATTTTGAAATCCCATATGGTGCCGGTTGATAAAATTATGTATTAGGTGTACTACATCATTGTACGGTTTACATAATTTTTTATCCAAATCCATTCATATCTACGGCGCACCAATTATAGTTAAAAATTTAAATATTCAAGAAAATGTATTAAAAATTTTAAATTTATGAAAATTGTTTAGTTAATAAAGTATTAATTTATAAATAATGATAATTTTGTAATAGAACATGAAGTATAAATTAAAAAATCAAATCATTGAATCATAAAAATTATAAAAATTGAACTTACGCAGGAAAAATTTACTTCTTTTACTTTCCAGATTTATATATTTCTAAAGTTTATAATCCTTTTTGGTATTAAAATGTTTGATATGGCATCCTCATTTTATTCTATCCGCAGACACTAGGCGAATGCATCTTTCAACAGTTTGGGTATGGTATGGATATTTTGCAGTTCCTCCCTTTTTCTACTTTTGCCACAGTCTCAATTTCTTCGCAAAGCACATTTCTCTAAATGCGCTGTTCAAAACGTCCAACTCATTGCCAGTTAATAAGTTCATAATAATTCTTTGTTTTGAAGTGTGTTTTTGGTTCCTTAAAAATTGCTACTTATAGGGATCATCTATTTTCATTTCTAGCATAAATTAGCTTTCGTATAGCTGGAGACCGGATAAGCTCTCTATTATCTGAGAGTGTTGACAATAACAAATTTCAGGGTGGTAAAAAAGCTATTTCGGTGAACAATAGCTTCTACTGTCTTTCTTAAATGGGGTACCAAATGTCTAGAAAGTGTGATAAGTTTCCAATTATGCCTCGCTCCTTCTGTTATGGAGGGCTTTGTTTTGATATGCAGCCATACAGGTGCATATACCTTCGTAATATATATAATTGTATACATCATTATGTTATAAGAATAATGAGATTCTTAGATGGAGTTTCTGTGGCCACATACAACCTGAGCATTCTACTTGAAGTTGTTAGCAATCTTGAATGAAATACTGGATTAGTTTTTTTTAATACCAGGTCAGAACCACTTTCACCACGTGATATTGGAATGTAAATATCATATGTATTGCTTAGTATAGATGAGAACCATTCTATCTATGTTATCTGGCATATTCTCCACACATATTGAAGAAAAGAAAGCTACAGGTAGCTCCGTGCAGCTTTTGATTGCTGTACCAATTGGGCCCGCAAAAGGGTATGGGACCAATTGTTGCACCATCTAAAGAATTTAGTAACTGTCGTAAAGGCAAATAATGTGTATGAAGCAAACAAATGCGCCATCATAATGGTCTATTGCGTTCCATCTCCTCCAGGCAAATAACTCCTCCTCTGTATCAAATATTTACAGTTTACTTCTTTTATCGCTTCAGCTTCTTCTGTTGCAATTGTAACATGCCCAATATATGAAGGGTCAGGTTAATTTACAAGTGTACAATCTTCCTCCTTTGTTGTTTTTATCTTGTATTTTGTGCCCTTCATTACTTGCACTTTTAAGTTGCCTTTTCTATATAATACAAAAAAATAATTTTATACATTTAATAATAAACGATAAGCAAATTTTCAGTCTCTGGCTCTACTTTTTAATCTATACAAAGGTTTCTTTAATACTTATTTTTAGTTATAATTTTTAGTTTAAAATATGGATAAAAATCATTTTTCGGCAAACAGTTAAGTGTCTTGGGGCACCGGAAGAAATTTATCGAAATTGAAAATTTTTTGCGTGTACGTCAGTATGCTTAAAGGACAACTTTCGCGCACCGACACATAAGTAATTTAATGTAAAAAAAATATATAAAAACAAATAAAACTATAAATTTTCATAAAAACTTCATTTAAAAACTATTTTGGGGGCACTTGGGGCACCAGGAGATATGAATGAATTTTAATAAAAAAAAATGTAAACTAATACACACAAAGGACAAACTCGCACCTCGATTCAAAAGTAATTAAAAAATAATAATAAAACCAAAAAAATTATAAATTTGCATAAAAAATTAATTTTTTAGTTATTTTGAGGGCGCCGGAAGATAGGAATAGATTTGAATAAAAGAAAACAAGTAAACTAATATGCATAAAGGCAACTTTTGAACCCAATGGCGATTAGATTATCCATATTTCGATTTTTCGATCCACCCTAATAGATAGGCATAAAACAAGATCACAAAACTGTCAGCATTCCCAGGTGACATTTCTATTGACAATAAGAGAAGCCTATAGTGTTTAAAAAAAGCTTCTCGAAATAGAACAATTGAAATTTCATCATTTGGAGATTCAAATCATTTAAAAATATACATGCGAATGTCTGCATTTTTTGCTGTCATGAAAACTTTCAAGCAATTTATATAAAAGTATTTGATGTATATTTCTTGTATTCAGCATAACTGTAAAACATTTCATTGACTTTCTCTTCTGTGATACATCATCATCATTTGAATGTATGAACTCAGAATATCTAATTTGCGGGCATATGATCATCAGATTATTCAGAACCGAAGTCGACACTGCAGAACGTTTGATAACTTACTGTCAATAGAAAAATGCTGTAAGTGTTTTTAAATAAATAGTGTTGAAGAAACCATTTCCGATTGTTTACAAAACCTTCGAAAGCAAATATTTTTATTTCTGCTGCACAAGTTTATTTAAACATGTACACAGTTTCATTTAAATAATGTCAAAATAATAACCAGGGAATCGCCATGCAAGAAGATATTTATGAGAAATATACCTGCTTATACTTAATTAAAAATAGGTCTGCACACTGGTCAAATCCACAAGTAACTGTATTTAAAATTGTTATTTGGTATGATACAAATGAAATAAAATCTTATGCCATTATTTCATGCAATGTAACTTTTGATCAATTTTTTGTAAATGCTTTGCGTTAGATTTTAACACATCAATGACACTTAAATCTGGGAGCCATAATAATAAAGATTTCGTGATTATAAAATTTCCTCTAGTAAAATGCGCTCCTCTTTTCAAATCTATTGATACTGTATTGACGTGTCGAAAGAAGCTTTCATTATAGCGACTAGAATAGATAGTATGGAAATCGGCTATCTCTGCAATACTTAAAAAAGTGCTAAAATATTGTATCCCTTAAATATGCAAAGATGCTGCTGCAATATGCAGATCGCAGCGACATCTGCAGGATATTTTCTACAACTGCAAGGTATTGCTAGTCTATACAATGTAATACTAGTAATACGAAAATCCCGCAGATGTCGCTGCGATTGACACTTGGCATTTTAGCAGTATCGTCGCACATTTAAGGCATACAATTTTTTAGCACTGTTTGGATAGCATATTTCCCCTCTAGGTATTCTAGACGCTGTACTTTCGTCAAATACTTTTTTTTCTCCCTCGAAGAATCACCAATTGTTAAAACTGAACCCTCCGTCTAATGTGGGTGGAAAATTTTCATGGGGAGAGTAGGAACTGACAGCTGAGTAATGACATTTCCTTCAAAAAGAGGGTCGAATGCCTTGGTAAGGAGTTTTACCAGCGCCGTACTGAAGGTATATTTCTCTCTCGGTAAGATGTCTTACCGTGCCGTACCTAGGGGGTTAAGCAAGTTTTCAAGTAATGATAACTACGTGATGAATTTTATCAATTTCGACAAATATGTTATAGGCATAGACAAATTTCGAAAAAAAGTCAATAAAGACAACTGAACATGTCAAAAATAACTTTAGAAAAATAGTTAGAATCTTTTTATACCCCACTGTAATGGTAACATTCTACCAAAGTATTTACAATGTAAGTATTCCATGATTAAGCCATGACGACTTTTAAACAGAAGGGATAACAACAGTTTCAAATAATATTGCTTTTCTATTCGGTTGCTGGTAAAAACTTACTGCACATTTTAAAAAATCATAAATCACTTTATGTGTTGTGTCTTTACTTTTTAGTCCAGTCAAATTAGGTTTTTTTTCTGAACATAATTACGAAAGTTTTGAAACCGGTAATATTGTTTGGAAGGCTCTACTAATAAACATACTAAAAGTCCTGATGAATGGGGTGGAAGCGCGAGGGGAGCAAAAGAAGGTACCTGTTTTCGGTTTTTGTTAATATCTCGTAATCTATAAGTCCTATTGAAAATTGCTAATACAAAAAATAAAGACAATTAAATTCTCTACAAAAAAGGTAATAAACATTTTTTCTCTAGAGGCCATATTTAACGAGATAATAGCATTCGAAAATGAAGAAGTTTGCCAAAAGTCACACCAGTGCCAGAGAGTGGGTCAATGGCAGTTAGATTGCATCTACGTAACTTAAATTTAAACAAGCGTTAATAAATATTGTGGTCAAGGGAAAGGAACCCTGAAAATTAACTTCAAAAAATGACATATTTCTTAACTATAGATTATGTTATAGATTTATATTTCCCGTAATCGGGTTTGAAGTCATTTTAAAAAGCATGGCTTAACGCCAATTTAATTTCCTTCTGTAACTTTTGTTTGGTATACTTTCTTTTACATAGATTATATATATGTTTAGCCTTCAATCCGTCATGGTCAAAGAAAAATACGTCAAGTTTGTTTGACAGAGCTATTTAACAATTTGACGCAGCGACAAGTTTTCGACAGGAGTTTGGTCTGTCATAACCATTGAGCAAACACTAATGTTATCTATAAAGTGCTTTGGAGGGCTCACAAATGGACGAGGAATAGGTGACAGCATTTTGAGTCAGTGGGTTCTGGTCGCCATAGCTAGCTTTCATATTTGTACCGCCCTGGAAGAATTCTGTGGTTTAAATCTTTTTTCTGGTGAACAACATAAGGATTTTCGTGAAGCTCGGATGAATAGAGATGTTGCGGATATCTCCAAACTTTCAACTTGGTTTGAAAATCTCCCGCACTTTCCTCAGATAGATATAATTATATCAATATCTTCTGGGGTTATTGGAGATGAAACTATCAGCTGCTTCAAAACTTTGAAAATCGAGAGTAAAAAGATGATTCAGGTGTCTAGCAAATGTTACTTAGATATGAAATTAACTCGGAAACGTATAGCAGAATCATTCAACCGTATGCACAATTCAACAAAATTTCATGATACTACTAAAACTGTGGATCCTCTAATTATATTCCAACGGATTTCCTTGTGAAAACGTAGTAATGATGATTTGGGAAATTACCATCAATATAAATTGGCTCTTTATCCTTTCTCTCTTTTCAATGATTGCGGATTGCGCAAGACAATGAAAAGTGCTTTGTGTCAAATATTTTAAAATCGGTTGATATAATAGACCAACAAGAAGCAATAGTTGTGGATGGTGGCTTCCTCTTACAGGAGGTGGTGTGGAAGAAGCCCGGATCAACAATACAGGATATTTGCAACCCCTAAATAACGTACGTTAAGAAACACTATTGTAGAAAGGGACGCAGGATTGTTTTCGATGAATACACTGACCTTGTAAACAGAACAAAAGTAGCTTAATAAAATAGAAGGTGCTCAGTAAAAAAGTCAGTTGGCATACATAATGAAGAACATATTATCCACAAAGTTCCCCAAAATCAGTTTCTCTCAAATAAGAGCAATAAGACAATGTTGATTCCCATTCTCTCCTCTAATGTAAATGACAAAGGAGTCTCAAGTCAGCAAAGTCCTAATTATGCCGACACTCTGACTGTTCAGATTCCTATAGATGCATTGAGTGAAAGTGACAACGTTACTGTTGTTGGACAGAATGTGGATATACTTGTTCGTCTCACTGTCTTAACCACTTCAGATAAAAATATATGCTTACAGATACAGCTGTAGCAGGGAAATTAACTTTCTCCTGACATTTCGAGTTGGAAACGTAAGATCGTTCATACGTTAGTGCCTATCACAACCACTGATCCTGTTGCTCCTGAGGCAGTACTAAACCTCATCCAGTGTAAAAATGGTTGTAGGCAAAAATGTGGATGTAGAAAAACAGGAATCACATGCACTGCCGCCTGTCACTACTCTCATGGAGACAGCTCAATCAGTCCACCACCTACTGAGGAGGATGTCCTAATGGAAGTGTAACACCAATCAACATCTTTAGAAATTTCCCATTGAATCTAGGTTAATCAAAATGATCACGGACTTGAGTATATTGTTTATTCTTATATCATTATATTTTACGCATTTTTCATTTTTGTATATTTTATGCTAACGAAAAATGTAATCTTTTGAAGTTATAGTTCAGGGTTCCATTCCCCTCACCACAATATTTAATAACGTTCGTTTAAGGAAGCTTAGATTAACTAGGTGCAATGTAAGTGCCGTTCACCCGCTCTCTGGCACTGGTGTGGCTTTATGTGTGACAAATTTCTTCATTTTTTAATGCAATTATCTCGTTATCTATGGTCTCTATAGAAAAATGTTTAGGACCTTTTTTGTAGAGAATTTAATTGTCTTTATTTTTTGTGTTAGCAATTTTCAATAGGACTTATAGATTACGAGATATTATCAAAAAAACGAAAAAATGTACTTTCTTTTGCTTTCCACCCCTCGCGCTCAACCCCTATTCATCATGACTCTTAGTATGTTTATTAGTAGACTTCCAAACAATATTACCAAATTTAAAAACTTTCATAATTATGTCCCAAAATAGCCCAAAATCTGCCTAATTAGACTGGACTATTTCAGGCTTTTACAATTATTGTCATTGTAGATAAAATATTTTGAATCTGCCTTATTTGACTGGACAATTTTAGGCTTTTACTATTATTGTCATTGTAGATAAAATATTTTGAATGCATAAATAATATATAATGTGCAAATATATTTTATTTTTTAGCAAACATTTTTGCATAGTCTATCAATTAATCAATTTTCATTTTCAGTCAACATAACATGATATTCATATTTTTCGTATTTTTCGACCTCAGATCAATAACATTCGGCTTCCTCCACCGTTCTCAAGTCAATGTACTGATTATAAAAAAGCGTGGATCAGAAATGGAAAAAACGGGCCCTTGACAAAGGAGGTAATGCTTGTCTTAACTTATATTTTTGTAATATTATTTTTATTTTTAATAAATACAAATTAATGAATACTTCCTGTTACAAATATTTTAGGAATGCTATCAAAACTGCCACTTTGAAGAAGAATTAAAACGGTATGGATGTGCTAGTTTAAAAGTTAGTTATCCACATAAGGAAAAACTCTGTCTAAGTGGCAAAGTATATTTAGGCAGGTAGAACTTCTGTATTTATTATATTTTTTCTGTAAACATAGTCTTAACGATACACCAAATAAAGAGAGAATTTTAGCAACATGCAAGTATTATAATGTTCCTATGTAGTCAGTTCTAAAAACGAAAAATGGTAAATATATCCAAGGATTAAAAATACATTATTGGAACTTTATGATTCAATTAGTGAATGTACAAAGTGAAGTGAGAAAAGTATAATATAAAATATACAAAGTATAATATAATAATAAAAAATTATATAGTAAACAAATAGGTAACTAAAATTACTGCTCTAATTTTAAATGTCGTTGTTTGCAAGAAAACTTGTTATAATAGTTCATAATTCTTGCTTTGTATAATATTATTAACGTTTGAATATCTTAAGGGATTGTCTAAAAATTTATTATTATTATGATTACAAAACGAGAACATGTAATTACCTATCATTTCTTTTTCAATGTTAAATTTGAATTTTCACTTCAATATCTTTGTAATCAAGTTTATTGTAAATTGAGGGACTCAACCTGTATTGATAAACGCATTTCGGATGATCGGCGATATTGCGCTATATGTATGTAAATATATAATCATAATGTTAATGTGAAAATCGATGCTCATCTCCATATATATATTTATATGCATGTTTGTCTTGATCTTTAGATATTAAGTATGACTCAAGTCTTAATGTGAAGACTATATCGTATTTATTTTAAATCAGGGTTCGTTAAAGATATAAATTTTACAATGTTTTACAGAATTAAAAAAAAGTTTGAAATGAAGAAAAATATAATTCTGTAGGGCAGTGGTTTCCAAACATTTTTCCTCGTGTTGTCTTTTTAGAATGAATTTATATGATAGAGCCCCTTAAGCCTATTGTACACTAAGTTATGAAATAATGCTTTTTACGTGCATTCATACCAAGTACATCTAGACAATTTTGCATTGTTTCAAGAATAAAATTATATTTTGAAACTAATACGGTAATACTCAATTTGTTTTTAATTTCCATCAATAAAAAGGACACTTTCAAAACATTGTTGAACTTGAAAATATTCCAAAATTCAATTTACCCTACAATCCAATTTACAATATTAGGACTAACAACAACAAAGAATTGCTTTATGTAAATCTGCGATTGAATGCCTTCGCACAGTGTTCGGAATTCTGCTTGCTTATAATTGACAGAGGAAAGTCTGAATGTGCATTTAAATCTGTCGTTATTTCATTTGTCACAGCTATATGAACCAAGAATCGTGCTTCACAGTGCTATGTCGTTCTAATTTTTCTTTCAAAGACAATGTTCTTAATTATTCTGACAAATGACATAAAATCTCTGATGGACATTGGTTTTGAAATACGTTGTTTACTTGCTATAAGGCGACAAATCAGAAAGGACCTCGTGTTCTGATGAGTTTAAACCGAGTGATTTTCTGTTGAAAATGAAATCATTCATTGCACATTTAACTTAGGCTTCTAATAAACTGTTGAAAATTAGTGTTCAAACGAGTCTTTCAAAGCTTAAGGATGCATCTGACATTTCTCTGTATTTTCTTTTGAATCTGGTTTTTATTTGAATTCCTCTGCAGAAAGTTGAACATAATCATCAGCTTCCTTTACACCACAAATTGACCAATACTCGTTTCCTCCTGACTGAAGACACTTTTCGTCAATGATCCAGAACTGACAGTTTTTTATTGCGTCAGCTGGGTGGGGATGCCTGTTTACATCTACAACCGCCATCACCACCACCAAATAAACGGTCCCGGATGGACCCACATGAAAGCCAATTGAGAATTAAAAAATATACAATATATTCACAATGGGAAGCCCAATTTTTCCTGGGATGTCCCAAGAAAAATTTAGATATTTGTAATTAACAAAATCATGAAATAATAGATAATAGGATTTTTTAACTTGCTGCAGCGGTAGAAGTTCAATTTCAGTGCAGAGCTAAGCGTTCTGCAAAAATACAATAACATGCTAAGTATTTATATACTAAATTGAAAAGATATTCATAATTTAAAAAATAATGTAGAATATATAAAATAGATAAAATAGTGAATAATGATGATGAATATTATATAATTATATACACAAAATTTCAAAAGTGTATTGTTCATGCAATAGTTCATTTATAATACAAACGTGTTGATTGTGGCTAAGAATTTATTTTGAATTGATGGTATCTGTCTATTTGTTAAGATATGTCCTCCTCCTCATCTATAAACGGCAAAACATTCTTAAACAAATGATGGTTGTTCTCTAAAAGTTTGATAATTCAATTATCTTTTAATAAAATGATGGTTTCGACAAAACCACAGAGAACCACTGAGACAAAGAAATTTTTGAAGATTTTCTTATTTGATAATATGATTTAAGGGTGTAGTTCAAGATATAATGCAACAATGTTGATCGCTGACCACATACATATAATGTAGAAGGAAACCTATCAAATTTATAAAGATATGGTGAAAATGGGCAGTGGTTAGTGGCAAACAGAAAAAGATTTCTATGTGGAAGGATTCTCTTTTCCGAGACTTTTGGCGCTAATGCGTATGTGTACTGTGTACCATCGTGTAGTGCCATAGTTCCAGCTCATCTGCCATTGCTGGTGCGGAGATGATTTTAGAAGCTTCTTCAAGTTAAAAGGATGGTTGAAAAAAATATATATTTGGCATTTGATGTGGCTTTGGTTGGTTCTTTTGCCAAAGAATCTGCATGTTCATTCCCCACATTACCCACATGTCCACAAACATATTTAAAGAAGATCTTTGTTCTTGTTACTTAAAGTAATTTGATTATTTGTATTACGATGAGATTTTTCGAAAAGAGTCTTCTATTGCCAAGAGACTTGAAAGCCTGTCCGAGTGCATTAATACTTCTTTATTTGGTGTGTTCCTAATCCACAGCAGAGTCTCTTCTATGCAGGAGTTCTGCCTGAAATACAGTATTTTCTTTATTTAACTAAGTTTGATTTCATAGATTAGCTCTCTTCTCTAATACACACAGAAGGTTTATACCGTTTCATCCTCCATTTTGGAACCATCTGTATAAATGTTTATTTCTACTTGCGAGATATTTTCTGGATCTATTTGAAAGAAATATATTCTTTAAATGGTTCAAATTGATCTGGCTTTATTTTTGGCTGGTAAAATATTGGTTCTTGATTTCCTGTCGGGATTTCAAGGCGTGAAACTCTTCCTGTTTTTGCTAAATATTCACACTGAAGTACCAGTAGCGGAATACCCGTTAAAACTCAGGCGATATCTGTCCAAGATTTTGTGTAGGCACGGGAAACTAATAGCATGCATTGATATTGTACTGGTGAAATCAGATGAAGCCCATGGACTTCGCTTCTTCGGTGAAACTAAGTTGCTGCAGCATACGTAATTTTCTTCTCCTAGATAGTTTTGTACCAAATCTTCACAATTATTTTGTTTATCCTTCCGTAAGCTGAGTAAAACTTCAATAGGTCTTGCCAAAGTTGTGAAAGTTCCTGTCTTTTCTTTCATAAATGGGGGAGAAACGACAACGTACTATCCAAAACTATACCTAAGTATTCTGAAGTTGGCTCAATTTTTAATGAGTGGTTGTCAATTTTGAGTGTTAGAGCTCTTTTCAAACATTTGGTCTTCTAAGATGAAGAACTTTACATTTATTTTAAGATATTTTTATATTGCGATTTGGCATCCACCTTCCAATATAATCCAAGATGTCCTTTCCTAATTTTTCTAATTCTCGCCTTGTTTTACCTTTCAATATAATTAACCTTCAGACTACCAAAAAAAAGTATATGCAAGAACTACCATTCGGGTCCATTGGACCCATATGTAAAATATATAGGATTTCAAAATATACAAAACACCCATTTATCTACAATGAATATATTTGTTATTAATGCACCTTATACAATATATAAAAGTGATATATATAGTAATAGAGTAAGAAAGTAACACATACAGTAAGAAAGTAATATATATAGTATATTATAATGACTACAAAACGTTTTTCATCATAATAAAATTATTCTGTATATGAAGTACAAATAACGACGGAATGTTCTCCGCAAACATTTTTCGTACACTTCTTGCATAATGTTCGTGTTTTTCGATCTTTTTTAGAGGGACAAATATGACATCTTGATTTTTTTCGTGGCGGTTCAAAACTATTTGCGTAAAGTTGTTCTGAAGTAGATGTTGAGACGGCGATACCTCCTTCACCTACTAATTCTTCTGCAAGTTGAATAATGAAATTCCGCCTTTTTTTCATTTTCGGATCACATTCAGCATTCAGTGACAACCATATTATGTATGCATTCATCGCACTTATATCGATCATATTATAAAATACAATCAAAGGCCACCGACGTGTCATGCGTTTCACACTATATGCTCTTACCATTTTGTCCATCGTATCTACTCCGCCTTTGGTTTTATTATAATCTAGGATTATTTGTGGCTTTTTTTCTAAGCTGTTGTCAATATCATAAGTGTTATGCATTGTGCTTAGCAAAGTAACAATTCTACCTTTTCTGGGACAGTAAGAGATGATGGTCGCCTTCTCTTGAAACCCAAATAAAGTAGAATATAAAGAACGATGTTTTGGATTTGTGAACAAAGCGGGTAATTCAGGTTTATTTTTTCGAATTGTTCCAATAAGAGATAATTTTTTTGAAGTAAGATGTGTTGCTAATGCATATGACGTAAAAAAGTTATCACATGTAATATTACGAACAGAATTTTCAATTTCCTTCGTCAATCTTTTAACTACATTTTCTCCCTGATGAGATTCTCTTACTTCATTTTTGCCTGTATATAGTTCCAGTTTCCAAGCATACGATGTTACGCTGTCACAAATAACCCAGAACTTCAATACATACTTTCCGGGTTTAGATGGCATATACTGACGGAAAGGACATTTTCCACGAAAAGAAACTAATTGCTCATCGACAGTCATAGACCAATTAGGAATATAAGGGTCTTGTAAATAGCTATTCCACAATTCAAAGCATTCTCTTATTGGCTCTAATTTATCAGTTGATCTTCTTTTACGCCTCTCAGCAGCATCATCAAATCTTATGACACGTAATATACTTGTGAATCTATTGCGACTCATAATGTCCCGAAATATTTGTCTTCCATTTTTTATGCTCCAAAGTTCGCTTACTGTTTCATTTTTCGATTTATATACTCCAATAAGTAATAAAAGTCCGATGAATTTTTTAAGTTCTATAATATCTATAGGTTTCCACTTTTTATCGAATACTCTATTGCCTTCCGCGTTTGTCCATTTTACTATAATTTCCAAAAGTCTTTTTCGGAAATAGATAAGAAATGAGGATGATATGGAATCCACTTCACGATTTGCAAATCTTGAAGGTCCAGATTTTTCACGTAAAATATTGATTTCAGTACGTCTTCCTTGTGGTCTGGCAACTTCATTCTTATACCAGATCTGTGAATTATTTTTGGAAACAAAAGTAGAATTTGAAGTACTTGTGGTTGCTACATTTACTTCATTGGAATCATTATCAGATTCTGAGTAGGAATCAGAAATTTCATTATGTATTTCAACATAATCTACTTCACCTTCATCAGACGACAGATTTTCATCATCGGTGTCGAATTCTATATCGTCCGGATTTTCCATAATTTTTTGAATTTCCTCTTGAGTCAATACCTTTTTTCTGTTCATCTTCAATTCAGTTTTTAACAAAAAATAAGTTAGGAAATAAGAAAATGATGAATATTTGTAAAATAACAAAGCACGTACAAACTACACTTATTACTTGTCTTCAAATATCAAGTCCTATTTTCAATGAAAAGACTCAAAAACATCAATAGACACCATTCGCTCACTAACTGTGTCTGTTGATAAATGACTCTCTGAACCAGAAGTAACCTTTTATATATAGAGCACGAAGTTTACTATATCAGTCTAGAATGTTCTCAAAACTTCATTATAAAGTCGCCAAATTTGGCGAGATTGGCGCTAAAAATCCATCGCCAAATGGGCGATAAACAGCCAATTATGGTAACCCTGTTCCTCCTCATGATTTATGGCAACCCTAGAAAAAGAAAGCAACAGTATATTACGTTTGTTTTAATGTTGGGTCCAATGGACCCGCGTGGTAAACAATGAAACAAATTAAAAATAGGTAAAAAATTTCGAACAAAATTTTAATCGCAATTGCATATACATAGAGGAGACAATTGCAGGAAAAGTCATGTAATCGCGAAACTTTGAATGCTATTTTTCATGAGAAAAATTTACATTAAATATTGCTGTCGGGTCCAATGGACCCGTCTGGTAGACGGAAGGTTAAAATTTCAACTTGATCTGGCTTTATTTTTGGCTGGTAAAATATTGGTTCTTGATTTCCTGTCGGGATTTCAAGGCGTGAAACTGTTCCTGTTTTTGCTAAATATTCACACTGAAGTACCAGTAGCGGAATACCCGTTAAAACGCAGGCGATATCTGTCCAAGATTTTGTGTAGGCACGGGAAACTAATAGCATGCATTGATATTGTACTGGTGAAATCAGATGAAGCCCATGGACTTCGCTTCTTCGGTGAAACTAAGTTGCTGCAGCATACGTAATTTTCTTCTCCTAGATAGTTTTGTACCAAATCTTCACAATTATTTTGTTTATCCTTCCGTAAGCTGAGTCAAACTTCAATAGGTCTTGCCAAAGTTGTGAAAGTTCCTGTCTTTTCTTTCATAAATGGGGGAGAAACGACAACGTACTATCCAAAACTATACCTAATTCTGAAGTTGGCTCAATTTTTAATGAGTGGTTGTCAATTTTGAGTGTTAGAGCTCTTTTCAAACATTTGGTCTTCTAAGATGAAGAACTTTACATTTATTTTAAGATATTTTTATATTGCGATTTGGCATCCACCTTCCAATACAATCTAAGATCTCCTTTCCTAATTTTTCTAATTCTCGCCTTGTTTTACCTTTCAATATAATTAAAATTTCATCTGCATAAGCTATTATTATTTAGCCTAACGATTTTATAATGCGTAACAGAGCATTTAGGATGATTCTACATAGGAAAGACCGAAAGCATGAACCTTGTGGGCACGCCTTCCTAAATCAATAAATTTCTTGTACTAGTAAATTTGTTTTCGCTCCCCCAAGAGATAAAAATGATTTCACGATATTAATATATGGCTCTCTCATCCCCAAAAATTCCAGTTCTTGGATTGTTGCGTCCCAATGTAAGTTGTCAAACGCATTTTGGATGTCTAATGAGATTAATTAAACATAGTTTTTTTATTGTGATAGCAAGTCGATTGGTGCGAGAACTTCTTATATCGCTGATTCAGCCGATTTACCTTCTAAAAATACGTATTGAGAACTCTCTAAAATTGTTGAATTTGGAAAATGATAATTAAGTCGTTTTAATAACAATTTTTCAAAAAAATTCCGCAGAATTGAGAGTAGGATCTGTATGACTGGGCATATTGTGGGTCCTTGCCTGCCTTAAAAAAAACTATTTCTCCAATTTTCCAACTTTTTGGGAATTAATTTAAGTTTAATAGAGTATTGTAAAAATTCAGTAATAGCGCAGAATGTGAATGATAAATAGTACGTACAATCAGATGGTCAACGTTATCAGGTCCTGGTGCTTTATTTCGATTGAACGAGAAAATGGAAGCTTTTAGTTCTTGAAGTATAAATCGAATAACTGGCTGAGATGAGAGTGGATGATTTTGATGCGCTTGCACGTCCGAAGGACCAAATTGTCAATTGACAATTTCTGCATAAAAAGGTTGTCTTTAGTGAGTTGCCGTAGTGGAATAAAAAGAGCGTAGAGCTCCTGTCTGTAAAAATCTCTAAATTGGTCTTTTTTAATTTCCCAAAGGGGCCTTTGGTATTTGAGCAAAAAGAATTCCAGTGTGTTTTCTTTGCTTCCAGAATTTTTTTTTATAGATCTCTATACTTTGTGAATTTGATCATATCTTCCTGTGATGCAAACAAAAGTTTGGTTTTTCTGTAAAGTGCTTTAACAAAGCTTCTCCGTTTTCTAAGTTCCGCTGTCCACCAAGAAACTGTTGATTTAAAAATGGAGAATTTTTTCTTTAATGTATGGTCACAGGTTTTTGTTATTATATTTATAAAGTTGTCGCACTCTTTTTCAAATGCCTCCGTTGTTTTCTGGAAATTTATATTAATTTCTTGCAATGATTTGGATAATTTTATATTGAACTTTTTTCAATGAGACAATTTTTCTGATATCTACGCTTTCTGAGATTCCTGGTTTGGATGTCCACGTACAAGGTTATCAGTCGGTGGTCGTCATAGTGCATATAATCCTCAACAGTCCATAAAAAAAACCTTTGGGAACAGTGGGAAAGATGCTAGTGATATATCTGGTCAACCTTTTAAATGCGGATTTCAAATGTTGGTTTCGAGAAGAGGCCATTTAGGACTAATATGTATGTATCATATTCTGATGATTGGTGAGGTGTTGTCCTTTTTCTTTATCATTTTCATAACCCCACAGGACACTATGCGCATTCAAATCACTCAACATCAGACGTTTTGAACTCATATCCGAGGTGTACGTCCAATCTTGTAGATCTTCTTTTAAATTAGCCTATGGTGCGGAACCATCTTCATCCATAATCACTTTACTGACTGCCTATAGTTATATTTCCTTTTGTTGAGCAAATATTAACGAAGACTGAGTTATCATTTTATTGAACAGTTATATGTTGTAACGATGTATCTATGATTAATTTGTCAATTCTTCTTTTTGTGTAATAGCAAGGCAGTCCTGAGAGAAGACCAAGTGTTCTTCCTTTAACTATAGTATTAGATTCCTGTATGCATGTAATTTTGTATGTTTCTTGAATTAAAAATTGCAGGAGTGAAGCTGTTGCACTTTTATTCTTTTGAAGGTTAATCTGTGCTATTCTGACCCCTTCACTGGCAACAGGTATAGTGAAACTGTGCTTTTACCCCCGACTTATCTCGGAGAAAACGTTGAAGATAAAGATATTTGATTAGTTTTTGAAGGAACGTGAATGTTTTTATGTTGACTTTGCGGAGAAGAGTTTGAGTCAGGGATATGAGAAAATTTAGTTGAATTTGGATTAGACAGTGAATTTGAGTTTGTGTTTGTATTTGATGAAACGATATTAGAGGTACTTTTCTTTAAGTTGAAAATGATCTATTGGGATTGTTGATACGATATTGTCAATTTTGGAGAAGATTTTGGAAAACTTGGCACTTGTTTGAGAGTGTACTGTGCTTGTAGGAAAATGTCAGGCCATTCACATCAACAGTATTATAACAATTTATTTATCTTTGTAAATTTGTATTATTGCGCTTAAGACATGGGACTTTTCAAGGGAGTGTCCAAATAACTGGCAATATCCACATCTTATAAGAAGGACATAAGTTGTAATTCTACACGATGCTAAACCTATATAGATACAGCCTTTGTCTAGCATACGAAGAGTCATTGGTTCCTCTAATTCCAACATTAAATGAAAGGTTATTTTTTGGAGTTTTAGTAGTAGGAGTTTTTAGAATTTTTTGTTAGTTTTTAATTCCCTGTCCAATATTCCCCTTATGTTGTTCATGGACATATTCATTTGTTTCTTGCATGTGAGAAGAACTGCCGTAGATGGTAGAGCTGGTGCCGGAATAGAATGTCTTTGATTTAATCTAGATGAGTAAAGATTTGGAATGGATATTTTTTCTGTAGTGAAGAACTTTTAGATGGTTCTTCTTGTTGTAGCAGGATATTGGCTGGCATTTGGTTTTGTACTGTTTCTGATATTTCCTGCATTTTACCGTCATGTTGTTGATGCATTAACTTTATTCAGTCTTTTAATTCTTCTTTCTTGGCTAGTGTTTTTATTGTTGATTCTATATAGGTTTGTTGAACTTTTAGGTGAATATTGAGTTCTCTCATTTGTTCTGTTGGGATTCATTGAATTCATTTTGAAAAACATGTCTATTAAATACGCAATTTGCACACCCAGTCTTTATTTATTTATTTATTTATTTATTTATTTATTTATTTTTTGCCAGTTGGGTGTTATTTTTCAGATAATATCACTTCTGCGCGCAGTTTATCAAATGTATAAACTTTATTCCTCAACATAATTATTTCACTTCAATATGCAGTAGGAAGGGCGGATGCTCACAGTCAATAACTTCAAACACATGCTTGAAAAGTTTCTTTTTAGGAAGTCATGATTTTATATAATTTATCAATTTAATGGTATCAGTGTAAGAAAATTCTCACATTACTTATCGTTAGCGCGGCTTTTCCTGCAGTTTGGCGCTGTGGTTATTAAATCTACCTCGTGATCAGAATCTTTCTCCCGGCGACCGTACATCATTAAGTTTACCTCGCCTTAGCTTTTTCCTGATGGACAAATTCCAGTGAAAACTCGCTGTCGTTTGATATGCGCATGCGCCATACAGGAGTCGTTTTTTCATCCTTGGAGAACCTTGCGCATGATATTTGCTTTTTAAAATGGCGTGATTTTTCTTTCAGATTACGGTATCAAAAATTACTTTTAAATTAGAGTTTCATCACTGTATTAAATATTTCCCATTAAAAAAACATTTATTCTATTATATTGGTAGTAATAAAAGCTCCTGACGATTTTTTATGTTGTAAATGTCGATAAGAAACAAATGTCTTCAAGTAAATGAATGCGGATATAAGGTTTTTGCTTTTTTACTTAACGAATATATATCTACTAATGTACAGTACTTGTAAAAAAGTAAACACCCTCTACTAACTCTGCAACAAGCAATCGTAGAAAAAAGTTACTAGTACCAAATGATAGGAAATTAAGTCTACTTTTAAATGATGTATAAAAAATGTTCTTAGTGGGTCGTCTACAAATCATAAACAACCCCAATATTTTTTTTAATGGCAATACCCAATTTTGACAAGTTATTTGAAATCTTCGGTTCTCAATATTCCTAGAAAATGAAATTTCATGTCATTTAAATGATAAGTTTTTGAATTATGAACATTCAAAATTTAGAGCTTCTAATGTTAATTTACATTTTCATATTTTTATGAAGATTTCCTAAAATTATAATGCTAATGTATTTTTTTTTTTTTTTTTTTTTTTTTTTTGTGCGGTAATATCACGAAAAAACCGAAAAATAAATACATTGAATTTTTAATTTAAAAAACTTTATAATATAAATTTTTAATTATGAAATTAATATTCGAAAAAAAATGTGAATTGTAACATACAATTTTTTTATGGATTTATATTTATTATGTCCTGCTTTATTCAAATTCAAAATTTCAAATTTTTCTTCAAGTAGTTTTCAAGTTAGGATTAAAAGACATCAGAATGCTGATTTAGGATCGTCTATGATGTGCAAAAAACGATAATTTGAAAAAAATATATATTTTTTGCTCATGCTATTGAAGCTATTGGGCTTGGATAACGGTGCCTCGCTTAAGATCAACTTAGAGCGTAAATCTGTCTTAGGATGTAATCAAAGCGTAAAACTTACATCTGTACCTCGCGATCTTCGTTAATCTGAATCCTTTCTACATTCTGTGCTATACAAATTATCAAAAGAGATCCTGATATTGTTAACAATCTCATCGAATCCATGACATAGAGATTACAAGAAATTCATGATAAAAATGGTTTCTATAAACCATATTAACAGATCCTCTCTTTTGAATTTAAGCAAAACATGTGGCTAATGGGTGTGTGTGTGTGTGTGTGGGGGGGGGGTTACCCTCTCATTTTTTTGTACTAATCTACGCCTAATTTTCCGCTACTCTTTTTTTAAAGTTCTATCTCTTGAAATATTTTTACTTATTTGGGGTAATCATATTTTTTTTATTTAGATAAATATAAATAGGTTAAAGTTTTGGTAGTAAGTTGCTGCAGCCTTTGCTTTTTTAGTTTCATTATGTGGACAATTTTGTCTTTGTATACATGTTTTGTATGCTTTGTATACATGTATACCTGCTAGTTGATGTTTAATTTCAATGAAAGAAACTGTGATGATCACATTAACATGAAATTTCAGACAACAAAGCTTAATTGGTAGTGTTAACGCGAAATTATTTATTTCAATGCTTTCCACAAAATGAAAGAACAGGAAAAATATTTTCTTTCTTTTTAAACCCTTGAGGGTCGGTGGGATATATTATATCCCACCTAATTTTAATGCAGATTCGCACCAGAAACTTTTAATTAAATTTTACTTTTTAGACTTTGTTGGAAAAATGTCAAAAAATTGCTTTTCCTCTCTTTGAAGTAAATCTTTTTTAAATCTCGGTGCTAATTCAGCATTTCACAAACACAATTGTTTGCCCCTCAAAAGGTTAAACACATGCCGATGTATTTAAGACAAATAATTAATCTAATTCTAGTATTTGACATCTACAAAACTTTTGTCAAAAAGATTTTACGTAATTTAAACCATTATTATATCAATAATGCAGTCATTCAGATATTTATACTTATTAATTTAATTTACTCAAATATTGTTAAGTTATTCCCTGCATTACACTGAATATCTATTAGATAAAATATTCCCACCAAAGTATTTTATTGGTTTTTAAAACTGTTAAAATAGTCTTTTACTGACTTTTGTATATCAATCAAAAATTATAAACTTAACAAATAAGTACCGATGTAGTGTTTTGAACCCATTAATAAAGATCTTTAAATAATTAAACCTTTTCTTCCAAAGCTTAAATTTAGATATTTTTGAGTACACTAGCTAAATTAAAAACATTTTAAAAGTTATTTTTATGACTTTCAGATAACCAAGTTTTTATTGACAATCTGATGTAGAGTGCAAAAAAATCTAAAATGGGAAGAAAAAGAGACTTCGAATGGCAATTTTTTTGCCAACCGGCATTAATGAGTTAATTTCAAAATTTCAAATAAAATAGCAGAATAACTTTAATCATAGAATTATTAGTCCTATTTCAAATGAGAAAAACGAATGTAAACTAATTCTGATGTATTTTTAAAGTAGATTTAAGTTTAGTTAAAAAAATAAATTTGAATATAATCTATGCGAATATATCTGAAAAGATCTAACAGGAATTGATCCCTCCCAGCCACTCTTCAAAACCTTTTTTTTTTTTCAAAATATGGTATTATTAATTGCCTCTGGATTTATTTTTAGGCAAAAAAGCAATTTGTCTGTTTTTTTTCAATTTGTTGTTTTTCTTTTTATTGATTAATTATACTGCTTTATACTATTTTTCATTCAAAATTTTGCATTGGCAGGTATTCTTTACACTTCTGCCAATAAATTAAAAAACTGTGAGTTAAATAAATTCAAAATCTGAGAAAAAACATTATAAATACACTTATAAAATTCCAATTGCATTGAAATAATCGAAAACTATTATAATTGTAGATAACTTATATTTTTGTAAATCGGGTAATTCAATAACTGTAAGCATTATAAAATGAATACTGAAGACTATTTTACAGTATATAACAATAGCTGAAGCATACTGAGTGAAATGGCCATATTAGCAAGAAATGATACATTAATATTGGACTTAGTCAATCTGTAGCTTTTCAACAAATTTCGAATAGCGAATTTTAATTTGGATACAGCCCGTAAAATAATTAAATTTTAAAATAGTTAATTCCTCGTAAACTAATCTTAAAGATTTCATGCAAATTTATATTTATGCTAATTGTAGGGTGTATATTTTATTTATGGTGTGAAAATTGGGTATCGCTATTGAAAAAAACAGTTTTTTTAAAAATATCTAGATGACCCCTGAGTAAATTTCATATACACCATTTAAAAGTAGACTTTATTGCCAAACGTTTGGCACCACTAACTTTATTCTACGGTAATTTTTGGGGGGGCGAGTAGTAGGGGGTGTTTTTTTTTTTTTTTTTTTTTTTTTTTTTTTTTTTTTACACGACCCTACATAATTATTTATAATTAAATATTCTTCGTATTTATTATCAGGAAACTTCATTTAAAAATGTATTCAATCAAAAAATATTCAGTATCATTAATGGCCAATGTTTGCGTAAAATGATTAGTTTTCATGTTGCATCGACGTACAGTGCAGTAATTAGCGTTTTACTTTTAACACCCATCTTTGCGGCTTTCTCACGGCTTATCACAGAAAAAAAATCTCAATAATAATAAAAAAAATCCGACATAAACTGTTGAAAATTTTATCCTCTGTAATTTCATATGTGGTCGATTTTTGCGTAAAGTGTACAGTTTTGAATTATTCTGAATAAACAATGTCCGTTTTTATAGGGTTTTTTTTTCTTTACGTATTTCCTGAGAAATTTCTTGTTTGCAAATCTCATATTCATGTTCAGCGATCCCCAAAACATAAATGTACCAAATATCAAAACTCGACCAAAACTTTTATTCATTTGCCGTATTTGAGAACATAATGCCTAATAAAACTACGCATTTTTTAATCTATTAAAAACACGTTATAGTGCGCCATATCAAATGTTTCAAGAATCGTAACATTATTATGTTGCACCACAAACGAATTTTCCTTGTAGATCATATTGTCAAGGATTTCTATTACGCGTAATTCTAAACGAACTACAAAAGCTACTTATTCTATACTTGATAAAAAGCGTTTCGTAATCTACTTAAGTTATGCATATCAAGAGGATTGTGTTTCATTTATCGGAACATCATTATAATACCGCAAACGATTCTCCCTTTAGACTGCAATGTATTGAATTATTTTTATGTGTCTCCTGTAATAGAACTATAAATGCTAATTACTTCATTTTTAACAGCAAACATTCTATAGGAAATCTCCAAAACATTAAAAATATATATATGGAAAAACGTGTACGTGTACGAGAATTAAAATACTGATAAACAGAAGGTGAGGCAGGCTGGCTGCAAGACAGATAGACGAGCGGTATATGTATATATAAAAAAGTTGTAATTTTGTTATTATTAGCATATTAAATTTTAAAAATACAATATTTTGTTCTTATATTTGAACATTGATATTTTACCATACAGATTGTTTCTCATTACAAATAAAACACATACAATTCTTAAAAACTATCTAAGAGTAAATACGATTGTTTTATTTATTTTTTCTTGCGTCATTTAGATCTGTTGTTACAGCCAAGGTTAAGATTGTATTTTATTGTACTGTAAATTAAGAAAATATTAGCTGTTTCAGAATTAGTTTTAAGTCTTTATTAAGTAGAGGAATGGGAATTAATTAAGAAGCATACAGTTTTCGCCATATTCCCAACTAGCAAAAAATTGTAAAAAAGTTCAAAAAATCTAAGCGTAAATGGCACATATGCTTATGCATAAAAAGTGCAAACTAAATTGTGGACAAAAAGTGCATAAACTGTGTTATTCACTGAAATTGCACCACTTAATTGTGACAAATTTTAAAAAGCACCGGAGCTGCCAACTAGTGAGTTTTACGGAAGGATCTTTATTTTTTTTTCTTATACAAGAACAATCCCGTTTGTTTCTAACGTAAGATCGAATTCACAATCTTAGAGTTAGAAATCCTTCGTTCTATACAACTTGTCAATAGACCATGCATGGAACTTATAATGGGTAATGGGTAGTGTAATTCATTAGGCTGGGTGATGATATTTTGTTTGGGAACATGGTAATTTATAGGTGTTGTTATTATTCTTCCTAGTTTTATTTAATGAGGATAATTTATTACTAGCGTTTTTTCTACGCTTAATGAATAATTAGAATATGCCTTCATTAATAACATATATTAGAGAAATTTTCTTTGCATAATGAAAGTTTAGAATATGATTTGATTATTTTGTTGCTGTGTGGAGTTTAGACCGATTTTTTCAATTTGAGAGGTGGTTAGGATTGTAACTTTGTAGTATTAATAGGTGCAGAATATGAATTATTCATACTTTAAAATCTGATGTTATGAATATTTTTCATAAATGAAAACCGCTTACAGGATAATAAAATTTAATTGACTAAATTTTTTTCGGCCGATTCTGATAAACAGTAAGTTTGTTCTTTTCTAGTAGGGGAGACCGGGGCAAGATGACTATGTTAAAATTTTTGTTGTTTATTAATTTATTTTTAAGTGTAGTAAAATTAATTTTATATGAACTGTTAGAGTATACCTTTGTAGTATTAAATATATTACCATTTAATTTTTCAAATAAAAAAAATAAAGGATGATTTTATTTTTTCATAACATTAACAAATCGTCATCTTGCCCAGTACTGGGGCAAGATGACTTTGGCCTCTGGACAAGATGACAACACTGAAAAACGTTGAACATATTTTATCTTTTGAATATGTTACATGGTTTAACAAATGATAACAGTGTTTTTACATCTTACGAAGTATCAAACTAAGCACAATGCATTGCAATGTAATGTTGAAGTGTTTAGTTGTGCAGCTAACAATAGTTCAAATAAAAATGTCATTTTCATAATTGAAGCATTCCTCATGCCACCACTCTTGGCATTTACAGCACTGGATCCATTCTTCTGTTGGTGGGTCACAATAATCCTCGTCACAAGCAGGACATCTGAAAACACACTTTTTTGAAGTTGATACAACTGGACTTTTTGGCCTGGATTTAATAGACGTAGGACTACGGGAACTTAGTTTGAGTTTTTTTTACTCCCATTTAGCTTCACGAGCTTCTTTTCTCTGTTTTTAAAACGTTCCTGTTCTTCCTTCTGTTTTCCCTTTGTTCTAACATTTCTTTGATGAGTGTGCTTGTAATAATGCTTGAGCTCAGTGCTTTGATTTTTCTTTTTTTTCTCACATTATGTTGCTTTAGGCAATGGTTTGAAATCAAACACTAGCAGGGTTCTTTGGTGCATTGGAATGAGCATTTGCCATAAGTTTTAGTTCTTCTGGAGGGTTTATATGTTGTTTTTCAACTACCAGGGTCTGAGGATGACGAGCTTATCATCTTGTCCCGGACTGCCTGTTTAAAAATATTTTTTTTCACTACCAAGAAAGAAGGCGAATAATTGACATTTATTCATGGTATTGGATAGTATTTAAACAAAGTTACTCATAAATATTAAAGAGAAACGATATATCTTACATGTATCTGTAGCAGAGCTTATTTACACATGCATAAAAGTTATAACGTGGCAACTGTAAACAATCAAAGCTTCACAACTAACACAAAAATGGCGATTTCAGCGTCTCTTTACTATTGTTTAACGAACGGCAGATAGGAGAGCCATTAGTGTCCGGTTGATGCTTCCGCCTAGTGGAAAACGGAAAAATTAAGACATCCGTCATCTTTCCCCGCTCTTCATCTTGCCCCGGTCTCCCCTATAAAGAAAATTCAACACTAAGATAATATACAGCGACGAATAATCTGTTTTGAAGGTGGGAGGTGTTACAACTAAATACTCCATGAAAATTAATTTTAAATTCCTTTTTTAATCTTAAATGTTAAAAATTTATCTTAAAAATGTGGTTTAAGAAGGCAATGCTGGATTCAGGCGGCGGTTGTCTGGCTCTGCCATTTGCCCGCCTTTTGAAATTTAATAAACTGAGTTTTTTTTCTTCGATTTTAACAGACACAGTGCTTTTTTAACACTTTCCAACAAAGTTGAAAAAGTGTTTATGCATTCGGTTTGTCTGTCCGTCTGGCCATACTCCAACTCCCTTAAATATACTTGTATTTTCATGCAATTGATAATCCATATTTAGGGTCACCTAACTATGTTTGGTATTGCATATGAAGTATGTGGGATTAATATTTTATTTACAGGGCTACCCAAAATAATTCCATTACATTATGGTATATGGGGAAAATCGTTTGCAGAGTATTTTAATGACATTACGCTTTTTCAAATGTATTAAAACTGATACAAATCACTGAATTTCACTACAAGATGATTATGATAGAATAGGGTATTCATAGCATTTGTCGTTCATTTACAGGGACACACAAAAGAAATCGGTTACAATACTGTATTTGAGTAATAATTGCTGAAGTGCGTTTTCAATTTCGGCTTAAGCTTTTAAATTTAACGGTTTTAATCATATACAGTGCTGCTCGAAGTATTCGGATAATTTTTCGATTGTAGATGGGAACAGCTGAAATTCGGTTTTAAAATGTGTTATGAGTTTCTGTATGGTTGAATTAGACTTAATATTTTGACTTATTCAACTATGAAGTTTTGTTACATTATTTTGAAGGTGTTGGGAAGTGTTTCATAATCTTGGCGCATGATTTTTTTTTCGTGTTTATTTATGAATGACTTAAAATGATTAAACACTAAGATAGAGTACACATTAGATTTTTCTATTGAGGTTGGAGTTCGGTTCCCTCTGAATCCACCATTGAAACTATATCTTAGTTCTATTTTTTTAAATGTTTTTGCTTTAAAAATGTACCTCAAATGGGCTTTTAAATGTATTTCAAGGTGGTGTTGAATTCAGCGGCTGTAGTCCGGCGGAGATACCCCCCTACTTGATTCTGAAATTTAATAAACTATTTATTTAACGATTTTGAGAGACACAGTGCATTTTTTCCCTTTCGAGTAATTTAAAGTAATTAAACAGTAAGAGAAAATACAACTATCAATTTTCCTATACGGGGGGGGGGGGGCGGTTAGGGGCTTCCTGCCGTAATCTGTGCATAGAGGTTAATTTTAAGTTATGTTTCCGTTTTTATGTTTATATGTTTAATAGTTACATTAAACTTTTTTTGTGTGTTCAAGGCAGTGTTTAATTCAGGAGCGCATTCCTCCGGATTTAGAAATTTAATTTTTATAGAGAAACTATGAATTTTTAGTTATTAGTGGACGGTGTCTCCCCTCCGGGGCAGTTAATTATAGTAACGTTTTTCTTTATCTTTTTATTTGTTTAAAATATACATATACAGCTACAGGATGTATGACACCTTTTTGCCTCCCACCCTCCAGGGAATGAAAACGCCTTTTATTCAACATTGTATTATCATAGGAAATACACCTATAATGCTTCATTATATTTCTTTACAGATTTTGAGTAGACACCATGTATAGAAATAATATTGAATGTGAATATACAAATTTTTACATCCAAAACAAAACATAACTTTTACAAAATTGGAATATACATGCTTTTTGATGCATTAAAAATACACATATTTTTGGAAAATAGTATTTGCTCATATTTCATGCAAAGTACATTCACAGTTTATGAAAACATATAATATGACCTTTTTTGTATGCATAAAAAGATGCAGATAAGTTGAAGATGAAATATATACTTTTGAAATATTCAAAAATAGTTGCCTTTTATGCACACATTGTGCACAATCTACCATTTTTTGCTAGAAAACTGAAAAATTTTCCCAGCTGGTTTAATATAATGGAAATGGCTTCAAAGACAACATTTTAAAGGAAAGAGACACAAATTAATGTTTTTGTAGAAGGAAAACTCACTCAAACATGAACAGTTAGGCCCACCGCTTCCGTCCAGCGACCCACGTCTTCGTTTCGAAAAGGAGAACATCGACAAAACCTTCTGAGTTTATGAACAGCATATTAACCACTGGGTTGTTAGATAACAGTTAAAATAAATATAAAAAATCAAAAAACCCGACTGCGTAAAAAGTGAACTAATTAATTATTTCACATCAATGTGGAAACTATTTTTTATATTACTTACTTATTTTTTTATTTACTTTTATTAATGACTTTTAAATTGTGTTTAATTGTTAGTTCCTATCTATAAACACTGTTTTGATGAGGCCTATAAATGTCTATGAAGGTTATTCAAAATAGAACTAGCTTCGATTCAATTCATCATTTTTAATTATCTAAATTTCATCTTGAGTCGTATGCAGGGTTTTCTTTTCTTTTAATAGTATCTATGGACAATACGCAATCTGGTTTGGAATTTTGTTCAGTACTTTATATGAAAATAGAAGTTCTATACTGGTTTCGGATTTTTTTTTTTCTCGCTCGTTCGCGCGGAATTAAATGTGGATGTTCTGTTATTGACATTTTGTATCCGATTACTTTTATTTCTAATTTAGAATAAAAGTTACTCCAATTTTGATTTTCGAAAAATTTATTGTTCAGGTGATAACATCAGGTGAATTACTTCGTGCTCATGTGATCTGCATTGGTTTTGTTTAAAAACATCCATTTAATAAAATTGTGAAATTCCTCGATCTGTATTAATTTCAATGCGACGATTGTATTCGTCAGTCAGCATTATTCATTGAGAGATAATACAATTCCGTTCTGGCTTCTAAAGCAGCAATAAAGTTACAGGAATATTTATTGAAATAAGTAGTGCGAATATACGATAGAATTTTACACAATCACTAACAGCCTATAACTTAACTATTCGTGCAATATTGAGCGATATTTTCGTTCATGTGACCGTCATCTGATATTATTGTAGAGTATAATTTCCGAATTAAGAAGAAATATAATAAAGTATAATTTTCGAATTAAGAAGAAATATAATAAAGTATAATTTTCAAATTAAGCCTACTAGAGAGATTCGTTCTTTAGTTAATATATTTAGGCTTATTCCATGTAACATTTGCAACTGTTTCGTATTTGATATGAATAATCGGATAATATTCCATGTATAAATTAATTAACACGTTGAGTGCCGAGATGACTAACATTGAAGCGCTGAAAAATTTACAATGTTTTAAGTAATATTTATGAAAGTATAACCCTGTAATAAATAAAAGTAGGCAAATTTTAAATACATTTTCAGTAATTACTTAAAACAATATATATATATTTAGTTTTATATCATATTTTAGATGTCAGTCATCTGTGAATGACGCGTTTAAAAGGAAAGTTCAGTCTCAGTCGTCGGTGACTGGCGTGGCACTTAAAGTGCTAATGCTCGTCTTTGTCTATCGCGTTTTAAATATTTTTTCATAATTTCTGGAATTTCTGGAAATTATTTCAAACAAAACCTCTTTTATAAAGGTATTTTCCATTTCAAATGTCCATATGGAATTACTTTCTGTGCTTAATTCCGTAATATTGTTATCTTTTCATGATAACATTTTGTGTTTACATTTATACTACCATTCCATTCGTTTTATTTTGTTTTGTTTTGTTTGCCTCGAAATTTTTAAAGTTTTATTTTATTCAAATTAATTTAATCTGTTCCGATAATCTCATAGAATTATTTGATCTTTCAAGTAGATTTTACAGTATTTATGAATAAGGTAGACTACTTACATGTATTATGTACTTTTCGAATAATATAATTAATCATTATTTCTAATGCTGTAGCACAAAATGAAGCTTGTAATAAATAAAAGCAATCCACTAAATGAATGATTTTTTTTTTTTTTTAGATTTAAACAAATGGTTATATTATATTGAATATAAATAATAAGAAAAAATAAGTATATATAAAGTACTAAGTCGACTATAGCATTGCCGGAATCACTTGCAAAAAACATTATAATACGTACGGGAAAATATCAACAAAGCCTTTTTCCAGAAATGCATTCAGTACGGCCATCTGGTTTCAAGAAATTATTTATAACATATACTTTGGTGTATTTTATATGTTAAATACATCAAGCGTCTGCAAAGAAATTTTTAATTTTTCTATTATTTTAAGTTATTAAGCGTTTAAACTATTATACTAACAATAAATTGTAAAAAGAAATGTCAGTAAAATAGCATTTTTTAGTAATGACCTACTGTTTCATCGTCTAACGCTCATATGCACTATTTGCCTCAATTACCGGTTAAGCTCGATAACCTCGTCGAAAGCACAAATGGTATTCATGATTGATCAGATTGGACTTTAGCCGTGACCATGTCCAATCAGCTTAATGATGAAAGCCATTTGATCTTTCGTATAGGTTTTTGAATTAACTGGCAGTTAAGGTAAACAGTGATCACGGAAGTATGCTTTCGAATCAAGCGGCGCGAAACTTTCTGGAACTTTTTTTGACTACTTATTTAAAATATAAACGCTTGATACTTACAAGCATGATTATTGAAGTGATTTTTAATTCTTGCTCCGATAAATGAATTTCATATCGAGTTATAAGTGATTATTGTCTCAGGATAGTATTTTTTAAATTCCTGCGCTGTTTCTTTCCTTAATTCCGTTAAAAACGCCCAGTTTGATGTCCAAAAAGTGAGTTATTACACCTGCCAATTTGATAGGTTTGCGAATAAAGTTGAATAAAAAATGGATTGTTAAGTATGAATTTCCTTTTAAATATTTTTTTTCGAAATTTGCTGCTTAAAATAAGGTTACCAGCTTTTCAACTTACCTGTAACTTGTTAGTTTTTGTGTACTTTTGTGTGTTCTGTCTTTGAAAACGCAAAGTTATTTTTTAGTATCATATAGTTGCTATTAAATACTTCATTTTAAATACTTATCTTCAATAATTCAAAAACAACATCGTGACGACATTTTGTGTCTTAATGCACACTATCTCCCTCAAAAGATGACATTATGTAACATGTAAGACTTTTATTTTATTGTTATGCCTTTACATAAACTTGCTATTATTGTATGCTAAAAGTATCTTTATTCTAAAACTTTTAATTTAGTACGCATTTATTTTAAGTTTCCATGTTTTATTTTTTACCTTTCTTTTAATGAAAATTCAAAATATATTTTTTGTACGGATTCCATTACAAAACTTTTCGTTCATAAATATTATAGCAGGCATTTCGATTAATTTCTGATACTACAATTAATATTTTATTCACAGTCGGAAGCATAACTGCAGGATTAGTCCAAATGCGTTGATAGAAAGAGTAATGCAAATATTTATAGAAAATTAAAAATATAAAATCCAATAAAGAATAATTTTGAAGGAAAATTCCTTAAAAAAGACATAAATATCACACCACAATTTAGAGGGTTGTGATAAATTTTGCTAAAAGTTAAAAAGTGTTAAGAATTCCGTTTGTCTGTCTGTCTGTTCGTCCATGCTCCATGTCGCGTAAATATAGTCCGATTTCCAATAAATTGATAGATGTTATTGGGTATCACAATTGCATGTTCAGTATTGAAGATGAAGTGTATAGCATTTACGGTTCATTTACAGACACACTGAAAAGAATCCCGTTACATTACGGCCTAACGGAAAATATCGTTTGCGGTGTATTTTAATGATATTACACTATTTTAAACATACTGAAATTGATATATGTCACTGAGATGAACTACACGGCGTTTACTGTAGAATATGGTGTGTATCGTTCATTTACAGGGACACGCCAAAGATTATGGCTACAGAAGAAAGTGAACTATCGAGGACTATGAACAATAATTCTGGAAGTGCATTTTCAGTTATGGTACACTGTAAAAAAAACACGACCTGTAAATAAAGATAGAAAATAAGTTCTGTAAAAAAATACGACCAGTTTTCCTGTAGGAATCGGAGAAATATCACATGCCCTTATCGTGCCGGAAAAATTTCCGACCCAGCTCGGAATAAAATCCGTAAAATACAGTTTTATTGACTATTTCCTTTTTTTTTTTTTTTTTTTTTTTTACGGATTTTATTCCGAGCTGGGTCGGAAAATTTTCCGGTACGATAAGGGCAACTATTTTTCCGATTCTTACAGGAAAACTGGTCGTATATTTTTTACAGTGTACGAGTTTTTAAATTGATTTTTTTAAATATTACTTAGTGTGGATAAAATATATAGATCATATACAGGGTTGCACAAAATTTCTCAAGTGCATTCCTATTTTTTCACGGAAAATGCTGAATGGAAATTTACAACTGTACTATTCGTTCAATGAAATAACTTTTAGTTTACTATGCACTGTAAAAAAATAATGCCAGTTTTCCGGTAGGAATCGGAAAAATAGTTGCCCTTATCGTAATTTCCAACCCAGCTCGGAATAAAATCCTTAAAATCGGAATAAAATCCGTAAAATACCATTTTACTGACTATTTCCTTATTTTTACGAATTTTATTCCTAGCTGGGTCGGAAATTATTCCGGTACAATAAGGGCAACTATTTTTCCAATTCCTACCAGAAAACTGGCAGTATTTTTTTTACAGTGTGTAGTATATATACAAATCCAAAAATCTGAACAAAAAAGGGATATTTTTTACTATAGATTGTAAAAAAAAAAATTGTGTTTTCAAATGTATTATAAGTTTGTCAAATTGTTTATTTATCCATCATATTGCACCTTAAAGGGTCTCAGGACACTTAAAATTGAAAAAAAAAAGAAAAAAAAAAGGACCATTTTTAAAATTTAATATCTTAAATTGTATTTCATTTTAAAATAGAATTTGTATTGGGAATGAAATATATAAGTATGTTCTTTCATTTCACGTATTTAAAAAATTGCAAGATGAAGAATTAGCATTTACAGAGGACTCCAAACTCTCAGACATTTGACGAGCAGAAAATTGGTATGACAGCTTACGCGCAGGATTACAAAATAAATTATACAACTAGAATCAAAATTTTGGTGCCTACTTATACTTAATGTTACAATAATAATCATGAAACTAAATAAATTTCTATTTAAAGAATTTTTTTTTTTTTTTTTTAATACAAAGTTGTATTTAGCTAATGCAAAATTGGTATGACAGCTTACGCGCAGGATTACAAAATAAATTTTATAACTAGAATCAAAATTTTGGTGCCTACTTATACTTAATGTTGCAATAATAATCATGAAACTAGTAAATGAATTTCTATTTAAAGATTTTTTCTTATTTTTAATACAAAGTTGTATTTAGCTAATGCAAAATTTTAAAAATTTCAATAGTATAATCATATAAAAAATAATTTTTTGGACGATAAAAAGGAAATTTTAGGTTCCTTTTATACAGAGTAACATGAAACATATGTCTTGAATAATTTCATGAAAAGATATTAAGAAGTTTTTGAGTTATCGAGCGCTTTATGCTCAAACACTTCATTTGGAGAAAAATGACTTCAAAGTTTCGGAAAAGCCGCTTCAGTTATTGAGCAGGTATAATTCTAAAAGCCCCAACGTCTGTTCGAAAGGGAATTTCAAGGAAATAATTATATCAAAATGTTCAGAAAAGATAGGAGTTTAACATATAAAAAAAAATTTAAATTTCGAAAATTTTGAAGCTTCAAGAGTCCTGGGATCCCTTAATAAACTGTCAAGTTTTGTTACAGTATTCTGAATGTGTTGGAAAAGTGTTACATAATCTATGCAGGACGCATGATATTTTGTTTTTGTTTATTAACAAATTTGGTAACCGTAGCCTGTTAACTAGTATTTGCCCACTTTTTTAACCTTGAGATCGGCGATTGTTAGGTGTTCTCATTGTTATCTTGTCTAAACTCTCTTATAGTTTGTACATTATGTGTTTAGAAAAAAAAATGTTCTGACATTAGTGAATAACCATTGAGATTTTCTCTATAATAAAAGCAAAAGTTTTCTGCTTCTTTTTCTTTACTAATTGCTGAATGAAATCTTTATTACCGATTTAAGATTTAGCTTATATATTTATACGTTTTTTATTCTATCACGTTAATTAATTTTGAATCTAAGTGTTACACTGTAAAAAAAAAAAACGGACTAAAAAACGGAAATACTACTGGCAATCTAGACGACAGTACTATTTCCGTTTTTTTACGGTAATTTTTATCCATAAACTACAGAAAATTTTCCGTTTTTAATCAGAAAAACGGAAAATTTTCTGTAATTTATGGGTAAAAATTCCCGTAAAAAAAAAAAAAAAAAAAAAAAAAAAAAAAAAAAAAAAAAAACGGAAATAGTATTGGCGTCTAGATTGCCAGTAGTATTTCCGTTTTTTAGCCCGTTTCTTTTTACAGTGAGTATTTAAAAGTTGTTTAACGTTACTTATTAATGTTATCTAGATCCGGAATTGGTTTTGAAAATCCAAACCTGCCAAGAAAGATGCAAAGAAGCTTGTTTGTAAGTAATATATATATATATATATATATATATATATACATGTAACATTGTATAAAATTCTTATCAAAACAGTGAAAGGCTGTAATTAATTGCATTGGATTCATACATCACTGGCAGCTGGTGAAAAGTAGTATTAATTTTGAAGTCGGCAAATCCAGCCAATTTATGCATTTGTTCGCCATGGCCGAGATTGGCGCATTCTAAAGTAAACACATACACTCCTTTTGCAGTCGCATCTTTAATTCGATGGTTAGAACGCAAATATAGCAAGGCAATGGGTAAGCACTTCGGTTGTTTCTCGAATATAAACAGAACTAGTTGACGTTCGAAGTAGTTTTATTCACCAAAGCATGGAAATGAAAGACAATTCCCACATGATGAGAAATTTCCGCAAATGTGTCAGAAAGGAGCGTGAATAGCTACATAGTGTTAAGACATAAAGTGAATTAGAACGCTACATGAGGTGTAGACACCGGAGAACATTTTTTGAAGCAATGGAAACAAGACAGAAATCTGACCTCCAAACACACGGCGGCTGGTTTTGTTAGCATTCACTTGTAACAGATTGTAACGTATTAGCGAAACTAACCAAGCAATGAAAAGTGCACGGCCGCTCAGCTAATGGCGTGAGTGAGCAAGTGTTTTAGGAAAAGGAGTCCCATATCTGCTAACGTAAGGATTTCGGTGTATCAAGACTGGCGTCGGACAATGCGTGGGAAGCTAGAGTAGTGGAATAAAATTAGAAATACAAATAGCAAAATGGCTTTTAAAAACATTTGAAAATAAAAACCTTTTTCTCTCATAATATTAAACTTTTGGAAGCTGATAAAAATTTATGAAGGGAGTAACAGCTTTTGATTAAGATTCCGAATAAGATAATTATTAATATACGCGTTCTATGTTTGAAGGAAATTAGCTAGGAATAAATAACAGACATTATTAAGAAATAGGGAAATAATGAATATGCTAGAATAATTTTAGAGAATATCACGAAGTACAATTTTTATTTAACATATAAATTTTTCACAACCTAAGGTATTATTGCTTAAAAAGATATTGAGAAATGAAAGGGTTTTTTTTTAAATATCACACCCTACTGAATATATTAATGATGATTTAATTTCAAATCAAAAAGAGTTAACTATAAATGGATAAATAAAAGAAAAAAAAACTTAGAAATAAGGAACATAATGTGTCATAATTTTTATATTTTGTTTTTCAATTTCCTATCTTTTTAAGATAATTTAAACATTTATTAAAGAAAGATAGAACAAATATATTACTAAAAGGATTTAAAAAAGGGTATATTTTTAATGACATACTTTAATTTATTATTATTATTACTATATTATTTCTTATTATTAAAAAATTCAAGCTTTCTAATTTTATACCAAATAAGAAAAATAAAAAAATATAGAAAATAAAAAAAAATAGAGACATTCGACAACATTGAAGCAGGATTTTCATAATAACCAAAACAGAAGATGAAATAAACTTTTTAAATTATTTAAAATTAAAATAACAAATCTAATATAGTATTATAAAATTCAGCTTTTTCTTTTTATACCTAAATAATATGTTCTTTCAAATATTCATGCAATGCACAGTCGTTTTCGTATGATGTAAATGTATCACAATTACAATGAAATAAATTACTATTTAAAGGGATGAACTTTCAAAATAGAGGCTTAAAAATGATTTGTATTAATAGATAAAGAAATCTAAACGGAAACATTAATGAATAAACTGTGTTTTTAATATTCCAGATGTTAAAAATTCCAATGAAAATATATAATGCGGCAAAAAAAAAACTACATTTGGAATAGATATGGCATTTTTAGAATAACAACAACCATGGTACAGCAGTTTCGTATGTTATGAAAAAGAATTCGAAATCTTAGTAGAAGATCCTTTCACATTTCATGCGTTTATAGGCAATTATTATCAGTAATTTTGAAAAATTGTGTTAATGCATGAAGTGTTTCTAATAATATTGTGATATTCATAGGAATATCAGTATAAGTGATAGTTTTACAAAATTTCTCAATATATAGCAACCGAGTATACACTTTACACATACATACCGATTCTACAAAGAAAATTCAGAATCGTTTGATTTGGTGAAAGATTGAGCAAGTAAATTAAATTACCGCCAAACCATACTCATCAAAATATACCACCTTTTTGAAACTGAAATAGTGAAATATTTTAGGAACAAAAAACTAATATGCATATATATAATTACCAATAAAGAGATTAATAATGTTTTTAAAATACGCTTTAATGAATTGTAATTTGAATAATAATTAAATTACAGTTAGGGTAACTCCGGGAGAGTCGCCGCATACGGGATAGATGCCGCACGTCTTGTATTTCTTATAACTATCGATATATGGTCGTCAAACGCACAGTATAGGTGCGTAATGAGATTATTTTAACAAGTGTATAGCGTGAATCCTATTTCGATGTATACTTTTAGAAGTACAATCCTTAATTTGACGTAAGTGCATGATTTCACTATCAAAACTTTTAAACACGTTATGTTTTATGTTTAAATACTTTTCGTACACTAATTACTAAATGCATGCATGATTTCGAAGTCAAAACTATGTGTAGCGTTTGTATAGAGTACTCTGTGTATGATTACGCCATTCCCCTTAGCGATGGCAGGTAACTGTGATGGCCGACGCGACGTCTGCACCATGCAAAATGGGATGCATTCCGCACTGCTATTGCGGTATACATGCCGCAGTTTCTTTTGTACGGGATGATTAAGTGTTATTAACTTTTCCTTTTCTCTTTTATTTATTTATTTATTTTTTATTTATTTTATTTTATTTTTTTTATTTTTTTTTATTTTATTTATTTTTTATTTTTTATTTATTTATTTATTTATTTTTTTATTTATTTATTTATTTATTTATTTATTTATTTATTTATTTATTTATTTTTTATTTTCTATTTTTTATTTATTTTTTATTATTTTTTTTTCCCGAGGTGGTCATAGCTGTCATCGCTAACCATGTTAGACATGTTATCAAGTTTACTAAAACCAAAGGAGAAAAAGGGGGAAAATAAAAAGTAAGAAGGGCAAGAAAGATGCAAGTCAGGACGATAATAATGAAAAATTGGATTACGCGTAACGCAGACGTTCTTTGCAAACTACTCCAAAAGAGAGGAAGTGTAATTGGCTTCGTTGCATCATGCGCTTAAATGTAGTTACATAAAGACTGTACTTTTCAGACACTTTTTCTGTAGATTGAAGTCGATCTCTTAACCCATTCGGGACCATAGGAGGATATAAAGCACCTTCATAAAGAGCTTACAAAATTTGTTTCAGGTACCAGTAAAAAAGAAAATAATATTTGCTTTGTTTAATTAGAGCATTTTCATGATTACTTAAGTAAAGGTAACTTCTTTTAAAAAAGTGGTACCAACGATTAAAATTTGTGTAAAAGCCACCGGTCCCGAAAGGGTTAACAAATAAATTATGTAAACAAAAATTTACTTTTTTTCTTTTCCCTTTCTAATACATTGATGTTACGTTGTTGCTGAAATAACAATTAAAATTTCATGTAAAAAAAAAAAAAAGTCGATAATTTTAATATTGAAATTAGGCAACAATTATTAATTTAAAGAATCTACTAATACGTTTCATTGTACTCATTTAGTTTCATTTTGTTATTACATCCATAATTATAGTTCAGATATGAATATTTTTTTAAATATTTTTATTTATAACTTCATTCTGTTCTTATTAGAAGCGCGGCATAACTACCGCACAAGTGCGGCGTCTCAGCCTGAATGTAAGGGTGACGCGCCGCAGTGTAATGTTTTAGAAAAAAATTCTTAAAAAATATTAATAATTTGTTTTGAATTTTTTTGTCGCAGTACACGCGTTGTATATTTAACATTAAATAGCACAGCATGCTTTTTTTTCATTTTTGTCCACCATGGAACTTTATACACCGATTCAAAAAAATGTGCGGCATAAATCCCGGAATTACCCTATATGTCGAGAAAACATTATGCAAAGTCTGAGTAGATATTTTAAATAATGTTTTCCCTATTTTCTTGTTTCCATACCTTAAAAAAGAAACACAGAAAAAAATTATGTATATTTAATTTTGTACTTTTTGCCAAGCATAAAATAAAGTAGTGAATTTTCCGTAATTGTACTCGATGCTATTTTAATTTATTACGATGGAATTGTTTTGGAACAACATGAACTGCAGTCATGAAAATTAAGACTTGTTACATAAAACAAATGCTGAATGCTTATAAATGTATGTTTTATATAAAAAAAAAACCCTGTAATTTCTTTCATACATAAATTTCTTCTTCTTTTTATAACGAATAAAATTACATAATTAACTCGAAACTGTTTTGTAGAACTTTGATACATTCATATTGTTAAATTATTAATAGATGTTACCATGAAAAACATTTTTGTTTTGTTTTTAGTTAAGGTTTCGCAACTTAATCTTCTTTTTTTTTTTCAGTGAGACAGAGTACTTGGCTACAACTAATCTTTATAAGAACGTAATGTATAATTTTATTAAAAAAATATAAATGAAAAATTATTTTAACAATATTTGTAATTTATCCTAATAATTTATCTTTCGTTTACAGCTATCTGAAGAGGGATCGTAAGTTCTTTATGCATAACATAAATTTAATTATTTTTTAAGTATTACGTGAGTGGAATAATTCCAATACTTCTTTAATTTCTTAAAGGTGACATAGAAATTACTTTTAAAAACAAATCGATTGTATCATTTCACTAAGTCGTATAATATCAAATTTTTGATGTTTTAAAGTTTACATGGAAAGTTTTCATTGCAGTTATGACATATCAAAATAAGAGTTTAACCGGTGTTACATCGTTTTATTTTTACGTTATCTATAAATTTAGTTTACTATAATACTGAACTAAAGAAAATATGAAATCCAACTATTATATTTGTACCAAGTATTACTGGCGATGGAGCAATTGTAATAAAAGATGAAAGTTGATAGTGTACAAGAGATTAGTTTTTAAACATAACTTTAGAACAAAATAGCTTGTGATGTAATTTTATATTTACGGACTTAAAGCTTTTAGAAATCATGGATGTCTTTTAAAACGATTTCTGCAAAGGATTTCAACGATGCCTGTGTAATTAATTCACACAGTTGTCGAATATACGATAATATCGATAGGTATTAATTAACATAAATTAACGTATGAATTCATTTTTTTCCCCACTAAAGGTACATATATTACGACAAACTTGAACACAATTAATACGATAACCCAACAGTAATGAAAAACTATCCGGGCCCAGGGCTCGAACCTGAGTACACAATGTAGTGTGCTGTTGCTATAACTACAAAGCTAAATTGGCCGACGTCCTAGCTTTTCAGTAGTAAATAGTGTTTCCAGGTGTCCGGCGTAAATCAACACTCCAAATACTCTGGACACCACTAATTTCTTACAGTTTGCTTCGCCATATTTAATCGCTGATAATTCAGGCATCAGATAAGGCGAAGAAAGTTACGTTAAACTACTGGTGTCCAAAGTATTTGGAGGTGCCATTTACGCGGGACATTTGTATACAGTACTAATGAACCATGTTGGGAAACGTCTCTGACAGTCAATCAGACAGCACTTGATTACGGGCCAACGATGCACCAAATACTATTCAATGTATTAATGTATCCAATCCATAAATTACTATTCAATTTATGTGTTTAATATATATATCGTGTGATGTTTTGAATAGAAGTTTATTCAACGTTCTCTCGCCACCCAGTGCTGAGTGATTGCCGGCAGGTGACATTCACCAAAATATTTTATTAGTGAGAAATTGCCGAGCTAAGACGCCGGCCATGGTAGCTTAGTGGATAAAGCATCAGCACGTTACGCCGGAGGCTCAGGTTCAAGTTCTGGACCAAGCTAATTTTTCAATACTGTTGGGTTATTGCTTTAATTGTGTTCAAGCCTGTCTTAATATATGTACCTTTATTATTCATAATTTTTTCGAAAATATTTGTAAATTCTTTTAAACATTTATTAAATAAATAAATAAATATATATATATATTTAAATAATTTTCGAAGGAAATATTAATTATAATATACGAATATTTCAACAGAAATCATTTTCTAGAAGCTTTAAACTTGAGGAACCAAAATTACAGTTGATTACGCCACGTAGATTTTCATTCATGCTTACGATTAAAAAACGATGTGCATTGCAATCTGTTTTGAATAGATTAAAAATAAATTTAACATTAGGAGTAAACCTTTTTCATTCCTAAAATACTTGACATAATGCATTCATCTTTGGTATTTTAATGTAAATTTTACTCGAAAAAACAAGTTGAAATTAAACATTATGTGTTTGTAATGAAATTTTCAGATTTTGGGATGATTTCAATAGGAAGAAAACCTTCTAAACTTATATTTTAAAAATAAATGGAAAAAGACAAATATAATGCCGATTTTCTATTTCCGTGGGTTTTTTTAAAACTTTTTAACTAAGAATGTATGATGTGTACCGTTTTCTTTCATTTTTCTTTGTACGGTGAGTGTGTACTTTATACCTAAATGAAAAATTCAATGTGAAGAAAAAAAAGAAAACATTTGAACCAGCCAAACAGGATTTAAACATGAATAAATGAGCTGTATCATAACATACATGCTAAAATCAGCACAAATGTTCGTGGAATTTATAGAAAGACAAAAAAAAAAAGACAGATTCTAGAATTAATAATTAGAATTACGCAAAGTAATATAACTTTTTAGACATGCAATAAAATACGCTTTTTTTTGGCCGACTGTATTTCATGTCTCCAGGATAATACTCATTGAAAAAAAAAAAAAAAAGAAAAGAAAAAGAAAAGTGCCAAGTTAAACTGATGCCATTAACCTCACAGGCAATTGATCTAATTGTATATAATACTCATATTTCAAAGAATAATGTCCATCGAAATATAAAGAAATCGAAAAACACATTTACCTAAATCAATGGGGGAATAGCTCCGTCAATTACCCCTTTTATACTTAACCAATGAACCTCCAAATGTAATCAGAGAAGCGCTTTATCAGATTAAACTGGTATGCAAAATTTGAAGCAAACCGGATAATACTGCATGAAAAACACATTTATCTAAATTAAGCGGGGAGTTAGCCCAGTGTTCCCCCTTTATACTTAACGAAAGAACCCATAAAACTAATCAGGGTATGACCTTATGAGAATGAATCTATTTACAAAATATGAAGCAAATCGGATATTTCTATCAAGAGTTATCGCGTTGCGTACATACATACGTACATACATGCGTACGTACAGTCGTGGAAAAAAAAGTAAACACACCCTACTAACTCCTCAACAAATTATCGTAGAAGAACGTTAATGGTACCGAACGATTGAAAATAAAGTCTACTTTTAAAAGATGTATATAAAATTTGCTTAGGGGGCCATCTAAATATTAAAACGAACCACAACTTTGTTTTTTTCAATAGCAGTACACAATTCTGACAGCATAAATGAAATCTACACCCTTCAATTAGTCTAAAAACAATTTTTTATGCAAATCGTACCACAAGTTTCCTAGAAATTAATTATTTTTGAAAGAGCGTATTTTAAGGGCTGTATCCACATTGAAGTTGGGTGCTCGATTGTTAACCGAGAGAGCTCCCTTATTGATCAAGGCACCTTAAGCAGTCAATTAAGCCTGTTAGATTACAGGATAGCATAAGAAATTTTCAAATATTCAGTCACTTCTATCATATCCCCTTAAATTATCATTTTGCCGTCTTTTAAGCATAATTTGAAAAGATACTTGGAAGTAAAATGTGAAATTTTGGATTTCCATAAAGCAGGACTTAATAAATCTGAATCCACAAAAAAACTGTAGGTTGCAATTCATATTTTTTTTTAAATATTAATTTCATAATTCATAATTCATATCAGAAAATTATAAAAATTGCAAATTCAACGTATTTATGTTTGGGTATATTAGTATTATTGCTCCACAAAAAATTAAAACATTAGGATCATAATTTCAGAAGTTATAAATAAAAATATGAAAATGTAATTTAACATTAGAAGCACTAAATTTTGAATGTTTATAATTCAAACACTTATCATTCAAATTATTTGAAATTTGGTGTCTAGACATAGTTTGAACCAATGATTTGAAATATCTCGTTAAAATTGGGTATTGCCATTGAAAAAAATAAAGTTTGGATTCGTTTCAATATATAGATGGCCCCCTAAGTCAATTTTATATATGTCATTTAAAAGTGGACTTTATTTCCAATCGTTCAGTACCAGTAACTTCGTCTACGATAATTTGTTGAGTAGTTAGTAGGGGGTGATTGCTTTTTTTTTTCTACGACTGTACAACATACAGAACCTCCAGACACTTTAGCTCTCAGGCTTTGATAGCCTGTGAGGTAAAAGTGAATGGATTAACTGGATACTGATTCGTTTGATGTGATAATAAATAGTTTTACTGGTGTTCTGATGTACGCTTAGTTATTATTAATTTACTCACCTTCAGATCCAGTTTGGCTGCTTCGAATCTTTTATTTTTTCCTCTAATTGAACTCTGTTCTTGAGGCGTAAGTTTTAGACGTCAAATTAAAGACACTATCTTAACCCTTAAATGCCGAGTGTTGCCTTTCGGCCGTATACCCAATTTAGGCTTCTAAAATACTATTAGAATAATATTGAAGCTATAATGTCTATTGTTACCAATAAAATACATTCTGAAAATATTATAAAATCGAATTTCAACATGTAGATGGCAATACTTGTACTGTTTAAGAATAAAGATAAATTTATTTTTTCAATTGTTGCTAAATGTTTTTTTTTTGTTTTGTTTTGAAGCTTGCGAAATACTCCATTTTGTTCATCAGTGAGCAAATAAAATTTATTTCTTATCATAGTTCTTAATTTTCTTGTGTGTATAGTGTTATATAATTTTATCAAAGTAAATTGTTTTTTCAATTAAACACCAGTATTGCCGATTAGTAACAAACTGTTTTTTAGCTGTAAACCATACTTAAAACAAAATAGAAAAGTATTTTTCTCATGATTTATTTAAAAAATGAAAGCCGAGAAACATTTAAAAAAATATTTTTGAAAAATTAGGCATTTAATGTTTAAGGTTTAGTAATTTTCTGCTAATAAGAATACCTTTGTGGATTAATATATACATGACATTACGTTCTTAATTGATAACTATAAAAATAGAATCTTTTATTACGCTTTTTTAGATAGATTTCGTATGAAATACTACCTATTACATTCTCCCCTATGTTGGAATTTCTGAAATATTTTTGCAGATCTACACCAATCATGACCCCTAGTACCCAAAACTACCATCAGTAAAAAAAAATATATATATCTATCTATCTATCTATCTACACACACACACACACACACATATATATATATATATATATATATATATACATATATATATATCTATCACTTTAACTTCCACACGATAACTTCCATAATTCTGCACAAATCACTTCCAAATTGATGCATAAAATTAAGGAGCATATAATCTCTGTCAAGTTCGTTAATGGGCAAAATCGAACCAAGAGGGTAGATAAAGGGAGAGATTTTGTGTAAACAAAAAAAAACCCATAACTTATTAAGTATAATAGACATCGAATCAGTTTAATGTTATTATTACTTCTAAAAAAAGAGCCAAAAATTTATGTATGACAGATTTCAATTCAGACTGCAAAAAATAAAAATAAAAATAAAAATAAAAATAAAAATAAAAATAAAATAAAATAAAAACGAAAAATAAAAAGGGGGTGTTGAAGAAGAAAAAAATCCATAATTTCATCAATTCACAAGATATAAAATCCACATAAATTTATTATATTTGTAGTTCTGAAATTAAGTGGAAATTTCACTTTGGTAATTTGTAAGAATTAAAAGTTCTAATTTTCGCGTTTAAGTTGTGTTTCCAACATTTTCTTATGGTTTTAGACATAAACAAATCATGATCCGAGGTCAAGGTTAATTTTTTTAAATTTAAAATTTAATTTCATTTTTCATATAAACATGGAGATGACACATTATTTCATCGAGGTGACAACCTTTAATAATAATGATGAATATAAGTTTTATTGTCTATTTAATAGATTGGATAACATTTATGGTTGCGATATTAGTTTGTTTTATTGTTTAAGAGTTTAATATGTTATTTAAATGAAATACAGAAAGTCAAATAACACATCAAAACAAAAACTGGATTACAATATAGGTAAAGAACACCACTTGAGTAACATGATAAAAAAGAACAAAGCTCAAATTTAATTTTTTATTAAATAATATTGCAGTTTTGAGGGTTTAAATCAAAGATACGTTGTAACCGATTGTTCACTTTCCGCTGTTTAAACCACACAAATTTATTTGTCAGATTTTATGATTGCTTCTTGCTCCTTACTAAAAACAATTTTGTTCTTGGATCCGGAACATCTTTGCATAAATTTAACTTCCACATAATCTTCAACTGAGGTCACATTTTCTAAATACAGATTAACAGGACCTAACTGAAATCTTGTGCATACTGCGGTACTTCTTTATTATTTTTTTTCAGAAAGGACAAGTCCAGAGGCTTTCTTTGACTTTTGAGACTTCTAATTTTTTTCAAAATTTTTCTCGATTTGAGCTGTCAATACTGGGCTGAATTCCAGGCATTTTCTAACTTTAGGAGAAGCGTTTCCACCTTTCAATATTTTCTGTACCTTTTCTTTTAGACTGTTTAAATTTTTTCGCTTACTTATGATGCGTTGATATCTTTTTTTCTTTTATATTTTAACTTTTCATAACATTTTTAAGCTCTTTTTCAAGCAATTTTATTCTTTAGCATGCCTTTGTTTTGTTTCTGTTGACAATTTTTCGACCACTGTTTACCCGATTGGTACCTGCAAATCCTATCACATCTTTAACATTCGCAATAGGATTGTTTATAATTTCCGAATCATCATCTGTTTCTGATGTAGCAGAATTTAAAAGAACTTGTTGTAATTTTTCTTTATTTGCTTTCTGCTCTCGACTTAATTACAGTGCATTACAGCCTGAGTGTTGAATATCATCAAAGTGATTTTAAAGTGCGAAATATTGAATTCATCGTGAAACTACGTGTGAGCAGCGGAGTACCCCAGCAGATAAAGTATAAGGTAAGGTGTTTTGATAATTTCTGTCTGCTGACATTCTCGAACCAAATGTATTTGTTGTTGTATAATTAATAGTAATTTAAGATAATATATGTGCAATAAAGTAATTGTGTTCAGATAGGAAGGAGATATTAAGAGCCATATTTACTATTGTTTTAAGAAAAGGTCATAATAACTTGTACTAATATTGATTTTCTATTTGTTTTTACTAATAATGGTAGTGAACAAAATTAATGCATTATGTTAATAAGAGTTGGAAGGAATAATTGAATTTACTTAAATTTAAATTATTATTAAAGTAACATTTAAATGGAGCAATACTGTTTTAAGCTTGAAGAGTTGATAACAAACGAGTAATGAACATTTGCTTAGAATTTTAATTGGCTAGAAGTAAATTTCGGGGAAAAAAGGCTCACAAGGAAACAAAATAAAAGGATCACAGTGGGGAAAAAAGTGAAGGTTTTGATTGAATTTGTTTTAAGTGTGAGAACCAGCTTTGAGTTTGGAAATATTTTATTGAGGATAATTGTAGAAATTTATATATGTATGTTATACAATTTTTCTTTACGTGGATGTTTCTATTGACATCAATACTTTTATTCAATTTGCAACGTATCAGTATTATTATGTTAATTGTATGTTATTATCTAATCTATAAATTGGAATCTGTATTGCATAGTAATCAAATCGAAATTATTGTTTTACCTTTTGTTTTATTGGAATTAAATTGTGTGATATCAATGGTTGAGGAAAATCAGATTATACAGTAGGTTAAATTAGAAAATATAATACATCGATTATCTGAAATGTATTAATTAGTTAGTAAGTGGAGGTAACTGTGCTAAAGTAGAAATTTAGGAAATATTAATTTGGTAGGTTTAAATATTATTGTACAGTGGTAATAGTAATCGGTGAAGGTATGGCTTTCTTATTGAAACTAAAAAGGGTGGATCTTCAGATGATAGCCGAAGAATTGAGGGTTGAATTCACGGAAGATGATACCAGATTTCAGCTTAAGAAAAAGATAATGCACAGCGATGTATATGACGAGGAGTCTGTTATGGAATTATCTAACACTATTGTTGCGGAACGATTAGAGCGCGAAAAGTTAGAAAAACAGGAAAAATTAGAGCTCGAAGAAAAACAGGAATAATTAGAGCGCGAAGAAAAGCAGGAAAAATTAGAGCGCGAAAAGTTAGAAAGAGAAGAGAGGGCTGAAAAATTAAGGATGAAACATGAATTAGAAATGGAGAGGCTAAGGGTACAAGGTTCGACAAATAACTCAAATGGGTCTAGGGAATCTAATAACGAAAGTAACCTAGAAAAATTGATCAAAAGTGTTAAAACTCTGTCTATCAAAGTACCAGAAGGGACTGAGGGATGGAATTTATTTTTCAACAGTTTAGAAAGGGCATTCAAAACTAAAAATGTACCGGAAAACTAGCAGGCCGAAATTCTACTAAATATGTTAGGAGATAAGGCAGATAATTTGTTAATTTATACCACTAGGGAACAAATTGAGAGTTATGAGGAATTAAAGGAGTTAGTTCTAAGGGAACATGAGCCGACACCGAAGGCATATCTGGAAAATTTTTAAGAAGGCTAGGAGAAACCAGAATGAAACTCATGTATTATTTGTATCGCGTTTAATAGCAACATGAAAAAATTATTGTAAGATTAGTGGTGCTGACTCATATGAAAAGGTCAACCAGTTAATAATTACGGATAAGTTATTAAACACGTTAGATGAAGAAACCGCATCGTATATTGGGTTAACTCAGCAGAGTAAATGGTTAGAAGCTTCTAAAATTGCTAAAGAATGTGACAATTATTTTGACGCTAAACATAAGTCTTATGCCGTTACGTATAAACGTTTTAAGGGTAAAGATAGGTATGCAAACAGTGAAAAAGTGAAACTGAGGGAGGATAGTAAATTTAGTTATAATTGGAGGCAAAACGGAAGTAATGAGATTAATTCTTTTTCGGATAGAAAAACTGAGTTTAGGAGATATAGCCCTAGATGCTTTAAATGTGGTTTAACAGGTCATTATCAAAGTTTTTGTAATAAAGTGGGTAATGAGGGAAATAATAATGCTAGTAAAGGGCGTGAACAGAAAGCGGGTGTAAATAAGATTGTCGTGAAAGGAAATAATAAGTTACCGAAGGGAGCTATTGTGCCGAGGATATCGGCAAATGCCGAACAGAGAACTAATGTTATTGGTGAGAAATTAAATAAACTCGAGAAAATTGAAGTTAGTGTAAATGGGCAAAACGAGAAAGGATTGTTTGATTCTGGATATGAAATTAGTGTTATTCATAAAGATTCGGTACCGGAAGAGAAATTAAAAGGAGCGGGTAGTATTTATTTACAAGGATTATTTGGTGAAGCAGTTAAATCACCTTTGGTTAAATTACCATTAGCTATTCCGCAATTCGGACAAACTAATATAATTCATCAGGAAGTACTTTGCGCGGTGACCGATAATATTAATGAGCAGGTAATTTTACATCCCGAGGTGATTAATGAGTTGTCAGTGATCAATCGCGAGGAGCCATTGCTAGAGTTCCAAGAATTAGAAAGTTCGGAAATTGGCATTGGTAACTCGAGTGAAAGGAAAGATATGAGGAGCGATAATTGTAATGTTTACGCAATAGAAACGAAATCGGAAAATTTACAAAGTCAAAATGCAGAAAAAATGGAAGTGGAGGAAAAAAATAAAGTTATCGTTAGTAATTCAGATATGTTTAAGAAATCCCAATTGGAATGCAAAAATTTAGAGAGAATTTGGGAATTAGCTAAATTGGATAAAGGAGATTATTATGTTGTAGATGGTTTATTGTATCATAAAGAGAAATTGTTAGGCGAAAGTATAGCTCAATTAGTAGTACCCAAGGAAAGAAGGGAAGAAATCCTAAAATTAGCGCATAATTCGTTGTTTGGAGGGCATCATGCAGCCAATAAAACGTTACAGAGAATCAGGTATTCGTTTTATTGGGAGGGAATGGCGAAAGAAACTAAACAATTTTGTGAGTCATGTTTAGAGTGCAAATTGACAAGAGGGGTTAAAATGAATGATAGAGCTCCTATTTCCCCAGTATCGCGGCCAGAACTTCAATTTCAGGTAGTTAATATTGATTTAATTAGGCCTATTGATCCTAAAATTTCACAAAGGCATCAATATATACTAACCTTAATTGACCAGCATCCCAGGTGGGCGGAAGCAATACCCCTAAAACGTTTAACTGCTAAAACAGCGTGTGATGCATTACTTCAAATATTTACAAGGACAGGAATTCCAAATATAATCGCGTATGATAATGGAACCAATTTCACTGCCGACTTAACGAAGGAATTTGAGAAAAGGTTAGGGGCTAGTCCACGATTTCGACCCCACAGTACCCACAGTCTAACGGTCTTGTGGAACGTTTTAATTAGACGCTTAAACGTATGTTGCATCATACGATTAGGGAAGAAGGGAAAAGATGGCATGAACAAGTACCATTTATATTATGGGCGTATAGGGAAGTCCCAAATTCTACGACCGGAATCGCACCTTTTCTATTATTATATGGTAGAGCGCCGGAGGGTTCTTTATCAGTTCTCAAGTCCTCCTGGGCAGGAGAAAATAAAGGGGCACAGTTAGATACTATGCCGATCATGAGTATTTGAATAAACTTAGGGGACGCTTAGAAAGAGCCTCAAATGAGGCAAAATTATCGTCCGAGGTGCAACAAGGCAGAATGGCCTATCATTATAACTTAAGGTCAAAAGAAAAAACGTTTGAAGTAGGCGATTAAGTAATACTGTTAATCCCCGATTCAACTAATAAGTTATAATCTATGTGACAAGGCCCGGCAACTATTGTCGAAAAACGAAACAGGCATTCGTACATAGTAGAATTAGCCGACGGGAGTAGGAAGTACGTGTATCAAAATAAAGGGGAATTTATTTTCAGGTTTAACATAGTGAATATTGTTTTTGAAGGTGATGAGGAATTTGGAGAATTTGGGAAAATTCCTATTTTAAACCGGGAACAAGAGGTAGAACGGGACATAGAAAGGTTCGAGATAAAAGTGTTATCTAACAGTCAAGTCAAGGATATAAAGTCCATTTTGAGGAAGAATAAAGAGGTATTTATGGGTCCTGTGCGACCAGCGGAAGTAGGGGAGCACCGTATTGATTTGAAACCGGATGTGGCAAGGAAAAAGCCAAAGTTATATAGTGTACCTGTTGCTTACAAAGAGGAAGTAGATATACAGATTCAGAAGTTATTAGAATTAAATCTAATCGAAGTGTGAAATGCAGAAAATAGTCATCCAATTGTTCGCGTGGCGAAAAAAGACCCAACTGTTAGGCTTTGCATTGATTATAGAGCTTTAAATTCAGTAACGCAGGTCCCAAAATTTCCTATGAAAAATTCGCCGGAAATCATGAATACTGCAGGGGCAGCTAAATATTTATCTTCGATTGATTTATTGAGGGGTTATTGGCAGATTAAAATGGCTGAGGAATGTAAATATTTGACAGCTTTTACAACTCATAATGGGACTTATCAGTAGCGTAGTATGCATTTTGGTTTATCAGGTGCGGCTGCTACGTTCTAAAAAGATATGAATGAGGTTCTTCAAGGTCATCGGAGGTATGCACAAGCATATATTGATGATGTCATCATTTTCTCCGACACCTGGGAAGAACATTGTGAGCATTTTAGGGCTGTCATAGAAGAACTCAAAAATAGAAGTTTTACGATTAGGCTAGACAAATGTAAATTTGGAGAGTCATTTTGGAGAGTAAATTTGGAAGTTTTTAGGTCATGTAATTGGGGGTGGAACGCATGCACCTGATGAAGAGAAAATAGAAGCAATAAGGGACTTAAAGAGACCGAAAACTAAGAAGGAAGTTAGATCTGTTTTGGGATTAATGGGATTTTACCGATCTTATATTCCAAATTATGCAGAAATTGCTATACCTTTAACTGAATTAACTAAAGGGAAGGTTAAAAATACTGTACCATGGGATGAAAGGGCAGAAGAAGCATTTAATAGTCTTAAAGATGAGTTATGTAACGTTATGCGTTTGGCTACACCTACCGTAGGCCGGGAATATCAGCTTCACGCCGATGCTTCAGACCTCGCAGTAGGATGTTGTCTTACTCAAAAAGATGAAAAGGATCAGTTTAAACCGATAGCTTTTGCCAGTCAGAAATTATCAGGGGCTCAGCGTGCTTGGCCGAGTATAAAGAAAGAGGCTTGGAGTGTTCTCTTCGGGTTGCGGAAGTTTGAAAAATGGACATATGGATCTCAAATTGAGATCATAACGGATCATAATCCATTAAACTGTCTCACTGAAACAACCCCAAGGTCCCCCAAGCTCACTAGATGGGCTCTTGCCTTGCAACTCTGGAACCGGAGTATTTCTCATCGTCCAGGAGCTCAACATTTGAATGCTGATGCAATTTCTACGCTACATAGGAAGAGCTGGGAAGAACAGCCAGTTACTAGCCCATCGGCATCAATGACTAATAGTGGACAAACCTGAAAGGGATGTCATAACGTTTCAAATTTTTTTATGAATGTGTAATTGTATTTGAATTTTGTGTTTATAATAGTGTAATAATGTATTATAATGTATGGATTTTCTGTAATAACAATATTAGTACACGGTTCATTAGAGATGTCAGTAGACAATGTTCAAACACCCTGAAATATATATGTAATAAAAATAATGAAGAAACCTGCAAAGAAACTATTGAACTCTTCCGCGATATTACTATATGTTTGGGGAAAATTAGCCCCTAAATGGCATATTTTCCGCTAAGGTGGGGGGTGTCAGGTTTTGAGAAACATCTGCTATTAGAACTCGGGTTCTATAATTTTTTTGTCTTAATATATTATATATTGTATGGCCTGTGTACTGGAATTTCAAAATAACATTCCTTCATTGTCTAAAACTGGACCTAAGCCGGTGAAAATGTATAGTGGAATGAAGGGAAAAAATGGTTGTAGAGGGGTGTGCCCGACATTTTGAGATGTCTGTGGAAGATGGGTAGACAAAGGCATTCAACGAACTAAGAAACGAGCTTGGAATGCGAGCCAGGTAGAAAACCCCAAGGGGGTTACGTTGAGTAAAGGCAGAAGGTTGCTGGGGGCAGGCTCTTCTTCTGGGGCAGTCAGTTGGAGCCGAGAGCGCAGGGTGGACAGTAGTTCTGCGGATAGCTCTTACATAAGAGCGTAGGGTTCAGTTGAAGGCTAAAGTCCCAAGCGCCAGGGTAGTTGCTTGGATAGCTCTGAGAGAGAAAGCGTAAGGTTCAGTGAGGCTCGGAGAGCTTAGGCTTAGAGCCCATGTGTTGGGAGATTGAGATCGATCTCCGGTAAAGCTTATTTAACGTGTATAGAGTGAGAGTGAGATAACGTAGTTTTAACAGTACACAGCCAGCTTTACTGTATTTAATTTAATGTTGAACCGGATCACCTACATCCGAGTTTTAAGTGTAAATAGTGTTTTGTATTGTGTAAATAGTGTGTAAATAAACTGTTAATTTAGTTAATTGAAAGCGTTGGTTTTCATTTAAACAATCCTCTCAGTGCATGACCGATATCACGTATATCGGTGGTGGCAGCATATAAATAGCACGGAATTTCTTCAAAGTTGTGCAGACTAAGAGGAAACTCCGACAATGAACTTTGGCTACGTATGGAGACAGAGTGGGATGCCATTCCCCAACAACATATCGAAAGGCTCTTTCACTCTATGCCGCAGCGTGTAGCTGCGGTTATTGACAGACGGTGATGTAACAGTTCTTGCTAATTTTCCCGTCTATCTCACTTCAAAGAAGGTTGTCTTTGGAATCAATTAACACTGATACTAATTGTAATCTCTAAAATAAATTTGGCTGTGATATCTCTTTCCTTTCTTGGTGTTGCATTTTGGATGGCCAGCAGTGTATTAAGATGTATTAGATAAAAGAAGGTTTTGGGATTGGCATATCTAACACATTAATTCTATGTTTATCAGTATTTTCAATGATGTTTTACTGAGTTATTATTTATTTCTTTAATTAAAATAACAATTCAATCACTAAACAGCGACGACAGTGGATCAATCTTTAAAAAATTGCGAATATGGGATAAAAGAAATAATAAAATAATAAATATTTTGCAATGAAATATGTTAAACAATGCCTAAAAAATACGAATATTTGTTTAATTTTTAAATTATCCAAACTTGTATCATATTTGTATAGCCTGGAATGTACACCTCTCAGAAGTAGAATTTTCTGGTGAATTTGAGTGATTTTATAATGTACTCTAAAATGGAACCTGATAATCTGTATTAATAATCGAATTAGAATATCAATATAATTTTCTAAAACATATTTTAGGTCATTACTGACTGCATTTTGTTTGAATTTTGAATATTGTTTTATGTTATGAACCACATATACCACATATACAGAATTTACAGTTTCAGAAAATTTTAAATTATATAATTTAAACTGTATAAAGTTGTTTGGAATTTCTAACACATGTTAGTATTCATATATACTTTAATTTCATGTAAAGGAGTTTTCTCGCAAACCTGCGAATTTTTGAAAATTAATAGATTTTAACACTCTAAAAAGTTGTCTCATGATCTTCCGTTTCCTCAAAACAATTTAAATTTGCTATAGATAAATGTATTTTGTAAAGTAGATTATGTTGTAAGAAGTTGGTAGGGATATGAAAAGAAAATTTAACATTAAAATGCGAACTTAAATTTAATATATCTTGGGTTTTACAAACGTTAATATAAAAATGCAGAAAAGCGCAAAGACTCCCAGAGTGTTAAACGTAATTTAAAAAATGGCTCCTCTGATATGTCAGTAATAAAGTGTCATACTTTAAAGTAAAAGTTCCAATGCTTCTAGAAACTTTTGGTTTCTTAGAATTTTTTTTCATTTTGTGACTAATACTGGGAATCAAAGAGTCGGATGTTATTATCAGATGGTGTAATAAGTCTTCGTTACATGCATTTCGACACCTGACTCGTTTTTAGCATATGACACTCCCGGTACTTTCGAAATTCTTTATTTCGAGATTCTCTAGCTTCTGCTCATACTTTCCTAATTGAAACAGTAAAGTTTAAAATCATATCTTTCACGTGGATTAGTAATTTATATACAGGATTTGGCATATACCACACGTAATTTGAGACACGTTGGTTTCCAGTGCGAAATTAAACTACACTAATTTTAACAATTTTATTAACGTTATACAGTTGCGAAGGTTTTGTGTCGCAAATAGAACATGTTGAACATGATGATGTATCTAAAATTACAGAAATAACTTTTCAATCAATCATGGTTAAATGCATCTCTTGATGAATCACTGTATTTGTATGTGCTTTATGCTTTACATTTTTTATTGTATATTTACATCCGCTTATGCTCTTCTGAAATATTTTTGCTTATAAATTCGAATCTAACAAATAGACAAGATCTAGCAGAGGATGGATTTCGGTTTTGACAAATAGTTTCTCCCAGCGTACTTTCGAATTTGTATTATATAAAAAATTCGTAAACGCTGTATTAAATTTTGTTCAACAATTGCTGAGGTCAGTACCCCACACTATTCAATTACATAATGTTTTACAAATAAAACCATTATTTAAATTCTTTACAGACAAAAAAAATCTATGTTTGTTATAACATTTCTAAAGAAGTTAAGAAAAAACCAAAATGAAAACGTTTCTTTCAAATGAAAGAAAAATATACTAAAATTAATTAATATAGGATAAATTTAATGAACTGAAACCCGTCTATAATAAATACGCTTAGAAACAAGTTGTAGAAAGTTGCAGTAGAATGTTGCAGTTTTGTAGAACGATTTTAAGGAATTGTGTGTAAGCATCACATATGTTGCCAATTAAAAATTAAATAAATATTCAATATTCCACAAAAATCATTACAATGTAAGTAAAAACTGATTAGATAATAAAATTACTGTCTGCTAAAATTTTTATTTTCTTTTTTGAGTTTTTTAGCGTTCCGTGCTAAAAAAGTTTAAAAGGGACCATTATAAGATTACGCCTGTATCTGTCTGTCTGTCCCAGCCATTTTACTCGTAAAATATGAAACATGGAAAGTTAAAATTGGCTGGAGTAATAATGGCTATTGACCCACATATTTATAGATTATTAAGTATTCACAAATATATTTAAGAAAAATATAGGGGGAGGGGGTTAAATAAGTTACTTGAAAAAAAAATCTTAGTATATCGTGTGGGGTATTGTGTGAAAATTTTCGTAACGCCGAACTCAAAAACATATATATTTTTTAATTTTAGGTATTATATTTTCAGAGATATCGACGAAAATAAAATGCAAAAATATGTTCACCCCCGCCTTCTATTTCCGAATGTACTGAAAGTAAAATTATGAAAAAAATTAGAGGTAATGGAAGTTAATTTAAACCTTGCATGAAAACTATAGCGATTGCCCTAAGTCAAATAGTTTTACGGAAAATAGCATTTTTCCGTTACACACAAATTTGGATATGTGAGAGTTCAGAAAAGGGGTTGAGGAGCACGGGAAGTACCAATCGTCGCAGAAGTATAAAGGGCATTTTGACAATGATTTTCGGAAAAAAATGGCCGTCATTAGCCGACGTAGTAACCCTTAAAGACACGGACGGTTTGGGCTTCCATAAATACACGGGCGGTTTACTCCATGCGCCATTGGCTTTTAAAGCCTAGATAACAACTTTTAATTATATATTTTTGTAATACAATGCACAGTAGTATTATAAAAGCTATAAACGTAGAACTGTTAAAACAGACTAATTTAATTGGAATTAATCACATAATTAGTATCGGATTCACGGCTAGTTGCATTGAGTTGCTCTCTGAAGACACCACCTGTCATACACAGTCTTATTATTTTTTTAGCAACGATTTTTTTTTGTAATAATACAGTTACTAATTAATATATTTATTGTACTTTATTGTACGGAACCCTGTTTACGCGAATGATACTCTCACTTGACCGTTTATTTCAATGATAGTTTATTTATCCAACATATCCCTAAATTTCTGTTTGCAAAAGATAAGTTTGAAATTGCTCGTAAAATCTACTTTTAGTATCTTTCATTATACTCATTTGAAGACAAATAAAACTAGTCGGATGTATCAATCCCAAAACTTTCTTCTGTTAATATATCTATAATAACATGTTAATACTTCAAAATTCGCTATCACACTACCAAAATTAAATGGCAATCTATGCATCTCATGAGGATTCTAAAGTTATGAAATTCTGTGCATTAGTTCTTGAGATATGAATATCGCTGAAATCGTCAAAATCCAGCAAAATGCTGCCTAGCAGCGCCACCTATTGGGTGATTTATACCAAATCCTAATCAACAACAATTTATGTCAACTTCTGACTGAATCTGAAGTTTGGAGAAAACCCGTGCATTAGTTTTTGAGGTAGAGCTATTGCGAAAATCGTGAAAATTCCTGCATAGCAGCGCCACCTATTGGGTGATTAACACCAAAACCTAATTAACAGCAACTTCTGTCAACATATAACTAAATCTGAAGTTAGATGAAAATTCGTCCATTCGTTCTATAGATAGAGCTATTGAGGCAATCGTGAAAAAGGCAGCACAGAAGCGCCACCTGTTGGGCGATTTACACCAGCACATAATCTGTAGCAAGTTATATCAAGGACTAACTGAATCTGAAGTTTGATGAAAATCCGCGCGTTAATTCTTAAGATAGAGCTATTGGGGAAATCGTGTAAATCCTGCAAAATTCATCATAACAGCGCCACCTGTTGGGCGATTTACACCAAAACGTAATCAGCATCATTTCATATCAAGGACTAACTAAATATGAAATTTCATCAAAATCCGTGCATTAGTTCTTGAGATAGAGCTATTGCAAAAATCGTGAAAAATGCAGCACAGTAGCGCCACCTGTTGAGCGATTTACACCAAAAACTAATCAGCATCAATTTGTATTAGGGACTAACTGAATATAAATTTTTATTAAATTCCGTGCATTAGTTCTTGAGATAGAGCGCCCACAAAATTTGTGTCACATACACACAGACAGACAGACAGACAGACTCACAGAGTCACAGACAGACATTTTGTAAAAACGTGTTTTTTGGAATCTCTGACCCCTAAAACGTGTAAATCCGTCGAAAACCGGAATTCGAAAATTTTCATGAATCCAATACTTTCTTCTTGTAAAGATAGAAGAAAGTAATAATAAAACATCCTAATATATATGTTTATTCTAGTATATGTTCTACACCGCCCATACTTTGAACCACTGTGCGACGTCATGATATTAAAAGAATAAAAGCAATGAAAAAATCTTTGCGATGTGAAATTACTCCATTTTTGTAGAAAAAGGGAGAAAGGGGGAAAAGATGGGGATTATTAGGTGTCACCTTTTCTGTCATTTTCAAATTGAAATTGGAATTAACATTTATTTCAATCGACAGTGAAGACCATATTGTGATTAAATTATGCTTTTCAAGAATCAGTTTAAAAGATTCATCCACCAGCTGAGAGGGATAAAAAATGTAAATAAATAAATATTTAAGATTATTGTTCTATTTTGGATAAATATTTTGTCATTTTTATTGTTTAAAGTTTTTGATAGTTGGCACTTTAGTGAGTTTGGCTTTTCTGAATTTTTTTTTTTTTTTTGTGTTTCCAATGGCTACAAACATTCTTTTGATTACTAGGCATTACAATTTTGTAAGTAGTTTAACGGTAGTTTTCTGTATGGAAAACGGTCGACAGCTTAAAGGAGAAGTACCATTTTTCGTTTATTTATAATCATTAGTTACAAAGTTATGAGTAACTGCGTAAACTGGTTCACCTTAACTCCTTAAGGACGAGCGACCGCTATAAGTGCCGCTTAATCTGCCAGAATCCGTGATTATTCTCACCAGTAAATTGTTATTGTAAATTTTGCCTTATTTATTCCGAGTATTTTCCGATTCATTTAGGCAAAAATTTCTGTTTTGAAAAACTGGTGATAAAAGATTAAAAATTCTGTAAAAGACGCTCGTCCCGAAGGGCTTAAGAAACCAATAAGTAATTAATTTAAATAATAATTAATGTTGAAATATTATTAATTCATTTTAAAATGACTAATACGAATAATGTATGTTTTTGCAATTTAATATTGCTGCGTGGCAATCCGTCGTGCTGCATTTAAATTGCGTATGAACTTTGCTTTTTTGGAGTTAAACGATACATAATTTTACTGTATTTTTCCAAAGATATTGCACAATTCTAATTTTATTTTATACATTATTTCAAGTAATAAATCTGATTTACAGTTTAGTCTAAATGTTTACTCAATGCTGTTTCACTTTTTGAAAAACGTCATTTGCAAAAAGCATTTAATTCATTCAAGAATTGACTTCTAATTTCGAAGATAGTGAAATGGAAATTACATGCGATGATCTTTTCATTATAATGCATGTGAAGATATTCAGTAACATTTAGTTTACTTTTGAAACTTTATTTTTACAAAAAAAAAATTACAAAATATTTTGGAATAATCAATTTTAGTGTTTTTTTGTCTGTTTCAGATTTAATGCTTCATCTGCTGTAAAAGTTGAAATTTCTTTTGATATTTCTAATTCAAAGGAATATAAGGACATACCAAAATTTGAAGTAAGTATTATAATTGGTTATATAACTGTTAATAAGAGACTAAATCAAAATGTTTTTAATTATTTATTATTTATAAATGAATAGGATTTTATAGTTTCTGTTATGTGATAATGTGTTATTACATTTGTGTTTTTGCTTCATGACACGCTAACACTGCAAAAAAATACAAATGTTTCTTTTTCTAGGACTAGGGGGCTCTAACCCCTACGAGCTATGCTCCTAAGCCCCGCTTAGACACCACAGATTCTAAAACATACTAAACTGGCCGGCTTTAGAAAGATTAGAAAAGATTGAATTATAATTAAAAAGCCAGTGACGATGTCGTTGAAGTGGTTTCCCTTGATTTCCCTTTACTTTGGGATTTTATAGCCGAATCAGCTGCCGTTATGAAATCTCATGACTATTTTTGTGTTTGACTAAATAATATCAAGAGTTAAACATTTGAAAATCAAATAATATATAAAATGAAATAAGTCAACACAGATTTTTCCTTCCGATATTTTTTAACAACGCTTAAGAAAATTGTTGGAAATACTATATTTTAAATACATCGTGGCAAATCTGATGTAATTTTCACCAAAATTGTCTTATGCATCGCTTCAAATCTGACGTAATTTTCATCGAAGTTGTCTTTCTCTTTGTAATATATTCACGAAAAAATACTTTTATTCATTTGAAAGAAAATATTATTATTTGCGCTGATCTAGAATTGGAAACAATGGTTAAAAAGATCATCTCGAAATATGTAATAAATGTGTAAATTTATTTCTTTTATTTTAAACTTTTTTACAATGTTATTACTTTGTCATTTTAAATATGACGTAATGTCCATCACTTGCTGCTCTTAACAGATATGAATGAATTCATTGTTTTAAAGTTATCTTTTTATTTTTATATTCATATGTAAATACAATTTCTGTGGCTTAATTTTCAATATGCTTGAAATGATGAAAATCTGAGTAAAAAATTGAATAAAACCCTCAAAAAATTAGTGAAATAAAAAAAAAACTAAAAAAATCTAAAAAAATCAGTTTTCGAATTTTGTTTCATTCTGCATTTTTTTTTTTATTATTATTTCCACACTATGCAAAAAATCCCATTCAAAAATCAGCATTATTTCTTGATTTATAATCATTTATAGATGGTGCTACAATTCAAGGTCTGTGGATATTGAATCTTTAAATTCTGACTGAATTCTTGGCCAATTTGGATTGTAAGTAAAAGTCATAAAGAAGTCGGGTCCCCCATAATTCCTCACTTATGCCATTGCATGTTGCGTGCATTCGTGCAAGTGATGTGGACTTCCAGTAAAAGTTGAGGGCAAAATAACCAATTACCCTACGTTTGCGAATTTGCATGGTTGTTCTTAGTATCTCGGAGATGTATGTACTTATATGCACTTAGCTTCTGGTTGAGTTTGACGAACAATAGTCGTTCACTTTCTATTTTGGCGAACACGTCTACAACAAGTTTTAAAAAAAGTCGGCGACAGCGTACACTAATTTTGAACCCCCTTTTTCGTACCATCAATTTAAAAGAATAAAAATTAATAGCAGAATTTTTTTAGCTGAAGGTGCCTTGTTTTTGGATTAACACGCATGATTTCAAAATTATATCCATCTTATCCCTTTCTAAACATAAGCGGATATTGCAAGGCATCACAGGGTCTGTTTGTTTTGCGTACTCGTAGAAGGCGGTTACATTTTTTTCTGCAAAACTATGTCCTCTGAAGAAATTTATTCCCGTAAATCACAACGTTCAACTCATTTATAACTGGGGTATTGCAACGTCGCTTGTGCTGTCCAACCGGTCTCTTGTCAGCTTCAATGACTAACATGTAATCATCTCTCGGTATATTGTCTAGTACAGTTTTGAAAGTTTGAACATAATTGTTATATCTATTCAAAAAAGATTGTAACTGTAAAATAATATCAGCATGTGTGCCCGTAATGTTTGTGCAAGGACGTCTCGCCTGCTCCTGGTCATCTCCCATAAAATATATTTGATGGAACTGGTGGTCTACATTTTCAAGGGGTAACATGGAACCAATTCTGTGATAAACTCGTCCTTGAATTTTGAATGTCGGCATACATCCTAGTTCTGCGATAACGCTCGTTGATCCAAATGAAGTCATTTGAAAAGCACAGATGTAGGGTGTGGTTTTACTAAAAAAATGATTTGAATCACCTGTTTCATTGCCCATAAGAGACTTCAGCAAATTTGGAGGTATTTGAAGCACAGACAGATTTAATTTTCCTTTTGAACAACTCATGCTTTCAGTTTCTCTATTCCGTTTCAAAGCATCACAACGACGGAGGCACGTTCCATCCTTCCAATAAGAAACCTCTCTGAAGTAGCCGCTGCATAGCAATATTGATGAAAATTTTTGTGAGTTTTAACTCATCCATTGCACAACTTTTGCGTACTATGCCAACATCAATTTCTAAAAAAAGTTTTTTCGGCCCACCTTAATGTACACACCAAGTTACATCCAAATCGGTTCATAAATACGAGAGTTACAGTGTAGCAAAGATCAGATATCTATAACAATAAAAGAACAAATCGATCTGTGTGTCTGTGTGCGATGGCTACCAAAAACTACTGCACATAGAAGTCTGAAAATGTAGACGTGAATAGTCCGAGACAGGTCCTGATGCACCTGAGGCTCAGATTTTTAATTTTTTTAAGGGTCGGGGCCCCTGGGCCTCTTTAAATTTTTATGCAGTAAAATGTTAATAACTTGCCCCCTTTCATCAAATCTTCTTCGTTTTATGGGACCTATCTCCATTTAGTGATTATCGCCTTTCTACTTTTCAGTTAAGACCCTTGACCCTTGGGGCCCTATATAGGGCCCCTTGAAGTTTTTGTGCAAATAAATTGTTAATAAATTGCTTCCTTTTAATCAAACCTTTATTTTTGGTATCCCTTTTCTATTTTGTTATTATCACGTTTCTACATTCCAGTTCAGACCCTGGGCTACATAGGTCCAGTCCATGGCCCCTTGGACGTTTTTATGCGCCAATCATTTTTGACACCCTATTTTACTCATCTTCTCAGTGCATAGTTTTAAAGTTGAGTCTTAGACTCTTCTTCCCAGAACAATACCCTCATAATTTTATTGGGGCACCAGGGCCCTTTTTTAAACATTTACCCCCTTTTTGTGCATTTCTTTAAAATATTATTTTAACGAATAATTCATATTATTGCCTATGCTTAATTTTGACTAATTGAAGACTTAAAGCGCTAAGTACTAAGACATTTTATCATGTTTTCATGTTAGGGCCCTGTTTTTAATTATCAATTGGCCCCCTTTGGGCCCCCTATTATAGCCCTCTTAAAAATGATCCGATTCAGAAGCTATTTTTTTCTAAAAACTTCTTAGGTCCTCCAGCTACTATATGAGCAACAAAAAATATTTCTCAGGCTTATGCTACCCTCAATTTTGAATATTAACCGCCTTCTTGGGCCCTTGGTGCAGCTTCTTTAAAAATTATCCGAAATGCTTGTAATTTTTTTTAACATAGTTGTAGCGTCTTCCGATTACTTTAAAAGCTACTAAAAATATATTTATGGCCAACTACATGCCAGTTATGTCCGTGGCCCTTGGGGCCGGATACAGGGCCCCTTAAAGTTTTTGTACCATAAATTGTTAATAAATTGCCCCTCTTAATCCGATCTTCATTTTTAGAATACTTTTTCCACTTAGTTATTCTCATGTTTCTACATTCCAATTTAGACCTTGGATCCCCGTATAGTCCCGTAGGGCCCGGTCCAGGTCCCTTGAATTTTTTGTGCACCATGCATTTTTTACTCCCTAATTTTCTCATTTCATCGGTGCCTAATTATAACCCTCTAGTGCATGATATTTTATTCTTCCTTTAAAAAAAATATGTTTGATTCCTTAATGGACATACAGTAAAAGAAAATACTAAAAAAATTATCACTCTCATATTTTTCCGTATTTTGGATTTTTTTAAATGGTTGCCAAAGGGTAACACGATGCATTAAGCGTATTCTATTCTAAGCATATTCCGCGATACTTCTGTGATCTTTTTCTATTAATTGTCAGTTGGCATTTTGCAGCACGGGATTCTGTCTCTTCTTATTATTCCAAGGCATGAAATTACTTATGATTATAAAAGTGTCATTAGGTTCACTGATGTTTAATAGTTATGAAAATACAGTTCATGATTTACAGGTTCAACAACTGAATGAGTTAGTCTAGAATTGACAAAAATGCTAACCTCAAAATCTGATTGGTTGTATTTTTTTTGCAATAAATATCAAAATTGTAACCAAATCATGATACTCCTGCGAAAAATAACAATTTAAAACCCTATTTATGCGAGTTTTTTTTTTTGGGGGGGGGGGGGATATAGGGTAACTCCGGGAGAGTCGCCGCATACGGGATAGATGCCGCACCCCTTGTATTTCTTGTAATTATCGATAGATGGTCGTCAAACGCACAGTGTAGGTGCGCAATGAGATTATTTTAACCAGTGTATAGCGTGAATCCCATTTCGATGTTTACTTGTAGAAGTACAATCCTTAATTTGACGCAAGTGCATGATTTCACTGTCCAAACTTTTATGCACGTTATGCTTAAATAATTTTCATACACTAATTACTAAATGCATGCATGATTTCGAAGTCAAAATTAAGTGTAGCGTTTGTATAGAACACTGTGTGTATAGTTACGCCATTCCCCTTAGCCATGGCAGGTAACTGTGATGGCTGACGTCTGCACCATGCAAAATGGGATACATGCCGCACTTCTATTCCGGTATATATCCCGCAGTTTCTTTTGAACGGGATGATTAAGTGTTATTAGATTTTCCTTTTCTTTTTGCACAGACTAACCATGTTAGGCATGTTATCAAGTTTACTAAAACCTAAGGAGAAAAAGGGGAAAATAAAAAGTAAGAAGGGCAAGAAAGATGCAAGTCAAGATGATATTAATGAAAAATTGGATTACGCATAACGCAGACATTCTTTGCAAGGAATGTTTAGAAAACTACTCCAAAAAAGAGGAACTGTAATTGGCTTCGTTGCATCATGAGTTTAAATGTAGTTATTTAAAGACTGTACCTTTTCGACACTTTTTCTGTAGATTGCAGTCGAAAAAACAGGTCTCTTAACCCATTCGGGACCATAGGTGCATATAAGCACCTTCAAAAAGAGCTTACAAAATTTGTTTCTGGCACCAAAAAAAAAAAATAATAATAATATTTGCTTTGTTTAATTAGAGCATTTTTATAATTATTTAAGTAAATGTTTAAAAAAGTGGTACCTACCGAATAAAATTTGTGTAAAAGCCACCGGTTCCGATTGGGTTAATAAATAAATTATGTAAACACAATTTTACTTTTTTTTCACTTTTTAATACATTGATGTTACGTTGTTGCTGAAATAACAATTAAAATTTAATTTAAAAAAAGTCGATAACTTTAATAGTGAAATTAGGCAACAATTATTAATTTGAATCTACCAATACGTTTCATTGTACTCATTTAGTTTCGTTTTGTTATTACGTCGTTAATTATAGTCCAGATATAAATATTTTTTTAATATTTTTATTTATAATTTCATTCTTTTCTTATTACAAGCGCGGCATCACTACCGGACAAGTACGGCGTCTCTGCCTGAATGTACGGTGACGCGCCGCAGTGTAATGTTTTAGAAAAAAAATTGTTAAAAAATATTAATAATTTCTTTTGAAATTTTTTGTCTCAGTACACGCGTTGTACATTTAACATTAAATAGCACAACATGATTTTTTAAACTTTATTTATTTTTAAACTTTATGATTTTTTAAACTTTAATTCCCATGGGGGACATAAAAGAACAAATATCATGCTGTGCTATTTAATGTTATATTTACAACATGTGTATTGCGACAAAAAAATTTCAAAGCAAATAATTAATATTTTTTAACAATTTTTTTCTAAAACATTACACTGCGGCGCGTGACCCGTACATTCATGCTGAGACGCCGCACTTTGTCATAAGAACAGAATGAAATTATAAATAAAAATATAACAAATATATTTATATCTGGACTCCAATTAACTATGTAATAGTAAAAAGAAAAAAAAAACAAGTCGTTACAAGTACAATGAAACGTACTAGTAGAGTCAAATTAATAATTGTCTGTCTACTTTCACTATTAAAATTATCGACTTATATTTTTTTTTTTTACATTGAATTTTAATGGTTATATCAGCAATAACGTAACATCAGTGTATTAGAGTGGGAGAAGGAAAAGTGAAATAGTGTTTACATAATTTATTTGTTAATAGACATGTTTTTTCGACCGCAAGCAACACAAAAGTGTCGAAAATGTAAGTCTTTATGCAATCACATTTGACAGATTATGCAACGAAGCTAATTACACTTCCTCCTTTTTGAAGTAGATTTCTAAAAATTCCTTGAAAAGAACGTCTGCGTCACGCGTAATCCAACTTTTCATTATTATCATCTTGGCTTGCATTTTCTTCCCTACTTACTTTTTAATTTTCACTTTTTCTCCTTTGGTGTAGTAAACTTTATACTGTTTGAACATTCATCAATGTCTGATGGACTGCCTCGGGATCCTCTGCCTTTAATAAAAATTAAATTTTCTCTTGGTAGTTTTGTATCTTTTTTGTTAATTTTCTTACATTTTTTAATTTTTTTTTCTAAATATACATTAAGCTCTTTCCAATTTTTAATAGAGGTTAAGTTTACTCCCGTTTTCTTAATTCTGTGCTTTGCTGTACCCTAAGTCTCGGAATAGGAGATATTTTATGTAGGTGGTTGGTAGGTAATGGTGGTTTTTACACTGCTAGTTCAGGTTTTGCAGGCTTTAAATTGATTTAAGATGTGTTGATTAGCACTTTACGTGATGGATTTGCCTCTTTTTGCGTCGTGTTTTCTGGTGATGGTATTTCACTAACCGCTAAAGCAGAAATCAAATGATCTGGGCCTGCGTTGTTGTTAAAACGGAAGATTCCGGTAGCCTTAAAGTTGCTAGTAGCGTTGCCAACAGTTGCCGATTTGTTCCAAGCGTCGCAGATTAATGACCCTACCTCATAGAGGCAATCTACGAACAACATTCTGCATTAACCTTTACGGATACCATTGCCCTCGTAGGCTTACACCTACTTTTCTTTTATAAAATGTGGGCATTTCTAATAAAATCTGTAAACAAGTTTTAAATTTATCTGCTTTTAAAAAACAATATTTCATTTAAACATAGGACGTTAAAATGCAAAATCATTACAATTACTATTAACGACTAATAACATGCCTAACTTGGTTAGTTTGTGCAAAAAGAACAGGGAAATTTAATAACACTTTATCATCTCGTACAAAAGAATCTGTGGCATGTATACCGGAATTGCATTGCGGCATGGATCACATTTTGCATGGCACAGGTGTCGCACTACACAGTTGCCTACCGTCGCTAAGAAAAATGGCGTAACCATACACACAGTACTCTATACAGACGCTACACTTAGTTTTGACTTCGAAATCGTGCATGCATTTAGAAATTAGCGTATAAAAAGTATTTAAGTGTAACTTTAAAAGTTAGGATAGTGAAATCATGCGCTTACGTCAAAATAAGAAATGTAGAGCTACAAGTAAACATCGAAATGGGATTCACGATGTACACTGATTAAAATAATCTTATTGCGCGCCTATACTGCGCGTTTGACTGCCATCTATCCATAATTATTAGAATTACAAGGGTTGCGGCATCTATCCCGGACACGGCGACTCACCCGGAATTACCCTATAGGTTATTTTTTCATAATTAGTCATTAATATGTATACAATAAAATTTTATTTTGTGTCGAATGTAAGAAGGTGCGGTTCATAATGGGTGCATAGTGATTTCTGACCATTTCTAATAAATATTTTACTAGTAGTACTTAGTACTTTTGAAATAATTGTACTTTCTTTCACAATCAATATCAAGTTGTGTTAAGGGGACAAGGGACCCTCAAACTCTTTTTTATTGCACCTTAAATACTATTCAAGGGAACACTATATGAATTATGGCAGGTATTTATCAGACGATAAATTAAAAAAAACTTTGGTGAAAAATAAGGAATTTTTATGAATATTTTAAGCGTATCAAGAACTTTCAAAATGTCCCAACCTTCCTCCTTATGAATTAAAGCCCCACCAGTGGCCGAGAGGTTCTGCTGTCGAAGCTGGTAGACGGGAGGTGCTGGGTTCGATCCCAATCGCGCCCGTCGGCCTAATCGTTCGGAGTTTTCGTGGCTTTCATCGAACCTTGGTTCTCCAAGCGTTAATACGGGTTAGGTTCCCTTAGAAAGACCTCCACGGAAGGCACCCCCCTCCCCTTTGGGCCTATATCCCTCGTGCTGATAATTGGCCGACATAAATACAACCAACCAACCAACCTTATGAATTAAAATTCTCAATAATTTTTATACCATTTGGTTCACATAAAGAAATAAAACTGTGCATCGAATTTTATACATTGTATATATATGTTGTAAATATACGTTGTATATTTCAATATAAAGGTAAAAAAAAAAAAAAAATTAATTTTATGAAATTTTCAGCAATTTTGCATCCTATTTCTGCACTTAACTACCTTTAACTTTTCCAATTATATTTCTCTCTATTCGAAAAAAAACGTAACTACCGCTGTCACCGCCGCCGCCACCGGTTTTGAATTTTTCGTGACCGGAGGTCATTCTTCGTTAATATTAAGACAAATAATGCATATAAAAATATGAAAATCGGTGGTTTTATACAGAAATGTTTGATAAACACGCTGATGCAATGATGTTTTCAAATCGAAGAATTATTTTAAAAAGATATTTAATGCTAAATTTGGACAAAATCGTTCCACTAAAAAGGTTTTATAGAAGCAAAAACTATACATGGCAATGTAATCATTTTTAGATCATTTTATGCGTTAGAATTTGCGAGAGTGCAGATTGCATTGATTTTTTTTATTTTGACTCATTTTTTGAGGTTTTATTTCTATTTTAAATTCAAATTTTCAGCATTTCTAGAGATATTTTTTACATTATTTTAGAAAATGGTATTAATTTATACTGTTGCCAAATGTAGAAACAGCGCAAACAATCATGTTTGCTTCAAATTAAAAAATTTATTTACACGTGACTATTATAAACAGAAAAAATCATTTGGAATTAGAATTAAATAATTCTGTACAAATAGCAGGAACTTATTAAAAATTACGTCATAAAAAGTATACACGTGAATTTTAAAAGAGAAAGGATATTGTAAAATAATAAATTCATTAACATGCGTTAGAAGTCTTAAATAGGAGAAATTACGTCGTATTTACGTAACATTACAGTTATTACATAAAATGAACACAAAATAATATTGCAAAACAGTTTAAATTTAGAAATTTCGCTAGACATTTATTTGATATTTTTAGAGGATCTTTTCAACTATTTTTATTAGGAAAGCGCAAATGATATTTCATTTCTAACAAAAGTATTTTCACGTGAATATTTAAAAGAGAAAGAATAGCTTGGTCAAAATTACGTCAGATTAAAAACGATTAATTTAAAATGTCTCATTTAAAAGAACTTTCTTTTCGCTTTGTTAAAAAATACCGGGAGACAAAGACTCTATTTACTTAATTCCTTTTATATTAGCTTATTTTGAAATGTTGTTACACGTGTCTACGTCATCAAGTTATTTTTATTTCGACGTTTTATTTGTATTTTTATTTATGTTGTACTAATTTATTTGTTCTTTCGTTATTTATAATAAAAATTATGTCAATTTGTATAATTTGGCGAAATTGTTCGACGGGATAATCAAGTAGTACCGCAGCGGATTTGGCGTTAAAATTCCCCAATTAAAGAGAAATGAATAGAAATTTGTTTATAGGGGGATCGCCACTGTTTTTTAAATTATAATTCAATCTTTCGAAATCTTTTTAAAGCCGATCAAATTAGCGTGCAATTAGAGTCTGCGGTGTCTGGACGGGGGTTGGCGAGCGTAGCTCGTAGGGGGCCGAGTCCCCTAGTAATATAAAAAACCATTCACAGTTACATTTGTTTATGTAAACCAAACTCGCATAAAAAATAGTGGGGATTTTATTTCTTAAGGAATGAGGATGGGATACATTTGAAATTTCTTGATAACGCTTAAAACATTCAGGAATACTCCTTATTCTTCTCCAATTTTTTTTTAATTTCTTGTCTGATAAATATATGCCATAATTCATATAGTCTGCCTTTAAATCGCATTTAAGGTGCAATTTAAAAAAAAATGAGCATGAAGGCCCCTTGTCCCCTTAAACCAGAAGGGGGCCAGAAGGCGGATTATGAAGGTATCAGTGATCAGAAGATCAGCAACTTGTTATTAATTAGATACTTTGAGTTCATTGTCAATTCTTTGTATATTTTCCTTGTCATTAAAGCACTTTACATATTGTATTAACCATCTATAATACCTATTTAGTACATACACTGTAAATAAAGACAAATATTATATTTAATATAATATAAATAACCACAGGAGGAAAATATAATATAACCACAAATGAAAATATTCAATAACCTCTACCGGGATATTAATGATTGAGTAAAGCGATAGACAGTGCGGCTAGTGCACAAACCATCGCCTCATTGAGAGGATTAGTTAAAACTCTATTGGAAGATTGAAAGGCTACTGGTCTACAAAATCTTGTCTGGTGAAAACCACATGCAGAAGCGACTTTAGTAGTTAATGTATAGGTTTCCCATTGTAGTTTTCTGCACCAAGTCTTTCATGTTTTTATACTATTGGGTGTAGGAAAATACAATGCTAAACCTACCAATCAACAAATAAAATTGCATCTGCAGGTGGTTTCCACCAAGATATGTCTTGGCAGATCAGTTGCATTTTAATATGCTAATCAGTTTCAACTAATCGTAAAATTTCAGCGGTCAACTCCATGAACTGATGATTTGTGTAAACATCTCCCGGTCTACGTTATTTTTCATTAAAATTGTCGAAATCTAATATATTTTCGAGATTTAATAACTCATTCAAAATAACAATGTTTTATTTCTTCCACTGATTTTCGGAAATATTTACGGATAGTTTTTAAAGGGTATTAATATGTTTATACAAACCGGAATATATGTTTTTCGGATGCTATCAAGTGTCAATTAAACATCTTCATGTTCAACAAATATGTTTTACAGGCAAACACGATAATAAAACAGCATTGAGATTAATATTAAAATTAATATTATTTTGATAGTGTTACATATCAGTTATGAAGTTTAAAATGTTTAATTTAGAATTTTTGTCTTCCTAAAAATCGATATTCCGGTTGGAATAAACTGATTAATACAGTATAAAAATATTTGGATACGTTTTAAAAAATCATGGGCAGCAAAAAGGAAATTTGTTTTTATATGCTTTTCCAAATCTTTAAGATATATTTCTGATATATAAGAATAATTCGAAATATATATTTAAAACTACATTATAAAAATCTATAAAATAAATTTGCGATATAAAACATTCACTTAATTAATTTCAATTTGTTTCCGTAGCTCATTAAAATTCTGGAAACCATTGTTTATTTTTATAAGCTAATAGCTGAAGCAGAAATAATTCGTTACCTTATAAAGGTGTTGGTTTGCGGAACAGCCAGGAATCCCGTTTAAAAAACCCACGGACAGAAAAAAAGGCTTCTTTATATCAGAAATATTAATGTAAACTTTGAAAATCTATTTCCCTTGTGAGTTTCCGTAATGAACTTCACAAAATGATTTTAAAAGATAAGAGTATAATGTATTAATAAGTTAATACAAACCGGAATACAAACATTTATTAAATTTCATTTTATCTCTGTAGATTACTTAAATTCTGGAATCTTTTTAGCTCACAGGCTATCAAAGCCTGAGAGTTAATGTGCCCGCCGGTTCTGCATGTATGTATGTATATACGTACGTACGTAACGCGATAACTCTTGAGAGAAGCATCCTATTTGCTTCAATTTTTTTTCCTAGGTCCATTTTGATAAGGCGCTACCCTGATTAGTTTTGGGGGTTCATTGGTTAAGTATAAAGGGGGGAAAGGGGACTAGTCCCACCCTCCTTAATTTAGATAAATGGGTTTTTCATGCAGAATTATTCGATTTGCTCCAAATTGGATGTACCGGTTTGTTATGTTAAGAAGTTGCCTTTATTAGATTTGGAGGTTCATTATTTAAGTATAAAGGGGGGAAAGGGGGGCTAGACCCACCCTTAATTTAGATAAATGGGTTTTTCATTCAGAGTTATTCGATTTGCTCCAAATTTCGTATATAGGTTTATTATGTTAAGGAGCTGCCTTGATAAAATTTGGAGGTTTAGTGGTTAAGTAGAAAGAAAGGCAGGGGTTAGCCCCCCCCCCCCTCTAATTCAGATAAATGGGTTTTTCGTGTAGAATTATTCGATTTGCTTCAAGTTTGATATACCAGTTTATTCCGATATGGCGTTTCCTTCATTAGATTTGGAGGTTCATTGGTTAAGTATAAAAGGGGGCAAGGGGGGCAAGTCCCCTCCCCTTAATTTAGATAAAAGTATTTTCATGCAGAATTATCCAATTTACTTTAATTTATTTTTCTATGTTCATTCTGATAAGGAGCTTTCCTGGTTAGATTTGGAGATTCATTGGTTAAGTATAAAGGGGGAAACGAGGACTAATTCCCCTTCATTTACTTTTTGAGGGGCATTATTTTTCGAAATAAGAGTATAATATACAACTAGTGTGAAAAGTCTATGAGCTCAATGCCATCAGTTTAACTGGGCACATTTCTTTTTATTTATTTTATAAACGTTTAGATGTAGCTGAAACAACCCGTTACCTCAGAAACCTGTAAGTTTTGTTGAACAGGCAGGAATCACTTTTTAAAAAACCAAGGATAAAAAAAGACCTCTTTATTTCAGAAATATTAATATAATCCTTTAAAACCTATTTCATTTGCGAATTTTCCTAATGAACTTCGCCAAATAATTTAAAAGAGAAGAGTATGGTGTATTAATAAGATTATCAAAACCAGATTTGGTTTGTGTTTATGACGGCCAAATATCAACACGTGGGATATAGGCCCATATCAAAACCAGAATACAACCATTTGCTAAATTTTAATGTGTCTCCGATGCTGACTAAAATTATGGAAACGTTGTTTATTTTTATAAACTTTTAGTTGACTCACAAACAACCCGTTATGTCTGCAACTTATGGATTTGCGGAACAAGCAGGAATCTCTTTTAAAATATCCACGGGCAAAAAAAAAAGGCTTTTGTATATTAGAAACATTTTGTAAATCTTAAATTCTATTTAAATTGTAAGTTTTCATAATAATCTTAACCAAAAGATAATAAAATGGTTATTTATTCGTGAGTATAATAAAAGGGAGATCACACACTGAAATTTAGTAAAAGCGTCTAATATTTTAAGAGAGGTTTCTGCAATTTTTACAGTGTATTATTTACAGTTGGCGGAAAAAATATAAGGCTTGCCATTGAATTTATTCACCAACATGTCGCTCAAAAAACGTAAATAGGCATTAGGGTGGTTCGAAAAATATACGAAATATTTTTTTTTTCGAAATTACTTTTGGCGCGGTGTGCTAAAGTTGTCTTTTATGTATTCTAGTTTACACCTATCTTTTTTATTGAATTTCATTCATATCTTCCAGTGCCCAAAGCGCCAAAAAATAGTTAAAAATTGAATTTTTTTATGAAAATTTATATATTTTAATTTTTTTATTTTTTTAAAATTAGTTTTGGCGCAGGGTGCGAAAGTTGTATTTTATGTATATTAGTTTTCAATTGAAATCCATTGCTATCTTCCGGTGCCCCAAGCTTCTCTAAAATATTTAAAAAATAAAAATTTTTAGAAGATTTATATTTTATTTTATTTTATTTATTTTATTTTATTTTATTTATTTATTTATTTATTTTAAATTCCATTCAGCACCGGTTGAAAAAGTTGTGTATTGGGTGTAGTGCATAATTGTATAATTTACATAATTCTTTATCTATATCCATTCATAACTTCCAGTGTCCCAAATATAATTAAAAATTGTAATTTTTAAGAAAATGTAAATAAAAAGTTTTAATCTTCGAATATCGTTTACACATCTGGCAAAGTGTTTAGATAATAAAGAATATACTTATAAATAATAATAATTTTATTATAATACATGATGTATACATTTAAAAAAAAGCATTGAATCATACAAATTATGAAAATTACACTTACATAGATTTTTTTTTTTTAATTTCTTTTATTTTGAAGATTTACATACTTCTGAAGTTTGTAATAATTTTTAGTGTTAAAATGTTTGATATGATTTCTTGATGCTATTCTATCCAATATGAAATCTTGTCTCTTTTCTTGTCCAGATAAGGTTTCTGATTCCTCACTAGGCGAGTGCATCTTTCAGCAGTTTGGATATGGCATGGATATTTTGACCATTCGTCCATTTTTCCTACTTTTACCGTAGCCTCAATTTATTCGCAAGGCACATTCATCAAAAGAGGTGGTTCAAAACGTCCAACTCATTGCCAGTTATTAACCCCATAATAATCCTTTGCTTTGAAACGTACTTTTTGGAACTTGAAAAATCCTTATTTCTGGTGTTCCTCTAATTTCATTTTTAGCACAAATTAGCTTTCGTACTGCCGAAGATCTGATATGCTCTCTGTTATCTGAGAGCATTGACAATAACAAATTTTCAGGATGACAATAAAAGCTATATCGTTCAACAACAGCGTCTAGTATACATCTTAGATCGGGTTCAAAATATCTAGAAAACGTAATATGTTTTCAAATATGCCTCGCTCCTTTTGTTATGAAAGGCTTTATATTGATGTAGAACAATACTGGGGCATATACCTCCATAATATATGTTGTAAGACTAATGTGATTCTCAAATGGATTTTCTGTGGCCACATACAACCTTAAAATTCTACCTGCCGTTATCAGTCATCTTCAGTGAACTACTGGGCCAGGTTTTTTTAATGCCAGATCAGAACCACATTCACCAGGTGACATTGCTGTGCAAATATCATATAAATATTGCTGATCATTGCTGAGAACCATTCTATCTATGTTATCTGGCATATTCTCCACTCTTACTGAATAAAAGCTCGTCGCAGGTTTTGATTGCTGTACCAATTGGCCAACAAAATGCTTCAGAACCAATTGTTTCACCATGTAAAGAGTTTAATAAAAGTCGTAAAGGCAACTCATTTGTATGAAGCTTACAAATGGCTACTGTAAGAATCTATTGAGTTAATCTCCATTAGGCAAATAGCTCATCCATTGTGCGCAATACTTACATTTGTTCCGTCGCATCTAATTACTGTAAGCCCATATAATTGTATGTTATTTGATAAAAAATATATTATTGTTCTTTTATGGCTTTAGCTTCTCCTGTTGCAACTGAAGCGTGTCAAATATACTTAGAGTAATGTTCCTTTATAAGAGTATAATGTTCCACCTTTATGTTTTTTGTGTAGAACCTTTTACCCTTTCTCACTTGCACTTTTGTGTGGTCTTTTCAATATCGTATAATAAACAATTTTATACATTTAATAATAAAATATAATGAATTTTTCATCATTTTTTAGAGAATAGTTTTTACGCTAAACAAATGATTCTTTAACTATCATTTTAGTTGTATTTTTTAGGTCAGAATTTGCATAAAAATAGACTTTCGGCAAATGTTTAAGTGTTTTGGGACACCGGAAGAAATTTTTCAAAGTTGGAAATTTTTACATGTATGCTAGTATGCTTAAAAGACAACCTTAGCGCGCCGCAACAAAAGTTATTAAATAAATAAACATATATATATAAATAAAAAAAAATCATTTTTTAACTACTTTTGGGGCACTTGGGACACCGAAAGATATCAATGGATTAAAAGAAACATGTAAACTAATATACATAAAATACAACTTTCGCATCCTTTTGCCAAAAACAATAAAAGAAAATTGTACATTTTCATAAAAAAAATTAAATTTTTTATCTCTTTTTGGGGGTTTGGGGCACCAGAAAATATGAATGGATTTTAATTAAAAAAAAAAAAAAGCTTGTAAACTATTATACATAAAAGCGAACTTTTGCACTCCGTGCCGATTCGATTATCCATATTTCGATTTTTCGATTTATCCTAATAGACGTTCGACGGAATGTGATACATTCTTACCCATTATGCTAAAATAAAAATTTATGAATCAAGTTCATAGAGAATTGGTACTAAACTCTGAAATTTGAAATCCGAGCACATAGTATTTCTGACAGCAGAGTTAGTTTTACATAGGGATAACAAAATGGAAGCCTTTCGGAGTAGACGATTAGGAATTATGCACATTTAAAGTTTTCAATCTCCAATGTTAATTTCATTATGAATAGTTTCTAAACGAAGTACAGTGTTGTATTTTTTTTAAGTATAACGAAATGAGGTGATACTAACATATTCAAACATTTTCGAAAATGTGATATGTTGTACAATGATTACAATTAAATTTAAAATTAGTAGTTTCAGACTTTAAACTTTCATATTTCTTTAATTACTTTAGGATGTTCTTTTCGTTTGATTCCCTACGATCCCATTAGATAGAAAATACAAATATTATTTCAAGCTGGGATATTCATATTTCGCAGTTTGGTGCAATTTCAGTATAAAAAGATTAGTTTAACCCTTATCGGACGATATCATATTATACATGTTTCTATTTTTATCTTCTATTCGCACAACTATCTCTCTATTCTAAAAAAAAAGTAACTACCGCTGTCACCGCCGCCGCCGCCGGTTTTGAGTTTTTTGTGACCGGAGGTCTTTCTTCGTTAATATTAAGACAAATAATGCATACAAAAATATGAAAATCGGTAGTATTATACAGAAATGTTTGATAAACACGCTGATGTAGACAGTTTTCAAATCGAAGAATTATTTTAAGAGATATTTAATGCTAAAGTTGGACAAAATCGTTCCACTAAAAAAGTTTTATAGGAGCAAAAACTATACATCGGAATTTAATAATTTTTAGATCATTTTATACGTTATAATTTCCCGGTGTGCAGAATTAATTTATTTTTTTAATTTGACTCATTTTTCGAGGTTTCATTTCTATTTTAAATTCAAATTTTCAGCATTTCGAGAGATATTTTTTACTTATTTCAGAAAATTGTACTAATTTAACCTGTTGCCAACTGTATAAACAACGGAAACAATAATGTTTGCTTCAAATTAAAAATTTATTTACATGTGACTATGATAAACAGAAAAAAAACTTTCAAATTAGAATTAAATAATTACGTATAAAAAGCAGGAACTTATGGAAAATTACTTCATCTATAATTACACATGAATTTGAACAGAGAAAGGATATTGTAAAATAATAAATTTATTAACATGCGTTAGAAGTCTTAAATAGGAGAAATTACATCACATTTACCTCACATTACAGTTATTACATAAAATGAACACAAAATAATATTGCAAAACAGTATAAATTTAAAAATAGCGCGAGACATTCACTTGATATTTTGAGATGAACTTTTCAACTATTTTTTTTTTTGGACAGCGCAAATAATATTTCATTTCTAATAAAAGCATTTTCACGTGAATATTAAAAATGAAAGAAAAGTTTGGTGAAAATTAGGTCAGATTAAAAACGATATATTTAAAATGTCTTATTTAAAAGGACTTTCTTTTCGCTTTGTTAAAAAATACCGGGAGACAAAGACTCTGTTTACTTAATTAATTTTATATTAGATGATTTTGAAATTCCATTGTATCTTTTAACAGCAGCTGATTTTTCCGAAAAATTCCCCAATCAAAGAGAAATGAATAGAAACCCGTTTATAGGGAGATCGCTTTTGTTTGTTTTTTAATTATAATTCAATCTTCCAAAATCTTTTTAAAGCCGATCAAATTAGTGTGCTTTTAGAGACTGCAGTGTCTGAACGGGGGTTGGCGAGCGTAGCTCGTAGGGGGCCGAGCCCCCTAGTATTTACAAAAAATCTAGTACATTTCTCTTGAATTTGAAGTCAAAGTGCAAGTAATTGCTTCTTTAAAAACAAATGGTGTCAAACGAATAACATTCATGTAATAGATGCTGTTGTCCCGATATCATGTGGTGACAGACATAGGACGGATAAAAGTTAATCTTATTTTTAATCTTTACATGGGAGCTCGGACAGCATCTATTCGAGAATATATGCTAAGGCGGGTAGATGCTGTCTGAACCCTGAATTGTATTTTTGATGAAGACTTTATTTATAGTTGAATGGCTATTTTTTTTTATTATTGTGACAAGTTGGTAATTAAAATGTACGGAATGTATGATTTTTATTCTTCACTGTATTTCATAAAACAATGAGTAATTATTCATGTTTTGTTTCCATGATTTGGCCAAGAAAGAGTTCAAGTTAAAACTATTATTATTGATCTTAATTTTTAATATTTCTTTTACAGGCAATAGAGATATTTAGCTACATTGGTTCCTACCTCAGCATGTGGCTTGGATGGTCCTGTATTGCAGTGTTCGATTTCGTTGAGATTTTTACCCGCATTTTCTTATTCTTATGCAAGAAGATAAAGACAAAACGCAAGATTTAAAGTTTAAAATCTCCTGTATACATCACCACTCTAATGGCTTAATTCAATTGTCGTCGCCTGAAACATTAGTAAAACATTTGAAAAGTTGATGGAATTAATTCATAAAATCACACTGCTTGGTATTTTCAATATATATGTTTACTTAAAATTTTATTATCTAAAGTAATAACGTTGTATTTGAATCCTTGTAACATAAAGATAATGTCTTGCACTACAAGTTGCATATTTGATTGTAAAGTTTAATAATTAAATTATTATTATTCAATATTCAATAAATTATCATTATTATTAATAAACACACATACTACAATATATATTAAAACACACATTCACACATAAATAAGGCCTGCATTCAACAGTTAAAGGTATATATAAACATTTTACAGACTTACATACAATAAATACAATAAACCCAACTGGAGTGAAAAATTAGCCAGAGCCAGGAATCGTACCCGGGACCACATTGTATTTATTTTATGTATAAACATTTCATAGACAGACATTGTATTTATTTTATGTATGTCTGTAAAATGTTTATATATACCTTTAACTGTTGAATGCAGGCGTTATTTATGCGTGAATGTGTGTTTTAATATATATTGTAGTATGTGTGTTTATTATTATATTTCGTAGATCGATGTAATAGTAAAATCTATTCATCGTTGTCCGGTCATCCAAGGCTATCATATAGATGGCTGGTGACTGCCCCAACATGGTTTATTAGTGAGAAATTGCAGACTCAGGCATCGGCCGGAGTAGCTCAGTTGTTAGAGCGACTGCCTGCAATGCAGTGGTCTCGGGTTCGATTCCTGGCTCTGGCTAATTTTTCACTCCAGTTGGGTTTATTGTATTTATTGTATGTATGTCTGTAAAATGTTTATATATACCTTTATCATTTTTATTATTCAATAAAGAATTATTGAAATTCAATGCATAACGTTGAAATAACATTACATACATATAACTCCTGAATGAATGAATGAATGTTTCAATAGATGTAAATCATGCATTGAAAGAATTATTAATATTCAAAAACTATTTTGGTAATATGCAGGATATTTGACAATGCTATCTTATTCGTGGCCTACACTACTTTAATGAATAAAACCCGTCAGAGAATCGAAAGTTTTCTGAACATATTAAACTTGGTTTGTTTTGAAAATTTGTATACCATTTAATACAACAATTTGATGCACAATCGATTTCGTAAGTCCCAATGTCCGAGCAATCATTCGGACACTCACCTGACTATCAGACACGGAAAGCACTTCCATTTTAGCCACATTGTCTGTGAAGCTCAAGTACTAGAACGCCCAGCGCGTTGTTCGTCATCGATATTATCTCGTCCGTTTTTGAAGGCTTTGTGTCATCCTAAACATTTGAGCCTTGGACAAAAAAATAAATTCCTATGGGTTTTTTGTAAAGTGGGAATCATCTCAGCAGCCGATTTGTTTTGTCTTACACACAATTTTATGGCGTATCTCTGCTCGACAGTCCACGTCATTCTGAAAATCTAACGCCTCATTTAAATACGTGTCTGCTTCACGAGCGATCTGTGAGCTGCAAAGGTACAAGGCCAACTGACTTCCGCTAGAATCTGTATAGCTGGCAGTCACCACCGCACCCATCTTTCGAAAACTCCGTTCCTTTTGCCTTCTGCTTGGCGCGAAAAATTCAGCCTCATTACTTAATGGCCAGACCATGTATAAGCGAGTTCTTTCATTTCATGTACATAAAAATTGCAAGATGCAGGATTAGTATTTATAGGGGATCCAAACTGGCTGACATAATTACTCTGAACCTAAATAAATGTATGTATTTAAAGCATTTTTATATTTTTAATACAAAGTTGTATTTAGCTAATCCAAAATTTCGAAAATTTCAACAGTATAATCACCTAAAAGAATTTTTTTGAACAATAAAAAGGAAATTTTAGGTTCAGTTTATACAGACTAAAATGAAACATATGTTTAGAAAATTTCATGAAATGATATTAAGAAGTTTTTGAGATATTCTGCGCTTTTTGCCCAAAAACGTCATTTGAAGAAAAATGACTTCAAAGTTTCGGAAACGCCGCTTCAGCTATTGAGCCGGTATAATTCTAAAAGCCATAACATCTGTTCTAATGCAACTTTCAAAGAAAAAATTATATCAAAATGTTTAGAAAATAAAGGAGTTTAACATCCAAAAAAATTTCAATTCCGAAAATATAGAAGGTCCTCAGCCCCAATAAACAACCTTTAATCTTCTGATTACGTACTGGGACATATACTTATCAATTACACAAATGGGTAGCTGGTCTGACTCTGTCGAGTACTTTAATATTCTATTCGCAACATTATTTATAAACATTTTTCTTTGTTGAAGATTTCTTTTCTTTAAATGTACTAGAAGTGTACTAGAAATGTACTAGAATATTTTAAAGAAAGAGAGGTACGAAAAATAACTTTTAAAAATCATCTGTGGCAACACTGCTATCAGTCAGTGTGCTGTATATCTTCATGCCCGCAGTTAAAGGGTCCAGTGATTCAGAGATTCAATCTTTAAATTCATTTTCCTACTATAACTTATTTTTCAATATATCAGCATGAAGGAAATAAAAAACATTTGAAATTATTTTTTTCAATTGTTTCGATTTTTCAATTTACAATTCGTTGGGGGTGCATGCTATAAAATTGAAAATTTAATTTACAGAAGTATAAAAAATTTTTAAATAAAAATTTTAAGTAAATATTTGGCTTCATTAAATTTTTATAAATGTCATGAAATTTTGATAATTCTTTACCGAGACTAATTATTAACTTTCTAAAAATCTCCCCTTATAGTCAACGAGTAACTAGTAAGAAAAGTGTGAAAAACATGTTCAAAAAGTTCAGAACCGTAGCAAAAGTGTGGTACTAAAATTGTCTTACTTTGAATTCAATTTTTCTAGTACAACCATAAGAATTGAATTTCTTGATGAAATAATTTTCTTTCGTAAAACCAACTTCACAATATGTCAAAATGTCATTCAAAAACACTGAAATTATAAGTGACTAAAAACAAAGGTTCCAATTCCATTTAATATTTTAAATATTTGTATCCATCGTAACTATTTTATATCTCATTCATGGGATAAAAATGACTTTTGATTATTAATCAAGTGGGTAATCTATCTATATATATATAAACAGTTCTCTGTGTGTATGTCCTTTATACAAATCTTCAATTTTTGACCGATTTGCACGAAACTTCCTATATATACGTTTTAGAACATGGAAAAGATCGCTGTCTACTTTAAAAAACCATCAGAGCACTATTTACCCCTTTTTTCTACAACCTTTCCTAATTTAACATTATAGAAATATCTCTTTTTAATTTTTTTTTTATTTCAAACGTTTCTTTCCTTTTGCCACACCCTAAAAATGGCACAATAATGTAAAAAAAATAAGGATAACGCGTGTATTTTGTTTCTATTTGCCAATAAAAATTCAGATTTTCTTGCTATATTTTTGTATGTTTGAAATTGACGTCATTCTAAACAGAAAATTCACATTTTTTTTTATATAAAATAAAATCTTTAACTATAAGAGCGGTAAAATAACGTAGCACCTCAATTTGAATGATTTTTTAAAAATTAAAACATCTACTACTTTAATACAGACAGTCAAATTTCATGAAAACAATTTAGGAAAAAGAAAAAAAAGCTAGATATGACGTCACATTCTATCAAATCTTTTCAACGTGTAATCAAACTCATTGTAAATAAATGCCTCTTATATTTTGTTTACTACTTCGATTGTATACTACAGCCATATCTTATAGCTATACGTTATAGCTATGTGTTGTATTGGTTTAGACTCTGTGGTAAAATTTTCTGTGATTTATAGTAAAAAGTAAATTCGCGGTTTTGAAAGAATTTACAAAAAAATTTTTAACTGGTGTCATGATTCAAAATTTATGGAAAATGGCATCATTTCAGCTAATCATTGTAGATTTAATTTCTATTAATGAAAAAGATAAGTTTACGTTTAAGAATGATGTTTTATTTATAGGGGAAACCCTCTTGATCTAATACTTTAATTAAAGTTTATAATTACACGTAAAGTGAATATTTTAGTTTTAAGCAAATAAAATCTCAAATTTTCCAAATAAAGTTTCAATAACTGCAACCTCATTTGTATGCATTTATTGTATTTTCCCCCTTATTGTGAGAAATCGTATACTTCTGTTCCGCGTACCAAAGAAAACCTGCATTTTAATTTTAAAAGTTAAAAAAAATACCACAATTAGGTCAAAAGAAATTCCTTTTTCCGAATTTAAATTTCGCGAGTTCCAAAATTAGAGCTAAAAATGTGTGTTTTTTCATAAACGTCAAGTTAAGGCTGTTCTCAAATCCAACTGACTATGCATTTTTCTGAGATAGAATAGACACTGCTTTTGTAATTTGATAATAATATAAAAGCATCATAATAATATATCAACGTAATAATACTGTGCAATAATAATCTATTAAAGTTATATAATATTATATGATTATCCCATTATTCATTTATTACACAATAGTACAATAATGTATTTTTTTTATTACAACGGAAACTTATGCGAACACATAAATGACATATAAATAAACATCTGTCCTTAAACATCCTTTTTTTAGGATAAGAAAGCTGACAATCATCTACAATTAGAATATTATCCATTGTTGTTATTATTATATGAGCTTTGATTACTAGCACCGAACGTCTATTCCATTTTTTTTTGCAAGATCAAGATGGTTGCTAAAACAAGGACTGTTGAACTCGCGAAGTAAACGTTGTCTTTCTTGATTGCACAGAATCTGGAATGCGCGCGCCGCTATGCCAATGTAATCACCCGTGCGATCAGTTTTTGCGGTCTCCAAAAGCAGAGATTTACTAGAAAAGCCAGTAATAGTCTGTACTTCATTAGTGTTTGTCTTTTAAAAATGTAAATTGCTTTCTCTTTAAACGCTATTTTTCATAATGGTCGCTTTGGGTCGAGTTGCATTTCGTGTTGGTAGTATATTCGATGTGAAAATCATATCTATTCACGTCTGACACCCGACATGAAAGGATCTTAAACGGCTAATTGCATAATGGGGTACAATCTACCCAACACCAATGGCTACAAATTAAACAAAATTTTCCATTGGTTGCGGTGTGTTTATTGTATCGGATCTTAGAATTTACTCGGGATGAGAACCAGTGGGTTTTGCGAGTTATGCATCACAAGCGTACTTAAAACGCCCTTTGAATAATCTTGACAAATCACAGTCTACAACTTCTCTATACATCCCTAAAAGTGGATAGTCTAATGTACGCTAATGGTACGAATGGGACCCACTTCCACTATATATCGGGATATTACATCATTTAAAGAAAAACTTTTATTTATTTTTAGTAAAAAATGCCTTTTTGACATTTATCTGAGCGTAAACTGAACCATAGAGTACTTTTAAAAAACATCAACAAGGAAAAAACAAACAAACAAAAAAACACACACAAATATTTCTTACGCACAATTCTTCAAATAAATAGTAGTACCAATGAAAAAAATTAAATACACGTCGTCAACATGTAATTCGTTAAACTTTAAAGCAGATTGACATATTTTATGCTTAATTTTATTCAATTCGAATAATTCGCTTTTGTAATACTATTTTTTTTTAAATGTATGAATAAAAAATATTCATCATATCAAACACTTCAATTATTTTTCCTCTTGTCATTTATCTTTTTTTTTTTCCTTCCTCCTATTTTTAGATAAAAAACTTTAAAAAACTCTAAGCATTTATCACAAAGTTCCTTCTTCCAGAAGTGGATTTTTATCTTTTTTAAATAGATCTCCATTTGCTTACTTAGTTTTCCCTGTGAATATTTTATTATCCAGTACCCAATTCCACCGATTGACTTTCTGGTCCCCTTTGAAGGTTTCTATTCGGTAATTTTCAAAAGTTTCACCTACGCTATTTGTAATAAAATTGTTTTCTAAAAAGAACCATGTTTTATATAAGATAAGAAATTTGGAGATCATACTTAAATGCTAAAATTTCAGATTTATATTTTCAGTTCACGATACGTATTAATGGTTTAAAAAAAGTCATTTATTATTTTATATATACGGAAATTTAAGGTAGAAACATAATCTCTAAAATCTATTTTTTTTCAATTAAAGCACTTTTTGAAAGAAAAAATATAATACAAATATCGATTGTTTATTATTTGTATGTTACTTTCCACACAATATGTATAAAAACTTAAAATTATATAATGAGAAATATAACGCAACAGGCCATCAATTTGATATTCTTTTTTAGTTTAAATTCATATGTCTTTAAAAAACTACAAATCTGTTTGATCTATCAAACGTATTTCCATTTCCTGAGTATTATATACAAATACCCTGAGCTGCTTATACAGGGTGTCCGGTCTCAACGGTGTCCAATGGCTAATTCCTAAACCGTTAGTCGTAGACATATAGTTCCAATTACAAAAATGTTTTAAATCAGGTAAAGAAATATTTTAAAAGCGATTTGGGTCAATTAAAACATTTCTTAAAAAATTGCGAAATTTAAATTTTTATACGGTCCCCCGGTTCTATAAGTTATATTTAGTAAAATTTTCCATTTACACTGACAAGTAATACAAAATAAGTCCCGTTATTCTACGATTAAAACTGACCGAGTAATATCTGTTTAAAGTTGGAGCATATTTTTTACTGCAAATTGGGGGTCATTCACAAATTTAGTCGAAATTATTATTTCGTCAGGTATATTAAAAAAAAAAATGGTTGAGAGTGAAATTAACATTGCAATATAAATTTGAAATACTTAATCATTCTAACATATTAATGCAAAATATACAATTTGCAATAAACATATAAGAAGAAAGAAAAAAACAGAATTTTTGTTAAATAAAATGATACTAAATTAACAGCCTCAATTCTTTACAAAATGATACGTATTTTAAAATATTATTAGATTGCACTAGCCTGCAAAAGTTGGGTTATGTCATGTTTTTTAGCTTTTGATAATTGATTCTTATGTATTATGTACCTCTGAATCCGAAATTGACCTTCTTTTTTTAACCATCACATCAGGATTTTTCGCAAATTTCAAAGTTAAAATTGAACCTCCTCCACCATCTCATCGGACCACTCAGCTGTTTAGCCGTAAGAGTCCCAGGATAAGCAAAAACATTGAATAAATTATTGAATAAAATAACATAAAAATTGAATCCCATCCCCCACCTCATCGGACTCTTCAGCTGTTTAGCTGTAAGAATCCCAGTATAAGCCCCCCCCCCCAAAAAAAAAGAATAAATTATTGAATAAAATAAAATAAAATAAAATTTAAAAAAAGTTTTACATCTGTTTTATAGTATCAGATTTTTGCTATGTTTTAACTTTGACATATACGATTTGCAAAATAATTCTAACGTGATGGTTAAAAATGAAGGTCTTTTTCAGATTCAGAGCTAAAAAGCACGTAAATATCAATTATCAAAAGTTAAAAAACACAGCCATCTACTCTACTTTATAGTATCCGATTTTTGTTATTCTTTTACTTTGACAATTTAGGATTTACGAAATATTCTGACATGACGGTTAAAAATTAAGGTAATTTTTGGATTCAGTGCTAAAAAATGTATAAAAGTTAAAAAACTCAACAATCGCAGTCTTGTATTACCTAATCTAGAACTTTTTCTTAAACTTCTAGGCTGTAATCTATAGGCAATTTCTTGTGTTATCCTGTAAAATAAGTATAAATGGTAACCACCGAAAATCATAATAATATTAGATTGTTATCGGATTTGCGCCAGTGTGTAAAATGTAATCTCGATCGGATATTTGAAAGTGAGTTCGAGTACAAATTTTGAACAGGAAAAACATACATATGATCGTTGAAGTAACATAAAAACTTATAAAAATAACATAATTTTTGTTAAAAGAAATCATAAAAGAAAGTCTCGAATCCTGACAAAATAAAACATGTTATTTTAGCCAATCTGAAACTTAATTAATGTTAACTTAATCGTAATACTTGTACAATTTTTTTCAAAGCGCAGATACACATGAAATAAGATCTTCGAATACTTTAAGCACTTGGTATGTGGCCCCTCAAAGCCAAGCCGAACTCATTTGTTTTCAGAGCAGAAAAGTGGCATAAGTCATGCATTTTTAAAGTTTCATAACTCGCTCAATTTTAGAGTTATATGAATGGGACTTTTTTTGTATTACTTGTCAGTGTAAAAGGAAAATTTTACTAAATATAACTTATAGGACCGGTGGACCGTATAAAAATTTAAATTTCGTAATTTTTTAAGATATGTTTTTATTGGCCCAAATCGCTTTTAAAATATTTCTTTACCTTATTTTCGTAATTTGAACTATATGTCTACGACTAGCGGTTTAGGAATTAGCCATTGGGCACCGTTGAGACCGGACACCCTGTATAGCACTCTTTCATCATTATCGTTGAACACAATATATCATGTAAGAGCATATACGCCATTTTATAATTTATAATCATACAGACTTTCGGTTACTTTTAGGTCATATAATAATAGACAATTTATAAATCTTAAAGCATTATTTGAAATTAACTTTTACATTCCCTGAAACTGGTTGAAAAATCAGTGAAGCTGAAAGACAGGCCAATATATATGTTCTGTCAAAAATATTTAAGGAAGGAAATCTTAGCATTGAAATCTGTTTGAATCCTATTTGTCTGTCCGTCTGTCTGTGTGCCTGTTCATCTCTTTGCGCTCTGTGAATATAGTGGGATTGCACTGTAATTAATATATGTGATTGTGGTTCGCCATGGTATGATCAGTATTGAAATTGGGGAGTGTATCATTTACAATTAGTTTACAGGGGTATTCAAAAGAAGAATATGGTCTATGGGGGAAATAGTTTATAGTGCATTTTAATGATGATACACTATTTAAAACATAATAATGAATATGAATCATATGGTGATCATATCAATGAAACATATGAATTTAACATACACTGTTTAAAACAATAAGATTGTTATGCATAGGTGAGATGTGTGGAATATGGTTCTCCAACTCATAATCCCCGAGTATCCAAAACAAGAGAAAAGAAAAAAATCCTAATGGAGAAGATCTGGGTCGAGCTACGATGACGTCGTAAGGTCATCGATTTAAACCCCAGATATCCGGGACTCTGAGAGAAAAAGAAAAAAACAAGAACTGCGTAATAGACTCTTTCTCTCGTCAGATCATCTCGTGTTTTTATCTGTGTATTACGTGTTTTTAACTCGCTCCTAAAGCGACATTCTTATTTTGTAACCTGTGAATCCTATATATCTGATTTAATTAAACAGGATTCAAATAGAGAAACCGTCCCTTTTTACTGATTCTTTGTGTGCTTGACACCCAATTAAAATCATCTACTTTTTTGTTTCCAAACAGCAGCAGAAAGAACGAAAACTACGGTGGATCGACTGTGAAAAATTACAGGTTTGTTATTTAACGAAATTGACCTGCAAATTAAAAGAGAAGAGGTAAGCCTTTTGCCTTATCATTGTATAATTGAAACTAAATACACACAACTGTATAGAAGAGCATAAACAATTAAGTAGATAGAAAATGCTCAGTAAATTATTTAAGTAGAAATGTTTGTAGTCATTACCTAAATGATAAAGATTCGACAATGTCTATTTAATATTACTAACAAAATAAGATTTCGAGACTGATTTTGTGCTCGATAACTATAACAAATACAAAAAGTAAAATATTGTAGGTCGAAAAAAAAAGAAAAAATATTTATTATGACATCGTATAAAGATAATCAATTTATTGAAAAACTGAATGCATCGAACTACGCCAACTGGCGCTTCAATATTCAGATGCTGCTAACCAAAGATGATCTCATAGAAGCAGTTACAGAAACTGCTCCTGCCATGACCGATGCTAAATGGGCAGATTGGAACAAAAGGGATAAAAAGGCGCGTGTTCTTATAAATTTGAGCATTGAAGACGCGCAAATAATACACATAAAACACTTAGAAACTGCTCGCGAAACGTGGGATAAACTAAAAGAAATTCATGAAAAAGAATCACTTTCTAGTAAATTATTTCTACTAAGAAAATTGTACAATACTAAACTAAGTGAAAACGGTGACATGCAACAACATATTACTAACATACTCGAACTGATTGACAAATTAGCCGCAATTGATGAACGCATAAGCGATTCACATATATCAGCGATAATGCTATGTTCATTGCCCAGGTCATACGACGTTTTGATCACCGCTCTTGAATCACGTCCAGAAACTGACCTGACGCCTAATTTTCTGAGAACAAAATTAATAGATGAATACCAGCGAAGAATAGAAAATACTGACATGTCACAAAATGCATCCAAAGCATACAAAATTACGAAAAATTCGGCATACGCCAGTAATAGAAAAGAAAACAAATACTGCACTCATTGCAAAATGCGGAACCATAATACCGCCCAATGCTGGTTCATCAAGAAACAAAAACAAAATCCATACACTCAGCAGCATGGCAACCATCCTCATCCAAACAGATATAATTTTCAAAAACAAAACTCAACACAACTTTGCTTTGAGAAAACTAACACAAATGATAGGAATGAAGCATACAATTTCAAAAATGAAAAACGTAACGACGTGGCATTCCTAGTGGAAAAAAGTGATACAAACACTTGGGTAATTGATAGTGGTAGTTCAAACCACATAACAAATGATAAAACATTGTTTTCAAGATTTAACGAAAATGCCGAAACTGAAATAACTGTTGCTAACGGTAATAAATTAAAGGCATACGGTTCTGGCGACATAAAAATTCAAACGGAAGATAACAGTGAACAAATCACTCTCAAAAATGTGCTATACATACCTAAAATAGAAACTAATCTACTTTCAGTCAGTAAAGCGACTCAAAACGGTTGTGAAGTAACTTTCGAAAAGGAAAAATGTAGCATAATAAACGATGGCAAAACAATATTAGAAGGAAAATTGAGAAATAACCTGTATGAAATAAATTTCGCTAGTGATACGAAAAATCAAAATTACGTAAACATGGCATACACCTGTCAAAATCCCAACTGCATTGACCTATGGCACCGCAGAATGGGACACCGCAGTTATCAAGCAATTAAAGAAATGCAAAATAATCAACTGGTCACCGGTGTGACAATAAATATCTGCAAACATGAAAATACATGTGAAATATGTATTAGAGCAAAAACAACAGAAGCTCCGTACCCCAAACAAGCAAAATACAGGGCTACACGAAAAACCGAGTTAATTCACTCGGATGTATGTGGGCCGATACAGACCCCTACAATAGGCGGCAAAACATACTTCGTAGCATTCATAGATGATAAAACCAGATTCTGCATAATATACTTAATGTCTAAGAAATGTGAAGTATTCGAAAAGTTTAAAGATTACGTATCTCTAGTATACAACAAATTCGGCAGATACCCAAACATAATCAGATCGGACAATGGTGGCGAATACACCAGTGCCGAAATGGAACAGTATCTTAAGGATAAGGGTATAGAACATCAACTGACAGTTCCACATTCTCCCAGCCAAAACGGAGTTGCGGAACGCAAGAATAGATATTTACTTGAGATGACCCGCAGTATGTTAATTGAAGCTAATTTACCGCACAAACTATGGGGAGAAGCGATAACTACAGCCAACCACATTCAAAATCGCTTACCTACAAAATCTAACGACATCACGCCTTACGAGGGATGGACAAACAGAAAACCTAATCTCCACTACCTAAGAGTATTTGGCTGCCTGGCCTATACTCACATTAACAAATCAAAACGCGGAAAACTAGACGAAACTGCACAGCTAGGAAAATTCGTCGGATACGACAATAGAAGCAAAGGTTACCGAGTGTATACTAATGATGGTAAAGTAATATTAACCAGATCAATAAAATTCCTCGAAAGTAAACTCCCATACATACAAAACGACAATAATCCAGAAGTAACCAAACCAAAAAATTCAGAAAACGAACAACTAATGGAAGACAACCCACACGAAATACTAGTAAAAATCACACCTGCAGAATGCGAACCATCAGTGCCCAAACAATCAACTAACGAACCGCGAAGATCAGAACGATCCAATAGAGGAGTACCGCCCGATCGCTTCGCGTACACCGTTAAGACAAACACAATTTATGAGCCCAAAGATTGGAATGACATGATAAGCATTCAAAATCCAATTGAGAGGCAGAATTGGCTAAAAGCCGCTCAAGAAGAAATAAATTCGCTAAAGGAAAACAACACTTGGAAACTAGTGGAATCCCCACAAGGAAAGAAAGTCATCGGCAGCAAATGGACTTTCAAAGTCAAATACGATGACCAGGGAAACGTTAAAAGGTACAAAGCACGCCTCGTCGCGAAAGGCTTCCTGCAAAAATATGGTGAGAATTACGATGAGACATTTGCCCCAGTGGTGTCTCACACGACAATCCGAACCTTTCTAGCCGCAGCCGCATACCACGGATTTGACGTACACCATCTTGACATTAAGACCGCTTTTCTACACGGCGAACTTGACGAAGACATCTACATGACACAACCCGAAGGTCATGAAATATCAAATCAAAACAACAAAGTATGCAAATTGTCAAAGGCTATATATGGCCTAAAACAGGCAGCAAGAGCCTGGAACATCAAAATTAGCGACACTCTAAAACAAATGAATTTTATTCAAAGTACAGTAGACACTTGTTTGTTTACACGAAAGAATGAAAACAAAGAAGATAGCATTTACATAATAGTTTACGTTGACGACCTTTTGATTGCAGGAAATAAAGAAAACATTGAAAAATTCATAGAAAGATTGAAAAGTCAATTCAAACTTAGCGACTTAGGTGAAGTAAGCAACTATCTAGGAATAAACATAAAGAAGATAAAAAACGGATATGCTCTAAATCAGACAACAAAAATTAACGAAATAACAAGCAAATTTAACTTAACCGAAAGCAAGCCATATAGTACTCCCATGGATGCCGGATACCTGAGAATAAACGATAACAGCAATTTACTCCCAAACAATCATAAATACCGGCAAGGAATCGGTGCACTATTGTACATAGCGACCGTAACAAGACCCGACATCCTGACCGCAGTCAATATACTCAGTCGAAAAAACGAAAATCCGACAGAGACCGACTGGAAAGCTTTAAAGCGCGTCATTCGATACTTAAACGCAACAAAAAATCTACACTTAATAATAGACACAGAATTGGCCCCAGTCCTTGAGGCATATTCAGACGCGAACTGGGCACAAGATCCAGAGACAAGGAAATCAACATCGGGAAACATATTTTTAATTGGAAAGAACCCCATTCATTGGCTGTCTAAACGCCAATCATGTATTGCCCAATCGTCCGCTGAGGCGGAATATGTTGCAGCTGCAACTGCTGCAAATGAAATCGTCTGGCTAACAAGACTTTTAGAAAATCTAGATCTTCCACAAAAACATCCAATAACTCTCTTCGAGGACAATCTTTCAACAATAAAAATGACAGAGTTAGAAAAGCACTCCAACAGGACCAAACACATCGACGTAAAGTTCCACCTCATAAAGAACTTAGTGGAAACAGGCATCATAGAACTTCAATACTGTGCCAGCAAAGCCATGGTTGCGGACGTGCTAACTAAGCCCGCACCCAAACCTGACTTCCTAAAAAACCGCGAAAGACTCAAACTATTAGACTTTCCTCCACTCAGGGATTAAGGGGGGTATATTGTGAAATATGGTTCTCCAACTCATAATCCCCGAGTATCCAAAACAAGAGAAAAGAAAAAAATCCTAATGGAGAAGATCTGGGTCGAGTTACGATGACGTCGTAAGGTCATCGACCTAAACCTCAGATATCCAGGACTCTGAGAGAAAAAGAAAAAAACAAGAACTGCGTAATAGACTCTTTCTCTCGTCAGATCATCTCGTGTTTTTATCTGTGTATTACGTGTTTTTAACTCGCTCCTAAAGCGACATTCTTATTTTGTAACCTGTGAATCCTATATATCTGATTTAATTAAACAGGATTCAAATAGAGAAACCGTCCCTTCTTACTGATTCTTTGTGTGCTTGACACCCAATTAAAATCATCTACTTTTTTATTTCCAAACAGCAGCAGAAAGAACGAAAACTACGGTGGATCGACTGTGAAAAATTACAGGTTTGTTATTTAACGAAATTGACCTGCAAATTAAAAGAGAAGAGGTAAGCCTTTTGCCTTATCATTGTATAATTGAAACTAAATACACACAACTGTATAGAAGAGCATAAACAATTAAGTAGATAGAAAATGCTCAGTAAATTATTTAAGTAGAAATGTTTGTAGTCATTACCTAAATGATAAAGATTCGACAATGTCTATTTAATATTACTAACAAGATGCACTATAAGAAATTTACTATACAATAGGGTGTGCATAGCCTTTATCAGTCGTTTACAGGGCACGCAATATCTTTCGATTACAGCACTCTCTGTGAGTAATAATTCCTGTAAGTGCGTCTTCGATTGTAATATCCGTTTTTAAATTTAACTATTTTTTTTGCATATTACTTAGTGTGTGTAAAATTTATAAGACTTTTACAGGGCTGTACAAAGGAATTCAATTACATTCCCGCTTATTGGAGGAAATTGATGAAGAAGAATTTTCAGCTTTGTTTTGCATTTCGACTTTGAGCAGAATTGTGGCATATAGTATATAGAATATATATAAAAACATAGATCATATACAGTGCTTCACAAAAGAATTTTGATGTTTTACAAACTATAGAAAACGATAGCATTTGCTGAAATAGGATTCAAATGTGTTATACATTTTTCAAATTGTTTACTTAGGCAGTAGTTTTCACATTATTTAACGGTGAAATTGCTTTATAATTTTCTGATTGTGTTGGAAATTTTTTCTGAATCTATGCTTGACGCATGAATTTCCTTTCTTGTCTGTTATTTCCCCAGAACCATCAGAAATAGATAAAATTGGCTACAAAAAGAAAACTCAGCGATTTTATATTAAGATTTTGCATAAAATTAACATTATAGATTATAATTATTCTAGACAAAAGCTTCGCCATTTATTTTCAGCAATAAGAAACAAAGAATAGAGGGGCGGATATTTGCAAAAATGCGAGGCCGTAATACGAAAATAATTTATTTAAATCCCTGAAAAATATTCCGTATATATAACAGAGTCAGAATGCAACAGTTGCAACTTAATAATTATGCCTAATAATATTATAACCTAATAATTAGAATGCAACTTACATAATTATTTTTAACTTCCTTAAAACCAGAGAATTTAAATGCAGTATAAGATTATTAAAGAATTTCCAATATTTCAGAATAATATAACAAAATTGCACAAGTTACAAATGTGAAAGACGAATTTCGAAAACGCAGAACGCCTTTGAAAAGCCTTCAACTATTATCAACTTCAACTATTATCAGGAATAGTTTTGAAAATATACGATTTTTTGTGCAGCCTGTATATAATCTATAAATATGTCTGTATACTACATATTATGCTAAAAGTTAGTTCAGTTAAACACAGTTGAACATTTCCACTCAGCATTTTCAGCAAATAAATGGATGTTGTTGAGAACTTTTGCGAACTTCTATAGAATTTATACACACCAAATAATATTTAAAAAGTAGTTAAATTTACAAACATATACTACAATTGAAAATGCACTTCCAACAATAATTGTTCATAAGCAGCAATAGTTCAATTATCGTTTATTTTATTCTGTAACCAAATTCTTTTCTGTCTCCTGTAATTGAACGACTGATTCCATGCACATCATATTCTATATTAATAAACTTGTTGTATACCTGAATGAATGATATTAATTCGAATATGTTTAAAATAGTGTAATATCATTACAATACAAAGCAAACGATTTTTCCCTACAGCCCATAATGTAACAGAGGTCTTTTGAATGTCCCTGTAATGTAAATAAACCGTAAATGCTAAGCAATTCATTTTGAATACCGAACATGGAATAGTAAACCTCAGTAAAATATATCATATTTATAGCGATCGGACTATATGTACGAAAGTTTGAACACGGACAGAAGGACTGACAGACGGGCAGAAAAACCTAATTCAAAAACACTTTTCAAATATTTTGGAAAGTGTTAAAAACGAAAAAAGGGTTAAACTGAAAAGAGTACTTGGGAAACTCGCGTTATAAATACTTTTCATTCCGAAAAAGCAAAAGAAAAATGTGTTTGATTTTACAAGTGTGATTTTGTAAATCTGCCATTTTGAACGCAACTGAAAAACCTTTTGCAAAGAATATAATTTTTTATGAGCATGTATTATTTTCTTACAGTCCGATTCTTAATTTGACTGTTAAAAATATTTTTGCTTGTATTGTACATTTTATTTTTTTTTTTTTATTATTTTTTTTTTTTTAGCTTTAGAGATGAGAGTTCACTACCTAAATCCAGCAATATTTATCTAATGCCGCAATTTTGGAGATATTTTTTCTATGAAAATGTATTAATTTTTAAATTATTATTTTTTTATCGATGGCCTTTTTTGTAACATTTTAATGACATTGATTTATAACACAGGATAGGCATAAAGACAGACTTATTTTACATGATCGAATTTTTCATGTAATAATGAGAATTTTGAATGCAGAATATTATGCAATTCGTCTCTTAACCTATTTAAATTTAAAGCGGGCATTATAAGGATCGCTTTTTTATTCCGAAATTCCGAATTTATACAAAAAAATTTGCATATTATTTTTTTGTTATTATTTAATGAAAGACGTTTGGTGATTACACAAAGTAAAAATTCTTCTTTCGGAATATCTGGTACGGTTTCAGAATTTCTGATTAACAACAACAAAAAAAAAAATCTAAATTGGTCGCATATATACTCTCTGGGTTCAAATGGTTTAATTACTGAAATTTTATTAAAATTTGAGAATTTGAAAGAAAGGTGAAGTGAGCTAATCAAAAAGGGCTGGCCGTACGACCGTATGACCGAATGGCCGTAATCAACAGATAAATCAACAGACATATAAACAAAGTGAAAGCATATATCTTCCTTAAATAATATTTGTATTTTTTTTTTTTTTTTTTTTAGTAAATAACCTCATTAAAACTCACTTAACCCTTTCAGGGGCAAAATACTCCTATTCACAAAATGCTGAAATGAGTGAATGACACAGCAATTTAAAAGCAAATCTATTTCAAAATAGGAAAAACCTTTTTTCACGTACTTAAATGCGCAAATACACGTAATAAACTTAAATACGCGTAATAAAAGGAAAATTTTGAGTCCAATATTGTGGTGCCAATGTGGCATTTAGGGATTAAAATTAGGTGGTCCAAAAATTAACTACCTCCCTTGAAGGGGTTAAGATGGAGATCTAAGAATATATTCATGTCGCAAAAACGGTGAAAATTTTGTTTTAATGAATGTTTCAAAGTTCAAGAGTTTTGTATCTTTTCTTTATTGAGTTATGTGAAAAAAACTACTAAACACATTTACTGTTTTGGAAAATGTAATATACAAAATTTATACATATTCGACAGGGTGTCCCAGGATTATTGGGGCAAACTTTAATGAGAGGTAGGAACATCACAAGGATTCAGATTTGCATAGCAACACATGGCCTGAAACGCTTTTCTAACGCGGTAGTGACGACACAAAACACAAGAATGGTAGGGCACGAATAAGGGAATAAAACATGTTTACTATACTTAGTACAGAAAAAACTAAGAAAAAAGAACATTAAAGAGTCAACGATTGACATCAATGTAGGTCTTCAAAATTACGAACCCGGGCCGTGATGCATGGAAGCGCATCTCCGGCGCATGTATCATCTAATGTTCTCAAAAATAACGGGAGTGTCCCGAACTTCCCTAGCAGCTACCATGATGCGTTCAGCAAGCTCCTAAGCACTTTCCAGGATTGTTCCGGAATTTTTGCAGCCCTAAGAATAATAAACATGTTTTCTCTCCATGTTCGTGTCCTTTCTTTCTTGTTTTTTGTGTCCTCCAGGAAAGCGTTTCCGACCATGGGCAGCTATGCAAATCTGAATCCTTGTGATTCCCCCGACCTTCCATTAATGTTTGTCCCAATAATCCTGGGACACCTTGCATTTTACGTAAAGGCAGAACACTGGATAATACAGTAGTAAAAGCATCTGTAAAATGTCTTATTAACTTTACCAGTTACGTAATACATAAAATTTTTCTAAAATCAGATAATTAACTAATTGTTAATGTTACGTAATATAAACAACACTTTGAAGAGCCTTTCTGGAATTAATTTTAGAGCATTAAACTTAAATCTAATTTCTGTAGAAATTTAATATGATAACATTTTAAATCTTTATCAATAGATGAAATTTATTTAATAAAAATTAAACTGGAAGCGAAGGCTTTAACTGACGTATTCCGAAGTAAAATTAAATAAAGCTACTTAATTTAATTAAGATGCAGATTTTATTTCCTTAGATACTAGTAAAATTTAACTTTGTAGAATTTGCTTTTACTGGATTGCGTCTCCGTCATTAAAATCGTAAGCAATATATACTTCGTCATTCTAGTGATATGAAGTTAAATTTTTAATAAAAGAAAATTTTATATAAGCTCTAACAACATTTATTATGGATACTTTCAAGTAAACTTTTATATAGAGCTGAAAACAGAAAAAGTTTTACTCGCAGAATGTAATTCAATTAAGCATTACTCTGTCATTAAAAACTATATTTTCTATTCTAATAATATTTATAACTGCTATTATGTTTGCGCCAAGAGATACGATTAATGATATTGCTTAACATATTATTTGAAATGAAAAGATTTGATCCTTATAAATAGCAATATTTAATTAATATACGAGTATTTCAACTCGGGTGATGCAGAAATGTATATATATTTATTTTTAATTAAAAAAAATATAATTCTACAGTTTAAGTTTACATTTGAACTTAGTTATGCGCATATCGAATGAAGAACAGAAATACCATTGGTATAAAATATATGTACATATATCTGCTATAATTAAATAGAAACATACGTTGAAGAAATGCGTATTTAAATCAAACGTGTACTAAATTGCCGTCACAGAGAAATGTTGCGCAGTAAAATATCTAACTATGTCAGAAGCAGAAGTGAATGTTTTACACATACAGGGTTTGCTATTTGAGAACAAAAAAAAAGTCCGATTTAAAATAGGAACAGACACTAGAGATAGAGGATGTTTTACATTGTAACGTTCTGTACAAATGCCAACGTACAAAATGGATACTTCAAGTTCAGAAAGTGAAAATTTACAAGTCCGGTTCTCAGCTAGCTGTACCATTGGGCCGCTCAGAAATGTGTGTAATTAACTGATTATGTACTAAAGCGTCACAATTGGGTGATTTTGGGTGATTTTGATAATGTGGCTCAGTTCTCGATGTTCATTTAGACAGTTGCTTCTAATCCTTCAACATGCGCGGTGTTGTCTGGATTGGTGTTTATTTCTAGAAAGCTGGGCAGTGTCTGATTGGAGAAATGTGATATTAAGTGACGAATCCCGCTTTTCTATCAGTGCTTTGGATTACCGTATGTGTGTGCAGACAAAGAGGTCAGCAGTCCAATCCTGCATTTGTTAATGAGCTGCACACTGCCATATCACCTGGAGTGGTATTCTGGGTAGCAATCTTATGGGACAGCTGATCACTGGAATGTAGGGGAGGTAGGGGAGGTAGGGGAGGTTTGATACATAGGAAAGGTTGATACATTGACAATTTTTCTCAACAAATGGCATTAAGAGCCATTCTAACACATGTGAAGGCTTATTTTATTTGCTGAAGCCATCATTAGCTGGACTAATCAGTGAAAAACTGACAACTTTTCTTTTCTTTTAATTTTGAAGGTTTTTGGGATGTCAGTGAAATTTTTTTCATTGATTGATTTTCTTTTATAACTCTTATAATTGTGAAGATAATATCTTGTATTTTTTTTTAATTTATAAAGCATATTGTTAGCGTTAGTTTTACTAGAAAGTAGATTACCATTTTGCAACTGCATTTGTACAAAGTGATTGAAAATCCAATAAGGCATAATAGGGAGAAATGATACACTTGTATATTTGTTATTTAATAGTTTTTTTAATTTTGCAAACTAATATAGGACTGTAATATTCGTTATTGGTTTACAGCAAGAGCTACTGAAATTGGTAAGGAAGAACAAAGAGACTATTCATAGACATTATGTATGTTAAATCAATAGAAATTACAACACTTTTACACAATAGAAATTACACACATATAACCTACAACACTTTTGTAGGTTATATAGAAAAGCAGTGCGATGATAGATGGTTAGTTCGCTTTGCTCATCATGTAGAATGGGAAAAGTTTAAATGGCCTGAAAGGGAAAATGTTTCTATAATTTACAAAGGGCAAATCGAAAAAACGTTAAATCTACACGATTTTACTTATCAAAATGATAGAGTTATAAGTTTTTCTTTTAACCATTTCAAAGGTGGTGGTATGTTTATAAAACCACTTAATTTTAATTCCCAAACGCCACATTGGAACCAGCATTTTGGTAAAATATTTTCTTTTAGTACGAAAGTGAAATATATCCCTTTACTTATTTCTAATTAAATTTATTTGTAAATTCCGTTGCCATTCATTTATTCAACACTTTAGCATTGAAAATGCTTTGCCCCTGAAAGGTTTAAAAGAATCGTAAATGTGCTAAATTTATGTTAAATTGTTTGCAAATCAGCAATGTTCACTTCATTTTTCCTTGCAGCTAGATGTCTAGAGTTTTTTTTTTTTCATTATTTATTTTTTAAAAAGTGTGTTAATAGGATTGTTTAAATAATAGTAATAGTTTAAATATTTTTGTAAAAAACATTTCTGAAACAAAAATATGTCAATGCCATTTCGTTTCAAATTTTACTTAAATATTTCAAGATTTATCATAAAAAATTGTATGACGCATAAATTGAATTATCTGCTTTTTTTTTCAATTTACATAACACTGTATCAAACCTCCCTTGCTAGTGTATCAATCCCCCCAGTAATGGGGAGATTTGATACAGCAGTAGCCATTCAAAATAATTGGGATATATTTTTTTAATGACTATTTTTTTAAATTCACAATATTTTAAATAAATGATTAAAAGGTCACTTTATAAGAAAACACGAAAAATTTGTTTAAAAATTGCTTTCTAAGGGTTGTAAAAAATTAGTAAAAAAGTATATCATACCTCCCCTACCTCCCCTACCTCCCCTACTCTAATGGCTCGCAGGTACATAGACGACATTTTGCAATCGGTGGTACGGCCTATGTTATTAAGTCGCTTAGGGCCATTTATCAGCCATATAACGCTCCACGTACTTCACGACTCTCGCTACAATGTCTACAAGGATATAATGCCCTTCCATGATCTGCCAGTTCACCAGATTTTGTTCCAATACAGAATGTTTGGGATATGTTAGAAAGGCGATTTCAGCCTTCTCGCAATACCACCAAACTAGTTCATCAGTTGCTAAGCTTATATTAGAATCTACCGGAGAGGAGCATCGGTAACATTATAGGCTCCATGCCTCACCGAGTATCGGATTCTATAGTTGCTAAATGTGACTTTAAACCTACTGAAATTGACATTCTTTTTGTTGCTACTAGTCAATGATTTTTTTTTCTGAATTTATAATAATTTGTTCATCTAAGCAAACACTATTTACGCATTCAAGAATCATGATCGTGGTTCAATTATTTCTGGGTGCACAATTTTTTACAACAGAGTGTATTGTTAATGTTGATATTTTTTAATTGATATTTTTTTATAATATCCTGTAGAATATTATTTCCTAGTAGCATACCTATAGCCTATTACTTTATACATATAATTTGTATATAACGCTGATGAAGAATGTAAATATTTCAACAAAAAATATTTGCTACAAAGTTTAATAACCAAACTAATTATCAACGTGATAAACTATTTCCTAACTGAAGTATATTCACATTCTAGAAAACAGTTGAAAATGTATTATGATTAGCTTCAAACTCATTTTCTTAGCAGATCATTAGATAAAACAGTGTAATTATTATATGAGAAACATAAGATTTGTTAATATTCTTTATTTAAAGAAATTTCTATAGTTTAATTAACGAATGCAGTGATAATGATTCTCCTAGATTATTCGCTTATATTATGCAGTAAGTATTATTCTTTCAGAAAGTTCCACTTTTCAACTTCGGTTTACATATTTAAATGAAGCACAAGGATCTTTGTGATATTGTTATCTCTATTTTAATGTTAGAGTGCATGTATGGTTAATAACTTAATATATATTTTTTTCTTTTTAGATCATTTTGTGCAAAATTACCTAATTGATGTATTATTGTGAAATATAATGTAATATGTAGTATGGTGAAATATAATTGCTTGTACAATGTCAGAACTATTCCCTACATTTTTCTGTTTTTCAGCACTATATAGCTAAGTTGAAAGATTTTTATGAGTTTGGTTTCTCTGACTGTCTCTTACTCGTATACTTCATATTACCATGTAATTTTGTATATTATTAAGGTTTATTAAAAAATGATTGGCATTAAAAATGAAGTGTATAGCATTTACATTTTTTTACAGGCACCTACTTAAGATTTTCGTTATATTAAGGTCATAGTTCACAGTTCATTTTAGTTCATTTTAGTGATGTAGCTATATTTGAAACAGAACGAGATTGATATGCATAACTGAGATGCAAAACAATATGCTTTCTAAAAATTTAGAATAAGTAGAAGTTGTTGTTCGTTTACAGCTATGCGTAAAATAATTCTATTATATTGTGATCTTTGTGGTAAAACAGGTTCTTGTATATTTTAATGATGTTATGATACTCAAACAGAAAAGAATCCGATAACAGGATTGACTATGATCAATAATTGCCAGAAGTGCGTTTTCCTATGCGGCATAAAATTTTAGATTATTTCAAAATTCTGTAGATCATACTTTGTGTTGCACGACGGAATCCGCACAATTTATCGCAAATGGACAGAAATTGTTAAAAATAGACTTTTGATGTTTTATGTGTCTTTTAAACTGCATATTTGGAAATACGCTTTCATTGTGTGAATAGAATAGCATTTCTGAAAAACATTTTGTTACTGTTGAATACATTTTCATAATGTATGGCTGATTCATAATTTTTCGTTCTTTTTTTATTATAGTCACTTTCAAAGAGAAAATATAAATATCGTTACTAACTTTATTTATTGTTTTAAAAATAATATTTGTCTTTCCTCCAAAGAATTTCCTTTTAATATACGATTGTTGGATTTGTGTAGATTAAAATAATGAGTGATTATATTGTTTTCTGTGATGACAAAGAAAGAGATAAATTTATTAGAACAGTGAAGATTTTTATCCTTGGCATAAAGAAAAACACATGATTAGTTGAGAAAAAAACTTTAAATTACTAAAATATATGGTTTTGTTTATAACAATAAACAAACAATGCCGAACGAGGAACTTCAATCATACTACATGAAATTATGAAATGTTTCAAGGTATTTAAACACAATGTTCACGAGAAACATGCGACAGGAAAAAGTAGGACAAAATTAGTTGAAGGTCATGAAACAGCAAAGCGTGTGAGAAACAAAGTTTCAAAATAAAACAGTTTTAAAGATAACACATGTTCTTCACAAGCTTGGGAAAATGGACATTTGAGAATAGAGATAATCGTAGGGCTGTGTATAATATAGGAATGAAAAGCTATTGTTAGATTGCTTTTTAAGGCGAAATCTAAAAAATGCCAGTAGACTTCCTACAGTGATAATGAATTCCGTTCGGGATTATTGTCTATTGCAATATATGTTTTATCTTCTTTTGGTGAAATTGTAATGTATCAAAAACTCTATGACTCTTAATATCTATCACGTCGGATATGTGGTGAAATCTACGAATCCTTTTCCGCCTCATAATAAGATAAATTACATATCTATAAAAATTTTTGTTTGCCTAATTTATTAGTTATTTAATTTTAAATAAACTGTATCTTTTCTGTTAAAAGTCTACAAAAGTGGACATGGGTATTGTACCGGCATCCCCCTTTTTAACACTTTCCAACGAAGTTGAAAAGTGTTTATGACTTCGGTTTGTCTGGCCGTCTGTCCGTATGACCGTCAGTCCGCGCTATAACTCCCTTAAATATACTCGAATTGCCCTGCAATTTTTGTATGTTATTGACGTATACCATAGCACGTTCCCTATTTTAAATGAAGTTCGTAGCATGTTTAGTTCATTTACAGGGACATTCAAAAGTTTTCCGTTACATTAGGGCCTATGGGAAGAAATCGTTTAAAATGATTTTTAATAATGTTACACGCATCCAAACATAACAAAATTGATATGCATTTATGAAGGGCACTAAAACATGCATCCTTTATAATATGCTGTGCAAAGAATAGTTATTATTCTTTTACTGGGCCACACAAAAGAATTCCGTTACACAATGATATAGGGAGGGATGGGGGAATGGTTTGCGGCGTATTTTAACTTTGTTAAACTAGTTCATATATAATGAAATTGATACACGTCGCTGAGGTTTATTATAAGTTATTTCATGTATATTATGAACTGCATAGCATTTACAGGGACACGCAAAAGATTTCAGATAGTATATTTTATCAGAAGTACTGTACATTAGCGGTGATTACTGGAAATGCATTTTTAATTATGATATGCGCTTTTATGTTTCCCTATATTTATGCATACTGTATGGTGTTATAAATATTATAATTCGTATACAGGGCTACACAAAATAATTCGGAAGGGTTACTGGATATGAGCTCAAATTGCTTAAAGGTGATTTTTAAATGAGTTATGCATTTTTACGCTGAACTGCATTTAGTGTATTTTAAAATGTTTGTAGAATATAGATAAAATAATATATAGGATCAAGCAAAGAATTGGATACATATCGTGTATGGATGATAATTTCTGGAAATGTGATTTCAGTAGTTTTAAGAGTGTTTTAGTTTGAATTAAATTTTAGCTAAATAGTGGTGTGTAATAAAGGTACTAGGTAAACTACAGGGCTGTACAAAATTATTCAAATATTTTTTCAACAAATTTTATAAATTTCTAAAAGAGAAATTTCAGCTTGTTATACTTTTTTTGCTAAACTAAATTTCCACATTATATAGTAGTATATATATGAGCATCTGCTGTTCAAAAGAATTGAAATACATATTTGGCAATGAAGGGTAACTACTAATATCAGATTTTTAAATTTTTACTTAATTATCTTATTTACCTTATTTCCCTAAATAACGAAGTTTTGTTGAAGCTTTCAGGGAGTGTTGGAAAGTGTTTCATAATCTATGCCGTACGCATGATATTTCTTAATTGTTTATAAATGCATATGTTTCATAAAGTTTAATTAAACCATTACTTTAAAAATGGTTATTTAAATACATTAATTCTTAAAATACAGTCGAAACGAAGTTCACAAAATATGACAGTTCAGTGAGTAACTTTTACCACCTAAAATATCGTTTTATAAAAAAGAAAAGAAATAGAATAAACTTTAAAAGTTTAATAAGAACATCACTTTAAGAAATGATATATTGCATAATTTTTATTACTACTATGCAATCTTAAAAAGACAGTTTTTAATCATTAACCGGTCACACGCTCAAAAGTTTCATGACAAAAGTGATATTTCTTACACCACTCTCAAATATGCAATTGAAACAGTCTGAAAATCATCATTATACCCCATATAAAGATGTTTTTTTTTTATTTTTTTGCATTATAACATTTTTGATTGTTTTATATTTAATAAATGGTACTTAGCATCTTTAAATGTATATTTTTAGATATTTTTCACGTTGCAAATATCATTAAAGTTTAAGTATTTCTATTTTAAATTATCTCTTAAAAACTATTTAAAAATATGTTGCATTTGTAAAAGTGTAACTAAACAAAAGACTTACGACGTCAAACTTGCGACGCGAGACCTCTCGTGCAAAAAATTATAGCGTGTCCACTCACAGGTTATTGTTCTCATTAAAAAATTACATCTGTGTATTTATTTTAAATCATTTCAAGGGCAGTAGTTTATTTTTGAACCAGTTAATTTTAACCCCTGAATGCAAATTTGGCACCAACATTTTGAAATAAACACATTCTTTTTACCAAATACGTGAAGAAAAGCTTTTACTTATTTTCAATTAAAGTTTTTTGCAAATTTTGGTGACATGCAGTCACTTCGCGATTAAGCGGTATATTACAAATGCAGTGAATACATATTGCAACGTTAACATCTAATTATAAAAAAAGTTAAATGTAATGCACAGGGTGTCAATAAAAGATCTGGATCTGATGTTTAGTAATTCATAAGCTAATGAAGATAGATTTATATTAATGACATTAATGGTTAAACAGATTAAAAATGTTTTATTTCCTAAGACAATTGCATTTTAACATTTGCCAATGCTCTTGCCGCTGATCTCACAGATCTCCAAGGACTGTATAAAAATGTCTCTCTGACACGTTCAACATCAACATCACATGTGAACTCGAGTTTTTACATGTGGAATGCTCTTGCCGCTGACCTCACAGATCCCCTAGGACTGCATAAGAATGTCTCTCTGACACGCTCAACATCAACACCACGTGTTCTGGTAAGTCTGGGACTTTTCTTATTTACGACACTTCCTGGTTCTAGATACTGGAAACATCAAGAAATTTCCACTGAAATATGCTGTTTCTTGATGGAGGATCTTTTTGCTATACTCTTCTGTAATTTCTATTTGTGTGCTTTAATTATTTCGTTTTGGTGAACCACCATAAATTGTCTACTTTGTCTCGTAGTGTTGGCAAGAAAATCCGCACATGTGGAAGAACATTGACACGGACTATAATTTTTTTTAAACTATTTAACAGTTAGTGTTATTAATTTAAATATATCTTCATTCTTTTATAAATTATTAAATATTAAAATAATCAGACCTTTTATAGACACCCTGTACATCTAAAAAATCCATACGTGCAAAGCGTAAAAGATTTTTTTTTTACATTATGTTAATATTTCAATGCTAGATTAAAATACAATTGAATTCACTTATAAAAATAGACTCAAGCACTTCAGCATTCCCTACCAAAATCAGTTTATTCACTTTAAAACACAATGAAGATACAGTAGTACCCCGACTTACGTCCCCCTGCATTTACGTCATCTGGCCTGTCTTAATTTATGAAATCGTCGAAAATGGAAGACAGCTCATCTTACAGATGGATGGTGAATATGTTGTTGAACTCATAAATTCCCCTGAACCGGAAGTAACCATCGACAAACTCATCGAATTTAAGAAACAAAGTGATGTCGAAGAAATAGATGAAGATTTTGAGCCTAGTGAAAAGGGGGACGATTATGACGGTTGCAAAATTAACCGAAGGACTAAAACTTGTTGAAGCTGGAATGGCAGTTCTTTAAAATTTTGACTAAGGCGATGAAAGTGTAGACACGACTAGAAAAACTTTAGAAAACTACATCTGCTTTTAAGAAAAAAAAAAGAGAGAGAAAATATCGGTTCCAACTTCACTGAATGATTTTTTCACTTGCTTAAAGACACGAACCAGGCTCCTAAAAGAAGAATAAATTGTAAGTTAACAACTTATTGATATATTCCAAATTCTTATATTACAAAAACATTCTTTTGCTAATGTTAAATATATGTAATACAATTCCTAAATACAGTAGAATACATTCATTTCATTTTGGTGAATTTTTATTGCTTATCCTTTTTTGCACATCTAAATGTACAGTCGTGGAAAAAAAAGTAAACACCCCTACTAACTCCTCAAAAAATTATCGTAAAGGAAAATTACTCGTACCGAACGTTTGGAAATAAAGTCTACTTTTAAATGATGTATATCAAATTTGCTTAGGAGGCCATCTACGTATTAAAACGAATCCAAACTCCATTTTTTTCAATGGCAATACCCAATTTTAACGAGATATTTCAAAACTTCGGATCAAACTATGCTTAGACACCAAATTTCAAGTCAGTTGAATAATAAGTTTTGAATTATAAACATTCAAAATTTAGTGCTTCTAATGTTAAATTACATTTTCATATTTTTATTTATATCTCCTGAAATTATGCTCCTAATGTGCTAATTTTTTGTGTAGCAATAATTCTAATGTACACAAACATAAATATGCTGAATTTGCAATTTTTTAAATTTTATGATATGAATTATGAATTATGAAATTAATATTCGAAATAAATATGAATTGCAACCTACGATTTTTTTTATGGATTTAGATTTATTTAGTCCTGCTTTTTGAAAATTCAAATTTCACATTTTTCTTCCAAGTAGTTTTCAAATTATGCTTAAAAAACAGCCAAATGATGGTTTAAGGGGCCGTCTATGATAGAAGTGAGTATATTTTGGATATTTTGAATATACACTGCTCAAAACAATTAAAGGATATTGCAGTTTTAGGTGGATTTTGTATCTGGTAAACTGTTTAGCTGATTGATACATGGTCGACAGACATAGTAGGTTATATGAGAATAAATTACACATGTTTGGCAGAAAAAAATGCATTTTATTGCGCATTTGTGTACTAAAGGAAAAAAACACAATTTGTGCATATGAGAAAAAAAGAATAAGAAAAGATGTTTTCTTCAAAGAAAATCATTTTCAGTAGGGGGTATGGTTTCCACGGGCGGCCAGCAACGTTGAACACCTTTGAGGCATGGACTCAATGAGGCTATTAATGACGAGTTGGGGTATTCTGCCCCACTCTTCCAGAAGAGCTCTTTCCAGTTCTTGAAGAGTTTGTGGGGGTTGTTGGCGGCCAGAAACTCGTCTTCCTAGAGCGTCCCAAACGTGCTCGATTGGATTCATGTCTGGAGAACACGCTGGCCATTCCATTCGAACGATTCCTTCCTCGAAAAGGAAATCCTCCACCAAGTTTGCACGATGTGGCCTGCAGTTATCGTCCATTAAAATGAAGTTATCTTCGATTGCTGCAGCGTAAGGGACTACAATAAGTCTGAGGATCTCATCCTATATCGGCGACCAGTCAGAGCTCCATCTCGAATGATGTAGAGGTCAGTGCGCCCGTCAATGGAGATGCCACCATACACCAACACTCCTCCACCGCCAAATCTGACACTTTTGTGCACGAACGCAGGATTATTCCTACTGCCACAGTCCCGCCAGATGAAAATACGCCTATTATCCGGATGCACAGAAAAACGGGACTCGTCAGAAAACAGAATATTGCTCCATTCATTTCTCCTCCAGTTGACATGCTCGGTTGCCCACTCCCTGCGGTCGCGACGATGCCTTGATGTTAATCTAACACATACCATCGGTCGGCGAGCATACAGACCTACAGCATGGAGCCGGTTTTGGACAGTCTAAGTTGAAATCGTGGTGCCTGTAGCCGAGCGAAGGTGTTGTTGGAGAAGAGTAGCGTTCATGGTTCGGTGTCTCCGAGCTGTTAACGCTGAATACCGATCTTCATTGGGCGTTGTTGTCCGTGTACGACCTTGCCCTGGTCTTTGGCCTGCACATCCACTCTCCAAAAAACGGTTCCAGATCCTGGAAATGACACTTTGTGACACTCCAATGGCTTGCGCTACTTCGGCTTGAGTTTGGCCCCCTTCTAACCTACCAACAATTCTCAAAGCTTCTGAATCTGTCAAATGACTTCGCTGAGACATCGTACTCATCGAAACAAAGCAAGCACTGAATGCCGATCATCCTTGTCTTCATTCTCTTTTATCCAGTTGAAAGTCAAATTGCATTCGCTGCCGTTGAAGGGACGTTTTTGACGTCGAACTCAAAATTTGCATACTCCACAGTTTGAAAACCAGAAAAATTTACATTTGTGATTCTCTTCTTCTATTTTCGGCAAAAAAAATTTCGTTTATATCTTTATTTTATATAAAACTTCAAATATCCTTTAATTGTTTTGAGCAGTGTAGTTTGGATATTTTGAAATTTCTTCTGCTGTCCTATAATCTAATCGGCTTCACTGACTGCTTGAGTGGTGCTTACGGTGCCTTGATCAAGAAGGGGGCTCTCTCGGTTAACAATCGAGTACCAAATTTCAATTTGGATACAGCCCTTAAAATACGCTCTTTGTAAAATAATTAATTTCTAGGACACTTATGGTACGAATTGCATAAAAATTTGTCTTTTGGTTAATTTAAGGGTGTAGAGTTCATTTATGCTGTCAGAGTTGTGTACTGCTATTGAAAAAAAAAACAATGTTATGGTTCGTTTTATTATGTATATGCCCCCCTAATCAAATGTTATATACATCATTTAAAAGTAGACTTTATTACCAATCGTGTGGTACCAGTAACTTTCTTCTACGATAATTTGTTTAGGAGTTAGTGGGGGGTGTTTACATTTTTTTTCCACGGCTGTACCTCTAATTAAGTCCATAGTCTTGGAACGAATTGCTGACGTAAGTAGAGGTATTACCATTCCAGATCGAATCGAAGTGCGAAAAATGTTTTTTAGGGGCTATAGATTGAAAAAGAGCCATTTGAGACAGATTTTTTTTAAATAATAAAATCTTTCTTGGTTATGATTCTGGTGTCTATGTTTAGAGATTTTTACTTATATGAGCGAAATTTCTTAAAAAATAATTACAGTAGAGCCTCTTTTATTCGAAACTCTTTTAACCGAAATCCATTTTTAAAGCTTTATTTTTCTTTTTTCTATCACATTCTTGTGTGTAAAATCCATTTTGAAACCTTTTTTTTTAAACTATCATATTACTTGTGTGCAAGCGGTCCTTTCCAAACTACGAGTACATATAAATATTTTCGATCCCCTTTCTTAGAGTTCCTTTAATATTTAACTTGAGCTCCCGTAAGCTGCGGAGTGGAACAAAGAAAACGAACAAATTAACAATTCAGAAGCTTTCTGCTGTGATATTAGTGAACTAATAATATTTAAAAACTCCGTGATAGAGCTTCAAAGCAAAGGCAATCGAAACTGCGACAAACAAAACATTTTTTCAAACCCTTGTGATATATGTAAAAGTTACTTAATTTCAAATTAAAATTCAAGTAATTTATTATTGTTTCTATTTTGGTATTGCTTTATTTTTATTAATAATAATATGCATATGCACTACTGTTACCACAATAAGAAATATTGCATATATCTCTCCTTAATCTTAAAATTGAAGCATTCTCGATTATCCGAAAATTTCGATTTTCCGAAAGATGGTCGGTCCCAATTACTTCGGATAATCGGGGTTCTACTGTATAATGAAATACAAAATTTAAATGTAATATTAACAAAAACCTTGGATATTTTTCTACTTTTATATAGATTTTTATGATTTTTATTAATTGCGGAGAATATAAATTGCAATAAATTTTAATAAGTTAAAAATGTTCATAAAATATTTAATTCAACAACAACAACAACAACAACAAAAAAAAAACATTGAGAAAATAACATTCATGAAACATTTACAATAACCTGATGAGAAAAAGTTTCGCCGATTACAGAGTAAAGCTATAAACATTTTTTGTTATTGAAAACTCTAATAACAATTTTTAGATTTAATAAAAAAAAATATATTTTTCCCTAACAACAGGGAAATAGACTTTTAAGTGAAAAATATCAACTACGAACTCAAATAGAATTTTGAAATTTATTAAAAGCGGTACTTTCTTTTTGGCCATGTACCAAGAGTTAATAGTCCAAGAAATCGTCAAAGGTTTAACTACTCATAGCAGTCTTTTTCATTCTGATAATTTTTTTGACATAAGCCTGTTGATCGATAACAAAACTGTTAGAATTTTGTTTTATTTATAATATTTTATTCTTTTATCTAGTATTTAATCAAGTTTTTATTTAATTATGAAATGTTAACCGGAAAGAAATGATGTGCTATTTATATCCCTTTAAAGGCAAGCGGAATAATCACTATAACCCATAATCTTTATAACCGATCTGCATCCGATAGAGACGATACATTTGAAAAAATCATAAATTTATATTATCTTAACAATTCAATGCATGATTTTCTCTATTTTTATATATAAAAAAAATATATTTGAAACCCATGTATCAGTCTAATAATGGGAAAAATCGTAAAAAAAATTTAATTTCAAATTTTCAGCTAAAATTTGATATTTTATGGTGTGCGCCACATATACACAATTAGGGTTTTAAAATATTGTATTGATATTTTTGTAACTAAATTAGCTTAAAATAATTAATTTTATCTGCTTAACACTGTGCAACTTTTTTTATATTAATATTTTTAAGTATTCAGTAAAAATAATTAATCTCACCTTAATAGCTTGATCGATTTGTTCTTTTTTTTTTCGAAGGAAAAATTCTAATTTTTTGTCAAATGAAACCATCTGACATGGGCAAGACAAGTGTTATACCATCCTTTAGACTGTTCTTGATCAAGGACAGAAATCATATTGGCCAAATTCGTGGCACATTATGAAAATTATACTGTTTTTAGGTATGTGCCAGATATGGCACGTGGTGCAGTGAAAGGTTAAAACAATAAAAATTAAAATGTTCAGAAACGGTTTGAAAATTAAGGGCATTTTCATGGATATTTATTTTTCTGTTAGACGTATTTAAATCAAAATTATATGTTGTTTAGAAATTAAGAAATTTGCCTGTAATAGTAAAACATTATGGCCAGATGTTGCCTTTGTCAGTGTGAAATTGGCATTACTCACGTAGTGTATTTCTTTATATTTACTAGGGGGGCACCGCCTCCCTGCTCGCTACGCTCACCAACACCCCGCGTAATCGCTTAACTATTCCATTCGGTATAGCGAAGCAATTCCTATTTTCTAGTCAACCCCAGCTTATTGTTTGGTGGACTGTTTTAACACAGTTCCACCTTTAGATACATATATGGCTTAATAAAGCATAAATTGGATTGTTCCAACACATAAAATGATCAAAACTTTACAGTGACTTTAACAACAACAACAAAAAAAAAACTATATCTCTTTCACTTGAAATTAACTCAAACCTTAAGGAAGTTAACAGAAGGAGGGACTATGGAAATTTTGACAAAATTATGTGTACCTTATAACTATATGTTGAACACACGTCCAATAGAAAAAGAGGGAGGATATCCCTATTGGCCAAGAAACACAGGACATTCTCCCCCTTTACTCTTTCAGAAAATATTATTATTATTTTTCTCTCTCTCTCTTCCCTGCCAGAATGAAGAGGAGTCAGATATTCAGAGATGAATGAACAGCATCTTAAAAAGGAGATAAATTTTTTTTTTGACAACTAGGGGGTTCGGCCACCTACGAGCTACGCTCGCCAACCCCCGTCCAGACACCGCAGACTCTAAATGCACGCTAATTTGATCGGCTTTAAAAAGATTTCGAAAGATTGAATTATAATTTAAAAAACAGTGGCGATCTCCCTATAAATGAATTTCTATTCATTTCTCTTTGATTGGGGAATTTTAACGCCAAATCCGCTGCGGTACTACTTGATTATCCTGTCGACCAATTTCGCCTAATTATATAAATCGCCAAACCACTCGCCAAATTATACAAATTGATATAATTTTTATTTTAAATAACGAAAGAACAAATAAATTCGTACAACATTAATAAAAACACAAATAAAACGTCGAAATAAAAATAACTTGATGACGTATACACGTGTAACAACATTTCAAAATAAGCTAATATAAAAGGAATTAAGTAAAGAGAGTCCTTGTCTCCTGGTATTTTTTAACAAAGCGAAAAGAAAGTTCTTTTAAATGAGACATTTTAAATTAATTCTCAAAATATCAAATAAATGTCTAGCGCAATTTCTAAATTTAAACTTTTTTGCAATATTATTTTGTGTTCATTTTATGTAATAACTATAATGTGACGTAAATATGACGTAATTTCTCCTAAGACTTCTAACGCATGTTAATGAATTTATTATTTTACAATATCCTTTCTCTTTTTAAATTCACGTGTATACTTTTTATGACGTAATTTTCAATTAGTTCCTGCTTTTTATACGTAATTATTTAATTCTAATTTGAATGTTTTTTTCCTGTTTATAATAGTCACGTGTAAATAAATTTTTAATTTGAAGCAAACATTATTGCTTGCGCTTTTTATACAGTTGGCAACAGTTTAAATTAGTACAATTTTCTGAAATCTGTAAAAAATATCTCTAGAAATGCTGAAAATTTGAATTTAAAATAGAAATAAAACCTGAAAAAATGAGTCAAAATAAAAAAATTAATGCAATCTGCACTCCGTCAAATTCTAACGCATAAAATGATCTAAAAATGATTACAGTGCTATGTATAGTTTTTGCTGCTATAAAACTTTTTTAGTGGAACGATTTTGTCCAACTTTAGCATTAAATAACTCTTAAAATAATTCTTCGATTTGAAAACTGTCTGCATCAGCGTGTTTATCAAACATTTCTGTATAAAACCACTGATTTTCATATTTCTGTATGCATTATTTTTGTTAATATTAACAAAGAAAGGCCTCCGGTCACAAAAAAATCAAAACCGGCGGCGGCGGCGGCGGCGGCGGCGGTGACAGCGGTAGTTACTTTTTTTTAGAATAGAGAGATTCTGTCATCGCGCTTCCAGAGGAGAATGATTTTAAAGTTTCTTTAACTCCTTGAGTCCTGGACCATGGCAAACAATCCCATTGTGAAATCATCCGAGAAATCATGGAATGATGCTGTAAAAGAGGCTTATTCATGACTGATGACTGAACGCTGCTGGTATGTTTCAGATATCAGAATGGACGATAGAGACCAAGCTTCAATGAGGTACAAAATATTTTCTTAATGGTTCCATTGTGTGAAATAACACTGCGATTACGCATTTTAGTGAAAGAGTGAGAATGGCAGTAAATCACTTTTGTAGTTACTCAAGCATTATATATTCAAGTTTTATATTTAATTTTAATCATGTAATCTCAGGATTTTCATTTAATATGAAATACTTAAAACTCTTTAAATTTTGAATTCTTGTAATATATATATAAATGTGCATGTAAATAAATCTTTGTTTAAACTAAAATTTATCTTCTTCAATTTATGTCTTGCATTTAATTATCTAATTGTTATTTTGGGAATTATTGATTCTTTTACAGAGTAGGTTATAAACTAGGGCCACCTTAGAAATAAATAATAATCTCTTCGGGTCACCTACAGTCTCTGTATAATTCATAAGGTTCTTGTGCATCGAAATCACACAGCGCGAACAAACTCAATTTACGTAATTTTAATTGATGCAACAATTTATATCAATCTGAATTGCACACAAGAACCCAGAATAATGGTGCACTCACTATACAAAATTATCGCGGCATATATGCCTACTTACGTTCTTAACTTACTTATGTTCTTAATTCCCAATCTCCTTTGTATGCTGGATTTAAATACTTATTTTGGTAATTTTATTGCTAACTGATTAGTGTGCACATAGCGTTCCAGCATTGTTTGTGCTTAAAAATAATGTAAATAGTTCAATTAAGCTCTATTCATAAGCTAATATTAGTTTTTGTTGCATTGAAATATCTCAATTTGTTGATTTCTTGCATGCAAGTAAACCCTATTGTATTTCAATGGGAGTCTATGGCAATTTGGCGAAATACTGGAAATAGCGCTAAGTTGGCGTCACTTTTGGTGACAGAGAGACGGGTCTCCCCTTGGTAACCTCCCTTATAGCGTGATAAAGCTCTGACCAATCAATTGCATTTCACGGTATCTACGCAGATTTTCATTGTTCCATTTCCAAAGCATTACTTTTTGCAAGGCATACTTAGATACTACTACCGGCAGACAGATTTGCGTTTAATGTATGAAGTTGCTCGCCAGAGGACTCTGATACGCTGCCCAAAACAGAAATTTGACTTTCAACGACGAGAACCAATCAAACCGCTCTGGGCAGGGTTCAGAGAATTCCAATGTGTTTACATTTTTTTTTTTCCGTATACATATGATTCAAAAGAGTTTAATAAAAATATTTACTCTAATCATCAGAAAAAAAATTATCATTTTAACAATGATCGGAATAATAAATGGTGCGACCGGAGAATACTTCCAAGGTTGCTACTCAATACCAAGTTAATACTAAATACCAAGGTTGCCACTTTGGCGCATTTATCGCCAGGTTGGGGAGAAGTAGAGTATTCTACGATTCTCCCCCATAAATAAAAATATGTATTGTCTAAAAACATCAGTGTCACAAATTTATTTGCTATCTTCACAGCTGGAACAATAAAACTAATGGAATTTCTTTTAAATATATTAAAGTACTCATAAAATTCCTTGTAATAATTAATAAATATAATTTATTAAGTAACAAATACACTTACATGATTTAATCAAAATTGATTGGATAACATAAAATATTGCAACGATATTTAAATCTGCGATCACCATTTCTTTCTATGATTAAAAATAAGAATATTTAATGTTTAAGGAAGATCGTCTTTTTTTTTTTTTTTTTTTTTTTTTTTTTTTACTATTATTATTATTATTTAGTTCGGACGATATCAAACAGAAACATTTTACGGGTAGCAATAAATTCGTCAAAAATAACTGCTTCAAGCCAGTTATGAGAACTGTAGTTTGATAAAAACCAAATTTTAATTTTAAAACGTGTATATGAAACACAAGCTATTTTTATGTAAATACGGGACTTTCAAAAAAGAATAACAGAATGAACCAAACGATCAAGTAAACAATAAGTAATTTAGCTAATCTTAAAAGTATGTGAACACTAAAATACTACAAGCTGCGTAAAATATACTTTTAAATCGAAGGAAATTTCAGAATATAAGTATTTAATTTATTATTCTGAAAATACGATCAATGATTCTGAAACTTCGACGATGAGAAACAAGCCGCTATCTGGGCAGGGTATAAATGTAAACAAAAAAGAGCACGTTGTGATATTTTGGTTCAGAGTTTGAAGCTGAATCCGACTTCACTTTTTCGACGGTTTTCGGCGAAATGAGTGGGCCGTGTATATCATAGTAGGCTATGCTTTTTGGGGTACAGATGTCATATTCGCCCCATATTGGCGCGATTTTTTTCGGTTGCCAATTTGGCAAAAACATCAACAGCATAAACAACATAATCCGGGTTACCACATCAAGCAAAATAACGACACTTTGGCGCAAGTTAAGTACCCGTTGCCTATATGATATTGGCGACAGAAAAAAATCGCGCCAATATGGGGCGAATATGACATCTGTACCTCCGGGTTACCACATCAAGCAAAATAACGACACTTTGGCGCCAGTTAAGTACTCGTTGCGTATATGACATTGGCGTCAGGAAAAAATCGCGCCAATATGGGGTGAATATGACATCTGTGCCATATCTTTTAGCATTGCAGTAAACATTTCATTTTTTAAATAAAGACGTCGCCACATAAACTCTATGAGATACGACTCTAAATGATGACTAACTGTTCCCCGATGTCTTTTGTTGCGCCATTTTGCGATGCCCCATAATCTCTCAACATTTTGAGTATGACATCCAGTATTAGGGTCGACAAAATTATATTTGTGATTTACTGTGAAATGATCATAACCAGCACTTCGCAGTTCATCTGTTTTATATCCTTTCCAGTAATCTGTATAAATATTACTTCCATCAGCTGCATTGTTTTCTATTGCCGCCATTAAAGTTTCAGCTGTGCGATCGGAAATAGGAGTAAGGAAACATCCCCGTGTTTCACGGCATAAACCATCTAACACCCATTGAGGGGGAAGAACACGCCCTACGTTGCTTTTTTCTTCTGGTAAAAAGACTATCATCTACTTCTATAATTTTATTAGGTCCACCGATTTTTCTATTTGGTCGTGAACATAAAGCATTTGCACAAACTTCTCTAAAATAGCTATTCCAATCCACTGTTGTGTTGTGGTTCATATCAAGTTGCAGCTCACAAAGCTCAATCGATGTCAACTCTTGGCACCATAAATATATAAACCTCAAAGCATTAAGAAAAGACAACCGCGATCCTTCAAATCATGTTTTTTGTCGTATTCCTTCGCTTTCTTCGCATGATCGTAAGCCACATCTCCAATTCGGATTTCCAGAACTCATCCATAATTTCATTTCATGGTTGTTTGAACACAACCTTTTATTATGCAGAATTCCAAATTCCTGAAACAGTTTTATCGCAACTTTCTCATCATCTGGTAATTGACAAATAGTAAAATCCATCTCAGCGTCAGCAGTAAAAGAAAATTATAATTATATAAAAAAAAGCATTTTTATTTCGAATAATAGCAAATTAAAAAGCTTTCCAAGGTTAAGGTTAAATAATAATCATTCACGTAATTCACGTTTCATAAATAACAAATCACAATGTTTCGCATGGTTTACAAGAAAAATCCTTTTCACGATGAGGGCTGAAATAATTGGCGCATTAGCATACATTTTGGCATGCTGTCCGTATAACGGTAAAGTACCCTTAATTTTGGCGAAGTACTGGAAATAGTGGCAAGTTGGCGACAGAGAGACGGGTCCCCCATTGGTAACCTCCCTTATAGCGTCATAAAGCTCTGACCAATCAGATGCATTTCACGGTATCTACGCAGATTTTTTATTGGTCCATTTCCAAATCAAAACTTTTTTTTATATATAGAAGGATAAATTTTACGGTGATTCTGGACACGGAAATTCGTATTATTCATTATTGGCTGAAGCATTAATATAGGCTGTTTAGTGTTGGTAAATTGCTTACCTTTATGTTTCTTCTGCAGCAATCCTCATATTCAGCTTGGCCAGGGATAATCCAAATTTGGCTGCGTATTCAAAAGTGATAAATAGCTACTAAGCTGTGGAGAAAATATTTTGTGATTAATTAAATTCAATAACACATGAAGAGAAACTGATGAGGCTTCTGTGATTATTGTACTACGTTTAAAATACATTTTAACATAATATTACGTGTATTTAATGATACAAAATTTTTGCTGCATCTTACGGCAGCTTTTTCTTATATTTTCTTACATGTTTTAGGTACAACAACTAACAATACAACTAACTTAATAATACTACAGTTTTTCAGTCATTTTTGAGTTATTTTTTGATGAGGACGTTAAACTCTTGCTTCATGCGTGGGATAACATAACCATATTTTCTTGATGGCTGTAATTGTTCATTTTGAATAGCATAATTTAGGAAATGTAGAAAGTTTGGTGATTACACAATGATTGATTTCTGCTTAATGTATTTTTATAAGTGTTAGAGAGTTTTCGTCCTTGAAGATTAGGACTTGGGTTTCCTGTTTCGAAATCAATTAATAATATCTGAGAGAGGTTATAAATCCATCATTTAGAATAAAACCATCAAAGCTGCATGCGAATAGCGACATCCTATGTGTTATATTATCCTTAGACGAGGCTTCTTCTTACAAAATTTAACTGCATTTTTATCAGCATTGAATTTTGCAAGAGTTGTCACATTTAAATTTATGTATCTAAGTTTCTAAGAAAGATAAATCTATGCGAAAACTGCCGTTAAGTTTTCTGTTTTCAAGCAAAATTTGGGAAATATGAGTATAATTCTTTTGAAAAGTACTCATAAAAATTACTTTAAAGTAAAAATATAATTTCAAAATAAAATTTTTAAAAACTCATCAAGACAATAAATATGTACTCTGTTCTGCACTCAAAAAGGAAAAAGGAATGCAAAACGTTATTTTCTTTCGGAAGAAATCTCAGCTATTATCTATGGCTAAAAAATGTTTTTTTTAATTAGATTTTCTATTATTTTAATAAATTTTCATTTGAAAAGAATACGCATAACTGGATTTTAACAAAACAGCCGTAAAAAATATTTATAAATATAAAAATATATTATTTTGTTTCCCAATTTCTATAAAACAAATATAAGGTTTAAATGACAGCAGTATTGACACAAACGAGATATATATACGTTTGATTCTTTCAGAATAACAAAAATTTCTTTAATTGTATGAATATTTTCTTTTCGTATCAGTTTAATTTTATTAGATCATATTTTATCCTAATGAATATTAGATAATCAAACTAAAGGCGCAATAAAATAATCTAACATGCATAGAAAAGAGCAGCTGATGCCTCGCGTTCAGCGCAAATATTTTCTTATTTAGCGTATTCCACAACAGGATTTCCATTAATATAGATTGTTATCATTTTTGAAAACATTAAATTTCGATAGTCGCTAGGATTTTGTTACAATTTCAGACATTTATAAAAATCAGAGTAATTGAATGTTTTTGTTTTTTTTTTTCGTTCAAAATGAATTCTTTTATAATTCGTTTTTTTTATTTTATTTTATGCGAGAGAGAAAATATCTGTAACAGAAAGTTAAAGAATTAAGTGTTAAAGATGCCCTGATAACAATTGATAATATATATATATATATATATATATATATATATATATATATGCATATATACATATATATAATATATATTAATAATAATAATTAATATAATCTATACAATAATAATATAATTATTATTAATTATCATATCATATTGATAATTTTATTATTAAATATTATATCTATATCTATATCTATCTATCTATATATATATATATATATATAACCATTAAAATAACATTACCGACCACCAACAAAAACTATGAAATTATGAATGAAATGACATTAACAAATTAATTTCCTCCCAGCACACTTAACATAGATTCCAAATACATAGTAAAAAACAGCAGAATATAAATAACAGAAATGAAAAAAATATATATACCAGATGTTATGTAAAAAGTATAGTCCCTTGTACTTGTAAACATAATATTTTATGAGTATTTATATGTATATATATATAAACTTATGAATGAAGACAATAAATATCTTACTTGTGAAAAATTAAACTTCGCTACTTTATTTTATTTTCCCTACAACTTGAATTTATTTTCCGATATTTCAAATAGAGAATAAAAATATTACAGTCATTTTTTTTTAAATTTATACTTCAATGACTTGGATGAAACTAAAAGAGCTGGATTCATAGAATAAAAACTTACATATAAATTTATGGAGAAACAAAGCAAAATATGATTTAAACTGAATCCTGCAACAGCTATACCGTGATACACTGCTGTGCCATGATAATATTGTTATTGTGCAGCAGAATTAAAATTTATTAAAATTTATATAATAAATTCAGTCTAAAAAATTTCAAATACTTGAAATAAGATATATAACACTGAAAAAGGTATTTATCTCCTTAAAATTTCACATATTCAATAAAATAAAAAAAAACACAAACACATATATATTCAACCATGTGCATATTACTATATATTCAAAATATATAATAATTTAATTCGGTAATATTAATTGAGTTATAGCTTGAAAAATGTGTATTCAATCTTTAAAACCTTTTTTCTTTATTGTTCGGAATGTGTCTCGGGAGATTAACTATTTGTTTGAATGTGCCATAAGGCAAAAACAATTGAAAAATAATTGTTTATAAACAAGAAAAAACAAGCATTTTATGTAATTGTAACAGTCTTTAAATAAATGAAAATTTAAACTCATTCATTTGAATTTGTCACAAAGTAAGTTTAAATTATAATAGTAAAGATAATTGCACATCTTTTATTATTTATTATTTATGCTGTTTTAACATCTTAATTTTCTCTAGTAAAAACGTTAAGCGCTTACGTCTTTTCATAAGTGTTATATTATTTCTATTTCAATCTTTTACATCTAATGAGATTAATTATTTTATAAATGTATGTAAATTACTGCTTAATTAATTGTATTGTATAATTATGAAAAGAATAGGCCTGTTTTATACTTTTTGTTCTACGCTTCAACACACTTTTTTTTTCTTGAGTCATTATTCGCATATACTTTTCAATAGTTTATAAGGCAACATTTTATAAATTTTAATAACTGTTACTACCATGTTATTTATTAGAAAACTCGTTAAATCCGACTAAAAAACTGGAAATGTCAAACTAATGAAAGAGTTAAAAATTTTTAAATATGAATACAATACTTAAAAACACAAAAGAGGAAGATTTTACTTTTTGAACACATTTTTCTTTTTCATGTGCATTTTTTAAAAAAACAATTACATGGGTGTAATATAAAGATGTAAAATGACAGTTTTTCCAGCTAGTTTTCAAATTTACATTATAATGTAAATGTGAAATGTAAAACTTCAAAAGAAATTTTATTTTTTCTTTTACATATTTGAATTGGAATATTCTTTGTTGATGAAATTTGTCTTACTCATTTCTTACACATGTCTTTACATTAAATTAATTGTAATAAAAATATATATTACAATTGTCAGAAAAGTATGTCCGTACAAAAAGTATTTCAGAATGAGAATCTCATAAATTGAATTGTTTACAAAAAACGAATACATCTAACAGTAGTTTTCAAAAGTCTCATAATTGACAGTAGAGGAGGCCGGGGCTAGTAGGCGCAGTTTTTATATATTGATTTTTATTTATTTTTTGTTTAAGTTTTTTATTAAACTTTAACTGTACTTTTAAAGAACATGCAGGGAGATGACAGGGAAGACCGCCCCGGGAACACAGCTTTCGCTTTAGAGTATTAGTGCAACCCCGAGGGGAGGGAGAGACTGAAATCCACTGCATATGGTAAGATACATTAACAATGAGTAGTCTTTACAATATTTTTAAAACAGTTAATAACATACCGAAAAATAAATTCATTTTGCTGTTTTTGACTCTGAAACTCACAAGAAGTGTCATCAGTACATACATTGACAGCAATTGCACTATGTTGTATACATGTAAAGAACAGGCAGTGGGCTATAAATACCCAGAGTTTTGAGTTTGTAGCTTTTGTAGTGTATGTTTAGCGGAAGCCTAAAGTAAAAGGAAAATTGTGCGCCAACCTACACCGTCACGGGGCAAGTTGCCTATACCTATGGGGTAAGTTGGCACAGGCTTTATAAAAAAATTAATGAAGCTCAAATAAGACATGCAGTTAAGCGAAATCAATTTCATTATTCCCAGTAAGTTTAAACAAAGTCGTTATGAGCCGTACAATGTAAAATTTAAATTATACAGACATAAAAATAATGAATAAAACATTAACATCGAGTAACTTCTATCCTACTCGATATCATGACCAGAGTTACAGTTGTCACGAATAAAAAATCGAGTGTCTCCATTTGGGCAAGCCTCGTGTGCCCAAACTCTTGCATTGCAACCACTTTTCTCGTTGTTTGCTGTTTTTTGAAGCTACCAGCGTACACCAAACACCGAGCCAACTTGCCCCGTGTTCAATGCGCCTACTAGCCCCATAATAAATTTCTTTACAAAAGGGGCATGTAATCCTCTAAGCATAAATAATCCAAGGAAATCACATATGGGGTAGGTACAGTTACCCATACACTAAGAAAAACTGCACAAGTTAAATCGCAATTATTAAGATAAGTATTAGAAATTAGAAAAAGAATGAAGCAACAAAAAATTACTTATGAGTGCAAAAAACAGAAAAATTGTAATAAATGTCCACTGCTGGTAGGTAACGCTGCAAAACTACAATGGACATTGTAAAAAGCAATAAGAAAGGTACTCTGTGAGTGGTTGCGTAATCTATCCACAAACAGGCGATTTATGAGGACTGCGGCTACTTACCCCTGTAGCCAACTAGCCCCGGTGTCCACTATTTATGATATTTCATTAAAAATATATACATTTTGAAATGGAAAACATAAATATGGTTTAAACCATACAAAACACACTTAAAAGTTAAGGTTTCATCTCTATAAATTTATTTCAGCAAGTCAGAAATTCTTTTTGCAGATTTACTAACTTCGAAAAAGAACTTTTGGTTTTTACTCAGTACCGTCACTGTTAGCCTACCATCTGTAGTGTTTTACTACCATGATCTCTAATTGCCTATTACAACAGAAAAACTTATTTCCTTGAATATTTTTATGTAATATATTTCTGTTTAAAAATATCTCCTCTATTTTTTTTTTTTTTTTTTTTTTTTTTTTTTTTAAGGGAAAAAAAAAGAAAAGGAAAAGAAAAAAAAACGCGTGCCACTTGAAATTAACTCTTATTTTTTGAGAAAAAACGCTATCATATTACTTTTTTATTCAATAATAAATTTAGTTATTGACGAAAAGCCTTGTTTTCTAAACTGTGGAAGAATTAACATGGTTGAAACACGTTTTTCACATTGACTAAATTTTTGTTTTGTTGTAAAGCTAGATCACAGAAATTGTTAAACAATTTAAACTGCTTGATGCAATTTCAATTAACTGCTAAATTAGAAAATGGTAAATATGCATTTTTATGTCCAAAGTGATATATAATGAAATGTTTTCATAAAATAATTAAAAATAGTAGTCGCATCTATAAATGTATGATACAAATAATTAAAATTTTGAATTGCTCCCAAGAAAAAAAAAAATTGTAAATAATATATTTCAGCGTTTGAAAGGTAAAATAAATTTAATTATCTACATTGAAATGCAGAGGAGATCGGAGTGGTAGAATTTACCACTTTTGTAAATTTTGTCTCTTTACTCTCAATCAACTTTTTACTGCGTTTGAAAAAATATATGTATATATTATATATTCATACTTTTTTTAATATATATTTTTTCTAAAAGCAAGTCACTAAGTGGGAATTTCTACAAACAAGGCCGGTGTACAATGTTCCACAGAATGGGGCTCTATGGACCACAAATAAAATTAAAAAAATATATTTACCGGGTGTCCCAAAAAGGACTGACTGATTTTAAAATTCAATAAATTGAAAACGGTGACAGATATTTAAAAAATTCTTGCAGGAGGGTTATGCATAAGGTCAAAAGTTTTTTTACAGTGATTTTCAATTTTAGTTCGAATTACAAACAATAGATGGCGCTGCGATCAATAGACGCTGAATTCAGGCTCGATTTTTTATACTTCGTGGCCCGGATAATACATTTCCATCTCCTTTTTCAGCATGGAACAAGAGAAAGGACCAGAAATTGAGCCTGTATTTAGCGACTATTGCTTACAGCGCCATCTATTGTTTGCAATTCGAACTAAAATCGAAAATCACTGTAATAAAACTTTTAACCTTATGCATAACCCTCCTGCAAGATTTTTTTAAATATCTGTCACCGTTTGCAAGTTATTGAATTTTAAAATCAGTCAGTCCTTTTTGGGACACCCGGTATGTAGTACAACTTTTCATAAGACAAAACATAGAATGTATTATATTTGTTTATTCAAGGTTTCAGTTCATACATACAATGGAAGATAAACTGTGGTTTGCCAACACACATTAAAATTAGAATATGACACAATAAAAGATTTTTGTGTCACTCAAGGTGTGCTGTTTCTGGTGAAACTGTACACTTTTTAAGACTCATTCAGATATTTTGAACGTTTACAAGAGATTCAAAGACAATATCAAGAAAAATGAACAAGTTCTGATGAGAATTTTGCAGGATGAATCAGAAAACACATTATCTTCATCATTTGTTTCCTGTTAACAAACCACTGCCTTTTTTGTCAGAAATTTGACCAAAATATAATTTTAAACACTTATTTCATTACCAAATTAGCATTATGCTGCGAAATAATTTCCCCATAACTGTATTTACTATCATTTTTAACAGGCAGTGATTCGAAGTTCCTGATACACAGGTTCGTTTTTCGAAACAAATAGCGGGGTTTAGTTTTATCAGCTTTCTCTGTAATACACTGCTCAAAACAATTAAAGGATATTTGAAGTTTTATATAAAATAAAGATATAAACGAAATTTTTTTTGCCGAAAATAGAAGAAGATAATCACAAATGCAAATTTTTCTAGTTTTCAAACTGTGGAGTATGCAAATTTTGAGTTCGACGTCAAAAACGTCGCTTCAGCGGCAGCGAATGAAATTTGACTTTCAACTGGATAAAAGAGGATGAAGACAAGGATGATCGGCATTCAGTGATTGCTTTGTTTCGATGAGTATGATGTCTCAGCGAAGTCATTTGACAGATTCAGAAGCTTTGAGAATTGTTGGTAGGTTAGAAGGGGGCCAAACTCAAGCCGAAGTAGCGCAAGCCATTGGAGTGTCACAAAGTGTCATTTCCAGGATCTGGAACCGTTTTTTGGAGAGTGGATGTGCAGGCCGAAGACCAGGGCAAGGTCGTACACGGGCAACAACGCCCAATGAAGATCGGTATTTAGCGTTAACAGCTCGGAGACACCGAACCATGAACGCTACTCTTCTCCAACAACACCTTCGCTCGGCTACAGGCACCACGATTTCAACTCAGACTGTCCGAAACCGGTTCCATGCTGTAGGTCTGTATGCTTACCGGCCGAAGGTATGTGTTAGATTAATATCAAGGCATCGTCGCGACCGCAGGGAGTGGGCAACCGAGCATGTCAACTGGAGGAGAAATGAATGGAGCAATATTCTGTTTTCTGACGAGTCCCGTTTTTCTGTGCATCCGGATAATAGGCGTATTTTCATCTGTAGGGACCGTTGCAGTAGGAATAATCCTGCGTTCGTGCACGAAAGTGTCAGATTTGGCGGTGGAGGAGTGTTGGTGTATGGTGGCATCTCCATTGACGGGCGCACTGACCTCTACATCATTCGAGATGGAGCTCTGACTGGTCGCCGATATAGGGATGAGATCCTCAGACCTATTGTAGTCCCTTACGCTGCAGCAATCGGAGATAACTTCATTTTAATGGACGACAACTGCAGGCCACATCGTGCAAACCTGGTGGAGGATTTCCTTTTCGAGGAAGGAATCGTTCGAATGGAATGACCAGCGTGTTCTCCAGACATGAATCCAATCGAGCACGTTTGGGACGCTCTAGGAAGACGAGTTTCTGGCCGCCAACAACCCCCACAAACTCTCCAAGATCTGGAAAGAGATCTTCTGGAAGAGTGGGGCAGAATACCCCAACTCGTCATTAATAGCCTCATTGAGTCCATGCCTCAAAGGTGTTCAACGTTGCTGGCCACCCGTGGAAACCATACCCCCTACTGAAAATGATTTTCTTTGAAGAAAACACCTTTTCTTATTCTTTTTTTCTCATATGCACAAATTGTGTTTTTTTCCTTTAGTACACAAAAGCGCAATAAAATGCATTTTTTTCTGCCAAACATGTGTAATTTATTCTCATATAACCTACTATGTCTGTCGACCATGTATCAATCAGCTAAACAGTTTACCAGATACAAAATCCACCTAAAACTGCAATATCCTTTAATTGTTTTGAGCAGTGTAGAATCTAATGTTGCTTCCAAATTCTGTTTAACTTTACCTCAAGCGGTATATTTTGTTGCTGTTGCAATTTTTGTTTTTCTTGTTTTTTGCTTCTTCAATCATCATTTTTACTGGTGTACAAGTTAGAATTGTTGATGTACTTTTCTTTCTTTTATTGTATCCTTGCGCTAACAAGCTTCTGAAATAATGCAGTTCTACATTGTTAGAAATATCCCTGTAAAATTACGGGCAGAGGCCGGCAGCAGAGATTCCAGTCATACGCCGTAAAAAAAAAAAAAAAAAAAAAAAAAAAAAAAAAAAAAAAAAAAAAAATCCATGCAAAATCATTTTGTGCTGCCGTAATTTTACGGGGTAAAGATATAATGCACTTCACAAAACAATAACACTTTACTTACTGTTCCGTAACACATAGCACGTTAGTTAATCATTACAGAGTCGTTTTTTTGACGTGTTAAAACTTATGTTACGGTCGCGGTTAAGTGACATTATTTTGTGAAACACGACTAAAATTGAAGAGTTACACCTAGCGGAGGAAAATGTGGGGTCGTACCGTATTTTTACTAACAGATAGGCTAGAACTGTAATAACATGTGGATTTCCCTTAATTTTCTGATTATCTAAGTTATAAGGCTGTTTATTTAGTGGATCAAACCGTTCTTCATCAAATAAGGCTGTTGCCCGTGAAAATGGAAGGGTAAACGCTCATAAATTTACAGTGCTTGATTGCTGATCAGCGATGCTTGGTAAGTCCACATCTAGACAATATAAGCAATTAGCCTACACAGCTAGAAAAATGTTTCTATGGCGTCGCCAAATTTCCCAGTAGGTCACTTTTTTCCCACTGCATTTGAGGGTTATTTTCCCCCACTCACACGAACCCTAAATACCACATCTTTAGATAGCTCTCGAAACAGGAATGAAATGGGAAAAATAAATAAGGGTGTAGGTTCTTTGCTTATATGCCAACCAAGGAGGTTGGAAAGGAATATTGTTCTCCTTCAACCTCCTATATTGTTTGAAACACGTATGGTGATGGTTAATAAGTCACATGTGAGAATTGAAATTCCGAATCTTCAAAAACATTTTCATTGAGTGGACATATGCTTACTAAACTTTTATTCTTCCTTGGCATAACTAAAATAAATATGAAAAAAGTTAAATATATGCTTTTATGTAATGATAAAAAATAAAGTTAAATATACCTTTTGTAATAACATAATTATGATAAATTAATACATTACAAAAAAAAAAATTAAAAAAAAAAAAATACGCATACTTTACAACATCTGTGAAAATATTCTTAACTGTCGAGGCTAACAAAAAAGACAGGTTACTGCGCTGCGTCATCTGCGCGTCTCTTTTTCAGACGGTCTGAGTCACGTTCAAATCCACCAATGCAATGTACGTGCACAAAAAGAACGTCACGTGACTTTAGCGGTCTGATGCGAAAGGTACCGTGGAAGCCTGTCTTGTTCGTTAGCCTCGATTCCTGATATATGACATCATATATGTAATCTTTGCTATTGCATTGTAACGAACGTTTGTGCATGTGGTCTTTCAAAAATAGTTTGATATCATTTTTATACTTCGAATAATATATAGCCGGCATTTCTAATTCTGAATGGAACTTATGATTTTTTTGTTATCAGAAGTTGATTTTAAAAAGCTTTGAACTTTGTGAATCCATAAATCCAGATCTCTTCAACAAAAAGTATTTTACTTCTACTATAAATTTACCTCTATTGTAATCCGTTTTGCGACAATTACAATGAATTCAACTTTATTAGCTCTAAATTTTAAGCTTCCATAATTCCTAAACAACCACAAGTTTGTCGTTTGGCATCCTAAGGTAAAATGTACCAAATAATCCAAAACTATTTTCAAATTTGAGTATTGAAACTTTCATAGTTTAGTACAATTTCAGTAATAAGACGGCTCCCTAAGACTGTTTTCTTTTTAATAAATTGAAAGATGCGATAATTTCAAACCGAATGGCTCTTTCCTTTTTTCTCTGCGAAAATTTAACGATTGAAGTTTTGTTATGCATCCTTATTTTTATACTGACTCAACTTTACTACTATTAATAAGGATTTTTAATATTTTAACATTTTAAAAAAAAGGATATATGATTATTATTTAATGAAATCATAATCCTAAAAATTATTCCTAAGATAAAGTGTTTTAGACTATTGTTTCTGGAAAAACAGTTTTCATCTGGGTATTTTGGTTTAGTCCTGACAAGTAACATTACGTGGAAGACATGGTGTCAGAAGTGTCCGACGTAGCAAATCGGAACGGAAAAAATAATCTCTCGTGTTTTATTAAAGAGGCGGATAAATGTTTCTTATTTTTAATTCATATAATGTTGAAGCGTTATTATTTTTTAAGTCTCAAGAATTACACAAGTCAAATTCAAGGGTGATGTGCCGATTATTTTATTCAATGTTGTTAATCTTGAATGATCGGCGTAAATATGCATCCATTTCTCCTATTCTCATGTCGATTTACTGTCAATGTCTTAAGTAAAATTTCAGAGTTCAGTCTGCAGTATAAGAAGTCTGTGAAATAGAATTCCACATAACATATCAAAAATCAAGAACTCGCATTCGTTGTGAAAGCAAGAAGAGTTTATCCATTATGAAGCATTTTACTTTTCATGTGTTTCAAAGTTAAAATAAATTAAATATTCGTCTTTCCACGGAATTATTATTTATGCTTGACTGTGACATTTTAGAATGAGCTAAGGCAAGTACCTAAAATTAAAGACTAAATTAATATCACAGTTCATAAAATTAGAATACTTTTTGTACTACTAATGTTTAAAGTAGCCAAATTTCAGTCTCTAAATTTTGTTAAAGTTTTCGTATTTATATTGTATGCTGTTTCAAATTGATTTATTCTTAAATAATCGCAAAATTAAAATTTCTTTCTACCCAGCTTCCAAAATATACATCAAAATTGTGTTTGCTTTTTGGTAACTTAAAAATAATTTTTAATACAATAAAGTCCAACAATTTTTAATACAACAAAGGACTTATATCCATCAGAAAATCTTTGCTACCATTCTGTGATGGCGAGGAGGATACAGAGATGGACTGTTTTCGAATAAACTTGTCACTCTTGTTTACAGGTGGATCGAGGCCACTGGATACAGCCTGAGGTTCAAGTTGTTCCTGTCTAATTTGACTTGTTTCAGTTGGAAGAGTTGTCAGTGATGGACAGACAGAGTTTTCTGGATGTTCATGTTGGTAAAAAGTCTCAGGAGAGTCAACCACTGCAAATTAATGGTCTTCGATTAAATTTCTATTCAAAGGGAAAATACATTAATAAATAAAAGTTTTACAAATTCCTACCTAACTAAAAAAGTTGACATTTAGACCCTTAGATAATATAGTTTGTACACTTGTGTTTTAAATATATAGATTATATAAAATTGTGAAAAATTAAATTAAGCAAATTATGTTATTTTGATAAAATTATAGTAGAATGTCCTAAAGAACAGCATTAAAGTTTTATTATTCAAGAGAATTTTGGACAATAATTTCAGGAACATGATATTATTTTAAACCTCGAGTTATTTGTTTGCTTGTCTAAATCGGCGAAGCAAATCCATCCAGGCGAGAATCATCAATTTCTGTAATATAAATCGCTCAGTCGCGTAGCGTGAAAATTTTCGGTGGTCATCGCAATTATTTAAGTTTGTGGTGAAAAATTATTAACTCTAAAATTCAATGGTTGAATGTTCAAAAAAGAAACTTTAAATCTTACCTTCAATTATACATGAACTCCAAATGTTCTGCTAAAACTGGATCGTAGAGATTTAAAATATTGCTTGGTCATCGCCGCATCCAGCGATGACCGGACGCCACGCCACTGAAATCGCTATTATTTGTATGTCACCTCTCTTTTATAAAGACACTCTAAATTTTTGTAAAATATTGCGTTTTATCAGTGTGTGATTTCAATTACATTATCTTCAAAAGTGAAGCATATCACCTGTGAAGAATTTGGAAGCAGCTGAGCTGTGAAAATGACGCACTTCTACAAAACATAATACAGTTTTAAGAATTAAAATACACGCTATTTTATAAAATGACGTCATTTGCATCCGCTAAAGCAATCCACTTTTACAATCCAATCTTAAACTTTGTCTATAGAAAAGTATGCATATGACATCATTATCGCGGAATAACAGATAATATCCTTGACATAGCCGTATTTTAATTTCAACTTTTTTTTCAGGTTTTATGTGAAAATGGCAACAAAAAGATACAGTAATCTCCTATTTTCGGCTATTTTCCGTTTACTTTCAATAGAAATGGGGTACTTTTGTTGCCACGATTGGAAAAATGGTATTAAAAACTACAAAAAAATTAATATCTCAAAAATAAATTGAGATACAGCTTTCAAACCAACTGCATTTAAAAGAGCATTTTTTTTTCCCTTATACAGCGGTGTAAAAATTTAAAATGTGCGATGTTTAGAAGTTTAAAAATTTGCAGTAGAGAAAATTGTAAAAGCAAAATTTTATTTCAAATTTTAAAGTGTTGCCATTCGCAAAATGACGTATGCGTTACGCACAGATATGTTTGTCATTTATAATATAGATAATACAAATAAAACAAAAAAGAAAAATACTGCGTCATACATAGATTTTGAAAAACTTTCCAACACTTCCAGAATAATTTAATAAAACTCCGCCGTTTAAAATAGTAAAGAAGATACTTAAGTGAACATTTTAGAAAACGTATAATATATTTGAAAACAAGATCTCAACAATTATTGTCCATAACCGCATAGATACTCTAATCATTTTGTGCAGCTCTGTATATGATCTTAATAGTTATAAAGTTTATACATAGTATGATAAAACTTAGTTTAGTAAGAAAACGCATACCACAGTTGAAATTTCCCCTTCAGCAATTTCTGCGACTAGACGGGAATGTAACTAAATTCTTTTGTACAACCCAATATTACATACAGATTTTTATACAACGCATATTAAGCTTCCTGAGACCCGCATCTATTCTATTGGACATTTTTATTTTTTATGTAAGCTATTTAATTTCAGTTGAATTTGTAAATACTTGATGTCCATTACACTAGATAGTGAAGTGCTTCTATCTGTAAGCCGAAAAAAAAATCGCAACTAAATGTGTATTTTAATCATCTGAAAGTGGCAACGAACAAGAGAAAGACTGCTGAAGGTAAGCAGAAAATTTTAACGCTAATTTTATATATTAAAAAAAAGTATTTTGATAATAATGCTACACACATCTAATTTTAAATGTTGTATCAATGAAATGACATCGCAGTTTAAATAATATAATGTATATTTTAGAGAATAAACTAAAAAAAAAAATTAATGTCCATTCCATAGGACGTAGGGTCTTCATCAGTTGTTTTAATTCATATTAGACTCTTTTTGTATACTGAAGTGGAGTGTTATTTTTCCTTTAAAATCAACACAGTATTGAAAAGAATTATAGATACGGAAGTAGATAATATATTTTCTTAAATAAATAAAAATGTTTTTTTTTTTATATATATTATCCTAAAAATGTATAATTTTACTGAAAAAATGCTTGTTCTAAATCAGTACATTTTTTAATTTTTGATTTCAGTGAAATATAAAGGGTAAATTTGGTGAAGATGCCGTAGTTTTTCACTTTATTGTTTTAAAAATCGCCTGTTGTTTTTATTTGTTATTCATTGATTTATTGTTAAAGTTTGCACCCTTATGTATCATTTAAAGCCTTATTTCATTTTACAGACATTATATAAAGCATCAAAAATTTTGTTTTTGGAAACAATTGCATTTCGGCATCTTACCCATACCTATGTGTAAGATGGCCAAATGTCTCCGGGTATGATGCCTTGTGGAGTTTCAATTTAAACAATAATTTTTGTGATGCAGTTTAAAACAAAATGGAACAAATAAAAGTAACTTTAATATTTTACACATACTAAAGTTTTAAACTAGGAAATTACAAAAATATGAAGGTAACAAACGTTGGCACTTTAATAAAAGGACAAACTAATATTTGAAAAGAAAAAGTTTTCTACTTAACATTTAAAAGAATTATGGTTCTTAAGTATGCCTATTTTTAAACATTATAACAAGTTTAAATACGATAAAGCCAGTGTGATAAAGTGCTTTAGAGTCAAGCTTTTTTGTTGGTGTTTTTCATATGCCCCTTTGTTCTTTTTATCTATAATTCAGATCTACCATATACTGCACATTTGTTTAGGAACTACAGAAACTTGCATATAACCAACAGTTTCACTGCATGCATTTGATCCAATCACATTTTTCAGAGGTTGTATTGCACTCTGCTAGACACTCTGAACACTGATTCTCATTCACTTAAAAAAAATCCCAATCTTCTTAATCATGGTAAGAAATTTAATCCGCTATCTTTTAAAAGCAGATCAAATTAGCGTGTTTTTAGTGTCTGCGGTGTCGATGGAGGTTGGGGAGCGTAGTTCGTAGGAGGCAGAAGACCATAATTATCTAAAACTATATTATATACCACCGATATTTACATTTATTAAAATTATTTATAACTGCATTTAACATCAAAGTTTTAAAAATGATTAAAATTAATATTTATTAACCAATTATTTATAAGGCTAATAAAGTTATTTATAAGGCAGAATACATATAAAAATCTTTAAAATTATGTTCATCTTATATTTTAATATTTCTTTATGTCATTTTAAACATTTAGAAAATTTATGATTTTAATCAATGACTTTTTTTTATCAGTTGATTAAAATCACGATTTAATCACTGATTTAAATTATCTGATTAAAATCCCTGACAAGTTAGTTAATAGCCAAGAGTAATTTAAACAACGAAGAAACAACCAGACATTTGACCGCAACGGAAATAACCGTCATCTTACCCCAAAAGAAAACAACAGGCATTTAATCTCCAAAAACTTACGTCGACTCGCCCCAAAGTATTGGACAAGACGCCGGTGCCCCCACTGGCTTAAAGAAGCGGGAACCGACCGCCATTTATGATTTTCGGAAAGGCCAGGTACCAGTACTCTCTAAAAATATCAGCTTTATTTATCTGGTGTTAAGACTTATATTGGCAAATAAAGAAGTCACCTAAAAGATTTTTGACACTTACCAGAAGTGTTAAGACGAAATAGCAATAAAAAAGTACCACTTAATTCTTTTTTAAAAGACCGCAAATATAAATTAAAGTATCACCTCAGAACCCTCTTCCTTACAACTGAGCAGGGTTTCCGTACAGCGCCTTCGCATATGAAAACTACGTCATTCGGCATCTTGTTCAACACGGCATCTCACCTCAAGTTACCATATACTTGTTCAGCATTTGGTAAATATAGATATTTATAATTAAGCTTTTATTATGTTTTATTCTTATTCATTGTAACTATTTTTGGTATTATTTATCCGTTAGTATGCTATTTATAATTGAATTAATAAGTTTAATCATATTTAATTAGCATCAAAATTTTTAAGAAAATATCATTAAAGATAACAGTAGAAGATTATAAATAAACTCATTTTGATTTCTTTTAAATTTCTTCTTGACATTTACTTGCCCATTGTGGTAGCTGTGCTACTATTTATTATCATTATTCTAGCAAACAAATGGCTGGTGTTGGGAAGAGTTAAAAAACAAAACAAAGTATTATTAGTATTTTTAAATTACTAAATTCATCAAAACGTTTCTTAGTTAAAGTACACTTTTTCTGTTTCATGATGAAAAAATTGATATTATGTAATATTTGGGCGTGACGTATAAACTAGAAAAACACACTTATGATATCAACAAAGTTTCAAGTGAAAGAAATGGGAACTTGACGATAAAAATCTGTTTTTTGAAGCCTATTTAAGCTATCTCATCTTAGATGATAAGTATAAAATAATATAAGTTTGTGTGCATGAAATGCAACTTGTATTTCTATATTCTTTTAATTATAAAAATAATTGCAAGCTTTTTATATTGTTTTACTGTTCATATGTTGTTTATAAACAAATTATTTAATTTAATCGAATTTAAAAAATAAATAAATAAAAATTTAAAGAAAATATATTAGAAGATAATAATTTAGGATTATAAATAAACTGCATTTTATTTCTTTTTAATTTCTTTTTGGCATCCAAATGTATGTCAATTGTAATAAACGTCCCCCTTATAGTTTTTTTTTTTTTTTTTTTTTTTTTTTTTTGAAAAAAAGAAACTTTTATTGATGTGATAGATTTTTTTAAAATTCCTTTTTAAAAAACAATTTAAAAAGTCACACAATTGATTTATATTTTTCAATTAAATTTCTTCCAAAAATACCTATTTTCTTTGATAATGAAAAAATTAAAATTGTGCAATATTTAAAGGTGATATATGAACGATAAAAACACATTTATAATGAAAGAAAGTTTTCATTTAATAATTTTTCTTATTCAGAATCCTGTAATTCAATAATATGATTTTTACAGGACTAAGACCCAATGTTTATTATATTGAACACGCCAAAAGTTCATATATTGTTTTAGTTTTAAGTATAAATGAATGCATATGAAGTTTTCTAGCTTCGTAAAGAGCCTTAATCCTAAAAATGGTAAAATTTTTGAGAAAAATGTGAGCTTGGGACTCAAGCAGTTAAGCTCAAACTATTAAATTCAAACTTCTGAAAACTACTGAAATAAAATTTTTAGGGATTATTAATTTTCATTGGCAGCTATGTATCACGTTCTTTGCAATGCCTTCTATATGATTTTATTTATATGCTACAAACATCTTTTGGTATACTAAGGGTAGTTGAGATTAAAAATGCATGATTCAAATTAAAAAACCCCTTTAGGCAATTCACGATCATTAGCAATGATGCTTATGAATTATTTTGTGTAGCTCTGTATATGGCCAATAGAATTTATGCACACCTCGTAGTATGAAAAAATTTAGTTTTAAACGCATACCATAACTGAAAAAGCACTTTCAGCAATCATCCCTAAAAGATAAGACTTTGGATACTGTATTGTATAAGAAATCATTTATGTGTCCCTCTAAAATGAATGATAAATGCAAAGAACATCGTATCATCAGGCAAGAATGATGTTGTAAACCTCAGTTATGTATATCAATTTCATCCTGTTTAAAATAGTGCAAAATGATTTAAATACGCTGCGAACAGTTTTCCCCGTATACCGTTACATAACCGACTTCTTTTGTATGTCCTTGTAAATGAATGATAAATACGTTGCACCTCATATTCCACCAAGATAATATATTAGCATAACTTGACCAGGTTGAAAGCTTAATCCAATTTGCTATGCTGTCAGATTTACATATGTCTCAGAAGGGCGCGAACTTGAAGGGGCGCCAAATTTATACTACAAACATCTTCTTTTTTGTAAAAACAAAATGTATATTTACATATTGGGAATTTTTTTTCTCAGTGAAAGTGGGAACATTTTTCGTTTCAAAGTTATTGCATTCTCCTTTACCTCACACCGACCGAGCCGTCCTTAGGGGTGTGCGACATGTGCGGCCACAAAGGGCTTCGCACCCGAAAAACTGTCATACAATATTTTATGAATATTCGTCAGTTTTTATGGTTTTCTCTTGAAAAAAAATTATTTTGTCCTTGTAGAAAGGTTCTGACAGTTCCACTGACAATTTCTTAACAGCCACTTTTTACTATTTAGAGTACCAATGGCAGGCGCAGATCCACGGGGGGGGAAGGATCGCCCCGGTTACTCCCCCCTCCCAAAATTATATAAATCCAACTTTTTATATGGAAGTTTTCGGGGAAAATACAAACAAACGGAAACCCGAATGTTTTCGGGTATAGAAGGGGGGAGGGGGGGGGGCGAGCGGCCCCGATCATCCTCCCCCCCCCAAAAAAAATATCGTAAAAACGCGAATTTCACCAAAGGATAACGAAAAAAACGCGAATTTCGTCAAAGGACCCAGAAAAAACATGAATTTAGTCACTGGATCGCGGAAAAAACGCGAATTTCGTCAAAAAATTGCAGAAAAAGTGAATTTTGTTAAAGGATCACGCAAACGCGAATTTCACCAAAATATACTGAAAAAAACATGAATTTTGTCAAACGATCAAGAAAAAAAGCAAATTCCGTCAGATTATTGCGAAAAAATGTGAATTTTGTCACAAGATCGCGGAAAAAATGCGAATTTCACCACAGAATCGAGGATAAAACACTAATGTCGTTAAAGGATCGTAAAAAACGCGAAATTCACCAAAGAATGACGAAATAATCGCGAATTTCATCAAAGAACCGCAAAAAAAACGCTTGTTACAGGATCGCAGAAAAAACACTAATTTTTCACACTATCGCAGAAAAAGTGCGAATTTTGCCTCATGATCTTGGATAAAACAATAATTTCGCCAAAGGATCGTAAAAAAATGCGAATTTCGCGAAAGGATCACGAAATAAATGCGAATTTCGTCAAAGGATCGCGAATTTCATCACAGGATCACTGAAAAAAAACGAATTTTGTCAAAGGAGCGCAGGAAAAGGAGAATTTTGTCAATGGATTGGTTAAAAACGCAAAAAACAGCAAATTTAGCCAAAGGCCGCAAAAAACGGAAATTTCGTCAAAGGATCGCGGAAAAAACGCGAATTTCGTCAGATAATTGCAAAAAAATCGCGAAATTTGTAACAGGATGGTTAAAAAAGCGCGAATTTCGACACAAGATAGTAGATAAAACATTAACTTCATTAAAGGATAGTAAAAAAATACCAGTTTCATCAAAGGATCACGAAATAAACGCGAATTTCGTCAAATGATCTCGAAATAAATGCGAATTTCGTCAAAGGACCGCGAAAAACGTCAATTGCGACAGCATCGCGGAAGAAACGCGAATTTTGTCACATGATCGTGGAAAAAACACTAATCTTGTCACAGGATCGCGGAAAAATCGGGAATTTCATCAAAGGATCGCAGAAAAAAGTGAATTTTGTTAATAGATCAAGGAAAAAATGCGAATTTCGCCAAAGAATACCGAAAAGAAAACAGGAAATCCGTCAAAGGATCGCATAAAAACGCGAATTTCGTCAAATAATTGTGAAAAAATACGAAATTTTGTCACAGGGTTGTGGAAAAGGAGCGAATTTTGCCACAGGATCGGGGATAAAACACAAATTCCCCCAAAGGATCTTAAAAAACACCAATTTCGCCAAAGGATAACGAAATAAACGCGAATTTTGTAAAAGAATTGTGAAAAAAACGCGAATTTTATCACAGGATTGCGGAAAAACGTGAATTTTGGCAAAGGATCGCGGAAGAAACGAGAATTTCGTTTCAAAGGATGGGTTAAAAATGCTAATTTCGTAAAAGGATTGGTTAAAAACGAGAAAAAGATCACAAATTTCACCAAAGGCCACAAAAAACCGCATAATTAGAGCCGGTAGAGGATCCTTGCCGGCCTCCCCCTCTGTTGTAGCCTTTCAGAAAATGTTCTGTGAATTTCCATATTTTTTTTCCTCAGAATCACTCTTGCTTTGATTATATGTCACTCGGTATCACCCCTCCCAAAACCATTCTTTGAATCCGCCCCTGCCCTATGGCCAATCGCTAGTGTTAATTTTGCCCTTTAATGCATGCGTTTAGTGATCACGCTAGGGTGTTAGCGAGTTTTGTGCATTTTCCTGATTGATGTATCCGGTGATTTTTTTTGTTGTTGTTGCTTGTTTGTTTTCATGAGCATGCAGTTTTCGTTCATGCATTATTGATCACTCTTAAGTTGTTGTATCCAGTGATGCTTCTTTGGTTTTAATGAATGCAAAGTGTCCATACTTGGATAAATTAGAATTTGAATTGTTCAATATTTACACTGATATAAGTAAGTACTTTTAAAGATTAAAATGACATGAATTTTTATCAAAATTGGTGAAAAATCAGGATTGTTAAATGATTACTCTGATTTAGAAAGTTTGTTTAAAAGATTTCACAATTTTCAATAAATTTATGTTGAAATTGTTTTCTTTACATTATTTTGATTGTCACATAAGAATGAGCTCTCCTGTGTTTTCTAATACGCCGTTATTTATAAATATTGTATTTACCAGGATTCCAAAATAATGACATAGTAGAAAACGTCAGTCTGGCAGCAATCAAGAAAGTGAACCAGCTGCATCAGTTTTCAGGTTGACATATTTTAACTTGTGTTGGGATGAATGGGGATGTTGATGTTTGCCAAAAAAATCACAATATTGGGTATTTCACTTGTTCTAGGATTCTGCTGAAGATCTTTATAATGCAACTATCTATATAATTTATGTCTGAGATGTAAATAATAGATTTTGCAGTTACAAATTACCTGTACTCAACATACATATGGTTGAAATTTCTGTTATTTCCAGAAACATTAAGTTTTACACATTTTGATCTTTAACCCTTTCGAGACGGCATCCCTTACTCAAATTTTATTTGGTTGGCACCGCTTTTTTTAAACAGTTCTATTTATTGGTGAAATTCCAAAAAATGTTCTAATTAAAAAAGACAAATATTACATTTATTTATTAGTGGTGCCAAAGAAAACCTTTTGACGATGCATATATGAATCACCCGTCCCAAAAGGGTTAACACCTTAATTCAGAATTTTGTAATGAAGGCATTGTTGTAGTAAAAGATCTTTATAATGCAATTCTCTGTATAACAGACAGCTTCTTTAATGTAAACAATGAATTTTACACTTAAAAAGAGCCTGCAATCCATTTTGTAGAAATATTGCTACCCTCTAGAGCAGGGGTTCCCGAACTTTTAGATCGACGTACCACTGAATAGAAGTTCATACTTCCGCGTACCACCAAGTTACAAACTCCATGCTATTACAGAAAAACCTGTGTAAATTGAATATGTCTAAAACAAGGTATTTGTGCAGTCTTTTGTGCTCCGTCTGAGCAGATTTTACTGTATTTAATTGCATGATTACATTATTAGATTGGTACTTAGATTGACTGCTTTATATTAATATTCAAGTAAAAGGTAGTAGTATCCTCATTACATCCTCATAATATGTACATTATCAAAATATAGTGTTTTGATTTTTTTTAAAAGCTACAATACTTAATGGCTTATTGACGTAGATAGATAAATATGCACTAAGGTAACTCTATTAATTCTGTTGTATTGCTAATAATAAGGGTGATGCTTGCTTTACCAAACACATCTTCCTCATATCTTATTTAATCTTAGTTTTAGACATAAATCAGTTTCGATGTTTATGTTTATTCCTGTATTTGTTTTTCATATAAAGAAGTGACGAGAAAGCATTTAAAACAAATATATGTTGTGCTAAAAACAAACAATAATTTTCAGGGTTGTAGTGGGTAGCTGCACGGGTACACAACCAGCTACCCGCCCGGGATCGTTTTTTTACAGACCTGATAATTTTAGAGCTTTTACCGTTATCAGAGTTTATTTTTCTTTTCTCACCAATCAAAAATCTGTTACCTTCATCTTTTTTTAATGAGGATTCCAGCAATCCATTATTATTGTTGCATTTTTTACTTCATTTCACGTACCAGTACTGGCATGCATACCATAGTTTAAGAACCCCTACTCTAGAGGGCTAAATTTCAAAAATTATTTAATCTTTATCTCCATAACTAGGATTTTTTTTTTTTAAGGAAAAGATTGCTAGCATTAAATCTGCAAGAAATCTGCACATAATCGCAGATGTAAACAATGAAACATTCAGTTCAGGTGTAAGGGCAAATTTACAGAATTTTTTAATTTTATATCATTCCATTTGTATTTCAATATGTAATTATTTCTCTATAATATGACTGAACTCATGATTTTTCAGGAAGGGAGTACAGTTTATTTCTGCAAAAAAAAAAAAAAAAAAATCAAGTTTTTGGTAATTACAATCTTTTTATGTATTATAATCCAGATTTTTTTGGTTATTAAGACTGGATGAACCTGAAATAAAATTTCCTTACTTTATGATTTTGATATGAATTAATATGTACCATTAGGAGGTAAGTTTCATTCAATAATTCAAGGAAAATGTATCTTATCTTTATAATGCAGATTTAACTATACATTATTAATTATTTACTTGATCTTTACTTTTAACAATTTAATCATTTTTTAAATCATCTTGCTTCTTATCATTTTAGTTTATTACTGTAATTATTTTAATATTTTACTATATTGCAAGGATTTTTTATAATTTTGATTGCATAAATACATTCAAATGACTGTTTAAAAACTGTACACAAAGCAATGACCAGAAATCTGCAAAATTCTAAAACCTGTACAGCCTCTGGTCCCAAGTTGTGTGGATTTGAGGGAGTCTACTGTATAATAATTTTGTCCAGAGGTACTGTTTGTTTTCGTAAAACGAAACCATCCGCGCTTTTGCGCATGCGTCAGGCCTGTTTTAATTTTAAGAAAATAGGGATGATCGAAGACTGTTTAGCTGAGTGACAACATACAACTGGAATTTCGGCAAATACCCATCTCAGCGTTAACACCCCTTTGGATAGTAAAATCATCTCAGAGTGTTAGGTGCGGCTTTCTAAAACAAACTGAATTTTTCATGCGTTTATAAGGTATTATTTTGCTTACATTTTAAAACTTCATCAAAATAGTTGTAACTTTTCTAATAAATATGTTACATATAATATATAGCAGTAATAATCAGTATATCTGATGAAAATTCAAGTATTTTTTAAAAATAAACTATTTATTTAATGATTTTTTTATCCCTATTACTGTATTTCATTAATAGTAGTTCAAGAGCCATAATTTTATATTGTAAAATTATTTAAGCATTCTGCATCCTTGTTCAATCAAAAAAGCCTGCCACTAAAAAATTTTAATAGAGAAGATGCATATAATGTTTTTCTCAAATGTAAACAATACATTTTGCAGTTAAGAAGCACATGTATTTCACAAATATTACTAGTTCTTGCTATTTTTCTTAAGACAGTAATTTTTTTATATAGTAAAATTTAACATAGCTTTTTATATATCTGAAACAAACCAACAGAAATACCATCTAAACATGCATGTTGTACATTACTTCCATATCTTACCAAAGAGTTGTTAAAAAAATCTCACAGCACAGTGCTCTTTAAAATTGAAATAGAAGGCATCCTTTTTTTGCGGGGTGGGAAGGGGGAGAGATTGAAGCTGAATAGAAATCCTGACTATGAATTATTTGTATTTGTCTTTAATTTTTTGTTGTTGTTGTTTTATTTATTTCTTTATCATTAACCTAAAAAAAGTACTGATATCAATACAAACACCCTTGACGGATTAAAAGTTTGTGACACAGCGCTTTATCTTATGATCTAAGAATTTTTAATATTCAACTTAAAAATAATATCAAATTTTGAGTTACGATTTGCTATTAATTATAATCTCTCTATATATTTATTTCATCATTTTATTTTTTTATAATTGCATGTGCAAAAATTATGTTCAATTTGAAAAGACGTATACAAGTTTATTCATTGATGCATTATCATTCATATCTCTCATAAATTCAAGGTATGAGTTTTAAAAGATATGATATCAAAATTTAAGTGACACCTTGATGTGGCTATAAACGATTTGTTTAAAAATTCAATTTAAATTATTTTTAGTTTGGCTAAGATATATTCACACATCTAAACAATATTTTTAATTTATTTTACAATACACTGTTAAATATATCACTTTCACTGAGTTTATATAATGCATTGAAATGTATTTATTTGAATAAATTGATTTAGCCTTTGTGCCATGCTATTAAAAATTAAAAACAAAATTTATGTAAATAGATTGTTTGCCTCATAGTATCCATTTGAATACATTTCACATAGTTTGGATACAATGACGCAAAAAACTATTTACATAAATTTTGTTTTTAATTTTTAATAGCACGGCACAAAGGATAAATCAATGTATTCAAAAAATACATTTCAATGCATTATATAAGTTCAGTGAAAGTGATGTATTTAACAGTGTATTGTAAAATTAAAAATATTGTTTAGATGTGTGAATATATCTTAGCCAAACTAAAAATAATTTAAATTCAATTTTAAAACAAATCGTTTAAAGCCACATCAAGATGTCACTTAAATTTTGATATCGTATCTTTTAAAACCCATACTTTGAATTTATGAGAGATATGAATGATAATGCGTCAAAGAATAAACTTTTATACATATTGCTGGGCAACATATAACTATGATATGTTCCCGCACCATGTTGGTGAAATCAAAGTAAAATTGCGTAATTTGTTATTTCTGTTTGTATAAATATTTTTTATAAAATATAATTATGAGTGTAAAATTATAATGTTTATATATTTAAGTAAAATAAGAGTGTAAGTTCATACAAAAATTATTAAGTTGATTTTAAATAGTAAATATATATTTTTAAAAATTGTTGTATTGTAAAATGAATGTATAATATTGAATGGAGTTCGGATCTCAGACAACAACAATACGCAGACGCCATGGTGTCGTGTTATGACAAGCCAATGGAAAGTAGTGTATAATTAGAAGTCGTAAAATCATAAAAACGTTGGCCTCAATAAAAGTGTTGGGATAAATTTATAACTCTTCAGACCACCCAAACTTTAAAGCAGATAATAATATTAAAGTATATGTTAGGGGCCATTTGCAGACTGCTAGCTAATAGGCCTATCGAAGTATAATAAAAAATCTTCTCACATCCAATAACAGTGGACTAGACAAAAATAGCTCCACCCACTGAAGGAACTGGTGTGCAAGAAGAATAAGTTTTAAAAAAAAAGATAGTCTGAAAAAAGATGTAGAGGATGCAAGAGCTCTCCTGAAAGCCCGTGCAATGAGTCCCGCAAGCCCTAGTAAAGCCCAGGCGAGATGGACCTAGCGGAGCGAGCCTAATCCAGCCTAATCAAGCCTAATTGAGGCTGTCTTCCTGAGGTACCTATCGGAGTGAGCCTACACAAGCCAAATTGAGGATGTCTTCCTGAGGTACAGAACGGAGTGATCCTAAACAAGCCAAATTGAGGATGCGTTCCTGATGACACATTGCCATGATCCTAAGCAACGCAACAACTCGGAATTTGACAAATAAAGGCCACCATCCCGTATATTAAAAGAAGGTACTATTTTACACATTTTCTTTTTTAAAATGTATTGGAAAACCAGGCGCATTGGAGCCAAAATTTCAAGGACCCTACGAAGTTACTAAAAAGTTTAGAAACTTTAATTATTTATTACAATATGTTCCAGATAAATCAATAGAGCCGATCAAACGACATATGGATCAGCTGTACGCTCCGAAATACGCAACAGGTCATACAGAGGCGGAAATTACGAATTTACAAGGGTCTCAGAAAAAAATTAAGGGTGATAAAAATTACAAAAATAAATGTGACATTTGTAACAGAAAATCGCACTTAACTGAAAATTGTTGGTTCAAATTGAACAAAAATACGAGTCAAAAGGGTGACAAACTTACTAAAACGCATTATAAAAAAAATAATAAATATTCTGAGAATATAGACCCATATTTACAGTATCAAACAGATCATTATGATCAAAATATGTCGTTATATGGTTATACACCATATACAAACTTATACGGGGATGTTATACAAGATCATTACCCTTTCCCCCCTCCCCAAGAGTATCCATGGTATATGAATTGGTATTAAAAATAAATCAAAATGCATAATTAATCGAATTTCAAAATTTAAAAAAAAATTTCAAAATTTAAAAATAAATTTTTCTTTTTTTAGATTAAAAAAAAATTTGAAACAGAATTAATAACTTGCCTTTTTAAAATTCAAAATAATAATAAGAAAGGATAGGAACATGGGAACGCCAATTTGTCTCAGGGTTACAATATTGAGCAAATGTGCAGGGCGCACCCGAAAACATACTTATAAAATTATGTAATGTGCTTCACAAAACTTCAATGGAGCAGTGAAATATTTCGCTCCAGGCAAAAGTTATATATTTTTTTTTTCTTTTCGAATATGAATTAGAAAATATAAAATCTTAACAAAGCCAAATAACATTAAAACTTAATTAATTTCATAGTAAATAATGTTGGAGTAATTTTCAAAAAAAAAAAAAAAAAAAAAAAAAGAGAATTTTTTCTGTCTTCTATAAGGGTAGCCTTTGCTAATAGCCTTACAATTTAGATGACAAAATTTCAGAATTACTCTTTAAAATGAGTAGGTGTAAGCTATAGGTTCAGGGTAGTTAGAACAGCTTTATAGCATACTCATATATATTTTTTTTATATAAATATATGGTTGACAAGGAATAAATTATTAGTGCACTCTATATTAGGATAGCGGTCAGCTATAAGCCTAAATATAATAAAATATACAAAAAGTGCTAAGATTTATTCCGGTAGTTCAAGTACAACTTATATGCTAAAGTCTAGAATTTAGACAGCAGGGATAAGTTTTATAAACAAAAGTGTTATAAAAAAATTTAAAAAAAAGGATTTTGGTGTAGCACATTGTTTTAAAAAAAAAAAAAAACAACACATATATGTATAACAATGGACAAGTCAAGTTATTTCAACATGATTGCACACAAAAATAATAGTAAAAATACACAAATAAATAATTGAAGTAAAATTAAAATTTTCTCACCAAAGGCTTTCTGTATAGGGTACAATTTTGGCCTACGGCTGGGTATGCACCAACACCAACAATATATTTGTAGAAAAATTATTCACAGATACATCAATATAGTCAGCACCTAGGCATAAATTTCAGGATTCTTGGCTGAAAAAGGAATCGAAGAAAAAATTAAGTATGGTATAATTACTAGATGTTATGCTCAGAAACAATAAAATTAGTAATATTATATTGTAAAAAGCAGCATTTTGAGTTTTTTTTAGGAAAATTTTTGATTTTTAGGTTTTACACATTTATGGAGTGTCTAGCTCAGTGTTTACTTCCTAGATTTAATAAGAAAAAATAATAAATAAAAATATAAGTTCGTGTTGTTTTCAAAATAAATAACAAAAGGTATAGCAATTAGCATTTACAGTTAAAATTTATGGAATTTTCATCAAAATTAACATTAGACAAACATAGTTTATATTATATTTAACTTGATAAGCTAATTTACTTTTATTAACGGTATTCAATTAGAATTAAAGTAGGCTTAAATTCAAGTTAAATTAATTAATAACATTGTTGTAGTGTAAAATTTTATGTAAGACTATTATATTTTTATTGTATATATAAAAATATGCAAATTTAACAATTAATAAAATGTATTAGCAAAATTATTTAATATAAATATTAAATGACATCTTGCTGAAATCAGCTAGAAATTAGATTTTTTTTTTTTAAATAAAATATTTTATAAATTTATGTTAGTTTAGAATTTAAGCATTTTTTTTTTCTTTTCTTTCCCTTAGAATTAAATGCAATTCTAAATTTAACACATATAAATATACATAGTATTGATAAATTTGAGTATGTGAGTTCATAATTTTTTTTTTTTATATAATTTGGCCAATTTAACATAAGAAAACAAAATAGATAAATAAATATATTTATATATATTGGCCTTATTTTTATTAAAATATGTAGTATGGCTTAATAAATTAATTTAATTTTTTTATAGTACATAAATTTATCATTTTAAAAACTTGATCTGTAGCAATTTGATGTGGATATGTATGAGTATACAAAGATGCTTTTCTGCTGGCAGAAATTCTTTGGTTCGGGCCCGAGTACTCATGGATTACTGCATACGATTTTACAGAATATTTATCATTTGCTTTTAGTACTTTTAAAAATTTTACAAGTGTATTAATAACAATTTTTTTTAAATAATAATTATTAATGTTGGATTAATAATAATAATTTATTATCTTTTATTTTTAAACATATCATTAAATTTTAGACAGTAGAATTCACATACGGAATGTTAATGATAAATAAAATTTTGAATAAATAAATTTTTATTTCATTCAGTAAAAAAAATAAATAAATATGAAAATTTAACAATCTTTTAAGATAGAATTGTTGGCTAAATAAATAATAATTTAAGACAAAAAAATTGTTCTCTTCTTCGTCAATGGCATTTTCTGACAACACTATTTAATAGTATTAAATGAAGGTGAATTTTTAAGGTCAGCGTAATGCATATTTGGCATTTTGGAGAGGCCGTAGAAGTCATTTTTCCGTGTTGTTTACATTTTAATAGTAAACAATATCATGAATCAAAATTTGTGTTTGTTAAAAAGGTCTAAAAATATACAATGTAATCAGTTAAAGAAAATTATATGCATTTTTTTTTTTAATCCTGAAAGGCAATTTGGGTTAGATTTAAACCTGGATGAATAAAAAGGCCACCCTCGCTTCAGTTCCAGTATGAGGCAGGAGAATGCACATGCGAGAATCGCCATTTTTCCCCTGCAAAATAAAAAAAAAAAAGCAGAAGGTTTACATTAGATACGATACAAATACATACACTGTTTATGCATAGATTATGTTTAAAATTACATACAGGCATGCACAGTGAGTTAAGAAGAAAGTATATCAAGAAATTATACTAATTAATACGGTAATTACAAGCATGAAATGGTTTTAAATACTTACTTTTTGAGGTCGTAGAATTTTGTCACAGCACAAATCACCTCACAGAAAGAGATTAGTAGCTTGACCACCCCCCACTTTTCGGGAGGATCGGCGACGGTCAAAAAAAAAAAACTGGTTTTATTCTCTCCTGCTTCTTCTTTTTTTTTTTCTCTCGTATCGGGTAAAGTTGGAAAGCATTGCGTAATGATATATTAAAGGAGATGAATTAGCTTGTACATTTTGACAGATCATACATGTTTGAAGTAACAAATAAATAAAATAATGTAACAAGTTTGTATACAATATTTTTTCTGATTATAATTTGAATACATCAGATTAATTATGTGAAAATATAACATGTCATATTACAAGCATTGTATTTACTTTTATTCAGTATAAAATGTGTTTTAGATAAAACACTGTGTCATAAGGTTGTATGTGATGAAATAATATGTCAAATGCGTATGCCATTATTTTTCTTATAATGAGGTTTATTTCGGCATATTAATTTCAGACAAAATTATAGCTTTGAATGTATTTTGGGCACTTAAACTGTAAAGTTACAAAATTAGTAAACATGTGAGTGGTAAAGAAAAAAGGCTTCGAGAAAGACGTCTGATTGTCAGTACAGAGGTCTTCTATAAAGGTGAATGTCAACAGACAACTATGCTATCATGTGTTGAACTTTCTGTTATGAAACAATAGAAGAACTTCTTATAAAATATACCAGAACCATTCATAATTGAACTTTACAGTCTTCGATCAAAAACTGTGTAGATACACAGTCATATGGACACGTACATTCCTTCAAGCTTTAAAAAAAAAAAAAATAAATAAAACCAGCAATCAGTTTTTATTTTTTTTTTCTTCCGATACTGGGAGAGATGCTGGGCAACATATAACTATGATATGTTCCCGCACCATGTTGGTGAAATCAAAGTAAAATTGCGTAATTTGTTATTTCTGTTTGTATAAATATTTTTTATAAAATATAATTATGAGTGTAAAATTATAATGTTTATATATTTAAGTAAAATAAGAGTGTAAGTTCATACAAAAATTATTAAGTTGATTTTAAATAGTAAATATATATTTTTAAAAATTGTTGTATTGTAAAATGAATGTATAATATTGAATGGAGTTCGGATCTCAGACAACAACAATACGCAGACGCCATGGTGTCGTGTTATGACAAGCCAATGGAAAGTAGTGTATAATTAGAAGTCGTAAAATCATAAAAACGTTGGAATCAATTTATGGCCTCAATAAAAGTGTTGGGATAAATTTATAACTCTTCAGACCACCCAAACTTTAAGGCAGATAATAATATTAAAGTATATGTTAGGGGCCATTTGCAGACTGCTAGCTAATAGGCCTATCGAAGTATAATAAAAAATCTTCTCACATCCAATAACAGTGGACTAGACAAAAATAGCTCCACCCACTGAAGGAACTGGTGTGCAAGAAGAATAAGTTTAAAAAAAAAGATAGTCTGAAAAAAGATGTAGAGGATGCAAGAGCTCTCCTGAAAGCCCGTGCAATGAGTCCCGCAAGCCCTAGTAAAGCCCAGGCGAGATGGACCTAGCGGAGCGAGCCTAATCCAGCCTAATCAAGCCTAATTGAGGCTGTCTTCCTGAGGTACCTATCGGAGTGAGCCTACACAAGCCAAATTGAGGATGTCTTCCTGAGGTACAGAACGGAGTGATCCTAAACAAGCCAAATTGAGGATGCGTTCCTGATGACACATTGCCATGATCCTAAGCAACGCAACAACTCGGAATTTGACAAATAAAGGCCACCATCCCGTATATTAAAAGAAGGTACTATTTTACACATTTTCTTTTACCACATAAGTTCATATGAAAAAACTTAAAAATACTTTTCTGATATTTTACGGTAAAGAGTTATCTGAGATCCGACCAAACCAATAATTAAATAAGATTAAGGTAATTTTAAAAATGAAAGAGAGTATTTCTTTTAGCAAAAAGAAACAATTATAATAATTAGAGTACGTGAAAATATTGTCTTTTTTTTAAAAAAAGATTAAACATACTTAAAATAATGAGAAGCAAACAAAAGTGTTGCTTTCTATTTTTTGAATTAATATTATGTTTTTCTGTAAATAGATTTGTTCAATGTAAATAAATTATTTAATCAAGTTTTAAAAAGTTTCTGTAATTATTTAATTAATAATATTTAAAGTGTGTCAATTCTTTTTTTTTACAGCTTAAATTTTAGTTTAATTCATATGTGGAAGAGTTCGTCTAAATAATACACAACGCAAACTCTTAATTTTATTCGTAATTATTCAAATTTAATAATTTTTTTTTTGACGCGAATTATAATTTAATTTTATTAATGCTTCGCGTTGCTCTTCTCCTAGAATGTAGGTAAAATACGATCACTTATATTATTTAAATTTATCTAAGGTATATAAAACTATATACCAATTTGCTATGAGGTTGCATGGATGATTTGGACCAATTAACAATTTTGAATATATTTAATAAAAAATAAAAAGGTGTAATTATCTGTCCAGCACATATGTTTAAATTGAACATAATATTTGCACATGCAATTATAAAAAAATAAAATGATGAAATAAATATATATAGAGATTAAAATTAATAGCATAGAGTCACTCAAAATTTGTTATCATTAGTTTTAAGTTCCATATTTAAAATTCTTAGAGCATAAGATAAAGCGCTGCGTCGCAAACTTTTAACCCGTTAAGGGTTTTTGTATTGATATATATACATAACCATTAATTAAACAGTACTGACCACCAACAAAAATTGTGATAGTATGAATAATTTTACAACAATACAGTGTCGCCAAACACACTGAATGGATACCAAAAACATAATATACAAGTTGCTATGTGTAAAATAAAGTCCCTTGTACTATATAACATGAATTAATAAGGAAGAAAAAAAGAATATGGATTTCGATAAAAATAATTGAAAAGCTTATATATTGAATTACGTTATCAAGAGTACAGAATTCAATTATATAAGCAAAATTAGTCGTTTTCTGTGAGAAAAAGCTAAAAGCTGAAAAATGTTTTTCTCCTGTACTCTAACGACCAACATAACAAAAAGAATAGTTTCAAATGAAAAGAGAATAATATTAAATGTTATGAAATGGAAAAATGAATACAACCTTTTAAATATTTAATTTATAGAAAAAATAGTAATATTACACAAAATACCTTATAAAAATCCCAGTTATTTTATCCAAATACACATCAGCACATGGTATCCAAAAGCTCGATAAGTTTAAGGTTATTTTTCCAGTTAAGTTAACACAGATTTTAAAAACTCATAGATACAATTAATCTATTTTGAAATACCGTGATAAATGCAATTAAAATAATATAAATAGAAATAGAAAATAATTACATAATAAGTAAAATACCTCTTAACACATTTAAAATTTTTATATTTCTAAACTAAAGTAAAAAATGCCAAAACTATTAGTTTACATTATCGCAAATAGCCAGCATTTAGCTTCACCATGTGTTAAAAATTGTATATATATATATATATGCAAATTTCATTCTTAATGCAAAAGATACACTGATTACATTAAATTTTACATAGGTAAAGATGTGTGTTATTAGTGAGTATTGAAAAGAATGTTTCTTATACTGAAGTAGGAATAGCCAATTAACAAAAATATTTTTAGAAATCATGGAGCAATAAAGAAATTAAAGAAATGTTGAAGAAGTATAATAAATAGGAGGTAAAAAAAAGGGTGCTTCTTAGTGCAAATTATTTTTTTTTTTTTTTTTTTTTTTTTTTTTTTTACCAGGAAGTACCACAATTTTTTTTAAATATTAAATGTATAACTAAATTAAAACTAATCTAAATAAATGTTTTTATTAGTGAAAGACTGTGAATTGCTGCTTCACGACGACGAATAGGGAATATTCATGGTGGACGTAACACAACTGCATTTCCGCAGAGATTGGAATATTGCAATTGCAATAGTAATATGCGAACTATTAACTAAATTTACAATTTTTTCTGAAACATTTCGTTGATGTAGGGAAAAACATTGGTTAATTTTTTATGTTTAAACAAATACTACATTTCTTACTAAAGTAGTAACTACTGTAATTAAAACATTAACGAAACAACTTCAACATTTAGTATGTATACACTTAAACTACATTTATTATAAATAACTATATGTTTTGAATAAATTTCTATTGGAATAAAAAAAAAATATCTAAATATATTACGACCAATAAATTTTAAATCCCGATTTCCTTATTATAAGAAAATAACCAAACACTCGGAATACGTCTCTAGGTTATTCAAAGTTTTTAACTGGAAAAAGTTTTACTTTTTTAAGAAACAGGAAATTCCCCGAACATACAAAAATTACGGCCATAAGCTTTTAGGCTCTTCCACTATGTATATATAATACGGAAAAATCCTACTGAATAAATAAGTCCTATAACACTTGATATACATTCAAAAGCCTTCACCTGAGGAATGGATTTTTCTCTACGATATGTTTCGGAGATTATTTGGGAACCTACATGGAAAGCTGTTTTGTTATTTTAAAAATATATATTCTTTCGACGAGTAAGATAGGACTGTGAATACAGTTGTAGTACTACAGGTCCAGTAGTTTAAATGTTATTGAGTAATATCTTTCATCTAATGTTTTTAAAATGAAGGACAAGGTTTAGATTTAAAAAAAGAAATACTTAGATATTTGCACATTTAATATAGTTCCAGTCGTTTTCTTATGCTCTTCATTGCTTTAAAATTCAAGGAAAAACTATTTTGTATACGGCATGGTTGGATATTAATCAATTATAAAGAAAACGCATGTTGTAATTTGGATTGAATAGTGTAGAAAAGTGAAATACTGTGAGTGGAATAATATTTTGATTTAATCTGATTTCTAGCAATAAATACATTTGGAATTATGTATATTTATATGCTTCCTTCTGAACAATCACACCCGATCACATTTTTATTGAGGTTGTAATGATTTGCTCAAATGCAGCAGAGAAAGAGCAGTTGGAAAATCCATTTTCTAAGTGATACCATACTGCAGTCGAAGCAGTAAGAGATTTGCTTTTATTAGGGTACACGGCTTCTTTTAAACTATGTTTTAAAATATGAATAATACTTTAATATCTGCAGTGGCTATATATTTAATATAAAATACCAAATATAATTATTTTAAAAGATCTTGTAGAACAGCCTATTTAACTAAAATATTAAAAAACGCTACTACTTTTTTAAATATAGATATTTCTGCTCCATTTTTTTCCCCAGATTTTTTAGAATATACTGCCTAAAACTGTACAGATGCATTTTTAAATGTATGGGATATTACATTTAATATCAATTTTATTCTCACGTGTATAGAAAAAAAATCAAAGAAATTCAACAAACTCATAATTTAAATATATTTGAAAAATAAATGTACACTTGAATGTTAAATACATGCACAGAAATGGTATATACACTACGGGGAATAAGTAAAAATAAATCATACCTATATCTTAATTAGAAAAATGCCTTAGAATTTATCGAACAAGCAAGTTATTAAAATATGAACAAAATCGGCTTAAACTTTTCCTTTGCAAAAATAACAGGTTTAAACTTCTAACTTGCACGAAGTTATGCACAATTTCATCAAACATACAAATTAAAGTAAATATAAACAGTTGCATATAATTCATTTACAGATGATAAGTAAGGTAATGTTTTAAAATAATTAATCACCGAAAAATTAAAAATGAGAAAATTGTCTCATTTGTCGTTGTTTATGTAAAGTATTACTTAGTAATAATATAAATCATGCGAGAACTTGAATAAGTTCCATATATATTTAGTATAAAAATTTTAAAACGGACAGACTTATATGTAAGCACACCAGTTTTAATTTGTGAGGCATTTCTGCAAATGCGAGCAAGCTTAATTTTTTTCTCGTGCTAATTTATAAACTGTATTTGTTTTCCACCATTTAGGTACATGCACCTGTAGTCTTTTCACATGACCAAATTAACTATTACGGTTAAATCACACACCCACTTTTCGCAATGGAGGAAATAAAATAATTCTCTATGTCCGTTTGTTTGTTCAAAATGATCTAAATTCACCAGGATTTCTGAAAGGGCGTGACGTCTTTCTTAAATTCTGTCATAGAGCATAAAATCTATATTAACTTGTTTATTATCTAAGATACACATTTGAAATTTTACTAGAATATTCTTAAATGATCTAGTTATACTTAAGCAGAACAAAAATCGATATTTTGACAGTTTTCACCATAATGTGCCCCCTTAAAGTAGATTTTGTACTGAGGATTATAAATATCTGTATCATACTAAGTAAAAACACTATGATTTGAATCATAAAATCAATGATGTTTACCCAAAGTATGAGTTCCCAGAGTCATAAAATCTAACAGTTTCAGTTAAAAATGTTTTGTACTAGTAATATCCTACCAGCTTGATGGATATGCTCTCATTCTAAAAACACTTTTAACCTCAGCTTAATTTCGCGCTATGGCCACTAATAATTGCGATACATTAGGAAACAAAAACTAAATGTTAACATGTGTTCACAGTAAACTATCTTATCTTTATCTCCAAAATCAACATAAACAAATTCAGAGATTGTTGATGAGTACGTAATTTTAAGACAGGGTAAAAAGATCAAAAAGAGGCCGTTTTCTGATGGCGTATATCCACTTTTATCGACGTCAGCGTAGGAACACACACACAAGATAAAACCACACTGCGCTATCTTGCGTCAGTGCGCAGCTATAATATTTGATGGCGTATTGAAAAAATCATGTAGCGTATTTAAGTTGGCGCGAAAAACGTATAGAATTTTCTTTAAAAAAATACAGAAACGTATTTCCTTTTTTGCGTTTAAATATAATAATTATCTAAAGTATGTTTAGGTTACAATTCAAGAATTTAACGTCCGTTCTATATCCGTACATAAATAATAGGTAATTTTATTTATCTCGTCTGCTTAGTATAATATTATTTCTTGAATATAATGAAAAGAGTTATTTTACACTTATTTTGTCATTTCATCATTGGTATTAACCATGTAACGGCTTCTTTTTTTTTTATTATCTCAAATTATGTAAAAATACTAAGCATATTTTTACGAACAATTTTATCCAAATCAATGACGCAAATTCAAATCAGCTGTCTAAACTGCGACAAGTATCGAACTTGTTAAAATACGCTATATTTTATTTTACATTTTACATTTATTTTACATTTATATTTACATTTTCTATTTATATTTAAGTTTCTCTATCCGAACCAATATGATAATTATATATTTTTATGATCCACGCAGGTTCAATCTTTTGTCATTTATTTTAAAGAAAAATTGAAACAATATGTAAATATAAATTCAAAATTGACACGTTGATCAATTAGAATCAAAATTCACACCTTTTCCCATATAAACGAAAAGCAATAAAACAAGACCAGAAACCGGTTTACATTTATATTGCATTCCAATCTTTGCTGAAACTTCTCTTAAAAAGAAAAGGACTCAAAAAATTAAAAAATACTGGTAGGTTGTTAGTAGATATATGTAGAAAATAAGTTACCAGAGCAACCTTCGGGGAAGTAAAAAAAGTTCCATTTCCATGTGTCTGACCGGTTCCCGTGAAAAACTGCAAAGTGGTTGATTACAATTATATACTTAAACTAATATATTTTTTTAATACTTATTCATAAAATCCTAATGTAATTGAGTATATATATTTTGAACAAGAAATGAGAAGTGTTAAACATTTATATTAATATATATATATATATATATATATATATATATATATATATATATATATATTCATATTAAAGGGGCTATGCACATAAAAGATAATTATAACTTTTTATTTTTTTGTTCGTAATATAAGTTTTAGTTTTACTAATCAGTTATAAATAAAATAATAGAAGAATTTTAATAATTTAATATTGTTTATCTGTGTGTTTTATGTATTTATCGTGTATGAAACAGTAAAAGTTACATTTAATACTATTTTCAAGGCAGTAACTTATCAATTCTTTTAAGATTATCGTCTTTTCATTGCGCTTATTATTACGTTATAAAAGAAGTTCTTTCAACATTGTAGATGCAGACAGTTCACTGAATACAGATTATGCCATTTCAATGGATATTCGTTTTAATACTTGACAAATATATCAGCTATTGTTAATTTTTTTTACCAACCTTCATAAAAAAAGGTACAACTCATGTACACATTGATAATATTTACAGGGTGTTGCACAATTCCACCAATAGGTTTAGCAGGGTGATAATAAGAAAAAAAAGGATAAACAATTGGGGTCGCAAACAACTTATTTAGTCATAAATACAGGGGGTTTCACTCTAACTGATATCGGCTTGATGGTTATAATTTTGAAAAAAATAGAAATATTGCAATAAAAATGCAACGATATGTGCCTTGTTTTGTATGAAAAGTGACAACATCACAAAGAGTTTTGGAATAACAGTGTGCTCACACAACCAATGATACCGTATGAGCTGGTAACCAAAGTCCAAAATCTGGAGCGTCAAATGCATACTGCTGAATCCTGTATAATGGAAACCTTTGCAACTGATTTTGGTGTTATCATATTAACAACAAATGTGAGCATGTATATTAAATTTTATTATAATATACATCAGCTTTCGAAAAGGTATTACCATCAAACAAATTAGGATTATGGTAGAACACCCTGTATATTTAATTAAGTGAGTGGTTTGCGACCCTATATTCTATGGTAATTTTTCATCTTTTTGGTGCTTACTATCACCCATCTGAATTTGTCGGTTGAATTCATGAAAGGCCTGTATAAATATACATATATAATATATATGTTACCGTGAAAGACCAAAATATAGAGATTGTCGAATTTCACCGGTGAATGTCAACATTCACATAGTCTCTTGGTGTATTCCCAAAATATTTGCTAAATTTCATTATTTCTGGCTTACACCGGCGACTATCGACATTCACCATGCACTAACGGTGAATGTTGAATATGTCAAAAATTTGCATTTACTTCATCATATTTCAGGCGCGATTTTTAATTTTTAAAACATAAGAACGTTTTAATCACTTGTAATCCAAAGGTGTCCTGCACTTCGTTTTAGCAGAAATAACTTCAGAAAGTATATTTTAGAGTACTGTTCTTGAAAAAAAGAAAAATAATTGTTTTCTCGTTTACTCTCAATTAATGTATTTAATTTTTCGAAAAAAAAGATCACGTAGCACGATCATAAGATCATAAGATCGCATCAATATAAAATAGGATATTGAATAAAAAAATAAAATTTAAGAAAACGTTTCATAAAACTGACAAAGCTGACTGACTCGCAGTAGAACAAAGAATTTGGTGACAGACTGTAGCCCGTCTGTTGAACACCGCTTCTCTTTTCTACTCCCACCAGAGCATATCTGTGTTTGTCGACATTCACCGGTGATGGTCCGAATGTACAAGAATATAATAAAATATTCGGTCTTCCACCGACATATTTGGTATGTGTTGACATTCACCGTTGAAAGTCGTCATTCTCCAATTTCGGTCTTTCACGGTAACATATACATAGGAATTGACAAAACTATTTTCATTTTTTAGCAACACGGTATTTAATAATTTTGAATAAGCCATATAAGCATGAAAATTTATTTTTATGGACGATAAAATGTCCATTTAAGTCACATACATTTTTATTCCGTATTAACTCTCACGAAAATTTTCTATATTTAATGCCAAAATACAGGAATATAAAGAAAAGAAACTGAAAAATTTCGAGGAACACATATATGTGAATACACTGAGCAAAAATATGTTTATGATTAATTTTAAATGCTCCTCAATGTGTGTCAACATATCATAACATACACATAAGAATTAGAAATCTTTTCTAGTCGCTCTTATGTTATTAAAATGAAGTTTTATGAAAAAAAAAAACATGTTTGGGCTTTTAATGGCAATTTAAACCCAATGTATTATCTTTTAGATATATACCAAGAAAACAAACAAATAAATAAATACTAGCATTTTAAATTTTAGAAAGAAAGCCAGGAAGAAATAGCTATAAAAATATGATTAATGCTTATAAAGATAAATTATATGTATAATTTGAAACTGGTTAACATACACGCAGTTAAATGCTTCGAAAATTGCAATATTAATTGCATTTTATATTTTATTTCCTGGAAATTTGCAAACTAGAATATAAATTGAGAAAGTCAATATTTTAATATGTCAGGCAAGTTTTAATTAATCATTTAAGAATTTTAATTTTGTTAGTTGGTAAATAAGTATGAAATTTCACCCTTTCATTTTCTGCTTAAATGAAACTTTTCCCATTTCATTAATTTCAAAATGATTTAAAGTCAGTTCCTTGAAATATTATCATTTATCAATCCTTGATAATACTAATACATGTATACATAACTATTTTTATTTACATTTGCACCTTTTACTTAAAAAAATAATAATTACAAAGATATTTTTGTGGGGGGAGGGTTAAAGAGGATTATTTGCGCTTGGAAAAGTTGAAATTTGTCTTTTTTAAATGTGGAACTTAAATTTCTTAATAGCTACATTCTGGTATTTTTATCAATTAATTTTTTTATTAGGTGTGAAAAACAGAAAATGGACAAAAAGCACAGCTTTTCAAGTAATGCGGCTGGCTTAAAAATTTTAAAACTTTTGAATTCTATATACATTTATTTAAAATGATTTGCATTGTTTATTAAATTCCCATTCCTGTAAAAGTATTTAAAATGAGTTGCCATTGTTTTTTTAATTATTAATGATAGATAATATAGATTTGTGCTTAAATGATTCTCAGTAGTACATCAACGGCATCGTTACTGAAGTATGTAATTCTAATTTCCAAAGTAACTTACAGAAGAAATGTGTAAGTAGCAATTACATGTGTATAGATATATATAATATTATTTATATACAGAAATTAGGAATGCCACAAGGCAGATATACGTACATTGTAGTGTCAGATTGATATTTATATCAATATGAACGTACTTACTGTAATTATAGTATTCTTATGCATCGTTGCACTGATGACATCATTTTAATTGATACTAACCAATCTAATATTTCTCAATTTCTAGTAGATTATTCTACTAACTAAGAATTAACGGAAATTTTTTTATCTAGCTTTTTATCTAACAATACTATTAACTTTTTAAATCTAAAAATTAAACTGAAAGAAAACAAAACAATAAATGATCTTTATAACAAACGTAAAGATTTTCAATTCAATGTTAATATTTTTCTCATTTTAAATCTTGCCTTTATACTTCAGTTTACCGTAATATACTCCTTAATCATATGTATAGAATCAAAAGTTTATGTTCTCATCTTATTAACAACAACATTAAACAATTAATGTTTGATGCATTAATTCCTGATTTTCCTAAGAAATTCATGTATTCTTTAATCTACAATTAGTATATTAATGATATAAACAATGGATAGCAGGATCGATATTTGTTAGTTACTGTCAGAGTTGTGAAACCAGCGGACAAACTTAAATCCCTAGAATGGACCTTTATCTTTAATTCATAGTCTGCAGCCAAACTTTAGGTAACACAACTGGCAACGATAGGAGACAGGGGACCGTGAGAGCGGAGGCAGAAGAAGTTGGAAGTTTTTCCCTAGAGTTCGCCGGATGTGTTGGTTGCATTTGGCAACGGCTTAGGGAATGTTTACCTTTTCTTCTGTAGACGGATTCGTTGACACGCGTTTGGTTTATTTCTTCACACCTTTAAGGGGTGTTTTGTTAAAGGTTTTGTGGTGTTTTCAATTATTATTTTCTCTGTTAGTTCCTGTAACTGCTTTTCGGGTTTCCCTTCCATCTTAGTATTGGTAAGTTAGTTTTTTTTTTGTAGTTTTCGTTAGTTTTCTCTGCTGTCATCGTGGCTGTCATTCAGCCAGTGAAGGTCACGGATAATGTTATGGATGCTTTGGAGAACGGCCAGAACAACTCTTCGAACATGGATATGACCAATTGTTCGACTCGTAACCCGTTTTTGTACCGCTTAGTCAGTCCTCCTGCACTGTTAAAAATTTGCAGCATTCTGTCCAGTCATTTGACCGTTTTTATCGAAAACGGTTACACAACCCTAATTTAACACTATTTTGACCATATTATCGGCCATTTTATGGTCAGAATATCGTTAAATTATGGTTATGAAACCGTTTTCTCAAAAAAAAGGGTCGAATGACTGGACAGAATGCTGCAAATTTTTAACAGTGTGAAGATATTTTATGTGAAGCTAGTAAACTCTCCATTGGTGCTGTGTCTATAACTCTCGCGGCTGATACGGGCTCTATACTTGCGACTCACACCAAGATTTTGAAAGAAGCTATTGCTTCACAAGTTCCGTCACACAACTGTATCGACTTTATTAAACTAACTCGACATGGTAAAGTACTCGTTCATACCCAGTCGGCCGAAAGGGCCATCCAGCTTTTAAAGGTCAAATCTTTACTCAATATTGCTGTGGCTGCTTCCTATCAGACAGAAGAGATCTCTACTCGTTTTCTGCGACATAACATTGACCCCCTTGTGGATTGCACTGAAATAGCAGAAGAATTAGACTTTGCTGGTGTTAAAGCTCTAGAGGTGAGACGCTTTTTGCGACAGGGTTCTACACCCACTTCCACTGTACTGGTCACAAAGCTTGGCCACTCTCTTCCCTCCGATGTCAGGTTATGGTACCAATTCCATCGTGTTTCTCTGTTTGTGGACAAACCCCGGCAATGTACTAACTGTTTTAAATTCACTCACAACCTACGTGCTTGTAAAAGTTCTCGTGTTTGCGGCCAGTGTGCCGATTCTCATCAAGGTTCGTGCTCTACGGACTCTCTTCGTTGTGTGAATTGTAAAGGAACCCATGTAGCTACAGACAAATCATGCCCCCATTATTTACGGCAAGCTAAGCTTCTACGTTTCAAAGCGGAACATCACCTAGGTTTCAGTGAGGCAAGGCGTTAATTCCGTGCTAATGCGACGTCGAAATCAGAGTCTTATGCAGCTGCAGCCTCTACCCCTTTGTAGTCCCCCTCGCCTACGGACTATATAACTAAAACTGAACTACAAGAAACTCTTCAAAGTTTTGCTGAAAACATTGCTGGCATGCTACAGCAGGTTCTGGACGCCCAGGCAGCCAACTGCCAAAGCATGCTTACTATGGTTACATCGGCGGTCGTCGGGGCCGTTAAAGAGATCTTGACTACAGACGACCTCCCCCTGCGCCCATATATTCTGGGAAAAAATGAGCTTACGTCCTCATCTCGTTCGCATCTCAAATCAGAAAACCAAAAGAAAATCCGTAGGGTCATATCGACCAAGGGGATCTTACCGGACCCCCTCATGAACATTTTCTCGCACGAATCTTGGATCCCGGACGGTGTCTCTCAGCAGGAGTCCAAGCCTGGATACCCTCCTTCTACCACTTAACGTTCTTTCATTTTGCCCCCCCCCCTTTTTGTGGAGAGAGGGGTTTTATATCATGTTGTTTCGCATTAGTCTCCTCCATTACCGTTTGCTTTCTTTTCTTGGCTTCCCCCTTCCATCTGGCTCCCACTCCATTGTGCTGACTTGTTTTTTTTTTCTTTTCCATGTCTTTTAAGGTTATTCATTGGAATATTCGCAGCGTCAGGGCCAATGGCCATTGGTTACAAGCTCCTTTCTTTGGGGACTGCCAGGTGATTTGCCTTCAGGAAAATTTCCTCGATTATAGCTCGACTTTCTCAGTCCCTCAAATGCACACATTTTTGTCTAGCAGAAGTGGTAGTCGCGGGGGCGGACTCCTCACGGCAGTCCGTGCCTCTTTTCCTTCTTATCGCATTCCTCTCCCCATCGGCTCCTCCGGTAGAACTGAGGCTCTTGTGGTTAGGATCAATGTTTATGGCGTATGGATCAGCATCATCAACGTCTACCTCTCTAGGGGTTCGTTTTCTGACAGTTGGTTTGACGAGTTGCTCGATATGATTGAACCTCCTTTCCTTCTGGTGGGTGACTTCAACATCAATCTTCTCCGTCGCTATCCTCCATACCCTCCTGATCTTCAGCGGTTCCATTCTTGGATTCTGAGCCACCATATCTGCGTCTGCAATATGACTACCGCTACGCATGCTGTTCCCGGTTCCTCTCCCTCCTTGCTTGATCTCTCCCTCTCGTCCCCTGGCCTGTACGGTCGCTGCCCTGGTCAATTCATCCGGACGCTTTCGATTCGGATCATCAGCCCGTGATCATCGAGATTGGAGGTCACGGTACTTATGCTGATCCACACCGCCGTCTCGTTAACTGGTCTTCTGCCAGCCGTTATCTCAACTCTGCTCTGGACAACTCCACCACTAATACCACGTACTTTTCATTCTGGAATTCTTGCAGCGAGGCCATTTCCAGGTGCTCCATCTTCCCCCGCTGAAGTTCACGCCGCAGTGCTCCTTGGTGGGATATCACCTGCCGCAAGTTTCTTGGACTCAAGCGCCGCTAATTTTGCCTTGCGCGGACCTATTGCTCCAAGGAAATGTGGTTACTCTATAAGCAGACGGCTTGTAAACTCAGGCTCCATATTAGGCAGATTTCTCGCACTTACTGGGACAATGTCTGTCGTTCCAAGGGCTCGACTGGCCTTATCTTCAAAATACTTAAAAACCTTGCTCGCAAAGACTCTCCTTAGGGCGATAACATCCTGTGGAGCGGGGATCCTGTCGCTTCCTGGAGCGCCCAAGCGGATCTTTTTCTTGATGTTTTCCGCCAAAGAGACCCTTTAGTTCCCATTCCGTATGACCTCAGTGAGAGCGATATTGTCCTGGACGCCCCCTTTACGCTCAGCGAACTCCTGCTCGCCATCCAGAAGACGCGTCCCACTACTCTCGGATGTGACGGTATCTCCGCCAAGCTTCTGCAAGGCCTTTCTCGCGTGAATACCGAGAAACTCCTGGCCCTGTATAATAACTTGTTTGTCTCTGGCACCGTGCCCTCTTCGTGGAAGGAGGCCACTATCGTTCCAATTTGCAAGCCTGGGAAACCAGCTCACCTCACCTCTTCTTATCGTTCAAGTGCCTTGACTGTGGTGTGTGCCAAAGTCTTCGAGAGCCTCCTTCTCCACCGTCTCATCTTTTGGGCTGGTAACAATGACATCTTCCATGCCGTCCATTACGGGTTCATGCCCTTCAAGGACTCCATGTCTGCCTTGTGCAAATTCTACGAAGATATCTCTCGTGCTCGCAGTTCCCGCCAAGCCGCGTTTGCTGTGTGACTGGATATTCATTCTGCTTACGATTCTGTCTGGATTGATGGCTTGATTTATAAGCTTTCTCATCTTGGTGTCCGGGGTAAGACTGGCAGTTGGTTGTCGAATTTTTTGTCCAACCGATCCATCCGCATCCGGTAGAAGTCTGTGCTCTCCGACAGTGGTCCGTGTAGGAGAGGTGTTCCACAGGGTAGCGTCCGCTCCCCGTTCCTTTTTATGGTTTTCCTTCTAGACATTTTTGAGATCCTAGAGTGCGGCGTCCATCTCCTCATCTACGCTGATGATATCTTCCTCTATGCTCTGGCGGATGACCCCCTCCGTAGTTTGGCTAAACTACAGAATTGCCTTGACCGGTTGGTGCAGTGGTGCACTGCCCAACATCTTTCCATTTCACCGGACAAGAGCACTGCTATCGACTTCTCCCGCCGTCGGGTCTCCGAATCCAAAATCTCCCTCAGGGGCTTTGATCTCAAGTGGAGTCCCTCTGTCAGGATCCTCGGCGTCTGGTTTGGCAGATCCCTTCTCTTCAACTATCACTTCTCCTACCTTCGTGCCAAGGCGTTCAAAAGACTCAACTACTTAAAATCTGTTGCATCACGGAGCCATGGGGTCCATACGGTCCACATGATCATAATCATTGATTCTCTGGTCCGCAGCCTTCTTGAGTATGCAAGTCCCCTGTTTCTTAAGGTCTGCCCCCTCGACCCTGAATTCCCTTGAAATCATTTATAATGCTGCTCTCCGGGCTGCTACCGGCCTGCCCAAATTTACCCCCATTCCACTCCTCCGTGGCGAGGCTATTGCCTCTTGCATGGCCAGTCGCATCCGTTGCATTGCTAATAGTATTCTTGCCCGCCAGCTCGCTCTTCCGCACCCTCCTTTCTCTGCTGACTTTTCTACTTCTTCCGGCTACCTCTCTGCTGCTGCTGCGGATCTCCTGGCTACCTACAATATTTCACCCACTCACATCCTCAAGTTCTCATGGCCAGCCCATCCCTTTCTCCATCCACAGTGCCAGATTATTTTAGACGGCCTCCCTTTCCAAGATGTTTCCCTCTCTTCGGAGGCCACATACCAAGTCTGGAAGTCATGGAGCATTTCCATCCCACAGGTCACCATCCTCTAGTCTGATGCCTCCAAGTATTCCTCCAAAACAGCTGTTGCGGTTCATAATTGTCTTACAGGGTCTAGCCTTGCTATGCGGATTCCTCACATCAAATGGATTTTCACTGCCGAAGCTCTGGCCATTTATCTTGCGATTACCTCTTATGTTTCTGGGGATGGCCGCTTCTTTCTCCTTACTGATAGCCGCTCTGTCCTTTCTGCCTTGGAATGTACTTCTCTCCGCTTTCCGAGAGTGATTACGCTGCTCCATAATACCATCCATCGGGTTTTGTCGGCTTGTTGTTCTTCTCTCTCCCTGGTGTGGTGTCCCGGCCACAAAGGCATTCCCCCCAACGAGGTGGCTGACTTTTTGGCCCGCAATGGTCCGTATCTGTCTCACTCCCTTAACTGGGTCGCATCTGACGACTTTGCGGCGCAGATACGCAGAGATTGGCTTGTCGAGAAGACCTACTCCTGGATGAATAGCGACCACTGCTCTAACTTCCCTCACCTTAGTGAGGAGGACAACGCTTTTCGCCAGTGGACTAGTCATCGCTGCGAAGATATGTGGATTTCTCGCTGGCGCACCCGCACTTGGGTAACCAACTCTTCAAGATGAACCTCATACATTCCTCTTTTTGTTCGATTTGCTACGTTACTGAGACTCCGGACCATCTCCTCCTTCATTGCGGAAAGTATTGCTCTGAAAGGGCAATTATATTGTCGGCACTGGGTTTAGGCCACAAGGCCACTTACGCGGAGTTACTCTCTGTTGCTATTCAGTCTCGCTCTGGAGTAAAGGCTCTTTGCAAATTCTCCTCCGTGGTTGCTCGCGGATAATCGGGCACTGCTGTGGGGACTTGTCCCTCTGACCTTCCCCATCTCTCCCCTTGTGTGATTATTCGAGACAAAGCCGCCGCTGGCGTAGCATAGGTCTCAAGCCGTCTGCCAACCAACCAACCAACCAAGAAGTTGGAAACAGTAGACGGTGGAAGCGTGTTTGTGTAGTTCTGACTTATTGTTTTCATTTTAAATGTTTTTTAGAGAAATAAAAGTGTTAAGTTTTTAATTCTGTGTGATTCTCAAGATTATACTAGTGGTGTAAATTTATTTAATGGCTCCCTATTTGAAGTGATACTCGACTGTGAGTTTGATGATTAAAGAAGCGACGTATCACAAAAACATTACTGGCGTAGTCGGATCGAAAGAACAGGTCATATCGGGAGGGGAAAAAAATCAAGGCGAGAAATTTTGTTTGTAAGTGGCTTCCCAATTAAAAATTTTTTATCAGTTATTTAAATGTGTTATTTTGAATTATAGCGTACGTCAATACAAAAAAATATTGCGTATAATGATTCATTATCTGATGTGTATTTTGAAGGGGTGTACGTCAGTACAAAAAAATGTGTATAATGATTGAACATATAAAGTGTATTTTGGAGGGGGTGTACGTCAGTACAAACGATAGTCTATATAACGATTGAATATATAAAGTGTATTTTGGAAGGAGGTACGTCAGTACGGAAAAAAAATATTGGGTATAATGATTGAGAATATAAAGTGTATTTTGGAAGGGTGTACGTCAGTACAAAAACTTTGATTGATGTTGGTTCAGTAAGACATTATTGACTGGATATATAGTGTATAACGGTTGGAAATATAAAATATATTTTGGAGGGGGTGTACGTCAGTACGAAAGAAAAAGAAAAAACGGAGTAGTTATTCAGAATAATGATTGTTAGTTTTGTTTGTAAAATACACGGCAATATAGGAAGGGGAGATATAATTATTCAGACATATAGTTATTTATCATCTGTTTAATTATGTTATATATGTTCAGAAAAGATTGCTTTGTATAAATTATTTTGTATTTGACAATAAGTGGGAAATATGGTATAGCTGACTTGTATATATAATCCTTGTGTATATATGTGTTATGGTTGGTAGGTTTAAATACTGAGGACAATGATTTATGAAAATCTTCGGAATTGCTGTGAATTGATTTTATTTGAAATGACATATATTGGGATATAAAATTGAGATATTTTGATGTATGTTTTGATAAATGTTTTGATAAAGCTTATGAACTGATTATATGTATGCAGTGTACAGTAATACTTGAGCTTACAATTTTGCATAACTGAATGGTGGACAGTTGATACCGAGTTGAATTGGGTTTTTTCACGATTTGGGTGGACAATTTTGAGATTCTTTGTCAGGCTGGTTAAGAGAAAAGGAGGGGGAGAAATGGCGTTTTTTGGAAAAGGACGGAAGGAGGATTTGCGATGTGTGGCAGAGGAGTTGGGAGAACAGCCTGCTCCTGATGTAAAAATAATTGATTTAAAAGAGTTGATTATGGTTATTGATTAATGTATCACAAAAACATTACTGTTACTATTAACATATTGCGTAAAAAATACCAATAAAAATAAAAAGTAAAAGCAAATAAAAAGTAAAAATTCAAAATAAAACAAAAAAATAAATTTTAATAGGTTGGATGGGTGGGTAGATTTTAGATTATGGAAGTGGGTGGTGTTGTCTGGAAAATTTATACGTAGATGTTGATTTATTATAAAACAAAATGGAAAGGTACATTGTTATAATTACTTAGTTAAATATTTTAGATGTTAATTATTTATAATCAATATTCCAATTAGTTTATTTAGATTTAAACAAAAAATCTTATGCTGATGGGTTTTTTAATTAATAATGAATAAAACATTTTTAATTTGCATAAAACTTAATTTCTAATCATTATTAAAATATATTTGCCGTACTTAACTTAAAATATCGTCAATAGATGGCAGCACTATAAATATTTTGTATGCCTTTCTTCTACTTTAAATAGTGTTTATTTTGAAATATCATAAATACATGGTAGCACTATAATTCGTTTACATTCATTCCCCCTTTAAAAAAAAATATCTGCAGTTGGCAGATTCTACAAATTTCGTCAATTATTTCATTTCCATTTAATACCCGTTTTTCCTCAATTCTATGCTTTAATAAATGCTCCCTAAATTCTTTTAATTATCACACAAAATAATTTATTATGATTTCATTTATTACTATAATATACTTAATAATTATTATATTTATATTATTAATTATTATTCCCTCCATTTGCTAATTTTAAACTATCAAAATTCGAATTTAACTGTAAATGCTTCTTATACCACTTGAACTTTGTTAGTTAAGACGATTGATTTTGTGGCTATTCAACAATTATAGTTATTTCATTTATTTCTATTAAAACAGTAAGTTTTTAACTCAGATGTTTTACTTTTTGAATTTTGTTATGAATGGCTTGATTATGTCCAAGCATTTTTTTGGTTACGGATAATCGGCAATAGGAGAAATTTGCTTTCAAGCAGTGCTTCCTACTTCTCTTTCAGAAATTAACAGTATTTTATTTATGATGTCCCAATATTGCCCTTGAAAATGAGTTTCGCATCATAAGATTAATTTTTATTCATGTATTTCCTTTTGTAATTTTTCTTAATGGATTTATATGTGTTCTAATAGGCTGCATTTTGGACAATGGATTTAATAGTACTGTCAATGATGTCATCTTTTCTCGTTTTTTTTTTTTTTCATTAGTTAAAAGGCTTTAGTTACAAATAGTTTGACAATATATGTAAAATATTTCTAATCGTCTATACTTTTTTATGCATTCAATTACCTGTTCATATTAATCTTTTACCAAATTTAAAAGTTATAGTGTTTGAATCTTAACACGTGTGTGCCACGGTGACTGACACTGAAGCGCTGAAAAATTTACAGTATTGTAAATAATTTTAAGAAAGTATAATCGTGTAATAAATAAAAGGTAGGTAAATTTAAAATAAATGTTCAGTAATTACTTAAAACAATATATATATCTTAAGTTTTATATCATATTTTAGACGTCAGTGAATGACGCGTTTTAAACGGAAAGTCCAGTGTCAGTCACCGGTTACTGACGTGGCGCGTAACGTGTTAATTATTACTTCATTTATATGTGCGGCTCTGGTCTTAAAACTTCATTAATAATTACTTAATTTAATAATTGTTGTACAAAATTTAAAATGTGTAATGCTTGTATCATGTCATAATATTCAATTTATAATTTGTATTTGAAATAGATGATAATTTGTAATATTCTATAATGGTTGTATGTACATATATATACAATAAAACCTCTGAATAACAGTAGTGCTGTAAAAATAACGACTAAATGAACATCCGTATGTATTCGTCACTTTCAAATTCGCTACCCGTTGGAAAATATTCGTTACTCGTTAATTTCGTTACTCTTTAGAAAATGAATATTAACAATTATCGTATGTACTACTCATTTATTAGGTGTATTTTCAAATTTCAGATGATTGTTTTGATTATAAATAACTTTAACTATTCACTAAATTAAAAAACATCTGGATACATGCTCTGATTTATCATTTCTGAAAATATAAATTTAGCTGTTAAACTACTGCATGTAAAATATATGTTCACAAAACTGCAACAAATCTAATTATATACCGTACATGAGGTCTTTGCAAGAATTCGTTACAATTACGTAGACGTATAAAGGAATCTTGCTACTATAGAACCTCTCTATAACGAAAATCTGTGTAAAATAGAAAACAATTAAAATATAACAAAAAATTCAATAAAACATTTAAAAAAGGAATTCTACCTTCAATATAAATGTTCAAGGTGCATTTCCGAGAAAATAATACAACACAATGTCATCTGCTAAGAAGAGAAATCTGTCTAAAACGGAATTTTCTGCGGTTTATTGCTATTTCGTCTCAGAATGGTTACTATATACTTTAAAGAAAAAAAATACTAATTTAATATTTCTAATAGAAATACCCATTATTTTCGGAAAACAATAAAACTTGAGACGATGGAATCTGTCTATAAAGGAAACTAGAATTAAACGGGTTTTAAAAAACATATTTTCTCCGGCCCTACATCGCCAAACTTTCTTACACATTCATAGACTCATTTTAATTTATAAAATCATAAAGTTGGCAGCTCTAACAATTTAAACGATATGGAATCCACACCTCAAGTTATAATCAACTGTTGCCTTATGACGACCCTTCAATTACTGTCGCGTCCGGAAATTCTGTTCAAAGGACGCATTATGACGGTATCTCCGGAAAAATCCTTTGCATTTAAATATATATATATATATTTCTTATTGATTTTTTTTTGTCAAGAACGTCTGCCGATTTTGTGCGTTTACGAATAAAAATAAACAAATAAAAAAGTTTTATTTCATAGAAATACTTTATCATGCCTTAAATACAGCTACGACGAATATTTTATACTACTGTAAATTTCTGTTCTTTTTTATTGTAAAATTATGAATTATTTTAATAGATTTAATGCAAAATTAATGCTATATGAATCTAATTCAGATCTTAAAAGAAGAATAAATACATCTCGTTTCGCTATTGCTCGGATCCATGTTTTCGTTTTGTTAATACATTCATGGAAATTTTATTATGTTTTCGGTCAAAATATTCAATTATGTTGTCAATGTTAGAAAAATGCATGCAACACTTGATATCTGCGAGATAAAAATGTGTTATCGTTAATAAAAGATCTCATAGCAATCGTTCTTCAAAAAGCAGTTTGTTCCGCTATTGACCATGCGACATCAAAGACTCCTCCCAGAACTCACACACACATTTTTTGTGATTGAACGAGAGTCTTTACTAGGCCAGTGCTAAGTAAAGAAAGGACTAAATAAAACCCGTATCCCCGTGTGCGATACTGCAGTAACAATTGACGCTGAATCCTCCGAGTCCGGACACAAACTCTTTTCTTTTCCCATCAAACTACAACGGTATTTCATGAATCACGCAGCGTTTGAGGTTTGTTTCATTTAGTACTTTAGCGCTATGAGCCAGTAACGACTAACGAGTAATATTTCAAAGTAATGATTCGTTATTTCGAGCCAGAGAGAATACCTGTTACTCAGTAACGAATACTAGCGATTTGCAACAGGTCTAAATAACACACCGAGAAAACTCAGAATTTTTCCGCTATTCGAAAGTGTCCACCGTTGAGATGTAAAGTTATACAGGTACATAGTTGTTTCTAGTCCATGTTTCTAGAAAATAGACATTGGAATGTACTTTTATAGCATTTCACGGGAAAATTTTCTTAAGTGGATTGATATGCCGCATTTATGTCCCTCGTCATTTCAGGATGCAGATTTACTATTTTGACTACCATTAGTATCATACTCAACAATAAAGATGCACCAGTTTAATTTGATAAAGCATTTTTACCATTTCTGAATTCTTCAGAAAAAAATGGCAATTTCTTAAACATTTCCTTTTTTTAAACAAATAAAGTCAGTTTAGTGATCCCGAAGTTCTCTAATTAAGCTCTACCACGTTCAGACTAGAGAATTCGCGTATCAGTACAAGATGTTTTGTGTACGACACGAGGCGACACTTCAAATGTGTGAGAAAATCCTAATCTAAGTTATTAATCCATTATCGAGTGTATATAAATTTATTGTTTATGTAGAATATATAAATTTCTTAACTTATCTATATTATAAAGCCAAAACATGACTGTGATTAACACAAAAGGAATCGTGACGGCGGCAAGACCTTTTTTTAAGACCTAAATTTGGCTTTTACTTCAATATTTTTAACTTCTAAAGATCACAGTTTAAATTTTTACACGTTCGAATACGGGAAGAAGTGCTCTTTTAAATGCAGTTTGTTTCAAAACTGTATTTCAGTTTTTAAAATAGTTCTCAAGCGTATACATTATTTATATCTATCGCTCTAGAGTGTAGCTCTATTACGAAAGATTAACCCAACTGCACTTCAAACAATATAAATAGTTCAGCATTTGTATCCATGTAATATTCCATAACTAAATTAAAATTTAATCAGTAGATAATCAAATAAATAAAACTATGTGGAACTCCTCGAATTTCGACAAAAGAAAATATTTATAAAGAAACTGTGTCGTTGAATTTATAATAAATCTACAAAAATGATTACAATGAAAAATCCATCTTATATTGGTTAGTGAAACTCTTAAAATATTTTATTTTCAGCGTAAAGTTATTAAAATAGCATATGCATAAACTTCAATTGTTAAAATTATTGTAAAATAAAACTTTATTAGTATCTCTAATCAATATAATTAATTATGATAAATTCATCAATTTAAACTCGGTATTGCATTCTCCATTTTATGAAATGGAAAAGGAGCAAATATTATTTCACTCTGATACAATTACAGGCTTCTTTTCTTCCAGAAAATCTAAACACAGTGTCAATTTGATCATCTCAAAATTTATATACGAGCATCTTATATCAATATTGGCCATAGAAAAAATATTTTAACGCGCAATAGTTTACTATTGAATATATTTCCAAACTTGAAGTCACCCTTGTCAGTTGCAAATTTGCATGTGGACATTCGCATTCTTGACTAAAGATTCTTATCTCAATACAAAATCAAACTCAATACACAATCAAATTCCAGAAATTTTTGTCTTTTAAACTCATTCATCTTAAAAAAAATTAGTTTTACCGAAAAAAATTACCATTTTCTTTCAAATATGACGTCATTTCCTCTCTATGAAGTATTTTGCGTTTCGCCTTGCGTCTCAAACTCAGTATCAGCAGAATGAAAAAGTGTTGAATTGGAACAACATTAAGATGAAAAGTGCGTGTTTTTTTTAAATCGTGAATTTTCAGTTCAAAATTTTTAGCGAAGTCATTTTGAATTGTAATGAGAAACTGACATCAATGAAGACATAATCAATAAAGATAAATAAACCTCAACATTTCTCTTTTTTCTACAAGTATGGACGTAATAAGATTGCGACCGTTTTGAAGAAATTTCATAAAAAATGTTCAAAATTGAAATTAAAATTTAAATATAAAAATAGGAATATAAAAAGCAGATCTACAAATTAACAGCCTTCATTTAAAAACATAATTAGTAAAATTGGTGCAGTAAAAAACTCGGGACAACTGACTAAAAAACAGGCTTGTATTTTAAATATATAGATAACATAAAAAACATTTTGAAAGTAGCGAAATCTTTCACTATTTCTTTGGTTATAATCACTTGGCATGCGGTAAAACGAAAGCATTTTTTTATAAATTTCAAAAATGTATTAGAATATAATATAAGCAATTTTCATGTAAAATTGCTTTTTGCTGTTGTTAGTGCGCAACATACTTTTATATGTAGCAAGTCGAAAATTATACGTCAAATGTTGCAAATGAGGTGTGTTCGTACTATAACTAGTTTTACAAATATTCAGATGATGATGCAATAACTGCTGCACTCTTATGTAAAAATGCAAAAATGCATTAATACAAAATTTATTACGATTCTATATATTAAATTTGTAGTACGGAAATTATGTGATTCCGCCTAAAATAGGAGGTAATCACTACGGCAACAAAGAATCATTATCTATCACGGGGTATCATTGAATTAAGTAGTTATGATAGGATTTAATAGAATGAAGAAAACATTGATTAATATATTTTTAAGTTTTGATTTGATTTTCATAAAATTTGAATTGACTCGGAAAAAATCAGCAACGGTTACGCATATTAAATTTTAAACTAATCGGTTGGCTAGTTTTTGCGCTGTTGTATGTTGACAGACGGAAATATAGACGATGGGCCATATCACGATTATAGCTGCTACGTATTTATATAATTACGAATGCACCGAAAAATCCATTAGAATTTTTAATGATAGTCAAAAAAATCACCAACCAGTTTCGATCCACTACTTTAAAATAAATATTTAACAATTTTTTTAAAAATATGAATTATTTTAAATAATTTCCATTGACAATCGTACTAAATATTTTTGGTTGTTTGTAGCCGTGTGTTCCGGCTGAAAATAAGCCACTTCACAGCTTCTCTTTCTACAAATATTTTGATTATTTTACTTTTAATGATACCGTGTATGAATTGAAATATGAATAATTGTAACATTTTTATCAAATAATTTTGATTTGTAATACTTAATTTCTATTGTTACTAGTTTTAATAAATTGAAAATACGTTAATAATTCTACAAAAACCCATATTCTAAAATTAAAAAAGGTCCATTACACATATGAGATAAACAACAGAAAAGTTTGGAAGCTAATACAGGTTATTTATATATAATTTCGATTCATTGTAACTAGTATTAGTATTAGAAGAATAAAAATTAAGTTTAATTCAGCGACGATGGATTATAATTTCTATGTTTGAAATTAAATATACGAGACACTTTATCTGCAACTTTAATCCTAACACAGCATTTTCAAATGCGTGTGTGACTGTTCACCTACCTGTGTTTAATCTACTAAAGTCCCGCACCTTTGCACAAATTATTTTATTACCCTTTACGCACATATGTAGTTAAACAGCAAAAATTTAGTATATAACAATATGAACATGAAATTATTGAATAAACTATATTTTTAAATTACTATTACTATATGTATAAATTTACCTCACTTCGTGATCACAATTTAACATTTCAGATATATCCATTAATAATTATAGGATTTAAAAAAATACATAATGTGTTTTGTACTTAATACAATATTGTTGTTTTGGTGTCATTTTGGAGACTTTTTTTTGGTCCGAAACTAAATTATTAAAGGAAAAAAACGGTTTCATACATTATCTTGAAGTATATTTTTATATTGCGCAATCAACTTTTATTTGCATATATTCTGGTCGGTTATATGACATTTCGGACCTTCTGTTTCATTCCCCGTGCCATTTTTGTCCCTAGACATTTTGGATCCTTTCTATTTCCACCTCCCCCTCTCCCGTATAATTGTAACACTAATAATCGTGGAACCGGCAAAAGTGGTTCAACATCATGAGGATATATTATCAGGAGCCATTATTATTTTCTTATCAATCACCCTAAATTTTATAAAATGCTGAATATAAGAACTCGAGAAATTAAGACTCTTATAACTCGTGGTCAAATTCTCACAGAGCGCGAAAATTTTGTGTGCGTGAAAAACGTGACATATTTTTACAGGAAACATTGGCGTTTTATTCTAACCGAAGACCTAAAATTTTATTATAGCGCAAAATTAAGAGCTTCATAAACCCAAACAATTATAACTTGGATCCAAATTACTCTGTCTGCACAAATTTGGTATTGTAAACATAACTGTTTTAAGGGGGAAGCGTCAGTCAATTTTTAATCAAACCCCATTATATTAATGCATTATAAATACAGAGTATCTACAAATCAGTTGGGCAATTTCGTAAGTTAAGAACTTCCGAAATATTAAATGAAATTAGCCCGAGAGTAGTCGCGACATTTTTAGAACGTTAGTAGTCGCGTTCGGTCCATTTGCCGCCGTTACCAGCAGGCCGAAAACGAAGGGGAAACTTGCCGGTGTTATCAGATGATCGAAAACGCATAACGTAGGGTGAAAATATTGACTGAACTTTAAAAGATTACAGCAATTATTCATTTTACAACCTTTTACAGCAAATTATTTATTTCGCTTAAGTATATATTCAGTTGGCATCTAGATAAATGTTTTTAATAACTCTTTCTTCGTTTTGCATAAATACTTAAAAGTAAATAGTAAAAATAGTAAATGATTTGATTGAATTTCTGATGTTACTATGAATCAATAATTAGTAGGAAAACATTTACGAATATGAATCTAAATTCGTGATAGGGGTATTTTTATTTTTTTTGGAAGGACAGAATCAGAGTCAGATAGAATTTTATGATACTCCGGCACTCTATATTCATTTAATAAAATAAAATTAATAAATTTAGCATAAATATATTACACTGACATTAAATTGAACAATTAAACTGAAAATAAAAATGGAAACTATGACATGCAACAGCAAATCAAATACAATACCACTAATTCACCAGCATATTATATATATATATATATATATATATATATATATATAATAATAATAATAATAAAGAAAAAGGTAAAAAATACTTAATTTCAAAATTATAAATGTAAATGTTGTAACTACGTTTTATTTATTTATTTTGTGGGGTGTCTATGTGTGTATGAGGGGGGAGAGGAGGGGGTGGGGCTCTCGAGGTTTTATGATTAAATCCATTTTTCAAATGAAAATGCACGATTTGTAGTTTTTCTACTTATTTCATGGTGGGAGCAGCGCCCCTGAATAAAAACTCTGGATACGAACTTCGCTTATATAAAGTAAATAATAAGTTATTGAAATTATATATTTAATTTAAATACATTTGCAATTGTAGATTTAAATCCTAAGATGGATAAATTATTTTAATTAATAGAATCACTGAAAGGTTCATCTTAATAGGGATGTTTTTTACAGCAACTATTTAATTAAAATAAATATTCAATTGTACATTTGATAATAAGGTATTATTGTTATAATTTATTGTTTTATAATAACATTCATTAAAATAATAAAAACAATAAGAAATTTTTCTCCGAAATTATAAATATTCAGCAATAATTTTATTTAAATGAATTTTCTCTCGTATTCTGAAAAACATTATTCTGAAAAATAGTTTGAACAATTGATGAAGGACAACAAATTTAAATTTGTTAGATACCGTCCCCAAGCCTCTATTGGATTTCAATAATAATAATAAAAAAAACATTTTCTGCGGCATTGTTAAAAAAAAAAAAATGTGTTTTTACTTACAGTATGAAAATTTAAAAATAGATAAATTTTAGAAAAATACTTAAAATATTTTTTAAAATCATAGTATAAATATTCACTGAATTATCCAAAAGAGATTTTTATTTGCGTAATTTCTGACCTACATTATAAAATTTTCATTATTGTGCAAATAAATTATATGTATGTTCTTCGCAGATATACATACTACATTTCTGAGAAAACTGTTTTATCTTTCGAGTTTGTTTTATTGTACAAAAACGATACTTTTCAGATTTTGGAGATACGGCAATTTTTTTTACTGATTCCCACAAAATTCTCTTCTCTTTTTTTAATCGTCTGGCTGTGTTATTGTCTGTTTTTTTTTTCATTTATATGTTCCGGTAATAAATGGAAAGCAACTTCTTTCAAATAATGATGATGAATTTTTCTTTTTTTTCCATATTTAAACGATTATGAATTTGAGAATTTATTCCCGCAATGTTTGACAATGAAAAAAAAAATGTAAGTGACCATCAATCATTTTTTTGTGCGAACTGACTTCACATCTAATATAATAAAACAATTTTAAGAAACATTCTAAAAGTAAAAAAAGTACTCTATGAACGGGTAAAATAGCAGAAAGAAGAAAGACGAAATAACAACAGACAGAGAGTCCGTACTTCGAAGAAACTTTCCCCCGCAGATTTCGCGGAAATGGGAAAGGATGAACACGAGGGGGAAAAATTCAACTAACACAAGTGGTCGCAACGCGGTCATTTAGACCGATTGAAACTTAAGAATGTGATAAAACGCTAAGAAATAGCAGAAATGACTTGCAATTTTACTACACAAGAGTGTGAACACTCAAGGTCAGCTTCACGGAATTTGGCTATCGTAACTTTAACAGGAAATGAGTTACAGGAAGATAACGAATTTCGGGCGGGGAAAAGACCAACGCGCGACTATTAACGGGTTAACTAGTTGGAAGTCAGATTAGTAGTAATGAATTCGAAGTTTGTTCGTTGACGGCGATAGATGTCATAACTGAGGCTGTCACTTGGCGAGCGGTAATCATTCTTGTTCAGCATTACTATAAAGGAGACGTACAACGGTGCTGAAAAAGCGAAATGCTGTTTTTGGTTTCATGAAACTCATTCACCTGTGCGAGTATGACGAAATTTTGTTCGGGAATACAAGAAAAGAGTCCCGAAATGAGATACTATTGTGGCATGATATCATCGAATGCAAATCTGTGCCTAGAAATGATTTACCAATGGGATATTTGCAGAATCACAAAAGGAAAATACATCGAAAATTTGTGATATTGGTAAATTTGAACTATTTTTATCTTACAGCAATATGTACTTTATTTTTTTCCTGTCACTTCCATTCAATAAATCATTCTTTTCGTACAACTAATTTGTAAACATCCTATATAATGCGCTGATAACTTAAAACAATTCTTGATTGAGATGTAATTATTGTATAACACTCATGCTTTGTATGCAAAACGTAATCTTTACAAAGGGGAACTTAGACGGTTTTTCAGAACGAAGCCCCTAAATAATATTGTTGCGTGAATATAAGGGCCCAATAACGACAAATACTTTTAACTCGGATCCAAATTGTAGCAGCCCACACAAGGTTTGTACTTTTGTCACATAAAACTTGGGACATTTACACTTGGGTTCCTGGAATCATTCTTTTGAATACACCAATTAATGTGAATTTTTCAGTATGTGTTTTTTCCTATTACTTGTACTACTTAAACTTCATTATATTTTATATGATATTTAACAACCGATGCTTTAAATATAATTTAACATTTTTCTTATCGGAAGCGATCAATCTAAATTTAATCAACTACCGTTTCTTAGAAATATTTGTATGTGTATCGTCTATACACAATTCAATAATAGCAGTATTATTAGCATCAGCAAAAGACTAATCAATATAACACACATTGTCAAAATCTTTGCTGTTTGATTTTGATCTTAAATTATAAGATGCATAAATTTTTTGTTATAATGCGTAGTTTCAATTAAACTCTCATTAGTATCCAATAATTCTGAAAAATATTTTCTATTTCTTTAAAGGATGCGTTCGTAGAATACAAAAATCTAACATGGTCGCTGCGGTATAAAATTTACAAACCACCAGTTTTGTTTGTAAATAGACTTTTCATTACAGCAAAGACACTCCAATTTTCAAAAGAATAAACATGCATAAAACAGAGTTTTTTCCAAAGAAAAACACATTTTATGCAAATGTAGATTCAATACGCGTCTAATAAGAAGAGTTTTTAATAAAGCGAACACATCGAATTGGATGTGGCGTGAAGTTGTTAACGCATCGTTTTTTGAGTTTAAGCTTGCTGAAACATTTTAAATGCAGTCGGTGAGAATTAATTTATTATTAGAGTATGGAATAAGTAGATTACAGTCAGTTAAACCAAGTAATTTAAGCATTATACTTTTGTATAGTGCTTTCAACTTAGAATAAAACGTTTGTCTGTAAAATTATACTAGAATCTGTCAGGCCGACATGTCAGAGAATGGAGTCGCATAAACTTAAAGAAAATATTTTAAAATTAAAAAAAATGTTTTATTTTCATGTTTACTGTTTTATAATATAAACGTAAGTTTGAAGTAACATAAGCCAATTTTTCAGTTAGAAGTGTTTAATTCAGTCGTCAGTTGCCTCAATCTCAGATGGTATTCTATCAGCAACTGCTTCCATCATGTTAATTTGATCGAGCCTATCCTTTCCAAAAAGCGCTTCAATGATAGCTTCCTCTAAACGACAAACTATAAAAAAGTTTCATAAGTTGTTTTCAGTGACAACTCCTTACACCAACGTCCGCAGCAGTTTTTGACATAGTTAAACTCTGAGATTAGTGTATGGTGGCAGGGTATGCAACTGTTAAAGACAACTGAGTTCGTGAGCATGAGGCATTTTGTTCTTTCCAAGATTTACAAATAGTTTCGATAAGGGAAAGTCTTTCAGTTAGATATGACCCATGATCAGCATCTAAATTTGTTAGAAAAACTAATCTCTTTCAGAATTGGATAAACACCATCAATCATGCTAGAAAAACTAATCTCTTTCAAAATTATATAAACTCATCATTAATCAAGATAAACTGTTTTTTCCTGTCATTCAAAAACACTTTAGCTGTCATAAATAAACACTTGTTTATTACTTTACAAGATTACTTCATGTTTGTGAGATATGTGGATAAGAAACAATTAAACATTCAAATTAAGTGACTATTTTTTGACACATGAAAGAACTATTTATACAATTTATGACTTTAAGTATTTTATTCATATTTATAATCAAGATTCATTTTATTTGTTATTTTCATCATTTATCAATAATCCTTTTTTGAAAGTTATAATTTTCATCAGTGTGTTTTCTGCAATGTATTGAGAAGGGAGCAAAAATGTATGCTCCAGTTTGTAAATTTAAGAGTAGATAAAATATAGTTTAAAACCAGAATCTTCACAATGTTCCTGAAATATATATCACACAAAAAGGATACACAATCTTTTAATAAAATAAATTCACCAGTTCTTATAGATGACACATCGCTGAATATTTCAGTTTTATCTTGGATTTAATCAACTTTTTCTCATTGGATATGAAGAAGAAACTTACCTGCTTTGAAGTGGACGATCTACAATTAAAAGGTAAGGAGCTTTACCTTATCTTTATTTTGTGATTGAATGTGATTATTACTATTTCATGTTCAGTCTCATGTTTAATCTAACAATGATTATGAGACTGACGCGTTGCCTCCCTTAAATATTAAATATTAGTACATGATAATTTAAAGGGTTTATTTGAAAATTAAAAGGTGGTAATAGAAGTCAAAAATGACGACAGCAAAAGATGCATAGATAATAGAGAAGCTTAACTCTAATAATTACAATGTTTGGAAATTTAAAATCGAGATGCTTCTCATTAAAGAAGATCTCTTTAAGATCATTACTGATGAACCACCAGACCCAATTACGACCGATTGGTCCAAAAAGGACCGGAAGGCAAGGGCTATAATTAACCTCAGCATTGAGGATAGCCAATTTGTCCACGTAAAGAATATTCAAAATGCAAAAGATACATGGAACACATTAAAGGCAATTCATGAACGCAGCAATTTATCAAGTAAGCTATACCTTTTGCGCAAGTTGTATAGCACAAAATTATCTGAAGGTGGTGATATGGTAAAGCATATCACAAACATACTTGAGTTGATAGATAAATTATCGGCAATAGGTGAATCCATAAAAGAAAATCATATTTCAGCGTTGTTACTGTGTAGCTTACCAGCTTCATATGATACATTAATTACCGCATTAGAGTCCCGTAATGAAGAAGAGTTGACACCTAGTTTCATTAAAAGTAAATTGATTGATGAATATAATCGCAGAAGCGATAGTTCAGAACCATCTGAAAACACCGCAAGAGCATTCAAAACTACAAAGAAATTTAACAATGTGGGTTACAAATTCAATAATGCGGGATACAAGAAGGAACAAAAATACTGTTCAAATTGTAAATTAAAAAACCATAACACTAAAGATTGCTGGCATAATAACAACTATAAAAATAAACAAAACAATACTTCACATAATACGAACTATAAACAAAACTACAAAAGAAATTTTAATTCTTCGCTTGTTTTCCAAAAGGATGATAAAACTGTAAGAAATGATTATGTATCAAATTCGGATAAAAATACCGATTGAAATGAATCTGTAAGTCATGAAGGTAATAAACATTGTGCATTTATCATAAAACCGCGCAATAACAAAGCGTGGATAGTTGACAGTGGCAGTTCCAGTTATATAACAAATAATCAACATTTATTTACAGAAATTAAATCAAATAAAAAAACTAATGTTTTAATTGCAAACGGAAACAAATTAGTTTCTTATGGATCAGGAAATACATTAATAAAAACTGTAACTTCAAACGTTGAAATACACAACATAACACTAAAAGATGTGTTATTTGTTCCAGACATTGAATCGAACCTATTTTCCGTTAGTAAAGCTACAGAAAATGGATGCGAGATTTTATTCAAAAATGATAAATGTAAGTTAACATATAACGGAATAACCCGCCTAGAAGCGTTAAAGAAAAATAACTTATATGAAATTATATTAGCAAATGAAAGCGCAAACGTAAACTATGTAAATAAAACTTACAGTTGCAACAATATTAATTGCATAGAATTATGGCACAGAAGATTCGGCCATAAAAATTTTACATCTATAAAACAAATCGAAGAAAAACACCTAGCGAAAGGAATACAAATTAATAATTGTAAACATAACACAACTTGTAGAACTTGTATCAAAACAAAGCTAACAGATGCACCTTACCCAAAATTAGCAAATTATAGAGCCACTAAACGATTAGCGTTAACACACTCTGATGTATGTGGGCCTTTCCAAGTACCAACTATTAAGGGGAAAACATACTTCTTAACATTTGTAGATGATTATTCAAGATTTACAATTCTGAATTTATTATCAAAGAAATCAGAAGTTTAAGAAAAACTTAAGGAATAGTAAGGCCTTAGTTAGTAATAAATTTGGCGAAAAGCCGCAAAATATAAGAACAGACAATGGAGGGGAATTTAACAATGATTTAGTGGATAACTATCTCATAAAAAACGGCATAAAGCACCAACACACTGTTCCGTACTCTCCGAGCCAAAATGGCGTAGCCGAACGCAAAAATAGAACTTTAATTGAAATGACGAGAGCTTTGCTTAGCGAAGCAAACTTGCCTCAAAAATTCTGGGGTGAAGCTATCTGTACGGCGAATCACCTGCAAAACCGCTTGCCAACAAAAGCTAATGAAAAGTCCCCGTATGAACTTTAGAATGAACGTGCACCAAATTTGCATTACATTAGAGTATTCGGCTGTAAAGCTTTTGCATATGTGAACAAAAATAAACGACAAAAATTAGATGATAAGGTAGTTGAAGGTATTTTTGTCGGTAATGACAATTACTCCAAAGGGTACCGCATCTACACAAGTAGTAAAGAAATAATAATCGCAAGAACTGTGAAATTTTTAGAAAACAAAAATACAAACGAGAAGGTAGAAACACAGTGAAATTTGAGAGAAAAACAATCTGATGAAATTGACAAATTACAGAACAAAAACTTAGTAGAAATTGAAGTGACAAACACTGAAGACACACCAAGTGAATCAGAACAATTAACACCAGAACCAAGGCGGTCAGATAGATCAAATAAAGGAATCCCTCCAGACAGATTCGTTTACATGACAACACACGAACATATAAAAGTACCAGAAAATTTTAATGACATAATAAATATTGAAAACCCAGAAGAAAAACAACACTGGTTAAATGCGACACAAGAAGAAATAAATTATCTTAGTAAAAACAAAACATGGACACTAGTAGATCCCCCACTAGGTAAAAAAGTAATTGGATCCAGGTGGATTTTTAAAACCAAATATGATGATCAAGGAAGAATACAGAAATACAAAGCGAGATTAGTGGCAAAGGGATATTATCAAAAATATGGCGTAGACTATGAAGAAACTTTTGCCCCTGTTGTTTCATATACGACACTTAGATCATTCATAGCAGCGGCAGCTTACCACAAATTAAGAATTAATCATGTCGATATCAAGGCGGCTTTCTTGTATGGAAAGATAGATGAGGAAATTTACATAACTCAGCCAGAAGGCTATATTAGTCCAAATCAGGAAAACAAAGTATGCCGATTAAATAAATCCATTTATGGATTGAAGCAAGTAGCCAGGGCATGGCACACAAAGATAACAAAATCATTAAATGATTTAAATTTTAAACAGTCTAATTCAGACACATGTTTATATATTAGAAATGAAGGAGAAATCAAAACGTATATTATTGTTTACGTTGATGATATCCTGATTGCAGGACAAGATGACGAAATTAAAGATATAATAGAAAAACTTAAGGAAGAATGTGAATTAAAAAATCTAGGAGAACTAAGTTATTATTTAGGAATCAAAATAGAAAAAACAGCAGAAGGTTACGAATTAAATCAAAAGGCTAAAATCGAAGAACTAGTAAAAAAGTTTAATTTAGAGGATGCGAAACCAGTCGGTACACCGATAGAACCTAATTTTAATAGATTAGAAGATAATGACAATTTATTGCCAAATAATGTTAAATACAGACAGGCAATAGGTTCATTACTTTATATCGCATCTGTCAGTAGACCTGACATTTCTGCTGCTGTGAATATATTGAGTAGAAGAAATGAATCCCCACGTCAAAAAGACTAGATGGCAGCTAAAATAATAATACGATATTTAAACTGTACTAAAGAATTAAACTTGCGCATTGACACAAAAGCAGAACCGATTTTAAAGGCTTTTGCGGATGCTGACTGGGCAGGAGATACCAGTACAAGAAAATCAACCAGCGGCAATCTTTTTACCTTAGGTAATAATCCAATTCAATGGATTACAAAAAAAAAACAGTCATGCATTGCTCTTTCATCAGCAGAGGCTGAATATGTATCAGCCGCAAGTGCAGGGCAAGATATTATTTATTTATTGAAACTACTGGAAGATTTAGACTTAGCACAAACAAAACCTATCTGTTTATATGAAGACAACCAGAGTTGTATTAAAATGGTTGAAAGTGAGAAGTTTCAAAAAGAACCAAACATATTGACATTCGTTTCCACGCCATGAAACAACTCAAAGAAGATGGAATAATTGAATTAAAGTACTGTCCATCGAAATATATGATTGCTGATGCACTAACTAAACCAGTCCCCAAACCTGAATTAGTGAATCACAGAAATTCAATGAACTTGTTTGCCTCATCAATCTGAAGAGATTAAGGGGGCATGTTAGAAAAACTAATCTCTTTTTGAATTGGATAAACACCATCAATCATGCTAGAAAAACTAATCTCTTTCAAAATTATATAAACTCATCATTAATCAAGATAAGCTGTTTTTTCCTGTCATTCAAAAACACTTTAGCTGTCATAAATAAACACTTGTTTATTACATTACAAGATTACTTCCTGTTTGTGAGATATGTGGATAAGAAACAATTAAATATTCAAATTAAGTGACTACTTTTATGACACATGAAAGAACTATTTACACAATTTATGACTTTAAGTATTTTATTCATATTTATAATCAAGATTCATTTTATTTGTTATTTTCATCATTTATCAATAATCCTTTTTTGTAAGTTATAATTTTCATCAGTGTGTTTTCTACAATGTAATGAGAAGGGAACACAAATGTATGCTCCAGTTTGTAAATTTAAGAGTAGATAAAATATAGTTTAAAACCAGAATCTTCACAATGTTCCTGAAATATATATCACACAAAAAAAGGATACACAATCTTTTAATAAAATAAATTCTTCAGTTCTTATAGGTGACACATCGCTGAATATTTCAGTTTTATCTTGGATTTAATCAACTTTTTCTCATTGGATATGAAGAAGAAACTTACCTGCTTTGAAATGGACGATCTACAATTAAAAGCTAAGGAGCTTTACCTTATGTTTATTTTGTGATTGAATGTGATTATTAATATTTCATGTTCAGTCTCATGTTTAATCTGACAAAATTAACCATTATAACCTGTGGCAAGCCTGGTGACAGTAATCTTGGGTCATAGACGATACCTGTTACCGTACCCAGTACACCGTTTGCCAAATCTCACTCCTTCCAGATATTTGTGCGTAACATAATTGTGCATCCAACTGCTGATGAAGGTCCAGCCTGACGTTCAGACACGGGATCATCTTCACTCCATTTTGCTGTTTAATTATTGTTGCCTGCTAATATTTTTGTCACTGGCCTTTAAGATTGAAGAAGTATTTTTTGATTATGTTCTTTAGCTTGCTTGTTTTTTGGATGAAAGGCATACGTCGTCTTGAAATCATTGAAGTTCAGCCAGAAGGAGTAAAGCTTTAAGCCGTTGCATAAGAGATGAGTGGTAGTCTGAAACTTGACACAGGAAAAGAGTCTTTAGAAACTGTGTTTGCTGATCGTTGTTTTGTCTTATTGACGGTGTTAAGGTGAAACATTTCTCAAAAGCCCTAATCATTCTTTGTCCGCGAATAGCCAAAATATATTTTATAGAATGTCTCTTATAGAGGGGAATGTGTTTTACATGCTGTACCAGCCTAATATATCCAAGGATTTAAACAAATAAGTCTTTAAAAGGCTGAATGCCATTTGAATTACCTTCGATACATCTTTGTTTAAGGTCATTCATCAGACGAAATCCAATTATTGAAAATTCGTCAAGAATGAGAAATAACACTGGATCCATGCTGATGCTGAGCTGTAGATTTCTTGATGTCTGGCTTCCTAAATCAGCGAACTATTTAAAACATATTGGTACTTTCAGCGCAGAGTGAATTACCTTGTCCTCTACATTACTTGCAGCAGTACCTTTTTGTGCCAAAAACATGACAGATTCTGACCCAAACTGCTCAGGGACTGTTTTACTAATTTCTTTGATTACCGTACTTTTCCAGCTGCTGCTTTTCTAATAATAAATTCGACTTAGCAAAATGTATAACTTTTGTTTTAACGACGAAAGCTGTTTTGTGCATAACTGAAGTATTTTCTGCTGCTCATCTGTAAGTATGATGTCAGAATTATCATAATTTTCATTCAGTGTAATTTGTTATTCTTTACAATAATTTAGAAATGTTGAAGGCAAAGAGAAACCACTGAAGAAGAAAATCTGTGATAAAGAAAAAACACTGGATGTATTTAAGCGATTACCATTTGTTGAACGTAGCTCAGATCTTTCAGACAACCAAAAACTGGAACTGTATCAATGGAGTTACCGGAGAAAAACTTCAAAGACTTGCAAGTCTGGCAGAGCCGGGAATTATGAAATATGGTATCAGAGAAAGCTTCTTAAAACGTATTACAGCACACATAGGTTGTCTGCTATACTCTTAATCAAGCTTGATAACTTTATTAATCTCAGTTTTTGTTATATCATTACTCTTCAAATATTCGGAAGGCATCTGGCTGATTGATATGCGACATTTTGACATAAAATTGCGCCGAATAACTATTTTCATCTCAATTGCTTTCTTTTAACTGGAATTTTCGCAACTTCTGTATATAACATTACACATATAAAAAAATCTACATTCTTAAAATGTACACAAATCTAGGCAACAGATAAAAAAAAAATCGGTGATTCATTTATGAGTTTTAGTGAACGTGATTTTTCGCAAGCTGTCTTTCATTGTTGTAACCATTTTCCCAATCATAAGCATAAAACTATGTATAATATACCTTACCGCCGGATTCTCGTCAAGCTTGGCGACACATTGCCAAATTTGGCGACCAAGAATAGACTTGGCAAATAGCTGACATTTTTTACGAAATTATCGTCGAATTTCAGTATTGATGAATCTTCTGTGACGGGTCCTTCGCATTTTATCTTCGTGTTTTCCGGTAAAATTAACAAAAATCGTAAAACAAAGAAATAGGGAAGCTGCCTTTTCCACGGGGTACAGGAATTTTTTATTTTATGATATACATGTTTCCTTTTTCAAGAGTCCATCTTGACAAAAAATGCTATCTCATTCATTCCAGAATGTTCACTTGCATTTCAGTTGCAACACATTCACTTACGGGAAATTAAAAATTTTTCAGTAACCTTATATATTTGGGACAGCTACCAAATGGTTGAACATGCGCGAGAAACAACGCTCACTAAATTATGCCAATTGTCTGCGAACCGATCACAGAAATTTCACACTACAAACATACATATATAAGAGTACATACGTACATGGACATGAATGCATACATACATATGAATACACACATAAGTACATATTAATATATACATACATATATGTAATACATACATGACATTATATTTTTCTCGATTTCTCTGTTATCTTTCGTTGCATGCGGCTAATACGGAATCCTTTGCCTTGCGACTAATACCCCAAATCGTAGTCTAATTATTCTTATTCGATTTCTTTATTGTTCTCTTAATTTAAAATTCAAACTGCATTACATCGATTTGGGAGGTTACGGAGAATGTAAGATTCGCACTAAAAGAAAAAAAAAACATGGTCGTTTTGTAGGAAGGAAGTAAAACTTCTAAAAGTCAATCTATATCACAGGTCACAATTTCTGAAGATGCCATAATGATCCGGGCGAGGTTAAAATGCAAAATGTACAACAATTGAGCTAGTGTTTTAATTGATAACGAGGTAAAACCCGTAGAATTTCAACGAAAGAAATTGTTGAAAAAGGAACTGTTACATGCAAATGTATAATATGGCTACAAAAATAATTAAAATAAAACAATTCATCTTACATTGATTAGTTTAACTCTAAAAATAAATATTACTTTAAACCTAAATTTACCAAAATACTAATTTCATAAATTTCAACAGTTCAAAGTACTGAAAAATTAAACTGTATTAGTATACCAATCAATATAAATAATTATGATGAAGTTATAAGTTGAGGCTCTTATGTTTTGCATTATCGAATGAAAATCATCAATAATTATTTCACTCTGACAAAAACGTAGAATTATTTTTCGCATGAAATCTGTACCTAACGTCATTTTCACCGCATCAAAATTTACATACGCACCTCTCATATTTACATTCACCATTTTTATTATTTTTATTATTACATATATATATATATATATAAGATAATCTAAATAAGCTGTATAAAAAGCTAAATCTACAAATAAACAGATTTTATTTAAAAAAAGAATTATTAAAATTGGTTCAGTAGAAAGCTCAGAAGACATGACTAAATAACAGCCTTGTTTTTTAAATATGTAGAATATGTGAATCAAACAATCTACATGTTATCTCTATGGGGAAATTGAAAGCAGATGTTTCGGGGTGCTAGGGTTGAAGAATATTTTTGATTTTGAATACCTACCGAGATTTTGGCATTACCGATGTCCCCCCTTTTTTTGTGTCGATGCAATAAATATTTTGAGCGCTATTGTGTTAACAAAAGTGTAATTTTTGCAGGGAAGCCAGAGGATATTTAATTAAAATAAATTACAGCAGAATTGCTCTTTTTTTTAGATAAAAGTTTAGAGGACTGAATTTAATAAAGTGTATTATATATTTTCAGACTTCTTGACCTGATTTTATTTATAAAAAAATAAAATATGAGCAGACAATGTATTCTAGTGCTAGAAAAAATTATGAATTCTGTAAATTATTTTTATTAGCATAACATTATAAAGTGTTTGAATGTCCAATTGAGCTATTGTAGGATTACCTCCCCACTGTTTTTTATTTCCTTATTTTTTTAAATATATAATTAAGAAATAAATGACTATGTGAAATACGATTGAACAGTATGGTGGGTCGAAAAAAACCGAAATTTTTCAGATCAACTTCTAATAGTGCGGAAAATTTCCCTTTTGTAACTAGAAGAATAACAAGAAAATTTTCTTGAAATCGGTTATTATCTTTAGGTCGCGCATCGCAGTTGAATATTTGAAAATATTATCAAAAGGGACAATTTTTGAGATTAATGATGAAAATTTAAAAAAGTTCATATCTGCTTCTAATAGTGCGTAAAATTCACCTTTTAGAAATTAAAGGATAATACAAAAAGAAAAAATTAAATCCGTTAAACTCTTTAGGTCGAGCATCGCCATTGAATTTAGGAAAATTTTATCAAAATTCACCAAGTTTTATGTAAATGATAGAAATATTATTTTTTCACATCAATGGCAAATAATGTAAAAATATTGCTTTATGTGCATAGAAACTTACCGTAAAAGTAATTTTCACACGAGAACACCCAGAAGGAGTCGATTTGAATCCGACTATTCGATTAAGTGTCAATTGCAACGAGAAATTATTTCACAAAATAAGTTAAATTTTAAAAACACAGATTTACGTTAAATAAATTAGTCAAATAATTTTAAGTAAAAATTCTGGTATAAAATTTTTTATGAAACTTGAGTAAAATTTCCGGGCGTTCTAGTGTTAAATCAGGTTAATATCTTTCGGTTGTAAATTGTTTTTAAATTAAAAAAAATATATATATATATAACGATATTTTTCAATTTGCTTACTAACTCTTTTGAACATTATTTGTTGAAACAAATTTAAACAATTTGCATTAAAACAATTTTAGAGAATTTTTATGCTTTTGTCTTATCTATATTTTTTACTATCGGTAAGAAGTTGTACTGATATTTATTATCAAACTTTGACATTAATAAATGCAAAAGGAAAGCTTTTCTAACATAGTGGTCTGTGATATTACGACCACATAGTTATTTAGAAGCTTCAATTACAAGCTTCACACATTCTTCCACAGCTTGTGTGTGGCACAGAGACGCCCTTATGGCTTTCAGTTCCAATTCTCAGCAGTTTTGTAATCAATGAGAGATAAAATGCTCTATGAGCTTATTCTACCAATATGAGACATGGGGCCACCTTGCAGGCACTAATCGTCAATTTGTGAGTATTCGTGAGCAGCAAAATTGAATTTAGTGTCACAAAATCTCGCACAGGTCTTGCTAATTCTGTCACAGATTGCATTGCTTTCCAACTACGTCTGATTCCCAATTCCCGTATATTTTCAATTTCATCTGTGATCATTGATGACAACAGGGTTTTGGGAAGAGCAAAGAAGCCGTTAAGCTAAGTAATGATATATTACCTCCTGCCATTTTTTTGAGTGACGTGATGTTGCTATTGTCTTAAATACATATATTTTGCCTATAATGTGTAGGAATAGAATGAATTCTCTTAATGTCAAACAATGCAGGTGGACATGTCTCCATGACGAATAAAACTAACTGTTTCAATTCAATGGTGGGGTTTTCAATAGATGGATACAGTCTGGGAGTTCTGTTTGCGGTCGTTTAGTGAGAATTTAGCTCACGATTACGGACAGCACGATCCCCAGAATAGAAGCCATACGCACAGCATTCATTTTTCAAGAAGATATATTTCTTAAATCTGAACTGAAGTCATTTGGTTTATTAACCGTCATTATTGGAATACTGAATTGAAATTTGATAACATATAGTGTAACACAAACAAGTAGTTCCTTACACTGTTTTCGTTTTCGTGTTAAAAATCGACAGCAAACTGATTATACATTTGACCTTTTTTGTAAATAATGGCTACTTGACCATACTGTGAAACTATTGTAATCATATTGCTGACAATATTATGATCAGGACCATTCGTTTAACAACTGTTATCTGCAAAAACGGTCTGGACTGGAATGACAGGACAGTTTGCTGCAAATTTTTATCTGTGCACCTATAAGTTCAGAAAATAATGCCAGTCTTGTGCTTTTGTCCACCAATATATTGAAACATGCGCCTAAAAGGCAATTCAATTAACTGAAAAAGGCAAATACACTATTGCAAAGATCTCTATATAGACATTTCTAAATTTCGAATAACCCTATTTTTCAATCATGTATTGATAGCTGTCACATCCAACTACAATGTTCTCATCTTTCTTCTCAAACAGATTTTAAAACAGCTCTTCTAAAGCTATCTCTGCCGGTCCCAACTGTAGTAGAAATATGACCAATATATTTTGAACCTGTCTCCTGACTTGCGGAAATGTGCTCTTTTTGAAAATATTTTCCAAATTACAAGTGCGATGAAGGACCTAAAGATATGAAAATATTTTAAATAGTTTTGTGTTATTCTTCTGATTATAAAAGTTTATTTTTACGTATTATTAGAAGTAGGTCTGAATATTTTTTTAAATTTATATCATTTAATTGCAAAACTTATCGATTTTTGTCAAATTTTCCAAAATACAAGTGCAATGCGTGACCTAAAGATATTAACTGATTTTAAATATTTTTTTACGTTAGTCTTCTAATAACAAAAATTGACATTTACGCACTATTAGAAGTAGCTCTGAATATTTTTTTATTTCCATAATTAATTTCAAAAATAGTCAGTTTTCATAATATTTGCCAAAATTCAAGAGCAATGCGCGACCTAAATATATTAACCAATTTCAAGAATATTTTTTGTGTTATTCTTTTAATTGCAAAAGGCAAATTTTCTGCGCTATTAGAAGTTGATCTGAAAAATTTCGCTTTTTTCGACTTGAGTGAATATTTAATTAATAATCGTCAGCATAATCATTTAACTTTCGAACTGAGACAAATTAATTACTAAAAAAAATATTGAGTTATGATTTTTAATAACGTGGAAATGCAGACGAAATGGCATTTCATTAACTCCGTAAAAAAATATCCCTTGCATTGTTTCCCATTGAGCATATTTTTTTTCATATACAAGGGTTGAATTTTCAAACAATTATTCTTGTAAAGAAATTACCATTAGGTACCTTTGTAACTTTTTGTAACAGAGACAAAAATTTTCTTGAGCCAATTATTAATATACGATGCTTAATTAATATTCATGAGCAAGTTATTCACCTTTGTAGTTGAGACGAATCAATTTCTGAAACATTCGTTCAATGATGCGTTTTACTCAAGAGGAAGTGCAAAAGAATTCGTAGTGATTTAATTCCATGAAAAATATCTTGAGTAACTTACATTGTTTAACTTTGCTAATCTTTGAATGTTTTCAACACTTTACAACAAAGTTGAAAAGTGTTTATGATTTCGGTTTATCTGTCCGTCTGTCCACGTTCTAACTCTGGTAAATATATTCGGATTGACCTGACATTTTTGGATGTTATTAACGTTTATCATAGAACACTCCCTTTATCAAATGAAGTTTGTACCATGTTTAGTTCATTTACAGTGTCAGGCAATTTTTTCCGTTACATTACGGCCTATGGGAAAAAATCCTTTAAAATTATTTTTAATGCTGATACACGCTTTTAAAAATAATAAAATTAATATGCGTTAATGAAGTGCACTAAAATATGCATTCTGTAAAATATGCGGTGTAAAGAATAGTTTTCATTCATATAGCGGAGGTGGGTGTTGTTTGCGGCGTATTTTAACTATCTTAAATTATTTCATGTATAATTAAATTTTTATACGCCGCTGAGGTTTACTATAAATTATTTCATGCATAATACGATGTGCATTGCATTTACAGGAACGCACAAAAGACTTCACATACTATATTGTATCTGAAGTGGTGTACATTAGCGATGATTGCTGGAAATGCATTTTTTATTATGATAGTTCGCTTTTATGTTAAACAATCCTTATACATATTATATGGTGTGTATAAATGCTATAATTCATATACAGGGCTACACAAAAGAATTCGTAATGTTTACTGGGTATGAGTGCAAATTGCTTAAATGTGGTTTTTAAGTGAGTTATGCATTTTTATTTTGAACTGCATTTAGTTTACTGAGAAATGTTTGTAGAATATAGATAAAATGATATACAGAGTCACGCAAAGTATTAGATAAATGACCGTCTACGAATGATAATTTCTGGAAATGTGATTTCAGTAGATTTAAGAGTGTTTTAGTTTCAATTAAATTTTACCTAAATAGTGGCGTGTAACAAAGGTACTAGGCTAACTACAGAGTTGTTCAAAAGTATTCAAGCATGTTTCCATCTATTAATATAAATTGCTTAAAGAGAAATTTCAACCTGTTATGCGTTTTCATGCTAAACTAAAATTACCCTTTGTATAGTATACATATCAACCTACAGATCAAATACAGGGTTGTTCAAAAGAATTGGAATACATATTTGGGTATGTACGGTAACTGCTGAAATCAGATTTAAAATGTTTTATACGTATTCTAAAACGTTTACTTAGTTATCTTATATACATTATTTCCCTAAATAACGGAGTTTTGTTAAAGCCTTCAGGATTGGTTGGAAAATGTTTCATAATCTATACTTAACGCATGATTTTTCTTTCTTTTTTTATACAAGAATTAAATGCCCCGAGATAATTCTTCTAGACACATTATAAATTAAACGAACTACAGGAAATTCATATTAGTAAAAACTGCTTTGTTGACTGTTTTAAATGATTTTTAATTTGATACATTTTTTCTTATAATTTGAATATTATTGTTTAACGTGAATGCTTAATTTTGAAAGTATCTGTATTGATTAGCTGATGTTTATTTGTAATTTTATTGTGATACGTCGGTATTTTTCTTCCCATTTTTCTTTCTTACATGTATACCTACATTTGCCATATATACATCAATCAAAGTGTTCAGTTTAGAACGTAGGGACATTCTTTCCTTTTGTGTTTGTGAATACCAAGCAAAAATAAATTGTTATTTAAGTTTCAATTGATAAATCGAAGAGACAAAAGTTCCGCTATGATTCGAGTAGCGATATATTTGTATACATATATTGCATCTTTTTTCTTAACCCTTAAATGTCTGATATTTTAAAAGTCAATTTAAAAAGATTTTTATTCTTTCATTTCTTAAATAAATCATAGAAAAAATAGTTTTAAAAATCATCTTTTGCCTTAAGTATGGCTTATTTCTAAAAAATAGGTTGTTGCCAATGGGCAACAACTGAGCTTTATGTGAAAAAATAATTTTCCTTGATAAAATTTTATAATGTTAAACACACATCTATATCAAAAACCATGATAAAGAATACATTTTACTTGCTAACTGCAGAACATAATAGGGTACTTCTCAAGATTCAAAACAAAAAAAGCACATGTAGCAATAAAAAAAAAATCTTTATTTATTTCTTAAACAGCACTATTGCTGCCATCTACACGTTGAAAATTGGTTTAATAATATTTTCAGTATGTATTGCAATTCAGTAGTTTAGCAGCAACATTAGACATTAAATCCTTAATGTTATTATAATAGTATTTCCGAAGACTAAATTGGGTATGTTACCAAAAAGAAACGGCATTTAAGGGTTAACTATTAACTAGAAATAAAAATTGTATATAAACATGAAAATAGTTGAAAATTAATTTCATACTTTCGTTAAATTTTTAAGTTAATGTTTCAAAAAATTAGAAGTAAAATTTTCGCTATTTTTGAATCAGCGGTTAATTAAACAATTTAAAAAATGAAAACAACGCCAAAGAAAGATAAGACAGCGTCAAAGAAAGTAAAGAAATGGTTAAAGAAAATAGTTAGTTATTAAGTGTGTACATGAAAATAATACATGTACATCATTACATTTTATATTAAATAATACTTTATAAAATTGAAAATATAATAGATCTGCCTAATTTTCGAAAACAAGTTAGAAATAATAATTGGAGATTAACCCAATAACGCACAAATTACTTTCTCGGGAAGCGATAAATCTACCCTTTATACATAAAGTCCTAATGAAACGAATTTATGGAACGGATATTATGAAACGACTGAAATGTAACGAATTTTTGAAACGATTCAATGAAACGACTGATTAAACAACTGATTACGTTTCACGGATTTGAATTTATTTTCTTTTTATTTACAAAAATGTTATAAATTGTTTTGTTCTATAGTTTTATTTATTGTTATATCATTTTTAAAATAACAGAAAATAATTTAAAAATACATATGTAACTGGTATTCGAAAACGAGGCTTTCGCCAAATTGTCATAAAAAAAACCACGCCAAATCCGGTGCATATATGACAATGCAAGAAATCCTGACATTTAATTTCCACTTCAAAGCAATGTTTTAATGGTACTACGTCGACCAATTTCTCCAAATTATACGAATTGACATAATTTTTATTTTAAATAACGAAAGAACAAATAAATTAGTATCAAATTAATAAAAATCTAAATAAAACGTAGAAATAAAAATGACTTGATGGCGTAAACACATGTAACTTCCTTAAAGTCATGTGAATGTGACATTTACGATCAACCATTATTGGCATTTAATCGTATAGTTTGGCGACATATTTTTGGTCGATGGGATAACCAAGTAGCACCGTTTTAATTTACCTCTTTACCGTTTTAATTAAATAAAATGCTAGATGACGAGTTAAAAAAAAAGCTATTGGCGAGATTTGCACCCGGCTAACATAAAAGTACCAGGAATTCATTGCGATCATGGCAACTTTTATGTAGTTTTATTCGAAAATATAATTTTGATTCTTTAATCAAAATGGAAACCTTTCTTATGAAAAGCGAAGGGATCAGCCCGTTGCTTATGGCAGTTACATGTCTTTGACTATTATAATATAAATGAAATAATGGCGATAGAATAATAGTTGGCGACTTATCACACCTGTCAAAATGGCCGCCGGGAATATAAAAAGTGAAGGGATCCGCTTGGAACTGTTGATGATAGTCACATGACTTCGGCTAATATTATATTGTTTTCAATTCTAAAAACAGCGCAAAGAATAATATTTCCTAACGATTAAAAGTTTATTTACACGTGACTATTAAAAAGAGAAAAAGAACTTTAAAATTACTATTAAATGAGTACGTGTTAAAAGGAGGAAAATATTGAAAATTTTGTCTTGAAAATTATATTTTTCACGTGAATATAAAAAGAGAAAGGAAACTTTAAAATAATAAATATATTAATATGCGTTTAACCCTTTCTGGGGCAAGGTAACTATATTTGTAAAATCTTGAAATCAGTGAACAGCACCGGAAATTACAACCAAATTTCGAAATACAAAAATGCTTTTGTACACTTAAGGGCTTTTCGAAAAGTAAAGATACAACGCAGACGATAGGAGGAAAAAAGTTTTAATGAGCACGTTGGCAACACAGATTGTAACCTTGAACCTTTGACTCTTCCCTCGCAGCCATTCATTAATTCTATGGTGATCCTTCTTTGTGTAGTAAATGCTTAGAAATGCTGCGTCAATTAAAAATCCCGCCAAATGTGAAGTTCGATCCGTCATACGTTTTCTTCTTGCAAAATGGAAGCATCCAGCAGAAATTCACAAAGAAATTGTTTCTGTCTATGGGAACATTATGAATAGAAAATATTTATCGAAATAGTGTTGTGCCTTCTCTAGTGGTAGGACAAATGTTCATGAAGAACTCAGAAAAGGTACACCATCTGTGATCTCTGATGCATTTTTTCAAAGGCCGGAGGAAGCGATTCGAGCAAATAGGTGTCTCACAATTAAAGAGCTGCATAAAATTTTTACTTGAAGTGTCTATGACAACTCTTTATGAACCTGTGACTGTGACTTTATGATACCGTAAATTGTGTGCAAGCTGGGTTCCGAAAATGTTAACGGAAGAACACAAAAAGAAGAGGATGGTCTACGCACTCGACTTCCTCACGCGCTATGCAAAAGCAGGTGATGAAATCCAAGTGGGAAACTTTAGCCATTTGCCATACCGTCCAGACCTTGCACCCAGTGACTTCCACTTATTCATTTACCTGAAGAAACACCTTGCAGCGCAAAACTTCCACGATGATGATGAAATCAAAATTGAAGTTGAAATGTGTTTTCGACATCAGGTGGCGAACTTCTATGAGAATGGGATACAGAAGCTTGTACACAGACTAAACAAATGCTTGGACAACAACGGCTATTATGTTGAAAAATAAGGTTTATAGCTGCAAATAATTCGTAATAAACACTTTAACAAATAAGATTTTTTTGAGTGTGTATGCGGCATTGTATCTTTACTTTTCGAAAAGCCTACTTAATAAAAGAAAATTTTCATCGCAATATTCTGGTCCAATGTGACATTTAAGAATTAAAATTAAGTGGTCCAAAAATGATCCACCGTCCTTGAAGGGTTTAAAGCGACAAATTTTAGTAATTGTAGGAAATTGTATTATGTCAAACGTTTTATAACGCTGTTAAAAAATACCGGGGACAAACACTCTGTTTACTGAATTCATATTATTTTAGCTTCGTTTCAAATTTTTAACTGATCTTCTTTAATCAAACATGAAAACAACCATTAGAATTCTTAACAGCAACTGATTCTGCCTTAAATTTTTTAAATCAAAGGGAACTGAATGGAAACCCGTTTACAGGGAGATCACTACAATTTTTTCAGTATGATTCAATCTTCTCTAATAATTAAGTGGTCCAAAAATGATCCACCGTCCTTGAAGGGTTTAAAGCGACAAATTTTAGTAATTGTAGGAAATTGTATTATGTCAAACGTTTTATAGCGCTGTTAAAAATACCGGGAACAAACACTCTGTTTACTGAATTCATATTATTTTAGCTTCGTTTCAAATTTTTAACTGATCTTCTTTAATCAAACATGAAAACAACCATTAGAATTCTTAACAGCAACTGATTCTGCCTTAAATTTTTTAAATCAAAGGGAACTGAATGGAAACCCGTTTACAGGGAGATCACTACAATTTTTTCAGTATGATTCAATCTTCTCTAATTTTTTTAAAACCGATCAGGTTAACATGCTTTTAGATTCTGCAGTGTCTGAACGGGGGGTTGGCAAGCGTAGCTTGCAGGGGGCGGAGTCCCCTACTAATACTGTATAAAATTTAAAATATAATAGTATCGCATTATATTGGAATAAAAGTTGTTGGAAATAATAATTGGAAATTAATTATAATTATTACAATTTCCTATAAAGCAAATATGTGCTTTTAAATCTTCTATAAAATCACATCGTCTGAAAATTTACCAAAACAAATATCTTTCTTTTTGATTTTCGCGGATCTTATTATGAGGATATATGTCAAAATGCATATAAAAATGATAGGAGTAGTACATGAATATCGAAAATTATTTTTTTGTCTTTCCTGGTATGCCATATATAAGCCAAAAATGTGTATTTAAATATTTTCAAGTACATAACATCACCCTTGAAGGGTTATATTATGTATAACACTAATTTTTATCTCAATTGACACATTGCCATTAGAATTTTCAAATGAAACTAGGGGGCTCTGCCCCCTACGAGCTACGCTCGTCAACCCCCGTACAGACACCGCAGACTCTAACAGCACGCTAATTTGATCGCCTTTAAAAAGATTTCGGAAGATTGAATTATAATTTGAATCTGACAATTATAATCTGACGTAATTTTCACCAAACTTTTCTTTCTCTTTTTAATATTCACGTCAAAATACTTTTGTTAGAAATGAAATATTATGATCATCTTAAAATGTCAAGTAAATGTCTCGCGCAATTTTTAAATTAAAACTGTTTTGCAATATTATTTTTTGTTCATTTTACGTAATAAGTGTAACATGACGTAAATTCTCCTATTTAGGACTTCTAACGCATGTTGCTGAATTTATTATTTTACAATGTTCTTTCTCATTTAAAATTCACGTGTAACTATAGTTTTTATGACGTAATTTTCAATGAGTTCCTGCTTTTTATATTTTTTGTTTATAATAGTCACGTGTAAAATAAATTTTTAATTTGAAGCAAACATTACTGTTTGAGATGTTTATACTGTTGGCAACAGTTTAAATTAATACAATTTTCTAAATTTGTAAAAAATATCTCTCGAAATGCTGAAAATTTGAATTTAAAATAGAAATAAAACCTCGAAAAATTATTCAAATTAAAAAACTAACTGCAATCTGCACACCGGGAAATTCTGACGCATAAAATGATCTAAAAATGATTAAATTCCTATGTACAGTTTTTGCTCCTATAAAACTTTTTTAATGGAACGATTTTTTCCAACTTTGGCATTAAATATCTCTTAAAATAATTCTTCGATTTGAAAACTGTCTGCATCAGCGTGTTTATCAAACATTTCTCTATAATACTACCGATTTTCATATTTTTGTATGCAACAGTTTTTTTAATATTAACGAAGAAACACCTCCGGTCACAAAAAATTCAAAACCGGCGGCGGCGGTGACAGCGGTAGTTACTTTTTTTTAGAATAGAGAGATATTATTTTTTTCAATGTAAATGTGTTTTCATCTTTCAAGTATATTGTCAAGTATAATGTATTCGTTCTTAGATACTCAACTGTTACAGTTCATTTGGGATGACCTGAAAATTATTCCGTTAAATTAAACTTTCATGACTACTCGCGTTTTACCGAATTGTGCTTACTTAAACGAAAATATGATGTAGCATGTGAACCTAAGACTTTCTCTAAATTATATCCTACAATAAAGTAATTTCGATGTGACAACGCGAAAGAATATCTTTATGGATAATTTTTAAACTTTGCAATTCAAGATGGTATACATATTGATCGTTTACAGACGTATATTCCATGTTTGAATTGTGTTTCAGAACGTGCTGATATAAGGCTCTTAGAAAAAGGAAGGCGATGTTATTTGAAGCTAATATACCTAACGACTTTTGGGGTTTTGCAGTTTTCACTTTCGCCAACATAAATAATAGATTACCTCATGCAACCATTGAAAATTACACTCCATACTATTTAAATCACAAAAATCATCCTGATTTGAAGAATCTTAGAATGCTTGACTGTGATGCCTGTACACAGATACCTAATAATAAAAGGTAGAAATTAGATGAAAAATGCAAAAAAAAAAATGTTTTTTGTAGGCTATTCATCAGAGGGTTATCGCTTACTAGATCCTACAACAAAGCGCATCATTATAGACAAAAATTTTAAAATTAACGAAGAGAAGAAAACTTAAAATTATTTTAAACATCTATTCCAGAACATTGATGAAAATGATCTTGATGATGAAAGGCAATCTTAATAAAGTGTAATCGATAGTTTTCTGCCATCTAGAGAAAAAACGGAAAATCCGACAGAAGAAAATGCGAGAATATCATCCAGAGAAAAGAAACATCACGTTAGGTTTCCAGAACTGAAATATATCAAGCAATGCTTAATAAAGAAGAAAGCTTAAATTTTGATGGCATTTCTACTCTGCCTCACAACGAACAACAGGAGTGGAAAGAATCTATGGACAAAGAAATGGAGTCCATGAGAGAAAATAAAGTGCGGAATTTAGAAGATCTGCCAATAAATAGAAATTTCATCTTATGAAAGCGGGTGCTGCGGGAACAGAAAGACGGTAAGTACAAAGCAAAATTGCGGGTTCATGCAGAAAGAAGGTGTGGACGATATTGACACATTTGCACCATGTTATAAGTTTACGTTTAGTGTTTATTTTGATTTTCAATGAAGATCTACTTCCATTCGTATTAGATGTAAAAATTGCTTTCCGAAATGGTAAGTTAAAAGAGCTTGTATATCTGGATCATCCACAAGATTATTATGATAAAAGTTGGCGAAAGAGTAAGCTTTAAAGAGGTTTATTTGGTCTAAAACAAGCTCCATGCAATAGTTTGAAAGATTTCTTAAATTTGTTTCAAAACTAAATTTTAAATCACTTGATAATGAACCTTGTATATTTGCATTTGGTATAGTAATTAACATAAAACAATTACTGGTCTTTACTGGTGATACCTTAATAGCACGTTCACATGTAAATGAACTAATGTAGTTATTACATTATTGTCTAAAGAATTTCACATGTCAAAGTCAGAAAGTGTTTCAGAATTTCTATTCAGAAATTTGTATGCGGTTAACTGTTTGAGTCAATTACGGGAAAATCCTACTGAAGTTTCATGGATTCCACTAAAAACATTTTAAGATATTTAAAAGAAACTTTGTCCTTAAAACGTGTGGATAAAAAGCAAACCTGATTCTAAATTACACAGGTTTACGATTGGGGAGACCAGAAACCAGTATCAGGTTCTATTTTGATGCTTTGTAACATGAGTTTTCTGTGGTGATGTAATAAACAGAAATCAGTTGCAGTATCGTTAATTGAATCTGAAGTCATTTGTTTAACTAAAAGTTTGCATGACTTGTTGTGGTTTAAAAACGTTGCTTGTGAAATTGTAAATGTTAAGAACGCAATTATTTTTTAGGATAATCAATAATGTATAAAATGTATCAGAAATGATAACAAGAATGGTAGAATGATATAAAACTAAAATTTATTTCTAATGTTGTAAAAGAAAATAATATTAAAATTGAATATATATCTACAAATATTCAAATTGCAGATTTGTTTAGAAGACTTTACTTAAAGCTAAATCATATGAACTGTTATTTCTTTGCTTTTTATACAAGTGATTTAAAAAAAAAAAAAAACCTATATTATTTTTAATGATTGCTTACTAGAATTTTCTTTTCGTTTTTCTGATGTAACACTAGATTAAGAGGCTGATAGAATATTGTAAGGATAAGAATACATTATTTCCTTAATAATTTAAGCTAGCTTTATAGCTCTTCCACGTACGCTAACCTGACTGTGATGAGCCTTTCAATATGTATAAAAACATGTTATTTCTCTGTTTTAGTTCAGTTGTTGAAATTTTTGTAAATATGTAACTCAATATACTCAATTCGACCCATCTTCGCCCTTTTCTCTCCCGCATTTATTTTTAACAGTCAGTTGGCTGTCGAGTCCGCAGCCAAAGGGCCAAATGATTCAGAGGATCATTCTTTAAATTTGTTTTACACTGGTAATTTCCTTTTCAATGTATCAACATGAACGAAATGCGAAAAATTTCCAATTATTCTTTCAATTGTCTCGATTTTTTAATTTACATTCCTTATGGGTACATGCCATAAAATTGAAAATTTAATTTTCAGTAGTATAAAAATCTTTTAAAAAATCGTCATCAAGTAACGTGTAAGGAAAGTATAAAAAAAAATGTTCAAAAAGTTCAGAATGGCAGCAAAAGTGCGTTATTAAAATTTTCTTAATTTTTAATTAAATTTTTCAAATAGTACCATAAGGTGTGAATTTCTTGATGAAAAAATTTTGTTTCTCAAAGCAGTTTAACAATATGTCAAAAGGCTATTTTAAGAAAACCAAATGAAAAGGGAATAAAAACAAGGGTTCCAATTCCATTTAAAATTTTAATTATTAGTGTAAAACATAACTATTTTATCACCTCTCAAGAATGCGATAAAAATGACTTTTGATTATTCTTCAAGTAGGTTATATTGTATAATAATTAAACCATAGGTTATAAGATTGCCAAAAGAAGTTAAAATCAAGCTTTTTCTCACATCTGCCCATCCTCCTGCACTAAGAAATATGGCATTTTTTAATGTTATCAGTTTCATCTGTTTCTTTATTAATATCAGTTCGCCTTCTTCTTCTCCTAAATATACTTTTTCATAAATTTGTTTCAAAACCGCCAGAAGATTGTCCAGTTCCTCCGGTATTCCAGATGCTAAATGCACTGTGCTTATAAAATAAAATAATTCAATTCCTATGGTAATAGAAATACCTAAAGTATAATTGTCAAGCATCTTTCTTTTGATAGCTACGCAAGATAATATGAATATGAGGAAAATGCTCTTAACTATCATACAGGATAAATATGTTGAAAATATGTTTTTAATTAAATTTGTACCATTCCAAATTAAGCGACATTTCTGTAATAAATTTCTCGCAATATGCATCCGTTCAAGATCAATGAAGCATGCACTTCTTTTTTGAAGATCCCATTTTAAGTTAATTATAATTTCTTTCCATTGATAGCATATTGCACAGAAAAAGCTGGTTAAAATTACTGGTGCTACATGGACTAAAAAATTATATGACATCATATACATAATAGAAAACCATACATTAAAATGCATGACAAAAAGTTTCATTGCAGAAAAATCAGTAAAATATCCATAAATTGGAGAAAATAACATGATGCAAATTGAGAGATTTATTAAAACTTGCAAAATTTTAAAATATGGATTTGATTTTCTGTAAATTGGTAAGAAATCCAAATATTGTTTTAAAATGAAAAGCTGTGAACTTGATTTTATAACATTAAAATACATAAGTTCCATAGATACACCTTGTATAACCTGTGATACGGTATAAATAGAAAATGGTATTTGAAATATTCCACAGAAAAATATCACTAGCGATGATAATGCTACAAAAATCATAAATAACTTGTACGATTTCATTCGAAAAGACATTTTTCCTTTTTCATTCTTGGTTAACACATTGATTCCCAATAGTTTCAAATAATTCCAGAATGATGATAAATTATCATTTTTTCCAGTAGAGTTAATCATTTTTGTTATAATACAGTATGGCAATGAAAGAAAAAATTTCCATATATGCCAGTTACCTTTTTTAAATAAAAATAAAAATGTACTTCTTATGAAACATCCTCTTCTTAGGTGTTAGAAGTGTCGACTTAAAAATATTATCACCGGAGTTTTCATAATACTCCAATAACGTCAATTCATTTCATCAAATTCTTTTATAATGCTTTTCTAAAGAAAATATACGATCAATGTCAAAAATTAATTTTAGGTTGCTTGAAATCTATGCATAATAAATTTGATGTGTTGTAACATTTTCGAAAGATGAAAATACAAAAGCATCATTTTATCATGAAAAGCTCTATTTTTCAATGTTGTAGAAAATAATAGTATTCCGCTATGTAATTATATCTCCTTTGACAAAACACGTAAAATGACTTTAGTATATTAATGCTTTTATAAAATTACATTGATTAAATTCTTAAGAAAATATTTAGTACCAAGCTTTTTGAAACATAATGATATAAAACAAATTAAACGGTAGCTGTTCTTCGATGGACATTTTTATAATTAAAATAATCGATCTCACGACTTATATTTCATTGAATTTAATTTATTTTAACAATTTAGTGCAATTGAATCATGGATGTTTATGAAATGCTTTCATATATTTAAGATTATTTTAACATTAAAAATGATTTTGATTAAGGGTTTTCATTTTGTATTCTTTACTTTGTTTTTACATGCAACTATATAAATTCAGGCTTGTTTTTCAATGATTTCCTTCAGTTTATCGAACTTGGAATTTTCTTCAGCAGTATTTTTTTTTGTGTGTTTAAGGCGATTTTTATTAAATTCATAAAGCCCTTAGGCATATTACTATCGGTGTTGGGCATGATCGCGTTCACTGAACGAAAACTCTCGTGTTTAGTTCAATTTCTGTGTACGTTGATTTGAACTTGACTCACTTTTTGATAAACGAACGTGAACTGAAAGAAAGCTCAAAAACTCCGTGAGTTTGAATGAAATTTACAACTCAAACTAATTTTTTTCATAATTTATTTTAAAAATTTCAAGCCTTTAAGAATACCTTTTTCCAATTCAAATACCATTTAGAGACCTACACGGACTCGGGATGGGTCTAGCCTGATCATAAATTTACTGGGTCGCGCCCGGGTCTTGATTTCTCAGCAGGCTCTATCTATGCTGAACCAGAAATATTTTTGTGCTGAACCAGGACTTTACTTTATTCTTCCTTTCATTCTTCACCGACTGAAATTTACCGGCCCTCACAACCCTGCTTGTATGAAAATAATTGACCCGTTCATGTCTGACCAGTGCATATATTTGTTTACCTAACAGCCTCCTTGGCTCTAGAACTTTTCCCCAAAAATACATATTTTTAAAATTACTATTTTTCTATAATTAAAAGTCTCATTAAAGAATGGTACAATGTTTCTTTGTTCACTGTTTCTGGTTGACATCTGTTTCAGGTTCGTGTCTGTTTCGGATTCGGGTAGGTTTCGGATTGGATTTTCACTCTTACGGTTTGGGTTCGAGTGAACCGATATTTCAAAAGAATGTCGAAAATAAAAAGGTTAAAAATCTATATGCAATAAGACATCCATAGCGGACACACACAGAAAACGGACACTTCTATTTAGCAAACACTTTCCAATTTTTTTACACAATTATATATTTGTATTATACGCTTTTACCGCTGAAGACTAGAATCTTACAATCTATAGACATGTCTACGTCTGCATAAACTATCGCTATTGTTTTGTGCGTGTTAAAAACGAACTCTAAATTATATTTTCCATATTACGAGAAAAGAAAAAAATGATTCTTAACTGTACAGCAAAAAACTTAAATGTGACCCCTAAGACTTATTGTAGAGTGTACTCAATCCACAGAAAGAAAATAGAATAACCCCGTCCCGAATAAAAAAAACGTACAACCCGATCAGATGCAGGACTATATTCAATGATTCCCGAGTTGTTTGCTATTCAAAGGTTTTATTATATTTGAATATTAAAGAGCATAATAAATATATACACTTATTTCTATAAAAGATAAAATTGGTATTAAAGATATAATTATAGATTATATGGTACTTTTCGGTTACCGTGCGCCAGCGTTATATATACATATATATGTATATATACATATACATGTATATATACATGTATGTATTCATACATATATATATACATAAATATATGTGTGTATATATATGTTGTAGGCTAATTGAGAAATCCGGCTCTTTGCAAACAGCCTAGGCTCTTTGCAAAGAGCCGGGCTAATTGGAGAATCCATCTCCCTTTTTCCAATTAGCCTGATATTTTTCAGGCTTATTGCAAAGAGCCTAGAAAGCGTTAGGCTAATTGAAAAATGACCACTTATTATACGATCAGGGTGATATTTTTAACTCACATGCTATCAAAGCCTGAGAGCTTATGTGCCCGCCGATTCTGTGTGTATGTGTGTACGTACGTACGTACGTATGTACATATCGCGATAACTCTTGATAGAAATATCCGATTTGCTTCAAATATTTCTTTCTAGGTTCATTCTGATAAGGTACTTCCCTGATTATTTTTTGGGGTTCATTGGTTGAGGATAAAGGGGAAAAGGGGGGCTAGTCCCTCTCCCTTAATTTATATAAATGGGTTTTTCATGCAGAAATATTCGATTTGCTCCAAATTTGGTATACCGGTTTATTGTGTTAAGGAGCTTCTCTGATTAGATTTGGAAGCTCATTATTTAAGCATAAAGGGTGGAAAGAGGGATACCCCTTAATTTAGATAAATCGGTTTATCATGATGAATTATTCGATTTGCTCCAAATTTGGTATACCGGTTTATTAAGTTAAGGAGCTGCCTTGATTAGATTTGGAGGTTCATTAGTTACATATAAATGGAGGAAAGGGCGGGCTATCCCCCCCTCCCGTAATTTAGATAAATGGGTTTTTCATGCAGAAATATGCGATTTGCTATAAATTTGGTATACCGTTTAATTATGCTAAGCAGCTTCCCTGATTACATTTGTAAGATCATTATTATGTATAAAGGGGGGAAAGGGGGGCAATTGCCTCTCCCCTTAATTTAGATAAATGAGTTTTTCATGTAGAATTATTCGATTAGCTCAAATTTGGTATACTGATTTATTATGTTAAGGAGATGGCTTGATTAGATTTGGAGGTTCATAAGTTAACTATAAAGGGAGGAAAGGGGGGGGGCTAGCCCCCCTTAATTTAGGTAAATGGGTTTTTAATGAAAAATTATTCGATTTGCTCAAAATTTGGTATACCGGTTTATTATGTTAAGGAGCTTCCCTGATTAGATTTGGAGGTTCATTAGTTAAGTATAAAGGGAGGAAAGGGGGGCTAGACCGCCAATTAATTGGGATAAATGGGATTTTCATGCAGAGTTATTCGATTTCTCCAAATTTCGTATACCGGTTTATTATGTTAAGGCCTTGATTAGATTTGGAGATTTATTGGTTAATTATAAAGGAGGGACAGGGGCTAGTGTCCCCTTAATTTAGATAAATGGGTTTTTCATACAGAATTATTCGATTTGCTTCAAATATGATATACCAGTTTATTACTATATGGCTTCTTTCATTTGATTTGGAGGTTCATTGGTTAAGTATAAAAGGGGGGAAAGATGGGCAATTGCCCCTCCCCTTAATTTAGATAAATGTGTTTTCATGCAGAATTATCTAATTTAGTTTAATTTTTTTTTCTAGGTTCATTCTAATAAGGAGCATTTCTGATTAGATTTGAAAGTTCATTGGTTCAGCATAAAGGGAGAAATGGGGGAGCTAATACCCCCACCCCTTAATTTAGTGAAATAGTTTTTTCATGCAGAATTATATGATTTGCTTCAAATTTGGTATACCAGTTTATTATGTTAAGTAGCTTCCCTGATTAGATTTGGAGGTTCTTTGGTTAAGTAGAAAGGGGGGCAACGGGGACTAATACCTTCATTTATTTTTCGAGGGGCATTATTCTTTGAAATAAGAGTATAATATACAATTTGTGTGAATAGCCTGTGAGCTCAATGCCATCAGTTTAACTGGGCAATTTTCTATTTATTAGGTTTATTAACGCATAACCCTACCCAAACCCGAAAAATAAATTACGACAGACCGTACACCGATCCGAGCAAGACAAAATAATTTCAGTCTACATGCATCCCGACCCGAACATGAGAGTTCCATTTGAAAAAATCCGAAATCCCGAACCAAATCTGATAACCGTCAAAAATATTCCAAAGATCCATAACAGACAAATTAGTTTCCGTGGACACGCAACGCTACCAGAAACTAAAAATTCCATTCGAAGTCAACCTGAAACCCGTCCTGAACCAAATCTTTACCGACAAAAATATTCCAAAGAACTATAACCCGATGCAAGCCAGAACAAAATAATCTCCGTCCACCGGCAACCCGATCCGAACCTGAAAGTTCTAATTGAACTCAATCCGAAACCTGGTTGTGGTCGGTTTTCAGGTTGACTTCAAATGGAACCTTCAAGTTCGGATCCGGTTGAAACAAAATTAAACTAAATCAGATAATTCTGCATGAAAAACCATTTATCTAAATTAAGGGGAGTGGCAATTGCCCCCCTTTCCCCCCTTTTATACTTAGCCAATGAACCTCCAAATCAAATGAAGGAAGCCATATCGTAATAAAATAGTATATCAAATTTGAAGCAAATCGAATAATTCTGTATGAAAAACCCATTTATCTAAATTAAGGGGACACGTGCCCCTGTCCCTCCTTTATACTTAACCAATAAATCTCCAAATCTAATCAAGGCAGCTCCTTAACATAAGAAATCGGTATACGAAATTTGGAGCAAATCGAATAACTCTGCATGAAAAACCCATTTATATAAATTAAGGGGGGGTCTAGCCCCCCTTTCCCCCCTTTATACTTAACTAATGAACCTACAAATCTAATCAGGGAAGCTCCTTAACATAATAAACCGATATACGAAATTTGGAGCAGATCGAATAAATCTGCATGAAAAACCCATTTATCTAAACTAAGGGGAAGGGGTCTAGACCCCTTTCCTCCCTTTATACTTAACTAATGAACTTCCAAATCTAATCAGGGAAGCTCCTTAACATAATAAACCGGTATACCAAATTTGGAGCAAATCGAATAATTTTGCATTAAAAACACATTTACCTAAATTAAGGGGGGGGGGGGTAGCCCGCCCCCCGTTCCTCCCTTTATATTTAACTAATGAACCTCCAAATCTAATCAAGCCATCTCCTTAGCATAATAAACCAGTATACCAAATTTGAGCTAATCGAATAATTCTACATGAAAAACGCATTTATCTAAATTAAGGGGAGAGGCAATTGCCCTCCTTTCCCACCTTTATACATAATAATGATCTTCCAAATATAATCAGGGAAGCTGCTTAATATAATTAACCGGTATACCAAATTTATTGCAAATCGCATATTTCTGCATGACAAACCCATTTATCTAAATTACGGGGGGTGGGTTAGCCCCCCCTGTCCTCCCTTTATATGTAACTAATGAACATCCAAATCTAATCAAGGCAGCTCCTTATCTTAATAAACCGGTATACCAAATTTGGAGCAAATCGAATAATTCATCGTGAAAAACCGATTTATCTAAATTAAGGGGGTAGCCCCCCTTTCTTCCCTTTATACTTAAATAATGAACTTCCAAATCTAATCAGGGAAGGTCCTTATCACAATAGCTTCCAAATCTAATCAGGGAAACTCCTTATCACAATAAACCGGTATACCAAATTTGGAGCAAATCGAATATTTCTGCATGAAAAACCCATTTATATAAATTAAGGGGGGGACTAGCCCCCCTTTTTCCCCTTTATCGTTAACCAATGAACCCCAAAAACTAATCAGGGAAGCACCTTATCAGAATGAACCTAGAAAATTTTTTTTGAAGCAAATCGGATATTTCTGTCAAGAGTTATCGTGTTACGTACATACGTACGTACGTACGTACACACGTACATACAAAATCGGCGGGCACATAAGCTCTCAGACTTTGATAGCCTGTGAGCTAAAAATATCAGCCTGATCTGATAATAAGTGGTCATTTTTCAATTAGCCTAACGCTTTCTAGGCTCTTTGCAATAAGCCTGAAAAATATCAGGCTAATTGGAAATAGGGAGATGGATTCTCCAATTAGCCCGGCTCTTTGCAAAGAGCCTAGGCTGTTTGCAAAGAGCCGGATTTCTCAATTAGCCTCATCATTTCCCTCATCTCAATTAGCCTCAATTAGCTAACATCATTTAAAAAATTATTTTCCACAAGGTGTTAAGGAAGTAAACTGTTCATGCTTGGTTTTCTTTGAAATTTATTTTTTGCGTCAATTACAACGAGTAAATTTTACTATTATTTTTTAGTTCATCATAGATAGAGTCCTACCCGAAAATTCTATTTGATGCCGACCCGATCCGAGCACGACAAACATATATGCTTGATCTTAAGCACGACCTGAATGTTCCAAAATAATTTTCGTTGACCAGCAACCTGAATCGAACCCGAAATGAAATGAAAGTAAATTATGTTTTAATGCAATTGTGAAAAGTAATCTATAATTATACCTCCACTACCAGTCCTATGTTTTTTATAGAAAAAAGTGTAAATATTTAATATTCAAACATTCATAAAATTCGTTCTTTTATATTCAAATATATTAAAACCTCTGAATAGTAGAGATGGCGGATTCATTAAATAGAGTCCTACATCGGAACGAATTATCCATAAATTTCTGTTTCTGGTCCTGATGATATTAATTTTTGTTTTTCCGGGTTGGGTTAGCCTAGAATAATTCTTGCACGTCCAGTTTTTTTTTCTTCCAAATCGGGTTGTTTGGATGTTCATAAACGTGTCACACAACTATGTTTCAGATGAAAATAAATATTTTTTTAAGTTTGAAGATTATATATTCAAATTCCTGCATGAGAAATAAAATGTATAAGAAATGCGATAATAGATTATTGTTTCTTTACGGTATAGTTAAGAACAATTTTTTCTTCTCTCGGAATGTGAAAAATATTATCAGCAATTCATTTTTACTCACACAAAACACATACGTGTTCGTGATAGTCTTTGCACAGACGTGATACATATGTGTAGACTGGAAGGCGCCCATATTCAGAGATATAAGTGTATAAATATATAAGTAATTAAGAATTGAAAAAGTATTCGCTGAACAGATGTGTATTTTTCGGGTATATCCATCATGGAGATCTTATTATTTATAGGTTTTTAATATTAAAAAAATATTTTCGGCATTCTTTTGAAATATTGGGTGAAACCGAACCCGACTCGCAGTAGTCTAAACCAACCCGAAACAATGAAAGTTGCAGAACCCGCAGCAAAAGAGTAGAATTCAACCCGAACCGCAATGAAAAAATATAGTACACACTCGACTAACGGCTGGGTTCGGATAAAAGCGGGTAACCCGAGACGATGCTCGACTCTACTAACTCACAAGAAGGAGGGGGGGGGGGGGCGTTGATGTGACAGAAGCGGATCTTCCTAAATCAAAATTAGATCTATGATAATCCAGTAATCGAAAAATAACAATACAAATAAATAAAAGTTTTTTTAATAATGTCAGGTTCCGAGAAACATCTGCTATTAGAACTGGGGTTCTACATTATTTTTGTCTTAATATATTATATATTGTATAGTCTGTGTACTGGAGTTTCAAAAATAACAGTCTTTTCTTATCTAAAATTGGATCTAAGCCGGTGAAAATGTATAGATGGTATGAAGGGGAAAAACGATAGTTGGAGAGGGGTGTGTCAACCTTTTGAGATGTCTGTGGAAGAGAAGAAGACAAAAGAATTCCACGAACGAAGAAAAGCGTTTGAAATGGGAGCCAGGTAGAAAACTCAGGACGGGTTACGTTGAGAAGGATCAAGGGGTTCCTGAAAAGGCAATCTCGTCTGCTGAGATAGTCAGTTTTGAGCGTAACGCGCAGAGTGGAGGTGAGTTCCTTGGATAGCTCGAAGAGAGTGCGTTGGGTGGAGAGAGGGAGGATAGCGTAGGCTTAGAGCTCATGTGTTGGGAGATCGAAATTGATCTCCGGAAAGCGAATTTAACGTGTGTAGAGTGAGAGTGATTTAACGTAGTTTAACAGTACACAGCCAGTATTTACTGTATTCAATTTAATGTTGAACCGGATCATCTATATCCGAGTTTGTAAGTGTAAATAGTGTTTGTTGTTGTGTAAATAGTGTGTAAATAAACTGTTAATTTAGTTAATTGAAAGCGTTGGTTTTCATTTAAACAATCCTCTCAGTGCGTGACCGATATCACATAATCATATCGGTGATGGCAGCATATAAGTAATAAGGATTTTCTTCGAAGTTGTGCGGACTAAGAGGAAACTCCGACAAATTGATGGCAGCGACGGGATAGAATCGTCTTGGACCAGTGGCCAGCGAACCGTGTTGCAGTGTGTTAGTGCCGGAACACCCAGTGGAAGTCTTGCGTGGTAATGCCGGATCGTCGAGTGGAATTTTACAGAAATAAAAAACCAAGCGTCGAGCAGAAATACAGAGTGTGTGTACCCTATCATCGTTACAGCGAACCGAACTAAAGTGTTGTGCCCTATCATCGTTACAGCGAACCAAACTAAAGTGTTGTGCCCTATCGTCGTTACGGCACACCGAAATAGTGTTTGTGCCCTATCATCGCTACAGTGCCTCAGGTTATAGTGTATTACAGCCTGAGTGTTGAATATCATCAAAGTGACTTTAAAGTGCAATATTGAATTCATCGTGAAACTACGTGTGAGCAGCGGAGTACCCCAGCAGATAAAGCATAAGGTAAGGTGTTTTGATAATTTCTGTCTGCTGACATTCTCGAACCAAATGTATTTCTTGTTGTATAAATAATAGTAATTTAAGATAAATTGTCTAGATAAATTATGCGCAATCAAATAATTGTGTTCAGATATGTAGGAGATATTAAGAGCCATATTTACTATTGTTTTAAGAAAGGGTAATAATAACTGGTACTAATATTGATTTTCTATTTTTTTTTTTTTACTAATAATGGTAGTGAACAAAACTGATGCATTGTGTTAATAATAGTTGGAGGGAATAATTGAATTTACTTAAATTTAAATTATTATTAAAGTAATATTTAAATGAAACAATACTGTTTTAAGTTTGAAGAGTTGATAACAAACGAGTAATGAACATTTGCTTAGAATTTTAATTTGCTAGAATTAAATTTCGAAAAAAAAAAAAAAAAAAAAAAAAAAAAAGGCTGACAGTGGAAAAAAAATAGAGGGTTTTGATCTTATTTGTTTTAAGTGTGAAGACCAGTATTGAATTTGGAAATATTTTATTGAGATAATTGTAAAAATTTATATGTGTATGTTATACAATCTTTCTTTATGTGGATGTTTCTATTGGCATCAATACTTTTATTCCATTTGCAACGTATCAGTATTATTATGTAAATTGTATGTTATTATCTAATGTATAAATTGGAATCTGTATTGCATAGTAATCAAATCGAAATTATTGTTTTACCATTTGTTTTATTGGAAGTAAATTGTGTGATATTAATGGTTGAGGAAAATTAAGATTATACAGTAGGTTCTGAAATGCATTAAGTAGTATAATAGGTGGAAGTAACTGTACTAAGGTAGAAATTTAGGAAATATTAATTTGGCAGGTTTAAATATTATTGTAGAGTGGTAATAGTAATCGGTGAAGGTATGGCTTTCTTATTGAAACTAAAAAGGGTGGATCTTCAGATGATAGCCGAAGAATTGGGGGTTGAATTCACGGAAGATGATACCAGAATTCAGCTTAGGAAAAAGATAATGGACAGCGATGACTATGATAAGCCTGTTATAATGGAATTATCTAACACTATTGTTGCGGAACGACTAGAACTCGAAAAGTTAGAAAAACAGGAAAAATTAAAGCGCGAAAAGTTAGAAAAACAGAAAAGATTAGAGCGCGAAGAAAAGCAGGAAAAATTAGAGCGCGAAAAGTTAGAAAAACAGGAAAAATTAGAGCGTGAAAAGTTAGAAAGAGAATCTGAAAAATTAAGGAGGGAACATGAATTAGAAATGGAGAGGCTAAGGGTACAAGGTTCGACAAATAACTCAAACGGGTCTAGGGACTCTAATAATGAAAGTAACATAGAAAAATTGATCAAAAGTGTTAAAACTCTGTCTATCAAAGTACCAGAAGGGACTGAGGGATGGAATTTATTTTTCAACAGTTTAGAAAGGGCATTCAAAACTAAAAATGTACCGGAAAACCAGCAGGTTGAAATTCTACTAAATATGTTATGAGATTAGGCAGATAATTTGTTAATTTATACCACTAGGGAACAAATGGAGAGTTATGAGGAATTAAAGGAGTCAGTTCTAAGGGAACATGAGCCGACACCGAAGGCGTGTTTGGAAAATTTTAAGAAGGCTAGGAGAAACCAGAATGAAACTCATGTATTATTTGTATCGCGCTTAATAGCAACATGTGAAAATTATTGTAAGATTAGGGGTGCTGACTCATATGAAAAGGTCAACCAGTTAATAATTACGGATAAGTTATTAAACACGTTAGATGAAGAAACCGCATCATATATTGGGTTAACTCAGCAGAGTAAATGGTTAGAAGCTTCTAAAATTGCTAAAGAGTGTGACAATTATTTTGACGCTAAACATAAGTCTTATGCCGTTACCTATAAAAGTTTTAAATGTAAAGATAGGTATATAAACAATGAAAAAGTGAGACTTAGGGAGGATAGTATATTTAGTGGTAATTGCAGTCAAAACGGAAGTAATGAGATTAATTCTTTTTCGGATAGAAAAACTGAGGTTAGGAGACATAGTCCTAGATGCTTCAAATGTGGTTTAAGAGGTCATTACCAATGTTTTTGTAATAAAGCAGGTAATGAGGGAAATAATAATGCTAGTAAAGGGTGTGAACAGAAAGCGGGTGTAAATAAGATTGTCGTAAAAGGAAACAAAAAGTTAGCTAAGGGAGCTGTTGTGGCGAGGATATCGGCAAAGGCCGAACAGAGAACTAATGTTATTGGTGAGAAATTAAATAAACTTGAGAAAATTGAAGTTAGTGTAAATGGGCAAAAAGCAAAAGGATTGGTCGATTCTGGATGTTAAATTAGTGTTATTCATAAAGATTTGGTACCGGAAGAGAAATTAAAAGGAGCGGGTAGTATTTATTTACAAGGATTATTTGGTGAAGCAGTTAAATCACCGTTGGATAAATTACCGTTAGCTATTCCGCAATTCGGACAAAATAATATAATTCATCAGGAAGTACTTTGCGCAGTGACCGATAATATTAATGAGCAGGTAATTTTACATCCCGAGGTGATTAATGAGTTGTCAGGGATCAATCGCGAGGAGCCATTGCTAGAGTCCCAAGAATAAGAAAGTTCGGAAATTAGCATTGATAACTCGAGTGAAGGTAAAGATATGAGTAGCGATAGTTGTAATGTTTACGCAATAGAAACGAGATCGGATAATTTACAAAGTCAAAATGCAGAAAAAACGGAGGAAAATAAGTGGAGGAAAATAATAAAGTTAGCGTTAGCAATTCAGATATGTTTAAGAAATCCCAATTGGAATGCAAAAATTTAGAGAGAATTTGGGAATTAGCTAAATCGGATAAAGGGGATAATTATATTGTAGATGGCTTATTGTATCATAAAGATAAATGTGTAGAAGAAGCTACAGCTCAATTAGTAGTGCCTAAAGTCAAAAGAGAAGGAATATTAAAGTCAGCGCATGTTTCTAATGAGGGAGAACATCATGTGGCAAAGAAAACCTTAGAGAGAATTAGGCAATCTTTTTATTGGGAAGGTATGGCTAAAGAAGCTAAAAAATTCTGTAAATCATGTCTAGAATGTCAATTATCTAGAAAAGTGAAAGTGCGGGAAAGAGTCTTAGTTGAAATAACGGATGGTAGCAAAAAATATGTGTATCAAAATAAAGGGAAATTTATTGCTAAGTGTAATATAGTTAATATTGTTTTTGAAGGTGATGAGGAATTTGGAGAAGTTGGGGAAATTTCTATTTTAAACCGGGAACAAGAGGTAGAACGGGACATAAAAAGGTTCGAAATAAAAGGGTTATCTAATAGTCAAGTCAAGGTTATAAAGTCCATTTTGAGGGAGAATAAAGAGGTATTTCTGGGTCCTGTGCGACCAGCGGAAGTAGGGGAGCATCGTATTGATTTGAAACCGGATGTGGCAAGGAAAAAGCCAAAGTTATATAGTGTACATGTTGCTTATAAAGAGGAAGTAGATAGGCAGATTCAGGAGTTATTAGAGTTAAGTCTAATCGAAGTATCAAATGCAGAAATCAGTCATCCAATTGTTTGCGTGGCGAAAAAAGACGCAACTGTTAGGCTGTGCACTGATTATAGAGCTTTAAATTCAGTAACGCAGGTCCCAACATTTCCTATGAAAGATTCACAGGAAATCATGTACAGGAGCATTGTCTTACTTTCTGTCATGGTTATATTTTGACAGATAATTTCTTTATATACTTATATATATACGTTTCTTCATCACCAAATTTCGCAATGACACAACAAAACGTTTAGATTCATTCTGATTATTTTCGGTGAATTCTTCACCAAGAACAAAACTCAGGACCGGTATTGTCGCGAAGTACACCATCTTCGGGGCCTTTGATTGTTTATAACATTATCCGTGGTCTTCGGTACATGAGTATCATAAAACATACTCCCTGGCACCGTGGCGATTTTCCAGCAACGGGAGATCGTAAATAGCTTTTGTGAAGGCAATATCCCTTCTATTCAGCATACCAGTTATTTAAACAATAAAAGCAAAAATATTGAGAATTGGTTATATAGTCTCACGGATTTTAAAGTTGCAATAATATCTTTAAAATAAATCCGGTGTGAGCAAGGGATTACAAATCGATATATGGAATTTGATTTAAAAAGCTGCATTCATTTTAACTAATTAAAAAGAAAGAAAAGAAAAAGAAAATATAGCGTCTTTTCAAAGAATCTTTTCTTTTTCTTTTCGTTTTTCGTTTTTCTTTCTTTTCTACTCATTTTCACAATTTCTAACAGGTATGAAGCAAAATCTCAAGTATAAATAGAAAGATAAATAAAAATAAGTTAATTAGTGCCTCAAATGTGTCTCAGTCGTTAAAAATATAACAAAATAGAAACAAATGTGTTTTATGAAGAATGCAGTTTAGATTTATTTTTATCCCATTTAATTTTATAAAGGAATGCTCCGAAATCTGGCACATAGATTGTAACATATTACCAGTTGTTTAAAATTTATAAACCTCAGAACATCTCACTTATTTTAAATTAATGAAAGCTGTAAAAAAATTTTAAAACGTGCTAAAGATTTTCCTGATATATTTACGCATATTTGTATTTCAGTAATAAAATTTCGATTGCTTAAGTTTATAAGCTAAAAAAGAGAGAGAGAGAGAGAGAATAGAGAAATTCTTTAAGAAAATTACCCTGAAAAAAAGAGTTAAAAATATTCATTTTCTGGGGAAATATTAAACAAAAAAATGCATTCCATGTCAATAGGTTTAACATTAATGAAGAGAATTTAAGATCACACTGACAAATACACAAATAAGCTTAAGAGTAAAAATAGTTTTCTATAAAAACATTTTTATACACATTTAATAGCCCAGGGGAAATGTACGTTTTACCTTGCAAAAGGTCGGGTAGAAGATTTTTTTTCTGATTTGTTTATAATGATGCCAACATGGAAAAACCAAGTTTTCTAACAAATTTTCTGAAGGCTAAATTTTCTGTGGCCAAAAAACAACAAAATTTTGGGATCTTTTTTTATATATATTTTTTTAATATCTCGAGACCCGTTGCCGTAGCATATTATTTGTGAATTACAATATTAAACAGGACAAAATTCTCTACAACTTTCGTATTTACACTTTTTTTATAAACTTAATAGCAAGCGCAGTACGCCACTCCAAAAATAAGACATTTTTTTTCAATTTTCTTAAAACCCGTGAAAAAGGTAGTTTTGCCCCGATTATTCAAATGTTACCCGCGGATTTAATCGTGTTTGTCGACTTATAAAAATAGGTAGCAGTAATGTATCTATTATTTGCACACTCATGTCTTTATTTTAATCTCAACAGACATTTTATATTCAATAAATTTATATAATTTTAAAAGTAGGGCAGAGTGTAGGTGAATGATACAATTTTCATATTTAGACTGCAAATTTAAGTGTATACAATGTTAACTTTAAAGCATTGTTTAAAAGAATACTTCAATATTTAGTAACTTATTGGCACGATAGTTTCAAGTGAGAAAGAATTCTTGATTAATTTTAATAATTTGTATAATTTGTATAATGCATACATATTTTTCCAGGTATCAATGGGATAGGTATGGAAAATTGCGAAAAACATACTTTATTCCACACCAAAACGTTATACAGTCAGTACCGGATATATGGTCACCCGCTTATAAGGTCACCCCGCTTATAAGGTCACTTTTAGTAAGTCCGGACTGACTGAATAGGTATTACGTGTTAAAATACACCGCCTATATGGTCAGTTTCCCATGGCTACTATCGGATATATGGTCATATGTTCATCTTTTGTCTCCCTTTTTATTGCAAAATATCTTATATTTTTTTGCTTTTTCCTTCCCTTTTTTAGGATGTAAAGTGCAGAATAAACGTATCATCCAAGTATCTTCAACGGTCGGCCTCTTTGTATTGGCCACGCGGTGCGTTTCCTTTTTAATAGCTTTAAAAAGAAGTGGATGGACATCTGAAGGAGGAACTTCTTCTTTCCTTCTGGTCAATCATCCCCTTTTTTCATCATTGAATCTTCCGTGCTTTTACTAAAATGTACAAGTACGAACTAACCTTATGGTAAAGAAAGGCCAGTTGACATTTTAATAGCTTTAGAATGAGAGGGAGAACTTTTCCTTTTTAAACGGAGCCTTAGAGATCGTGATAACATTGCATACCACGTGACTAGATACGCGTCGACACTCGGGGGAGAAGGGGATCTCCTCTTCCGGGTGCAGCCTATAAGAGAAACTCTTTCCTGTCGGTAAGTGTTTCCAAAGCTCTGGAGATTTCTCTTTCAACTGTCACATTAGATACCGATTCTTGGAAAGTATGCCATCACCTCTTGCGACCTAATGCAAATTGTGTCTGTGAATTAAATCTCCGTGCAGAGATAAGTTAAATCACGCATTTTTAGTTTTTTGTGTTTTTCATTACTTGTCGCTGCGTGTAAAGTCTTCGTTCATTTGTTAATTGTCATTTCTGAATACAATATGTCAGCAAAACGAAAAATGTGAAAATTGCGGGAAAGAAAACTGGTAGAAAACTTTGAAAAATCGAATGTATCGAAAGCAGCTTTCGCGAAGACCGGTGGAATAGAGCGAGCGACCCTGAATAACGTTTTAGGGTTCAAATCTTATTAAACAGAAGATGTGATCAACCAAAATGGAAAGCGAGAACATGTTTCAACATTTGAGAATGTTGAGAAAGGTCTTTTTACTTGGGTAAAATGTGCCAGATTGCAGAATGTTCCAACACATAGATTATCGTAAAAGAAAAATTTCTGAAAATTGCTGCATAACTAGGAAAACCGAATTTTACTGCCGAAGAATCGAAGGAATGGTTGTTAACGTGTTAAGTGACATTCTCAATAGGTACAGGTCTTGTGATGTTTTTAATTTTGATAAAATTTGGCTGTTTTTTCATGATTTGCCAAATAAAACTGTTAAAAACGAAAATGAAGTGGTGGAAAGGTAAGCAAAAAAAAAAAAAAAAAAAAAAAAAAAACAGTTTGGCCGTTTTATTAGCAGCGAATATGGATGGATGGCTCAGAGAAACTAACTTCATTAGTTATTGGTAAATTTCTCAAGCCTCGTTGTTTAAAAAACTGCAAATATTTGTATGTATCTTACGATGTGAACTGAAAGGCCTGGATGACAATAAACAAGTGGGAAAAAATTCGGTTTTTAGATAAAATTTGCACAGACAAGTGGCTATAATCGCAGACAACTGTACCGCCCATTGCATGATTCCCAATTTAAATCCGATTGAACTTTTTTTCTTGCCTCCAAACTGAACCAGTATGACACAGCAATTAGATCAAGGGATTATTAAAAATATTAAGATAAATTATCGAAAGCTGCTTCTAAAATACGTCATTGCTGCCATTGATCAAAAAAAGAAGTTTCGCGTTACTGTGTTAGATGCCATATGGTACGTAGACAAGAGTTGGAATATGGTATCAAAGAAGACAGTTGAAAATTGTTTTTGACATCCTTGGCTTCCAGAATGTGAAGAATTATCGTTCGAGACAATGACAACGAGTTGCACAAGAACTACGGAATACCGTTTGCACAATACATGACTTTATCCACGAGTGGCAATAGTCACGCCTTTGCGGGTATGTACCTTCCAAAAAAGACTGCTTATTGGACTAAGGGGAAGCCGTGTTAAAATGATCTTCACGCCTATTGATGTTTTTCTTCTAGATATCCACAGCTGACGTGACATTGGTAAAGTCCATGGTGAAGCTTCTATGTTGCAAATAGTTTCGGAAATTTTAAATATAAACAATGATGGAAACGATGATAATGACAGGGAATTCGAAACTGAACGACAACGCGAACAGAAGCTCTCAAAACACTAAATATATTCATGTATTTTTTTTTCCAATCCCAAAGGCACTGAGGAATATTTTAAAACTGTTCGAGAATAAGAAAAAGTAGTTTTAACAACAACGATAAAAAACAAATAAACCTGCATAAAATATTATTTTTACTACTACGAGTATACACGAGTATACTCATCAATTCGAAATTTTAAGTGTAAAGCAACTCCTGTTTATACATCTTGTTTTATAAATTATATTCTCATAGCTTCTTTTTACATTATTGAACTAATATAACTAACTTATAAATAATATTTTATTGTTAAACATAAAATTCATGCTTACACCGCATATAAGGTCATCCCGCTTATAAGATCATATTTTTCAGGACCGCATGGGTGACCCTATAACCGATACTGACTGTACTTTATTTACCAATTATTGGTAACATATGTTTTAATATTTTACTGTTTTAAAGATAGCAAACATTGGATTGTAGTTCCATATAAAAGGGGGGGGGGACTCAAAAAATAAATATATTTTATATAAGATATTTATAAAATAGCTACAATAAAAATGACATCAGAATATTTCTCTAACTAATGTTATGCATTTATCTCTTATAAAATTTTAAAATTCCGTCAATAAAATATTTGAAATCACTAGTTTCATAAAAATATTTAAAAGATTAGTTTTAAAAATATTGTCAAAATTTCCCCCCTTCTATCAATAAATATAACAAGAGATTTTATCATTTTAGCATGCAAAAATACATAAAACTATAAGATTATTAACTGCTTTAACCCTCTAAGTGTTTGGGGCGTAATATTCCGTTCACTAAGCTGCTGGTTTCACAGCAATACAAGCAATATTTAAGATAATATAATTCTGTAGATTTAATTAATTTTAAATACATTGAAGAATGATTAATACTCTCAAGGATTGCATTTATATTTGTAATTAAGATTTTTTTATAATGTTGAAAAAATCATATTTTCTTAACATTTAAAACAAAATGTAAAGAAAACAACATTACAATTTTACCCTTTCGCAAGACGCTCGGAGGGTTAAAGCTCAAATAAAAAAACTTTGTTTGTTGAAAAATATACTTTGTGGGACATTCTAATCTTCTGTAATATGTACTGTTTTGAAACTATATCTGTTTAATGATCTCAGTGATAAACTTTACCAAATGAAATACCAATTTATTTATGATTGTAGACCATATAAACATTTTTTTTTTCGCATTGATCATCTGTTTCATTCAAATGCACTTTCCCAACGCAATAAAGTAAGGTGCACAATATGATTGCATAAGCTAAATGAAAAAATGTATTTTAATAATAATAAATTCTACAGGCTATTTAACAATATATTTTTTCTCTTTGACGGCAGTGTTGTATGATTATTAGCATCCCGTTTCAAAGGAACATCTTTATCCTGAATAAAACAGATATCTGTAACATCTAGAGGTATAAAGCCTGATACTTCCTATTCATCAGCATTTTCCTGCACTTTCTTCCAGCTTCTTCGCATGACTAGTGTATCCTCATGCGAAAACATTACACGAAAAACGCGAGAGCATTCTTTTCAGAATTCTTGCTTAAATTTCAATATTTCATCTTTTCTTTCATATGATACTCGAGGTCGATATCAAATGCTGTGCGCTGTTAATTTTTCGAATTCGGTTTTTTTTTTTTTTTTTTTTTTTTTTTTTTTTTTTTTTTTTTAAGAGGATACTTTAAATTTTAGAACATGTTCCAAACAGTTTTCCAAAAATAAAAGTGTCCGAATATTAAAAAAAAAAAAAAAAAAAAAAAAAAAAAAAAAAAAAATCAAACAAACCCGAAAAGTTACAAAAGCACAACATTAGATATTGATCTCAGGTATCCCATGAAAAAAACATATATAAAAGTAATAAAATGGAAGCGAAATATTGTCAAGAACGCTCCCATAGGATTAATATTATCTTGCGAATGTCTTCGTGTGACTAATTTAGTTTCATAATTCATATAACTGTGACTTTAAACGCCTCATTTAAGAACTACAGTAAAATCATTGAAAATGAAATCTGTATATACGCAATCCGGTCTTTACAGAAAAAAAATGTATTTTTTAAGAGAAAAAATATGAAAAAAGCGGAATATATTTCGGTTCGGTTTTCAAGGTTTTAATGAATCCATATTTGACAAAGCTGATTACGTATATCAGCATTACGTATTTAATGATTACACACTTAAAATTTTCAAAATCAGGCTATTAGAGATTTATAAAAATTCTCATGGTAAATGTTCTGTAAAAGAGGGGGAGGGGGGGGGGGCGGGATGGCTCCAAAATCCATGTTTGCCACGGGTGCAAAAAATGCTTGTTTTGGACGTGAAGCACATAATTTACTGCTACCAATATATAGAAGTTGACATATGTTAATTAAAGCGTTCAAAAAGGATGTTATTTTAACAACCCAGCTTTCAGAATATAATGCGGACGCCAATTATGTATTTATGAACTTAAAATGTACATAAAGAAGTCAATTAACTTCTCAAAACAAAAATAATTTATTTACCGGTAAAGCTTTTTACCTTCTTCCATAAAAATATTCAAACAACAATAATAAACAATACAATTTCTGATTCACGTTACATCATATATAAAAGGTATCACGAGAATAAAGATGAGAGGATAATAACAAATAAATAAACATGGACAATAGATTTAACATCCTCCCACCTTTTGATTATATATTATAATCAAAACTTCACATTAAATAAATACAACATTTACATAAACATCATAAATCGAGTCTTTCTGGAACCTTTATCATTCTACCAGATCTCGTCTTTTTAATTTGCGATTCGTCTTTTGCAGGCTCAACCTGATTTTCCTTCAAAGTTGGTTTAGGAAAATTGTTTTCAGTAAAATCCACTGATGTCACTTCCAGAGGGTAAATTCTTTGAACAGGCTGAATCATCTGCGAATGAGACGTTTGTAACTTCAAAAGACGAACTTTTCCGTCTTTGCCCCGAATGAGCTCTGTAACCCGTCCTAAGGTCCAATTGATTCTTTTCTTGTTATCTGCTCCCACCAAGACTATATCTCCTACAGCAATTGAACGTTGCAATCTTCTCCCATTTGGTCGTTGGATAAGGAGACCCAAATATTCTAATCTAAATCGATTTCTGAGCTCTTTTTGCAGTTCTTGCCTATATTTAAGTCTTCTAGTGAGAGAACCTTCCTCAACCGCATCAACGTCTGGTAAACCACATTCATGAATATCTTTCAGAAACATGTCCGGTGATATGGGTTTGATGGACTCTTTCTCAGACATGTAAGTTAGTGGTCGCGAATTTATAATACTTTCGCAGTCAGCTAATACAGTTATCATCTCTTCATAGTTCAAACAGGCTTTTCCTAAGACTCTTTTTAATAGATCTTTCATCAATCTGATGAGCCGCTCCCACCATCTGCCCCACCAAGCAGCAGTCGGAGGGTTGAATTTCCATTTGAAAGACTTTATTGCTCCATACTTCTGTATGCGATTCCAGTTCAATCTTTTTAAGAAATTGGATGCACCAACAAAATTTAAACCGTTGTCGCAATATATAACAGAACATCTTCCTCTACGAGATACAAATCTTCGCAAAGCCATTAAAAATGACTCTGTAGAAGCTGAAGTCACAAGCTCCAAATGCACAGCTCTGTAGATGGCACATGTAAATAAGATAACCCAACTCTTCTGTTTATTTTTAAGAAACAAAGGGCCAGCCAGATCAATGCCGATAATTTGAAATACAGCTGCATCTTTCACTCGATTTTCTGGCAGAGAAACTGGAGAAGATTCTAAATTCTTCGAATTAAATCTTTTACAAATGGTACATTTTGATAGAACAGAGCTCACAGTTCTTCTTCCATTCAAAATCCAGTATTTTTCTCTAAGCAAATTCAGAAGAATCTGAGGACCTGCATGACAATTTTTGCGGTGGTAATGTAAAATTAATCGTTTGACAACTTCATGATTTGAAGGAACAACCATAGGTGTGAGGAAATTCATATTGTCTTGTCTATACGTAATCTTAGTCTTTACACGTATTATGTCTTGTTCATCCTTAAACGTCTCCAGAGTTTTCAATCTCCCCTCACTTTCATGGAAAAAACATTCCTTTTGTATCATCCAAATTATCTTCGTTTCTGCTCTCTTAAATTCAAGATTCATCAATTCTCCTTTGATGTGTTCCTTTGGATTAGAAGAATTATATCTGAAACGAAGTATCCAACCAACAAGACGTACGATTTTCTCATAACTGGAAAAATACTGGTAGTACCAGCTTTTCTCTGGACTTTCATCAACATTTACCAGTAATTTTGTAGACTTCAATTTTTCTTTTTCAATTTCTTCTTCGTTTATGTCTTGGCACTTGAAATCCATATATTTATAATATTCTTTAGAATCTTTAAGCCAAGATGGACCCTCCCACCATTTGAGAGATACCAGATGTCTTGCTTTACATCCTCTAGATGGCAGATCTGCTGGATTCATTTCACCAGGTATTTGTTTCCATAAAACAGGATCAGTCAATTTTTTTATTTCTTGAACTCTGTTTCTAACAAAAACAGACCAGTTTTCTTTCCTGGATATCCATGCAAGCACTGTTGTGGAATCGCTCCAAAAATATCTTTCTATATCTTCCCAGCCCATAGCGTCAGTTACTGATTTAGCCAATCTAGCACCAATCAAAGCAGCTAAAAGTTCCATTCTAGGTATAGTTCCACATTTTAAAGGACCTATGCGGGATTTCGCTGCAAGAAGGAATAACTCTACACGATCTTTAGTTGCTATCCTCAAAAATATAACAGCAGCATACGCATACTGACTTGCATCACAAAATATGTGAAGAGTACAACCTTTTAAATTATCTGGGGTGAACTGAATATATCTAGGAATCTGAATTTCTTGTAAACAATTTAATTCATGAAACCATTCAATAAATTCATTTTTTATATCGCTAGTAACTTCTTCATCCCACGTGATTCCTTCTTTCCATGTTTTCTGTAACATCGTCTTGGGACATATCATAACTGGAGCAGTAAAACCAATTGGATCAAAAACTTTATGTGCAACTGATAGCAGGATTATTTTTGTTATTTTTTCTATATTTATATCTTTCGTCCAGCTTACGTTAACTTTTAAAACGTCTAGAAGTCTGTTCCATTGTAATCCCAGTACAGCAGTTTCTTCGCTATTTTCGATATTGTTTCTTTCTTCTGTCTGTTCCCATCCTCTCAACTCAAATCCACCTTTAGCCATAAGAGATTTAGAATCAGTTATAAACCTTTCCAATTCTTCCTGTGTGTGGACACTAGCAACGACATTGTCAACATAAAAGCTTCTCAGCAATTGCTGTTTAAGATTGGGTTCGTATTCTTCATCGTTTTTAATGTGATATTCTATGACGGAACCGAGAAGAAAAGGAGAGCTTTTGACTCCAAACACCACTCTAGTATGTCGAAACATTCTAATATTTCTTTCTTCTGGATTACTCCACCACAAGAAACGCAAATAGTCCCGATCTTCTTTACGAATAGCTATTTGTAAAAATGCTTTCTTGATATCAGCTACAACACCAAATTTATTTTTTCTAAATCGTAAGAGAATGTCAGGAATTAATTCAATAAAGTTTGGCCCACAATGCAAACATTGATTCAAAGATGGATGGTTCTGCATTCTAGCTGATGCGTCAAACACTGGACGAATGGGAGTTGTACTGCTCTCTTTTATTACTGGTCGATGAGGTAAATAATTTCCATAAAGGTTCATTTCAGCCTGTGGAATTTCCTCTATAATTTGATCATCAAGCCACCCTAAAAGTATTTTTTCATACCTTTGATAAATGTTATCGGAAAGCAACTTGTTTGTAACGTTACTCAATCTTTTCTTGGCTAAACTCAAATTATCAGGTAAAGGTGGTGTATCTTCTGACCATGGCAAAGAAACTTCATAACGATTATCTTCATTCATTTTTACTGTTTGTAAAAAATGCTCTTTAACCTGACGATCAATCTCCATTTTAGATTGTTTTTCAATCGGATCATTTATTCCAAGCAAATCCAATTTCCATAAATCAGCAATCTCTGCTTCCTTTACAAACATAGACGTAACTGACAAAGCTAAATTTTCTTTAGACGCATTATCTTGAGGCACTTTTCCCATTAAGGTCCAACCTAAAAATGTTTCCAGTGCTACTAATCCCGACGAGAGTATTTCTCTACGACCTGTCAGTAATTTTCCCATTACATCAGCTCCAATCAATATTTGAATAAATTCTGGAGTTTCACCAACATCCGTCAAATTGATGCCTTTTTCCGATAATTCTTTAAACCAGGATCCTTTTCCTACTGGCATAACATTTTCACATATAATGTTTTGATCCAAAACCTCAAAATGACATTTAAAATTTTCTTTCAAATCGCTTAATCTTACCTTGTAGTAATGATGATTATAATCCTTTGTTATGACTCCGCCAAAAAAGGAATGAGAAACTTTTTCTTCTCGAAGAGGTAAATACTTCATTTCTTCGGCTAAATGTTTTAAAATATACGATCTCTGAGAACCTGAGTCCAAAATTAGTCTAACATCTTTCTTTTTGTTTTCGGAAAATATTTTTGCCTTTATCGTCTGAAGGAACACTTTGGGATTTCTATTGAAATTGGCCATATTTACTTCTTTTCCAGGCGACTTTTCTGTGTCTTCCTCTTTCTTTTCATTCAGCTTATTCTTATCGAGCGTTTGACACATCACAAAAGCATGTCTTTTATCACAAAAGAAACACTTCAAGATAGCTCTACATTGCTTCGTTGTGTGACCTGTTGCCAAACATAAAAAACAACATCTTTTGTCCTTCAATATATTCTGCTTTTCATTAAAACTCATCTTCCGTGCCGAAAAGCATTTTGAACTCAGATGTCTTCCTTTGCAAAAAACGCAATTTTTCCATAAATCTGGTCTTGAAGAAGTTGTTAATAAAGTAGCAGCAGTTGGTAAATATTTAGTACCATCGTTGTGACTTTTGTTTTTTCTAAAGATCGCGTCATCTTTTCTCGCTAAACCAAAACCTGTCACTGCCAAATTAATTCTTTCATCTCCTTCAACTTCAGATTTGAGAAACGCCATTAAATTATCTGGGCGCTCTTTTGCATCAGAACTAACCGAATTCGTATGTGTTCGATTCCACGCTTTCAAAAATTCAGCAGTAAAACAAGATTCTACCATTGGATATAATATTGAAGCACATTTATCCGTTGTGACACCTAACGTCTCAAGAGCTCGTAAATACAACTCAAGTTTATCATACAATGATGTAATAGAAAATTTTCCTTTTGATTGCACAGATATAATTAATTTTAATAATTCTCGCACATACACTTCAACCAAAAGATCTTCCCTACCGAAACGAACCTTAAGACTCTATATAGCTTTGGCATAGTTAGCGTCAGTTGGCGGAAAACTATCAACAACTTCTCGCGCTCTAGATCTAGTGATAGTTGCTTGGATCAAATACTGGAATTTATTTTCTGGCGCAATATCTTGATCATTGTGAATCTGTTCAAACTGGCTCCAAAATGGCAACCATTCCTTTAAATCACCATCAAATTGGCGAAATTCCAACTTGGGCAACGTAAATTTCTTTTTAGAATGATTAGTTTCGTAATCATTTGAAATGTACTCACATTGCATTTGTCCCTGTGACTGAATCTTTGCTAATTCTAATTGATGATTTAATTCCAACTTTTTTAACTCTACTTCCGACTTCTCCTTTAATTCTAGCTTTTTAAATTCTTGATCCGACTTCTCCTTTAATTCTAGCTTTTTTAATTCTTGATCCGACTTCTCCTTTTCTAACTTCTTAGCCTCGTTTTCTTTTTCCTTTCTCTCAGCAACAGCATTGGATAAAATTTCTTGTACAAAATCGGGATCCTGTTTATATTCATTACTATTCAAAATAATTTCCTTTAGTGTCCCAATCGTATAATCTTGCGGGATTGTTTCCCCAAGCTCTTCTACCACGAACTTTAAGTTGACCTTTTTAAAATTTTTAACGGCTTGAAACATTTTGCATCAAATAAATATTGTAAAATGTCCTGTCGCGGACGCCACAATGTTAATTAAAGCGTTCAAAAAGGATGTTATTTTAACAACCCAGCTTTCAGAATATAATGCGGACGCCAATTATGTATTTATGAACTTAAAATGTACATAAAGAAGTCAATTAACTTCTCAAAACAAAAATAATTTATTTACCGGTAAAGCTTTTTACCTTCTTCCATAAAAATATTCAAACAACAATAATAAACAATACAATTTCTGATTCACGTTACATCATATATAAAAGGTATCACGAGAATAAAGATGAGAGGATAATAACAAATAAATAAACATGGACAATAGATTTAACAACATACACGATTAAATCTGTGGGAAACATTTGAATAATCGGGGCAGAACTACGTTTTTTCGGTTTTTAAGAAAATTGAACAAATTGTTCCATTTTTGAAATGGCGTACTGCGCTTGCTATTGAGCGTATAAGAAAGTTGTAAATATGAAAGTTGTTAGACAAAGATTTTACTATTGCTCTGGCGAATCCATGCGAACTCATTTTCAATGAAATTTTCACATCGATTTTGTCTACTAAATAACGCAGAGGAAATTCACTGGGGTAGAGCTGCCATATATGATCTATTTTAATAGTCAATTCAAAAACTTGTCCCACTCTGGCTCACTCCCTACGGGAAATAGAATTACCCGCCTTTAAGTGAGTACTCATTACCCATCAGAGTTTCTACCTTAACTCACAGAGTACTATGTAATCAAAGTTTCTGCCACGAGAGGGTTTACTATCAAATGTAATCCACATCTAAAAAAGGGATCTAAAAACGCATGGAAAATTACTGGGTTATTAAACAACACAGACAACGGCATAAAACAAATACTAAACAAAGTTATTTAGGACAATGATTACTTTATTTTCTGACTGCAATGCGCTCTGATGATCTCCGTCACGTAAAACAGCTACACTCGCAGAAAAAACTGTAAATTTTTGAGCGTTTGCCCTTCAATTTTCACGGGCGACAGCATTATTTGATGAAACACGGTCTGATCCGTTAAATAAGTGCACTTAAGGACAATCCACATATTCTTACAGTTCTAGCCCATCTGTTAGCAAAAATACGGCACGACCCCATGGAAAAATTACATAAAAATGATAATTAATTTGAATTTTAAAAAAGGACTAAAAAACTGTTACTTAAATTTTATTTCTTCAATTTTTTTCAGGCACATTTTTATTAACCTGGCAAAGCGAAAAATCGCCAAATAATGTATCAATTGCTTCTTTCATACTAATTTATTTTTACTTTCTTCTATCTTCAATAGAAGAAAGTATTGTAATCGAAATTTTTTTCGACTTCCGGTTTTCGACGGATTTGCATGTTTTAGGGGTCAGAGATTCCAAAAAACATGTTTATAGAAAATGTCTGTCTGTCTGTGTGTCCGTCTGTCTGTCGCCATTGTACCATCAAAAAGTGTATGAAGTTATGTATAGAATTAAACCAAAATTTTATTATAAGTTTTTGGCTATGGCAATCAGGTCCTCCCGGAATTTGGAAAAAATTCGCCGGTAGGGGGCGCTGATATAACAATTTTTGTGCGATTTTGAATATTGTACCATCCAAAAGTGTATGGAGTTATGCATAGAATTGAACCAAATTTTTATTTTAAGTTTTTGGATATGACAAGCAGGTCCTCCCTGAATTTGGAAAAAATTCGCCGGTAAGGGGCGCTGTAAATGCGATTTTGAATATTGGACCATCGAAAAGTGTATGAAGTTATGCATAGAATTGAACCAAATTTTTATTTTAAGTTTTTGGCTATAGCAAGCAAGTCCTCCCTGAATTTGGAAAAAATTCGCCGGTAGGGGGCGCTGTAATAGCAATTTTTGTGCGATTTTGAATATTGTACCGTCCAAAAGTGTATGAAGTTATACATAGAATTAAACCAAATTTTTATTTTAAGCTTTTGGATAACGCAGGCAAGTCCTCCCTGAATTTGCGAAAAATTTGCCGTTAGGGGGCGCTGTAATAGCGATTTTTGTGCGATTTTGAATATTGTACCATCGACTAGTGTATGAAGTTACGCATAGAATTGAACCAAAAAAAATTTTTAAGTTCTTGGGTATGGCAAGGAGGTCCTACCTTAATTTGTAAAAAAATCGCTCGTAGAGGGCGCTGTAATAGAGATTTTTGTACAATTTTTGTGCCATTTTGAATATTGTACCGTCGAAAAGTAGTTATGCATAGAATTGAACCAAATTTTATGTGTTTAATTTTTGTCATGTCACGAAGGTCCTCCCTGAATTTGGAAAAATTCTGCCGGTAGGGGGCACTATAATTGCGATGTCTGTACCATTTTCATTATTGTACCATCGAAAAGTGTATGAAGTTATCCATATAATTGAACCAAATTTTTTGTGCATGTTTCTGGCTATGGCAAACAAGTCCTCCCTGAACTTGAAAAATTCCGAAAGAAGGGGGCGCTATAATTCCGATCTCTGTGCCATTTTCATTATTGTACCATCGAACAGCGTATAAAATTATGCATACAATTGAACCAAAATGTTTGTGCTTGTTTTTGGCTTTGGTCAACAGGTCCTCCTTGAATTTGGAAATATTGCGCGGTAAAGGGGCTCCGTGGTAGCGATTTTTGTATACTTTTCTTGATTTTTCGTAGTTCTATTGTGCATCGGCGGCTCATGCAGTGGCGGGAACTCGCTTCCTGCTAAGCCGGCTATTCGCAAACAGCTGATAACAACAGAATAAGGAAAAATTAATAATTTTAACAAATATCATGATATAGATTAACTCGTTTTTAGTCCGTTTAATTGACTTGAGCAGAAATTTAAGATGAAAATCAAAGTTGGTATAGTATTGAACTAATAATATTGAAGTATTAACATGTGTAACTAGGTTTTGAAATATTAAGATGTATAAGATAGAAGAAAGTTTTGGGATTGGCACATCCAACTAGTTTAAGTTTTATAAACATTCCTTTAATATTTAAATTAAATATTTTCATTTTATAAATTTCATCTCGCATTAAAAATGTTTTTTTTTTTAATTAAACAAATAACATTTATTTTCTTTTCATTTGCGAGTTGTTTACATAATTTTCTAACGGATATAGCCATTTCAATTCATTTATCAACTATAATTTTCGCCAAAATGACCACTGGCAACCGTTTCGTCAAAAATATCAATAAAATACAATAATCAAAGCATTGTATCATGTTACTTTTATTGACAATTTAATTTACTTGGATTCCCTTAAATATAATTAATATAATCCCTTAAGATAATATTAGTTTTTGTTGCATTAAAATATTTCAATTTGTTGATTTTCTGTAAGCAAGTAATCCATATTGGTTTACAATGGAAGTCTATGGGAATTTGCGAAATATTAGAGAAATCGCCAAGTTGCCGTCACTATTGACGACTCATTTTGGTCGCCAAATTTGGTGATATACCGCCAAGTTGGCGACAAAATTGGCTGCGTTTGGTGACAGAACTGTGTCCCTCTAAGGTAACCTCCTTATAGATATGGAAATGCATTAAATGCCATTTTATAATTGCATAAAAAATTCGCTAAAAATTCAAAAATCGCTGCACGAATTCCGAATAAACTTTTTTGAAAAGAGAACAAAATTTACTATATTGGGTTAAAAGAAAGAAACCATATTCTTCTCACTTATGTGGAAAAATCGCCTCGAAACATAAAAAAGCGCTAAAAATCGCATAAAAAATTAAATTAAAAAAATCTAATCAAAAAGTCGAAAATCGGTCTTCGAGGTGTAAAACTTCATATATAGACGTACCTTTTTTCCAAATGTTATAGCTCTACGTGCAGTGGTCTCTTCAGAACACCGTCGACACACTCACTCACTCACTCACTCACACACAAACTTCTTTCTTTATTATTATAGATAGAAGACATACTTGCAGTTTAGAAACAAAGCACAACGTTATACATCATATTTCAAACTTTATTTTAAACTTTAAATATGTGTTTTACCGACATTTGTGAGCATAACAATAAAAATGATCCATGTACTTATTTTCTATGGAATAAGATTAAGGTTTCTAACAAAAACATAATCTATATATATATAAGAAAGTCTGGATTTTGTATTAATCAACACGCAGCAAAAACTACTGAACCTAAAATCTTGAAAATCGGGGTAAAAATACTTCTTATGATATAGAGTGCCGCTAAGAAATTCTTTTCAGCCCAATAGTTCGAGATATATTTCATATTTTTCTAATTTGGCACTACCTTTGGCGCCAAAACCTGAATTTTTCAAGTGATAATTTCTAAAAACTCATTATTTTCATTTTGTTACTATAGCAAGGGAATAAATTCAAATTGAATAATTTTTTAACCATTCCTTCCGGTTAAATAAAAACAACTTCGTCGATTAGAAAAAAAAAAAAACTCGTACTTTTTTATTCTAATTTTCGTCGCCATACCATGCCAAAATGTATGGTATCACGCCATTTATTTCAACCCTAATCGTGCAAACGATTTTTATTGCAAACCGTGCCACACATTAACATTTGCTAATTATTGAACGCGAATATTTTTATGCAGGAATTTTTAATGATGGAATTTATTTTATTCCATCATTAAAAATTCCTGCTTTTTAATTTGTTATTTTTTTAATACAAAATATTTATTACTGATACTGATATAGATTTTACCATTTCGCAGTTAGCTGATGATGAGGAAGCTACAATAACATTATTTCAGAAGTTAGGAATTATACATATAAAAAATGTTTTCTTCAAAAAACAATAAATGTCTTCATTGAAAGAATGAAATGTTTACTGCAATGTGAGCCATACGTATTACGCACGCCATGCTTCAGTAGTAAAAGACATTTATAATTTCAAAACTGCAGTTTAAATTGACTATATTTTATTACTTGCAAAATATTTATTTATTCTTATATTTTAAGTATTTATTTTGGTACCCGTCGACCAATTTCGCCAAATTATATAAATCGCCAAACCACTCGCCAAATTATACAAATTGACACAATTTTTATTTTAAATAACGAAAGAACAAATGAATTGGTATAACATTAATAAAAATACATTTAAAACGTCGAAATAAAAATCACCTGATGACGTAAATACTTGTAACTTGCTTAAAGTCAAGTGAATGTGACATTTACGATCAAACATTATTGGCATTTAATCTTATAGTTTGGCAATAGATTTTTGGTCAACGGGATAACCAAGTAGTACCATTATTTTTATTGATTTTAAAAAATGGTAGGTCAAAGTCTGTAATTTTCAAAAGTTATATTTTTTAAATGCTCATTTTTTTATCAATAAAATTATTTTTTTTTCAAATGTATCATTTCATTTTTGTGCCAACCCTTACGCTTGGTGACAATGGTGTTGGCATAACAGGGAAATATCAAAACAGTTACTGATTTTATTTCAAATGTAAAGAAAAAAGGTTTAATGAGCAATAAATATTGTAAATATGACTATAACTCAGATTCTACTGAACAGAATTTTGTAGAACTTACAATGTTAAATAGTAAATTTGGTTTATAAATGGTATAATGTAAAAACCATCGATCTAAGTTGCTACGGGAGTTCTAAAATTAGGTGAACTCGATTATGAAAGGTTTCAAGTCAACTAATTAAATGCACAGTAAGTTAGATAATATTTCAGGGATTTTCTCAATATTTATCATAGCATTCTGTGTTGCTTAGTTACGGAGCTATGCGGAAAAAGTTCTCAGTGGTACAGTAAAGAAAATTGGAAGATACACGCTATAGAGATAGGGTATACTAGAGAGTATATATGCTATAGTTATGGAAGTTGAGCTGAGTTCCTTAAAAACTTCAGAAGTGATGCAGTATATACATACCCCTACCTCTCAGAGAGTTCTATAATCAGGTTAACGCGATTATGAAAGTTATATTTAACTATCTCAATATATATATATATAATGCAAAGAGAAATTTCATTCCGGCCGCTTATATCTTGAGTTCTGCTGAATAGATTTTGACGGGACTTACATTGTTAGTTAGAGAATTTTTCAGAAAAAGATGTTAGTATAAAACATAACGCTCTACGTTGCTTAGTTAAATAATTATGGGGAAAGTTCTAAATCAGATGAACCCAATTTTGAAAGATTTGCTTTTTTTTAAGGTTCCAGTGAATAAATTTTTATGGGATTTAAACTGTTAATTAGATCATTTTTAGGGACGGTTTCGGTATATTTTCCAGTTTAAAAGATTATGCTAAGTGGATTTCGATGCAATTTTAATTAATAGTTAATTTTTCAGTGAATGTTTTAGTATAAAGCACATATCATTTGCTGTTGCTTGATTGTAGAATTATAGATGAAAGTTCTAGAATCAGGCGAACCCAATTATTATGAACCACTAGCCTTTTAAATAAGTCCAATTAACAGATTCTGATGAGACTTGCATTGATAAGTTTTCGTGAACGCTTTTAGTACATTACATATTGTTCTACTGTCCTTTACCGAATCTTACACTAACAGATCAACTAAAGTCCTTAACAGTCTAAATTTTGTATGACTCAATAAAAGATATAATAGCGTAATGGCATTCATATTGCTTTCAGCAATTCGGTTGGATACACCAGGTAAATGTCCATATTGCTTTAAAACTCATGATCAAATTCACAGATATATTTTGTTTCATTCAAGATTTCTGTAGAAAAACCGACCAGCGTAGCGGGCAAAAGCGGCTAGTCTATATATATAAAAGAAAGTCTGGATTTTGTATTAATCAACGCTCAGCCCAAACTACTGAACATAAAATCTTGAAAATCGGGGTAAAAATACTTCTTATGACATAGAGTGCCGCTAAGAAAGGATTTTCCAAAATTCCACACCTAAGGGGGGTAAAAAACAGAACGAACTTTTAAATTATTCCTTAAAAATCTGATTTTATAGGGGTCAATCCATTTCAAGTGGTCCAGCACTGGTTGCTCGACCATTTTTAAAAAATCTGAAATTTTTTGTACAACAACCCTAACATGATGGAAGCTCAAAATGACTATTATTTTAATTTTATTAATTTTTGTTTGTGCATGGCGGCCATCTTTATTTCATCGTCTGCAGCAATTTTCTCGCAGGAAGGGTTTACGGAAATGTAAATAATTCATCGTTTCTTTCTCCAATTCAAGTGCGGTTTACAGCAATTTGTACAGAATACATTGGGCTAAAAATTTGGTAATAGAGTAGTTTCCGAAACTAAATGCTTATTGGTGAAATTTAGGCATAAAATTTCAGTTTTTTACCAAAATTTGTCTGTTTACAAGAGGAAATTTTTCCAGCAAGGAAAACTGTCAACATGACATACTTTTTTTTTACAAATAGGCTGAAAGTACTTGTACTCACACGCCAAGTTCCAGATCTGGGACATTCTTTCTCTTCGCTAAAAAAATTCCCAAATTTTTCAAAAATGTCTAAAATCGCACTTTTGAGGCTTTGATATCTCTGGTGGTGCACAAGATAAAAATCTGAAATTTGGGTTGCTGAGAGTATTGTATGGTAGTGTTATGCACAATGGTAGTGCGTGCCCCACCAGAGATATTAAAGCTTCAAAAGTGCGATTTTTGACATTTTTGAAAAATTTGGGAATTTTTTTAGCGAAAAGAAAGAATGTCCCAAATCTGGAACTTAGCGTGTGAGTACAAGTTCTTTCAGCGTATTTGTAAAAAAAAGTATGTCATGTTGACAGTTTTCCTTGCTAGAAAAATTTCGTCTTGCAAACGGGCAAATTTTGGAAAAAAACTGAAACTTTATGCCTAAATTTCATCAATAAGCATTTAGTTTCGGAAACTACTCTATTACCAGATTTTTAGCCCAATGTATTCTGTACAAATTGCTATAAACCGCACTTGAATTGGAGAAATAAATGATGAATTATTTACAATTCCGTAAACCCTTTCTGCGAGAAAATTGCTGCAGACGATGAAACAAAGATGGCCGCCATGCACAAACAAAAATTAATAAAATTAAAATAATAGTCATTTTGAACTTCCATCATGTTAGGGTTGATGTACAAAAAATTTCAGATTTTTTAAAAATGGTCGAGCAACGAATTCATGATTTTCTGGACCACTTGAAATGGATTGACCCATAGATATTTTTCAACTGATAACATATTTTGGTGTATTTTTGTATGCTGAATCGAATGGTACTAAATAAATTCTTTTCAGCCCAATAGTTCGAGATATATTTCATATTTTTCTAATTTGGCACTATCTTTGGCGCCAAAACCTGAATTTTTCAAGTGATAATTTCTAAAAACTCATTATTTTCATTTTGTTACTATAGCAAGGGAAAAAATTCAAATTGAATAATTTTTTAACCATTCCTTTCGGTTAAATAAAAACAACTTCGTCGATTAGAAAAAAAAAATTCAAACGCCTCAAAAACTAAAAAAAAAACCCTCGTACTTTTTTATTCTAATTTTCGTCGCCATACCATGCCAAAATGTATGGTATCACGCCATTTATTTCAACCCTAATCGTGCAAACGATTTTTATTGCAAACCGTGCCACACATTAACATTTGCTAATTATTGAACGCGAATATTTTTATGCAGGAATTTTTAATGATGGAATTTATTTTATTCCATCATTAAAAATTCCTGCTTTTTAATTTGTTATTTTTTTAATACAAAATATTTATTACTGATACTGATATAGATTTTACCATTTCGCAGTTAGCTGATGATGAGGAAGCTACAATAACATTATTTCAGAAGTTAGGAATTATACATATAAAAATGTTTTCTTCAAAAAACAATAAATGTCTTCATTGAAAGAATGAAATGTTTACTGCAATGTGAGCCATACGTATTACGCACGCCATGCTTCAGTAGTAAAAGACATTTATAATTTCAAAACTGCAGTTTAAATTGACTATATTTTATTACTTGCAAAATATTTATTTATTCTTATATTTTAAGTATTTATTTTGGTACCCGTCGACCAATTTCGCCAAATTATATAAATCACCAAACCACTCGCCAAATTATACAAATTGACACAATTTTTATTTTAAATAACGAAAGAACAAATGAATTGGTATAACATTAATAAAAATACATTTAAAACGTCGAAATAAAAATCACCTGATGACGTAAATACGTGTAACTTGCTTAAAGTCAAGTGAATGTGACATTTACGATCAAACATTATTGGCATTTAATCTTATAGTTTGGCAATAGATTTTTGGTCAACGGGATAACCAAGTAGTACCATTATTTTTATTGATTTTAAAAAATGGTAGGTCAAAGTCTGTAATTTTCAAAAGTTATATTTTTTAAATGCTCATTTTTTTATCAATAAAATTATTTTTTTTTCAAATGTATCATTTCATTTTTGTGCCAACCCTTACGCTTGGTGACAATGGTGTTGGCATAACAGGGAAATATCAAAACAGTTACTGATTTTATTTCAAATGTAAAGAAAAAAGGTTTAATGAGCAATAAATATTGTAAATATGACTATAACTCAGATTCTACTGAACAGAATTTTGTAGAACTTACAATGTTAAATAGTAAATTTGGTTTATAAATGGTATAATGTAAAAACCATCGATCTAAGTTGCTACGGGAGTTCTAAAATTAGGTGAACTCGATTATGAAAGGTTTCAAGTCAACTAATTAAATGCACAGTAAGTTAGATAATATTTCAGGGATTTTTTCAATATTTATCATAGAATTCTGTGTTGCTTAGTTACGGAGCTATGCGGAAAAAGTTCTCATTGGTACAGTAAAGAAAATTGGAAGATACACGCTATAGAGATAGGGTATACTAGAGAGTATATATGCTATAGTTATGGAAGTTGAGCTGAGTTCCTTAAAAACTTCAGAAGTGATGCAGTATATACATACCCCTACCTCTCAGAGAGTTCTATAATCAGGTTAACGCGATTATGAAAGTTATATTTAACTATCTCAATATATATATATAATGCAAAGAGAAATTTCATTCCGGCCGCTTATATCTTGAGTTCTGCTGAATAGATTTTGACGGGACTTACATTGTTAGTTAGATAATTTTTCAGAAAAAGATGTTAGTATAAAACATAACGTTCTACGTTGCTTAGTTAAATAATAATGGGGAAAGTTCTAAATCATATGAACCCAATTTTGAAAGATTTGCTTTTTTTAAAGGTTCCACTGAATGAATTTTTATGGGATTTAAACAGTTAATTAGATCATTTTCAGGGAAGGTTTCGGTATATTTTCCAGTTTAAAAGATTCTGCTAAGTGGATTTCAATGCAACTTGATCGGTTAGTTAATTTTTCAGTGAATGTTTTAGAATAAATCACATATCATTTGCTGTTGCTTGGTTGTTAGGATGCTTGATTGTAGAATTATAGACGTAAGTTCTAGAAACAGGCGAACCGAATTATTATGAACGATCAGCCTTTTGAATAAGTCCAATTAACAGATTCTGATGAGACTTGCATTGATAATTTTTCATGAACGCTTTTAGTATATTACATATTGTTCTATTGTTCTTTACCGAATCCTACACTAACAGATCAACTAAAAAAATTGGTTCTTAACAGTCAAAATTTTTTATGGCTCATATAATATGGATGTATGGTATAATATGGATATTATGGCTTATATAAATGATATAATAGCGTAATGACATTCATATTGATTTCAGCAATTCGGTTGGATACACCAGGTAAATGTCCATATTGCTTTAAAACGCATGATCACATATATATTTTAAAGGTAAATATAAATATTTTACAGACATACATACAATAAATACAATAAACTCAACTGGAGTGTAAAATTAGCCAGAGTCGGGAATCGAACACGGGACCATAATATACGAGACTGCTGCTCTAACCACTGAGCTACTCCGGCCGATGCCTGAGTCTATTAGTGGGTTATTAGTGGTCTATTAGTGGTCTATTAGTTGTCTGGTTTATTAGTGAGAAATTGCAGACTCCGGCATCGGCCGGAGTAGCTCAGTGGTTAGAGCAGCAGTCTTGTATACTGTGGTCCCGGATTCGATTCCTGGCTCTGGCTAATTTTTCACTCCAGTTGGGTTTATTGTATTTATTGTATGTATGTCTGTAAAATATTTATATTTACCTTTAACTGTTCAATGCAGGCGTTATTTATGTGTGTTTTAATATATATTGTAGTATGTGTGCTTTATTGTAATTATCGTAGATCGATGTAATAGTAAAATCTATTCATCGTTGTCCGGTCATCCAAGGCTGTCGTATAGATGACTGGTGACTTCCCCAACATGGTTTATTAGTGAGAAATTGCAGACTCAGGCATCGCCCGGAGTAGCTGAGTGGTTAGAGCAGCAGTCTTGTATACTGTGGTCCCGGGTTCGATTCCTGGCTCTGGCTAATTTTTCACTCCAGTTGGATTTATTGTATTTATTGTATGTATGTCTGTAAAATATTTATATTTACCTTTAACTGTTGAATGCAGGCGTTATTTATGTGTGTTTTAATATATATTGTAGTATGTGTGTTTTATTGTAATTATCGTAGATCGATGTAATAGTAAAATCTATTCATCGTTGTCCGGTCATCCAAGGCTGTCGTATAGATGACTGGTGACTTCCCCAACATGGTTTATTAGTGAGAAATTGCAGACTCAGGCATCGCCCTGAGTAGCTGAGTGGTTAGAGCAGCAGTCTTGTATACTGTGGTCCCGGGTTCGATTCCTGGCTCTGGCTAATTTTTCACTCCAGTTGGATTTATTGTATTTATTGTATGTATGTCTGTAAAATATTTATATTTACCTTTAACTGTTGAATGCAGGCGTTATTTATGTGTGTTTTAATATATATTGTAGTATGTGTGTTTTATTGTAATTATCGTAGATCGATGTAATAGTAAAATCTATTCATCGTTGTCCGGTCATCCAAGGCTGTCGTATAGATGACTGGTGACTTCCCCAACATGGTTTATTAGTGAGAAATTGCAGACTCAGGCATCGCCCGGAGTAGCTGAGTGGTTAGAGCAGCAGTCTTGTATACTGTGGTCCCGGGTTCGATTCCTGGCTCTGGCTAATTTTTCACTCCAGTTGGATTTATTGTATTTATTGTATGTATGTCTGTAAAATATTTATATTTACCTTTAACTGTTGAATGCAGGCGTTATTTATGTGTGTTTTAATATATATTGTAGTATGTGTGTTTTATTGTAATTATCGTAGATCGATGTAATAGTAAAATCTATTCATCGTTGTCCGGTCATCCAAGGCTGTCGTATAGATTACTGGTGACTTCCCCAACATGGTTTATTAGTGAGAAATTGCAGACTCAGGCATCGCCCGGAGTAGCTGAGTGGTTAGAGCAGCAGTCTTGTATACTGTGGTCCCGGGTTCGATTCCTGGCTCTGGCTAATTTTTCACTCCAGTTGGATTTATTGTATTTATTGTATGTATGTCTGTAAAATATTTATATTTACCTTTAACTGTTGAATGCAGGCGTTATTTATGTGTGTTTTAATATATATTGTAGTATGTGTGTTTTATTGTAATTATCGTAGATCGATGTAATAGTAAAATCTATTCATCGTTGTCCGGTCATCCAAGGCTGTCGTATAGATGACTGGTGACTTCCCCAACATGGTTTATTAGTGAGAAATTGCAGACTCAGGCATCGCCCTGAGTAGCTGAGTGGTTAGAGCAGCAGTCTTGTATACTGTGGTCCCGGGTTCGATTCCTGGCTCTGGCTAATTTTTCACTCCAGTTGGATTTATTGTATTTATTGTATGTATGTCTGTAAAATATTTATATTTACCTTTAACTGTTGAATGCAGGCGTTATTTATGTGTGTTTTAATATATATTGTAGTATGTGTGCTTTATTGTAATTATCGTAGATCGATGTAATAGTAAAATCTATTCATCGTTGTCCGGTCATCCAAGGCTGTCGTATAGATGACTGGTGACTTCCCCAACATGGTTTATTAGTGAGAAATTGCAGACTCAGGCATCGCCCGGAGTAGCTGAGTGGTTAGAGCAGCAGTCTTGTATACTGTGGTCCCGGGTTCGATTCCTGGCTCTGGCTAATTTTTCACTCCAGTTGGATTTATTGTATTTATTGTATGTATGTCTGTAAAATATTTATATTTACCTTTAACTGTTGAATGCAGGCGTTATTTATGTGTGTTTTAATATATATTGTAGTATGTGTGTTTTATTGTAATTATCGTAGATCGATGTAATAGTAAAATCTATTCATCGTTGTCCGGTCATCCAAGGCTGTCGTATAGATGACTGGTGACTTCCCCAACATGGTTTATTAGTGAGAAATTGCAGACTCAGGCATCGCCCTGAGTAGCTGAGTGGTTAGAGCAGCAGTCTTGTATACTGTGGTCCCGGGTTCGATTCCTGGCTCTGGCTAATTTTTCACTCCAGTTGGATTTATTGTATTTATTGTATGTATGTCTGTAAAATATTTATATTTACCTTTAACTGTTGAATGCAGGCGTTATTTATGTGTGTTTTAATATATATTGTAGTATGTGTGCTTTATTGTAATTATCGTAGATCGATGTAATAGTAAAATCTATTCATCGTTGTCCGGTCATCCAAGGCTGTCGTATAGATGACTGGTGACTTCCCCAACATGGTTTATTAGTGAGAAATTGCAGACTCAGGCATCGCCCGGAGTAGCTGAGTGGTTAGAGCAGCAGTCTTGTATACTGTGGTCCCGGGTTCGATTCCTGGCTCTGGCTAATTTTTCACTCCAGTTGGATTTATTGTATTTATTGTATGTATGTCTGTAAAATATTTATATTTACCTTTAACTGTTGAATGCAGGCGTTATTTATGTGTGTTTTAATATATATTGTAGTATGTGTGTTTTATTGTAATTATCGTAGATCGATGTAATAGTAAAATCTATTCATCGTTGTCCGGTCATCAGAGGCTGTCGTATAGATGACTGGTGACTTCCCCAACATGGTTTATTAGTGAGAAATTGCAGACTCAGGCATCGCCCTGAGTAGCTGAGTGGTTAGAGCAGCAGTCTTGTATACTGTGGTCCCGGGTTCGATTCCTGGCTCTGGCTAATTTTTCACTCCAGTTGGATTTATTGTATTTATTGTATGTATGTCTGTAAAATATTTATATTTACCTTTAACTGTTGAATGCAGGCGTTATTTATGTGTGTTTTAATATATATTGTAGTATGTGTGTTTTATTGTAATTATCGTAGATCGATGTAATAGTAAAATCTATTCATCGTTGTCCGGTCATCCAAGGCTGTCGTATAGATGACTGGTGACTTCCCCAACATGGTTTATTAGTGAGAAATTGCAGACTCAGGCATCGCCCGGAGTAGCTGAGTGGTTAGAGCAGCAGTCTTGTATACTGTGGTCCCGGGTTCGATTCCTGGCTCTGGCTAATTTTTCACTCCAGTTGGTCTTATTGTATTTATTGTATGTATGTCTGTAAAATATTTATATTTACCTTTAACTGTTGAATGCAGGCGTTATTTATGTGTGTTTTAATATATATTGTAGTATGTGTGTTTTATTGTAATTATCGTAGATCGATGTAATAGTAAAATCTATTCATCGTTGTCCGGTCATCCAAGGCTGTCGTATAGATGACTGGTGACTTCCCCAACATGGTTTATTAGTGAGAAATTGCAGACTCAGGCATCGCCCTGAGTAGCTGAGTGGTTAGAGCAGCAGTCTTGTATACTGTGGTCCCGGGTTCGATTCCTGGCTCTGGCTAATTTTTCACTCCAGTTGGATTTATTGTATTTATTGTATGTATGTCTGTAAAATATTTATAATTACCTTTAACTGTTGAATGCAGGCGTTATTTATGTGTGTTTTAATATATATTGTAGTATGTGTGTTTTATTGTAATTATCGTAGATCGATGTAATAGTAAAATCTATTCATCGTTGTCCGGTCATCCAAGGCTGTCGTATAGATGACTGGTGACGTCCCCAACATGGTTTATTAGTGAGAAATTGCAGACTCAGGCATCGCCCGGAGTAGCTGAGTGGTTAGAGCAGCAGTCTTGTATACTGTGGTCCCGGGTTCGATTCCTGGTTCTGGCTAATTTTTCACTCCAGTTGGATTTATTGTATTTATTGTATGTATGTTTGTAAAATATTTATATTTACCTTTAACTGTTGAATGCAGGCGTTATTTATGTGTGTTTTAATATATATTGTAGTATGTGTGTTTTATTGTAATTATCGTAGATCGATGTAATAGTAAAATCTATTCATCGTTGTCCGGTCATCCAAGGCTGTCGTATAGATGACTGGTGACTTCCCCAACATGGTTTATTAGTGAGAAATTGCAGACTCAGGCATCGCCCGGAGTAGCTGAGTGGTTAGAGCAGCAGTCTTGTATACTGTGGTCCCGGGTTCGATTCCTGGCTCTGGCTAATTTTTCACTCCAGTTGGATTTATTGTATTTATTGTATGTATGTCTGTAAAATATTTATATTTACCTTTAAATGTTGAATGCAGGCGTTATTTATGTGTGTTTTAATATATATTGTAGTATGTGTGCTTTATTGTAATTATCGTAGATCGATGTAATAGTAAAATCTATTCATCGTTGTCCGGTCATCCAAGGCTGTCGTATAGATGACTGGTGACTTCCCCAACATGGTTTATTAGTGAGAAATTGCAGACTCAGGCATCGCCCGGAGTAGCTGAGTGGTTAGAGCAGCAGTCTTGTATACTGTGGTCCCGGGTTCGATTCCTGGCTCTGGCTAATTTTTCACTCCAGTTGGATTTATTGTATTTATTGTATGTATGTCTGTAAAATATTTATATTTACCTTTAACTGTTGAATGCAGGCGTTATTTATGTGTGTTTTAATATATATTGTAGTATGTGTGTTTTATTGTAATTATCGTAGATCGATGTAATAGTAAAATCTATTCATCGTTGTCCGGTCATCCAAGGCTGTCGTATAGATGACTGGTGACTTCCCCAACATGGTTTATTAGTGAGAAATTGCAGACTCAGTCATCGCCCTGAGTAGCTGAGTGGTAAGAGCAGCAGTCTTGTATACTGTGGTCCCGGGTTCGATTCCTGGCTCTGGCTAATTTTTCACTCCAGTTGGATTTATTGTATTTATTGTATGTATGTCTGTAAAATATTTATATTTACCTTTAACTGTTGAATGCAGGCGTTATTTATGTGTGTTTTAATATATATTGTAGTATGTGTGTTTTATTGTAATTATCGTAGATCGATGTAATAGTAAAATCTATTCATCGTTGTCCGGTCATCCAAGGCTGTCGTATAGATGACTGGTGACTTCCCCAACATGGTTTATTAGTGAGAAATTGCAGACTCAGGCATCGCCCTGAGTAGCTGAGTGGTTAGAGCAGCAGTCTTGTATACTGTGGTCCCGGGTTCGATTCCTGGCTCTGGCTAATTTTTCACTCCAGTTGGATTTATTGTATTTATTGTATGTATGTCTGTAAAATATTTATATTTACCTTTAACTGTTGAATGCAGGCGTTATTTATGTGTGTTTTAATATATATTGTAGTATGTGTGTTTTATTGTAATTATCGTAGATCGATGTAATAGTAAAATCTATTCATCGTTGTCCGGTCATCCAAGGCTGTCGTATAGATGACTGGTGACTTCCCCAACATGGTTTATTAGTGAGAAATTGCAGACTCAGGCATCGCCCTGAGTAGCTGAGTGGTTAGAGCAGCAGTCTTGTATACTGTGGTCCCGGGTTCGATTCCTGGCTCTGGCTAATTTTTCACTCCAGTTGGATTTATTGTATTTATTGTATGTATGTCTGTAAAATATTTATAATTACCTTTAACTGTTGAATGCAGGCATTATTTATGTGTGTTTTAATATATATTGTAGTATGTGTGTTTTATTGTAATTATCGTAGATCGATGTAATAGTAAAATCTATTCATCGTTGTCCGGTCATCCAAGGCTGTCGTATAGATGACTGGTGACGTCCCCAACATGGTTTATTAGTGAGAAATTGCAGACTCAGGCATCGCCCGGAGTAGCTGAGTGGTTAGAGCAGCAGTCTTGTATACTGTGGTCCCGGGTTCGATTCCTGGTTCTGGCTAATTTTTCACTCCAGTTGGATTTATTGTATTTATTGTATGTATGTTTGTAAAATATTTATATTTACCTTTAACTGTTGAATGCAGGCGTTATTTATGTGTGTTTTAATATATATTGTAGTATGTGTGTTTTATTGTAATTATCGTAGATCGATGTAATAGTAAAATCTATTCATCGTTGTCCGGTCATCCAAGGCTGTCGTATAGATGACTGGTGACTTCCCCAACATGGTTTATTAGTGAGAAATTGCAGACTCAGGCATCGCCCGGAGTAGCTGAGTGGTTAGAGCAGCAGTCTTGTATACTGTGGTCCCGGGTTCGATTCCTGGCTCTGGCTAATTTTTCACTCCAGTTGGATTTATTGTATTTATTGTATGTATGTCTGTAAAATATTTATATTTACCTTTAACTGTTGAATGCAGGCGTTATTTATGTGTGTTTTAATATATATTGTAGTATGTGTGCTTTATTGTAATTATCGTAGATCGATGTAATAGTAAAATCTATTCATCGTTGTCCGGTCATCCAAGGCTGTCGTATAGATGACTGGTGACTTCCCCAACATGGTTTATTAGTGAGAAATTGCAGACTCAGGCATCGCCCGGAGTAGCTGAGTGGTTAGAGCAGCAGTCTTGTATACTGTGGTCCCGGGTTCGATTCCTGGCTCTGGCTAATTTTTCACTCCAGTTGGATTTATTGTATTTATTGTATGTATGTCTGTAAAATATTTATATTTACCTTTAACTGTTGAATGCAGGCGTTATTTATGTGTGTTTTAATATATATTGTAGTATGTGTGTTTTATTGTAATTATCGTAGATCGATGTAATAGTAAAATCTATTCATCGTTGTCCGGTCATCCAAGGCTGTCGTATAGATGACTGGTGACTTCCCCAACATGGTTTATTAGTGAGAAATTGCAGACTCAGTCATCGCCCTGAGTAGCTGAGTGGTAAGAGCAGCAGTCTTGTATACTGTGGTCCCGGGTTCGATTCCTGGCTCTGGCTAATTTTTCACTCCAGTTGGATTTATTGTATTTATTGTATGTATGTCTGTAAAATATTTATATTTACCTTTAACTGTTGAATGCAGGCGTTATTTATGTGTGTTTTAATATATATTGTAGTATGTGTGTTTTATTGTAATTATCGTAGATCGATGTAATAGTAAAATCTATTCATCGTTGTCCGGTCATCCAAGGCTGTCGTATAGATGACTGGTGACTTCCCCAACATGGTTTATTAGTGAGAAATTGCAGACTCAGGCATCGCCCTGAGTAGCTGAGTGGTTAGAGCAGCAGTCTTGTATACTGTGGTCCCGTGTTCGATTCCTGGCTCTGGCTAATTTTTCACTCCAGTTGGATTTATTGTATTTATTGTATGTATGTCTGTAAAATATTTATATTTACCTTTAACTGTTGAATGCAGGCGTTATTTATGTGTGTTTTAATATATATTGTAGTATGTGTGTTTTATTGTAATTATCGTAGATCGATGTAATAGTAAAATCTATTCATCGTTGTCCGGTCATCCAAGGCTGTCGTATAGATGACTGGTGACTTCCCCACCATGGTTTATTAGTGAGAAATTGCAGACTCAGGCATCGCCCGGAGTAGCTGAGTGGTTAGAGCAGCAGTCTTGTATACTGTGGTCCCGGGTTCGATTCCTGGCTCTGGCTAATTTTTCACTCCAGTTGGATTTATTGTATTTATTGTATGTATGTCTGTAAAATATTTATATTTACCTTTAACTGTTGAATGCAGGCGTTATTTATGTGTGTTTTAATATATATTGTAGTATGTGTGCTTTATTGTAATTATCGTAGATCGATGTAATAGTAAAATCTATTCATCGTTGTCCGGTCATCCAAGGCTGTCGTATAGATAACTGGTGACTTCCCCAACATGGTTTATTAGTGAGAAATTGCAGACTCAGGCATCGCCCGGAGTAGCTGAGTGGTTAGAGCAGCAGTCTTGTATACTGTGGTCCCGGGTTCGATTCCTAGCTCTGGCTAATTTTTCACTCCAGTTGGATTTATTGTATTTATTGTATGTATGTCTGTAAAATATTTATATTTACCTTTAACTGTTGAATGCAGGCGTTATTTATGTGTGTTTTAATATATATTGTAGTATGTGTGTTTTATTGTAATTATCGTAGATCGATGTAATAGTAAAATCTATTCATCGTTGTCCGGTCATCCAAGGCTGTCGTACAGATGGCTGGTGACTTCCCCAACTTGGTTTATTAGTGAGAAATTGCAGACTCAGGCATCGCCCGGAGTAGCTGGGTGGTTAGAGCAGCAGTCTTGTATACTGTGGTCCCGGGTTCGATTCCTGGCTCTGGCTAATTTTTCACTCCAGTTGGATTTATTGTATTTATTGTATGTATGTCTGTAAAATATTTATATTTACCTTTAACTGTTGAATGCAGGCGTTATTTATGTGTGTTTTAATATATATTGTAGTATGTGTGTTTTATTGTAATTATCGTAGATCGATGTAATAGTAAAATCTATTCATCGTTGTCCGGTCATCCAAGGCTGTCGTATAGATGGATGGTGACTTCCCCAACATGGTTTATTAGTGAGAAATTGCAGACTCAGGCATCGCCCGGAGTAGCTGAGTGGTTAGAGCAGCAGTCTTGTATACTGTGGTCCCGGGTTCGATTCCTGGCTCTGGCTAATTTTTCACTCCAGTTGGATTTATTGTATTTATTGTATGTATGTCTGTAAAATATTTATATTTACCTTTAACTGTTGAATGCAGGCGTTATTTATGTGTGTTTTAATATATATTGTAGTATGTGTGCTTTATTGTACATATATATTTTGTTTCATTCAAGATTTCTTTAGAAAAACCGACCAGCGTAGCTGGCGAAGGCGGCTAGTATACAATATTAATAAAATATTAATACGAAAGAGCAGTTTAAAACAGTCGTATTTTGGATTTGAAATGGAATTTAATATATTTGGCTTTAAATCTACTTTATAAACACAAAATTCTTTAATTTGAAAATAACTTCAAAATTTTATTCTGCTGATTTTTAATGCTTTTATTTTAACCAAAATTTGTGATGTCACATTTCTTCTTACCCCCTCCCACCCCCTTGTCACAAACTGTCACAATTTCACGAACCCCCCCCCCCCTTCAAGCGTGACATTATTTGTGGAAGACCCCCTAAGAGATGTTTGCGACATATAAATAAAATCGTACCCAAGGCTACGCAAAAAATTTGATACATAGCCGCCTATGGATAATAATTCCGGAAAAAAGTGACTTCAGTAGTTTAAAGCGTCTTATTGCTGAATAAAATTTCAGCTTAACATGTGTATAAAAATGAGTAGGTAATATACAGGGCTGTACAAAAGAACCCAAGTACGTTTCCGTCTATTGGTAAAAATTGCTAAAGGTTAATTTTCAATTATGTTATGCGCTTTCTAATTAAACTGGATTTTAGTACAGTACGTAGAACATATATAATAATCTCTGGATCATATATAGAGGTATACAAAATGATTGGAGAAATTTTCAGCTTTGTACAGCATTTTTTAAAAACTGGTTTAAGAATGTGCTATGTATTTTCTAAAATGCTTACATAGGCATATTTTACCTTATTAAATGGCGAAATTTTGTTAAAGTATTCTGGAATCTTTAGAAAGTGTTTCATAAATTATTTATGTCGCATGATTTTTCTTTGTTATTTTTAATTTAAATTTACTTCTTTGTACAATTTGTTTTTTAAAAAACTGATGAATGTATGTGTGTGTTTAGATAGATACGTAAAGTGAACAAAAACGAATTTTTAAAATTAATGTATTGCTATGTTTTGTAAAAATATAATATGCTATTATCTTGCATGACTTTATGTATAATTGTTGGATTCGATTGCTGTTTTCAAAGACTGCCATTTCTATTCTGACTTTGAAAATTTTCACATAACCTACTATTATTTTTTTTATTGTTTTCTATAGTCTGTTCAATATTTGGGGTCTGTGTTGGTATTGTATACGTCATTTTAGTCCAGAAAATAGAAACCGTATAGGGGCTCTACCTAGCAAAATTAATGGAAGTTCTGGAAATTGGTTTACTTTATGTTTCTTGGGTCACTAAATCCGAATTTGTAACTTCCCAACAAAATATCCCCCGGACACCCCCCCCCCCCCCACACACACACACACAAATTATGGTAAAATGCCCACTAAAAATGTTTTTATTAAAAAATATTTTTTTTTATTGATTTAGGAAAAACGTATCTAGAAATTCAAAAATTAGAATAAATTGGCAACAAATTAGATATATGACATTATGACTTAGGATGAAGGGGAAGGGGGATCTGCCTCAGAACATGCTCCGCGGTGCTGCGTGGACTAAGTCGCGCATTTCCACTTAACCATTCACACGTTTACATTCGCCCTCCGAACTTTCTCTATAAGGTTTATTTTAAGTTTTTTGAGTCGCTGAATACGAATTTTTAACTCCCCCCCCCCCCCCAAAAAAAAAAAAAAAACTCTCCAGAATAGTTGATTTTAACTTAAATTTCTTATTGTTTTATGCGAAAAGCATTATGAAAATCATAAACTAGAGAAAATTTGCAAAAAAAAATAGGATATATGACATTATGACTTAGGATAAACTGGGAGAGAGGGGGCTGCCTCGGAACATTCCCCGCGCGCTTTTCTCAAAACCAAATTTTGTTCTAAAAATCAATTTTTGGGGGGGTTGCCGGGTGAAATTTTGGTGGGAAGTTACAAATTCGGATTCAGCGACCCCAAAAACATAAAGTGAGTCGAAATCGAAAACTAGTATTAATTTTGCCAGGCAAAATCTCCTACTGCCTGGACTTCCTAACTTACTGCACGTAGCGCCGCAGTGCATGTTCCGAGGCAGCCCCCTCTCTCCCGTTCATCCTACGTCATAATGTCATATATCCTATTTCTTGCAAATTTTGTCTAGTTTCTGAATTTCATAACGCTTTTCCCCTAAAACAATAAGAAATTTAAGTTAAAAACAACTATTCTGGGGGTTTTTCGTTGGGGAAAATTTTGGGGGAAGTTAAAAATTCGGATTCAGCGACCCAAAAAACTTAAAGTAAATCTTATAGAGAAAGTTCGGAGGGGAGATGGTAGGGCAAATGTAAACGTGTGAATGGTTAAGTGGAATTGCGCAACTTAGTCCACGCAGCACAGCGGCGCATGTTCCGAAGCAGATCCCCCCTTCCCCTTCATCCTAAATCATAATGTCATATATCTAATTTATTGCAAATTTTCTATACTTTCTGAATTTCTAGATACTTTTTCCCTAAAATAATTTTTCTTAAATGATTTTTTTTAATAAAAATCTTTTTTGGGCACATTTTACCAAAATTTGGGGGGGGGGGCGGTTTGCCGGGGGAAATTTTGGTGGGAAGTTACAAATTCGGATTCAGCGATCCAAAAATCATAAAGTAAGCCAATTACCAGAACTTCCATTAATTTTCCCAGGCAAAAGCCCCTATTGCATGGACTATTTTGAATGTTTAATAATATGTTATATATATTAATACGTTATAAATATTAAAACATTATAAGTATTAAAGTTATACATATTTAAAAATGAAAAGAATCCTGTTGCTCTTATTAAGCCTTTCTGGGGGAAAATAATTATGTAGTTAAAATGTTGAAATATTACCCAGCAAAGAGGAAATTGCTGGCCAGCAGCAAGATAGGTGCTGGCAATGATGGAGAACTGCTGGCTGATGGTCTACCACTGCATGACCACTGTTGGACAGATTCAGTCAACTTTGCTGTTGGAAATCATCAGATAAAATTCTGGTGGGCATCCATTTTATCTCATGCGCTGGCCCACCACTACATGAAAGTGCACGAACTTTTGCAGTATTATTGCTGGGAACCCTTACGCTAGGTGGCGCTGCGAATATTGAAGACATTGAGTATTTGAACACAAATCTGAAATGGATATCTTAACTTAATTTAAGCTGTGAAGCTAATTTTTTTTGAAACTGTAAAAAATATAGCACCCACTGCCACCAACAAAATAAATAAGTACATGAATAAATAAATAAATTCTTTATTTCAACACACTGTTTTTTTCTCCTTAAATCTGGTTTTAGTAGGTTACAAAGGATTTCGGTTTTACGCAGTTTTGAATCAATAATAAAAAAAGCGTATAAAATACATAGGATTTCTATACAATAGAATAATTTCTATACCAGTTTAATGATTGGGAACGTAAATCACTAAAGAAACAAACTTGAAATAGTGTAATGAGAGCTTTAAAACTACGATCAGTGGTAGTGTACGCTGAAAGCACTTGTTCATGTCCGATCAAAAAAACAAACAGCATCGAGCGCGATTAGTACTTGGGAGGGTGACCACATGGAAACCGCTCAAAGTTCAAATATTTCTATAGACATTTCTATTATAGACACTTCTACGGATTATTATTACCTTGGTCGCCAAACAATGCAATTTTAAGCCACAAAGGCAGAAGCGTGAAATAAGCCAGGCGAGGGTCGCAATATATTTTTTTAAGTATAGGAGAACACTTTGGAGTAAATCTTTATATTCAAATGTAAATTATATAAAAAGGAGTTAAAATTATAACTATGGAGTCAAGTATTTAAATTTTAGTGTAAAAATGTGCCATATACACACATATTTTATAATCTTCGATAATCAAGCCACTACCAAATGACATATTTACTATATTATTGAAAGTTTTGTTGGCACAGATGTCATATACGCTCCATGGTACATAATAGCTCCAAAATGGCGTTATTTTGCCTGACATGGTAACACGGCTATTGGTGTTTATTTATTAATAAATTGTTTATTTACTTTTATTTTCTTTTTTACAGTTATATAAACTGTTTTGTTCTATAGATATTAATTAAACCTTTTATTATTTATTGCTATTTCCTTTTAAAATAATAGAAAATAATTTAAATATATATCTGTAACTGGTATTCGAAAACGATGTTTTCACCAAATTGGCCTGACAAAAAATCGCGCCAAACCCGGTACGTACTTATGCCTAATAGTTATTTACATTATTGTGATTACTTAGTATCAAGCAACAAGATTGAAGAGTATTTGGTATATTTTTAATATATGGGCTTTGGTGAGTTAGAAAAAATGGCCTTGGCGAGTGAAGTGAATTTTGGGTATATTTACTGGCAAACTATTTACTTTTCATATTTCATATACGTATAAGAATTTTTTTTCAATATTTATTTTATTTATTTATATAAAGAAAAGCTATTTATCTACTTTTAAATGCGAACAGAAATAATTTGTGGTTCTACCTGATTATCCCGTAGACCAAACAAAAAAAAAAAAAAAAAAAAATATCGCCAAACTATAAGATTAAATGCCAATAATGGGTGATCGTAAATGTCAAATTTACTTGACATTAAACACTTTACACGTGTTTGTTACGTCATCAGGTGATTTTTAATTCGATATTTACGTTTCTTCGCGATCTGCTGCAATTTTTTGACTTTCCATTTTTAACCTACAATACTAAAATAATTTCTACCTTCATTTCAATAAAGTTTATTTGGATTTCGTGTAACAATTCTCGAATTTTTCGGGTATTTTGTATGTGATTTTTAGTGTAATTTAGCGATTTTCTACCATTTTTCCACATTAGTGAAAGACGTTGATAGAAGTTGAATCAATTTTCAATCTTCGAACACAATATATAATTTTTTTTTCTCTTTTCAAAATTTGTGCAGCGATTTAAATTTTTTTCGCGATATCTTATTGTGATTTTCTGAGGTTTGTGCTGTTTTTTTACGTACCCGGGCAACGCCGGGCAAGTTAGCTAGTTTATGTAATATAGCGTGACATGTGACAATGGGGGTGTGGTATGACGAAGTGTGACACTTTGTGACAAAGGGGGGAGGGGGTCAAAAATATTCTAAAAAAGTGTGACATCATTTATGGTCCGCCCGTAGTATAATAAATGTAGTTGACAATGAAACTACATAACTAAACAAAACCTTTAAGCAATTCATGCTCGTTCTCAGTACTGTTTACAAATTATTTGTGTAGCCGTGTATATTGTGTATAGAATTTATACACACCACGTAGTGTGCAAAAATTTAGCTAACTTTAAAACTCATACCATAACTGAAAACGTTCTTTCTGCAGTCATCACTTATAGACAATGCTTCGGATACAGTGTCGTGTCTTTTATGGGCCACTGTAAATGAACGACAGATGCGGTGTACAGTCGTTAAAAAAAAAAAAAAAAAAATTAAACACCCCCTACTAACTCCTCAACAAATTATCGTAGAAGAAAGTTACTGGCACCGAACAATTGGAAATAAGTCTACTTCTAAATGATGTATATAAAGTTTGCTTAGGGGGCCATCTACATATTAAAACGAACCATAACTTCGTTTTTTTAAATAGAAATACCCAATTCTGATAGCATAAATGAACTCTACAACCTTCAATTAGCCTAAAAACAAATTTGTATGCAATTCGTACCATAAGTTTCCGAGAAATTAATTATTTTAAAACGAGCGTATTTTAAGGGCTGTATCCAAATTGAAGTTCGGTACTCGATTGTTAACCGAGAGAGCCCCCTTTTTGATCAACGCACCTTATGAAGCCTGTTAGATAACAGGACAGCAGAGAAAATTTCAAAATATCTACTCACTTCCATTATAGACGGCCCCTTAAACCATCATTTTGCCGTTTTTTAAGCATAATTTGAAAACTATTTGGAAGAAAAATGTGAAATTTCGGATTTTCATAAAGCAGGACTTAATAAATCTAAATCCATCAAAAAAAATTGTAGGTTGAAATTCATAATTTTTTCGAATATTAATTTCATAATGCATAATTCATATCATAAAATTATAAAAAATTGCAAATTCAGCGTATTTATGTTTGGGCACATTACCATTATTACTACACAAAAAATTAGCACATTAGGAGCATAATTTCAGGAGATATAAATAAAAATATGAAAATGTAATTTAACATCAGGAGCACTAAATTTTGAATGTGTATAATTCAAAAACTTATCATTCAAATGGCTTGAAATTGGGTGTCTAGGCATAGTTTGAACCGAAGATTTGAAATATCTCGTTTAAATTGGGTATTGCCGTTGAAAAAAATGAGGTTTGGGTTCGTTTTAATATGTAGATGGCCCCTAAGCAAAGTTTATATACATCATTTAAAAGTAGACTTTATTTCGAATCGTTCGGTACCAGTAACTACGATTATTTGTTGAAGAGTTAGTAGGGGTGTTTACCTTTTTTTTTCCACGACTGTACTTCATAGCCTAGAGAAAACATATGGTAGTGAGCCTTAGTAAGGTATAGCATTTTCATCATGCTTGAAATGGTTTAACAGTATTAAAATACGCTGCGAAATGTTTTCCTCGTAGACCTTTATATAACTGATCTCTTTTGTGTGACCCTTTAAATGATTGTTAAATACGCATATTCTACAGAAAGTACGTATTAGAACACCAAATAAATTCAGATCAATTTAATTATCTTGTGAAAGTGTAGCAATGATTTTTCTTCATATAGAGTATAATATAAATAAGTATTCTTGAGTTTCCCTATCCTCCTGAGACCCCGCGTCCATTCTATTGGACATTTTTATTTTTTGTATAAAATACTTAATTTCAGTTGGAGCTTGTAAATACTTGTTGCCCATTATACTAGATAGTCTGGTGCTGCTATATGTATGCCGAAATAATAAAAATATTGCATCTAAATATGTATTTTATTCATTTGAAAGAGGCATGGAACAAGAGAAAGACTGTTGAAGGTAAGCCGACAGTTTTAACGCTAATTTTATATATATTTTAAAAATATTTTAATATTAATGCTACACACATCTAATTTTGAATGTTGTATCAATGAAATGACATCGCAGTTTAAGTAATCTAATGTATATTTTAGAGAATAAACAAGAAAATTTTTAATGTCCATTCTACTGGACGTTGGGTCTTCATCAGTTGTTTTTATTCATATAAGGCTCTCTTTGTATACTGAAGAGAGGCATTTGTTTTTACTTAAATATCAACACAGTATTGAAACAAATAATAGATACAGAAGTAATTAATATATTTTCTTAAATAAATAAATAATAAATAAATAAATAAATAAATAAATATTATCCTAAAAATATTTAATTTTAGTGATAAAATGCTTGTTCTAATCCAGTACATTGTTAAATTTTTGATTTCAGTGGAATATATATATATATATTGCAGCCTTTATTAAATATAGATATTTATAATTAAGCTTTTATTATGTTTTATTCTTATTCATTGTAACTATTTTTGATATTATTCTTCTGTTAGAATGCTATTTATAATTGAATTAATTAATTTAATCATATTTAATTAGCAACAAAAATTTTAAGAAAATATAATTAAAGATAACAGTATAAGATTATAAATAAACTCATTTAGATTTCTTTTAAATTTCTTCTTAGCATTTACTTGCCAATTGTGGTAGCTGTGCCCCTAATTATTATCATTATTGTAAGAAACAAATGACTGGTGTTGAGGAGAGATAAAAAACAAAACACAATGTTATTAAATTTTTGTATTAAAGTACCCTTTTTCTATTTGATGAAGCAAAAATTTTTTGTGATATTTAGAAGTGACGTATAAACGATCAAAACACACTTCTGATGTCAACAAACTTTGTAGTGAAAGAAACTGGAACTTGATGCTGGGTTTTGAAGCCTATGTAGCGATCTTATCTTACTTGACAAGTATAGAATAAAATAAGATTGTGTGCATGAAATGCAACCTGTATTTGTATATTCGTTTAACTATAAAAAATAATTGCAGGCTTTTTATATTTTTGCTGTTCGTATGTTGTTTATAAATAAATTAGTTAATTTAATTGAATTTAAACAGAAATAAAAATTTAAAGAAAATATAACTGAAGATAATAATTTTAGATTATAAATAAACTGCATTTTATTTCTTTTTAATTTCCTTTTGGCATCCAAATGACAATTGCGATAACCGTGCCACTAACTATTTATAATAATTTTTAAATTAAAACTTTTATTGATGCGTTAGATTTTTTTTAATTCCCTTTAAAAAGCTATTTAAAAAGTCACTAAATTGATTTATGCTTTTCAAATGAATTTCATCCAAAAATACTTTTTCTATTTGATAATGAAAAAATTAAAATTGTGCATTACTCAAAGGTAATGTATGAACGATAAAAGCACATTTATAATGAAGGAAATTTTTTTAAACAGAAATAAAAATTTAAAAAATATATACCTCAAGATAATAGTTTAAGATTATAAGTAAACTGTGTTTTATTTCTTTTAAATTTACTTTTGGCATCCAAATATCAATTGAGATAAACGTGCCACTAACTATTTATAATTTCTTTTAGAAAAATCTTTTATTGATGTGATAGATTTTTTAAAATTCCTTTTAAAGGAACTATTTAAAAATTTACTAAATTGATTTATACTTTTCAAATAAATTTAATCCAAAAATACTTTTTCTCTTTGATAATGAAAAAATTTTAATTGTGCAACATTTAAAGGTGATGTATGGACGATAAAAACACATTTATGATGAAAGAAAACTTTGCAATTAAGATTTCTTCATTAAGAATCATGTAATTCAATAATATGTTTTTTACAGGACTAAGACCCAATGTCCATTATATTGGACATGCCAAAACTCTATATATTTTTTAATTTTTTAAATAAATGAATATACATAAAGTTTTCTAGCCTCATAAAGAACCTTAATCCTAAAAATGGTAAAATTTCTGCCAAAAATGCGAGCTTGGGTCTCAAGAGGCTATACGTTGACTGTAAGCGTAAAGATATTCTATGGCAATCACCTACTAGTGCACCCCAATAATGTACATAATTTAATTATGTTTACGATTGTGTAACGCTATTAAAATACACGCCAAATTATTTTTTAAATACACCATATTGTAAAGGAATTCTTTTGAGTGCCCTGTAACTGAGACATGGATGCTACACACTTCATTACGCTAAATAATGCTATAAAAAGTGATAAATTGTCTTTAGTTAGATTGGCAAAAGTTTCATCGCACAAGCCGCAACATTTTCAAAATCATTAATGATGGAAATATTTTCAAAAAATTAAAAAAAAAACAATAACTTGGTAAACAATAACTTGGCAAAATTATTCAGATTTTACTCTTTTAATTTATTTTCTTCAGATAATATTTTTATACAATATGAACGAAAAGCGAAAATTATCATTTTCTTTTTCAATTGTATCGATTGTTTAATTTACATTCCTTAGGAGACATGCCATGAAATTGAAAATATAATTTTCAATGGTATAATTTTTTTAAGCAAGCAGTTAGCTTCATTGTATTTTTATAAACGTCGTATAATTTTGCTAATTGTCTAATGGGACTAATTATTAACTTTATGGAAATCTCACCCCACAGTCAAATAGTAACTTGATTGAAAAGTATGAAAAGCATGTTTAAACAATTCAAAATCGTAGCACAAGTGTCGTATTAAAATCGTCCGATTTTTTAATTCAATTTTTTAAATAATACAGCAATAATTGCATGTCTTGATAAAATAATTTTTATTCGAAAAACCATTTATTAAATCCATTTATCAAAATGTTATTACCATATATGAAAATGTTATTATAAAGCATTCAAATGAAAAGAGACTAAAAACAAGGGTTGAAATACCGTTTAATTTTTTAATTATTTGTGCCCAACATAAATATTTTATCTAATTTCAACCAAGGGATAAAAATGAGTTTTGTTTACTATTCTAGTGGATTATATTGTATTTTAATTAAACCATAGGTTATAAGATTGCTGAATGAAGTCAAAATCAAGCCTTTTCTGACATATGACCATCCCCCTGCATTTAGAACTTTGGCATTTTTTAATGTTATCAGTTTCACTTGCTTCTTTATTAATAACAGTTCGTTGTCTTTTCTCCTAAAGCTATTTCATCATAAACTTGTTTCAACACCAAAAGAAGATTATCCATTTCCCCCGGTATTGCAGATGGTTAATAGACTGTGCTTATAAAGGAAAATACTTCAATACCTATAGTAAAAGAAATTCCTAAATAATTATTGTCCAGTACCCTTCTTTTTATAGCTACAGAAGATAAAATAAATATGAGGAAAATGCTCTTAACTATCATGTAGAACAAATACGTAGAAAACGTTTTTTTAATAATGTCCGTGCCATTCCAAATTAAGCGACATTTCTGTATTAAATTTCTTGAAATATGTATCCGGCAAAGATCAATGAAACATAACCTTCCTTTTTGAAGATCGCATTTTACGTAAATTATAATTACTTTCCATTGTTAGCATATTGCACAGAAAAATCTATTTAATATTACCGGTGTTACAAGAATCCACTATGCCATCATATACATAATAGGAAAAAAAATCATGCTTTAAAATGCATGTAAAAATTTTTTATACTATAAACATAACCATAAACTGGAAAAACAAGTAAGATGCACATTGAAAAATTAATTAAAATAATCATTAATTTAAAATATGGATATGATTTTCTGTAAATTGGTGAGAAATCCATGTGCATTTTAACAATGATAAGCTGTGAACTTGATATTAGAGTATTAAAATATATAAGTTGTATAGAAAAAAGTTGTACAACCTGTGATACGGTGTAAATACTATATTACATATGCTCTATTCCAATATCGCTAGAAATGATAAAAGTCCTTCGGGCCAGTGCCGGGAGGAAGAGGTAGCTTTCATATTCCTTATTTTTAAAAAGCTAGCTTAAATTATTCAAACACACGAAGCTCAATTTAGTAAAAACCGATTATATAAGATTCAATACTAATTTTTATTAATACTAAATCATTATTAATGAGAATTTCGTGAAATTAGTCAGCTTTATCGAAGCTGAATTTATTTAAAGTAACTTATATTCGGTTTCCAAATTCGGCGATATCTTGAAGTGCTTGCCCTTTTCAGACAACATGGTGGATGAGGCTAACCAGTGAACTTGGTGGAGACCTTAGTAATTTCTGTGAACAAGCTCACTCACATCGGAATCGATTGATATATACGAGTGCTGTCACAGGCAAAAATTCAGATTTTCCAAAATGTCACCCACATAAAGAAATTCAAACTGCTATATCTGAGCCATTTTTTAAGATAAAGACAAAACAAAAAATGCTCCGGAATCTTTATATCAGGGTCAAATAATTAATCTTTTAATTAATAAAGTAATCTTTTTCAATTTCTAAATTTTTTGCACCTCACTTTAAATATATATTTTTTAAGTTAATGGCCGCCATTTTGACACAAGATGGCGGATGAAGCCGGCCAGTGAACTTGGTCGAGTCATTGCTATATGCTATCAACATGCCTTCTTACATCCATATAGGTTAATAAATATGTGTGTTATTGCGTGACAAATATCAGATCGTTTCAAAATGTCAGCCATGCTAGAAATTCAAAGTGCTATAACTCAACCATTTTTTAATATATAGACGAAACAAAAAACGCCCGGAAATCTCTGTATCAAGGTCAAACACATAAAAAAACTTTTTCATTTTCCAATTTTTTAATACCTCATTTTAAATTTTAAATTAAATATTTTTTAAATCTTCCCTTTTGAAACAAGATGGCGAATGAAGCTTGCCTACGAACTCGGTAGAGACATTGGTATGTACTATGTACACACCAAGTTACATCCAAATCGGTTCATAAATACGCCTGTTATCGCGTGACAGAAATCAGGTCGTTTAAAAATGTCAGCCACAATAGAAATTTAAAATGCTATAACTCAGCCATTTTTTTAGATATAGACGAAACAAAAACTGTTCCGGAATCTTTGTATCAAGGGTAAACACACAAGAAATAAATCTTTTTCATTTTCCAATTTTTCGATACCTCATTTTAAATTTTAAATTAAAAAAAATTAAATGGCCGCCATTTTGAAACAAGATGGCGAATGAAACTGGCCAACGAACTCGGTCGAGACATTGGTATGTACTATGTACACACCGAGTTTTATTTAAATCGGTTCATGAATACGTCTGTTATCGCGTGACAAAAATTAGGACGTTTAAAAATGTCAGCAACGCTAGAAATTCAAAGTACTATAATTCAGCCATTTTTAAAGATGTACATGAAACAAAAACTGCTACGGGATCTTTGTATCGAGATTAAACACATAAAAAGAATATTTTTCAATTTTCAATTTTTTGGTACCACATTTAAAATTTTATTTTTTTTTAAATTTTAAAATGGCCGCCGTTTTGAAACAAGATGGCGGATGAAGCTGGCCAACGAACTCGGTCGAGACATTGGTATGTACTATGTACACACCGATTTTTATTTAAATCGGTTCATAAATACGAGAGTTACAGTGTGACAAAGATCAGATATATAGATATATATATATACATATGTACATTTAAACGGAGGGTGGTTTCGGAGTCTGGATGTCATGATTAATGGGAAATTTACGAAAATTGTGTGAAATCCCTTTCCTCCGAACGGCTGCAATAGGTATCTTTTTGTAATGAAAGCTACCTAACACAACAAATAGCATAAATAACTTGAAGGTTTTCATTCAAAAATAATCTTTTAATTTTTTTTCTTTCTCCGTTAACACATTGATTCCTAATAGTTTCAAATAATTCCAAACTAAAGATAAATTATCATTGTTTTCAGTATAGTTCATCGTTTTTACTGCAATATAGTATGGTAATAAAGAAAAATTGATATATATTCCAGTTATTTATTTTTATAAAAATAAAATGTGTACTTATTTTGAAACAACTGCTTTTTAGCTGTTAGAAATGGCAACTTTAAATTATTGTCACCGGAGTTTTCATAATAATTCAATAACGGGAATTAATTTCATCAAATTCTTTCATAATGCTTTTCTAAAGAAGATATACGATCGATGCCAAATATTAATTTTAGGTCGCTTATAATCTCTTATCATAATCAATCAGTTAACATAATAAATTTGATGTGCTGTAACATTTTCAAATGATGAAAGAAGAAAAGCATTATTTTATCGTAAAAAAGCTCTATTTTACAAAGTTGTAGAAATAATAGTATTTAGCTCTGTAATTATATCTTCTTTCACAAAACACGTAAAGTGACTCCAATATAATAATGCTTTTATAAAAATTGCAATCATTAATTAAATTCTTAAGCAAATATTTGCAAGCCCACTTTTTGCAACATAATGATATTCAAGAAATTTATCGGTAGCTGTTCTTCGAAATTTTGACATTTTATAATAATAAAAACCCCATTTTTGAAATTAAAATTATCGATCTCAAATGTTATAATTCATTTCTTTTAAATATTTTTTTATAATTTAGTGCAACTTAAATCATAGTTGTTTACAAAATGCTTTCATTTAATTACTATAATTTTAATAATAAAAATTGTTTTGATTCTGTATTTATATTTTCTATTCATTATATTTTTACATGCAAATTCATACATTCAGGTTTGTTTTATGATGATTTCCTTCAGGATATCGAACATGATGTTGTTGTTTATGACGGCCGATTACCTACACGAGAGATATAGGCCCGAGAGGGGGATACCCTCCGTTGGGATCTTTCTAAGGGTTCCTAACCTGTATTTATGAAAGGTGAAAAAAAACCCCATGGAAAACACCGAACGATTACACCGACAGGCGCGATTAGGTTCGAACCCAGCACCTCTCGTCTACAAGCTTTGAGAGTAGAATCTTTGAACCAACAATATTGAACTAGGAATGTTTTAGAGCAGAAAAGAAAACCTTTTTTCAATGCTTAAGGTGATTTTTAAAAAATTATTACAAACATTAGACATATTATTGTTTAAACGAGAAAAAAATGCCATGATTTCAAACATATTTGTACGAGTTTTTAATTTTACATTCGGATATAAACGGTTGGTTGGTTGTATTTATGACGGCCAATTATCAACACGAGGGATATAGGCCCTCGGATATAAACGGAAGTTTCTCACTTATAACCTCTGCTACTATATTTGTAAGCAGAGTTATTCTAAAACATTAACTTAATTTTTGAATATAATTAATTTTTTACATACTATAGATGAATAAAGCATAGAAAAATATTAGAAACGCATCACTGAAAGTTGCAAAAAATATATATTTTTTACTTGAAAGATAGCATATAAAAATCTAATTTAAACATCTTATTCATACCTTATTTTTGAGAATAAAAAAGGTCACTGAATATCTCCTTTTTTCAGAAATGAAGCTGTAAATGTTTCTTTCTTATAAAAAACACATATGATTACAATTTCGTTTTTTTTTTGTTCAAATCCATAAGGTGAAAGACGAACTGTTAAATTCCAATTGAAATAGCATTAAAGGAATCATGTAATATGCCTCAAGGTAATGCCTATTGTAGAGTTTCATGTTTCAAATTACATTATATGGCATTTGTAATGTATAGACTCAATTTACAATATAAACGAACCATCGTAGCTTGAAATTCAGATGTCAAAGACTATTAGAGTGATTAAATTTTTGGTAGATTTCCCCCCCAAAAAATAGGATTTTCTATTTTTCTCTCTCGTCAACGGTGATTACAGAATATTTTAAAGTAAAAAATAGTTATATGATAAAATTCTTTTGTTAAATTTTGTACTCTATAAAAATTATATCACGTTATTCCGTAAAAGTGGTGGCAGCCTTTTTATCACCATTTTATGGATTAATTTAACCGATATAACTTGTGTTACGTTACACTAATGTGTAATATTACGCAAGTTATAACAGTTTAAATTACACCATTATCTAAGTTAAATTACTCCAAACAATTGGAGGCAACATATTGCCACCAATTTTATCGAGTAACGTTACATAATGTTTTCGCAGTGTTGGAAATAGAAATGGAAATCTTCTTTTGTAGCATTTCACGTGAAATTTTACCTTGATTAATATAAATCATCATTTGAGGATATAAATGTATTATTTTTATTATCATAATCATTATTTTCACCAAAAAATTGTACCAGTAAAAATTTGATAAACCGGTTCTGTCGTTTCTAAAATCCAACGAGAGAAAAAAAAAGATTTATTTCCGAAACAAATTTCAGTCTGAGGCATAGAAATTTATTTTAGAGACCTATTAACTTTCACAACATTCTGAATAGAAGGTTGGTGTACCAGTTAAAGATAGTTAGTGAATGAGAACCTGGCACGAGTACAACAGTTTGAGAAAATGCGGTCTAATCTATTAATCCGTGATCGAGTGTATGTCAATTCATTGTTTGTGTAAAATATAGCACATTCCTTTACACGGCTATATTAAACTGCAAAAATGTCAATGAGTAATTCAGCCGTAATCTTAACGGAGGCAACACTTGAAAAATGAATTTGGATTTTATTTCCATATTTTTTAACTTTTACAAAATTTAAACATTACACAATTTAAAAATCTTGAAACACGCTTGCGATTTAATGTTAGCTGTTTATCGAAAAATATTTTTGAATATTTTTTAAACACCGACCCCATTCGTTTAAATTGAATGAAATCATTTATTTAAAAATACTCTTTTTATAATCCTTATACCAAGTACTCTGTAACACGCTATATTTTCATTAATTGGCCAATTTAAAATGTTATATAAACTTGTATATTGACCAGTTTCAAATTGCCTTTCAACTTTGACTACGAATTAACGCTTATTAATTTTTATCTGTTACCAATTTAACATGTATCCAGTAATAAGAAAAAATAAAAATAATAAAGAAAAACTGAATTTTGTATGCTAATTTTACCATTTTTAAAAGGGTATTACATATATAAAACAAAAGGTGTCACCAAATAAAAGAACAGATCTTTCTTAAATTATTTTTTTAAGAAAAACCTCTGTTTTAAGCAACATATTATGTGGATAGCTTAATTTCCATTGTGTAACCATAACATGCTTCTAGCACAAAAAGAACAGCAATAGCCGAACAATCCATATAAAACCCATAGTATATGGTGCTATGGAAAATGTTTTTATAGAAATTTATAAGATACTTTATCACATAATATTACCGTAAACGTATTAAAAAGTATGAAATACATATAACAAATTTTAGAATTGGAATTTGTAATAATTCACATACTTGATTCAAAAATACCAAAAAAAATTTGTTATTTATGTCGGCTAATTTACTTTAGTGCGGATTAATGCCGTATGGTTGCTTTAAATATAAACGATGTTTGTGAGTATGTTGTAGCTTAAAATTAACATTTTTCATATAACAAAGGGGAAAGAAAGAAAGAGAAAACAAAAAAGACAACATAAACAATTTTTTAACCAAATGAAAGATGGATTGGACACAAAATTCAGAACTTCTGAAAATAATACAATTAACTATAGCGCAGATTCCGTGTAACATTACCCGATAATGAAAGATTACCATGCATGGTCAAATTCAGATTTGAATTATAATTTAGAAAACTTATACTTATCGACAAAATGACTTTATTTATGACAACATATTTTTATCTGGTATTATTCTTTAATCTTGGCTGAAATATTGACAAATATAGCGAGCTTAAAATGCATATGCGTGTGAGCAGTTCTAAAGTTAATGAAAAAGAGAGAAACAACCCTACTAAATCTGCAAGAAATAATCGTAGAAGCAAGTTACTGGAGTCAAACGATTGGAAATAAAGCCTTCTTTTATGATAAATGCACAAAAATAATTTTCACAAATATAATTTTCGATTTTTGGGTCGATTTCTGCTTAAATAAAGGTCTACGATCCCCTTAAAAGCGTCTAGATTTTTGAATAAACAAAGAAATTCCTGAAATGACCACATACATACTCTGTGGATGCAAAAGGATTAATTAATCAAATTTTATTAAATTTTGAGAATTTGAAAGAAAGGTGAAGTGCAAATAATCATATCACTTGATCAAGAAAAGGAGATATAAACAAAGTGAAATAAAATTTCTTCGTTAAATACTTTTTGTATTATTTCTTTAACGTAGAATCTAATTAAATTTATTAAAATTCGCTTAAAAGTGTCCTGATTTTTGAATAAAAAAAGAAATTCCTGAAATGACCACATACATACTCTGTGGATACAAATCAATTAATTACTCAGATTTTATTAAAATTTGAGAATTTGACAGAAAAGTTAAGAGCAGATAATCACATCACCAGATAAAGAAAAGGACATGTAAACGAATTGCAATAAAATATCTTCGTTAAATAGTTTTAGTTTAATTTCTTTAATCTGGAATCTAAATAAATTCATTGAAATTCATTTCAAAGAGAGACCCAAAGATGTAAATACATACGTCTGCTTTATTTATATATAAAAAAAAAAAAAAAAAAAAAAAAAAAAAAAAAGACAAATTCCCTTTGTTCATTCATATAGAGAAAAACGTCTTAAAGTTTGTTTTAATGAATGTTTCAAATTTGAACATTGAAGGTTTCGTATCTGTGCTTTATTGCATTATATAAGATCATTACTAAACATATTTTCTATTTTTGGAAAATGTATTATATAAAATTTATGCATATCCGATTTACTGGGTAATACGATTGTAAAAGCCTTTCTAAAATGTCTTATTACATCTAGCAGGTACGTAATACATAAAAATGTTCTAAAATCCTTCATATAATTAACTAAATGCCAATATTATGTAATATAAAAAACATTTTAAACAGACTTTCTGGAATTATTCTTAGAGGAATAAACTGAAATCTGATTTCTGTAATAATTTAATGTGATAAAATTTTAAATCTTTATCAATAGATGAAATTTATTTAATAAAATTTAAGCAGGAAGCGAAAGCATTAATTAATGTATTCCCAGGTAAAATTGAATAAAGCTGCTTAATTTAGTAAGGATGCAGATTTTATTTTTCTAAATGCTAGTAAAATTTAACTTTGTAGAATTTACTTTTAATGGAAAGCGTCGCCGACATTAAAATCATAAGCAATATATATCTCGTCAGTCTTTGTTATAGTAAGTTAAATTTTTAATAAAATAAAATGTTATGGGAGCTATAATAACATTTATTATGCACACTTCGAAGTAAAATTTTATATAGAGCTGAAAACAGGAAAAGTTTTACTCGCATGATGTAATTATATTAAGCATTACTGTGTCATTAAAAATAATATTTTCTGTACTTATAATAAAATTTAAAACGGTATCATGTTTGCGTCAAGAGATAAAATTAATGATATTGCTTAACATTTTATTTGTAGTGAAAAGATTTAATGCTTTCACTTTGAATACTTTATTAATATATAAGTATTTCAACTCGCATGACGAGGAAATGCATATATTTTTTTTTCTATAAAAATAAAATATAATTCTAAATTTTAAGTTTACATTTGAGTTTAGTTATACACATATCGATTGAAGCAAGTAAATATCATTCGCATAAAAAATGTGTATATATACTTTCTACAATTTAGTAGGAATATACATAAATAAATGCGTCTTTAAATCTAACGTGTTTTAAATTGCAGTTACAGCGAAAGGCTGCACAAACTGTGAAATGTCTATGTCTAACTATGTCAGATGCACAAGCGAATTTTTACACATACAGGGTGTGGCAGGTTGATGTCTATACGGGGCCAGATTTCCATGCCCAGCACAGCCCATCCCGACTCAATGGAAAAAAATATTTGGGCCGGCCCGGTAAGAAACTAAAAAGTTCGGCCCGAGCCCGGCCCGAGTGAATTTCTACAAAACATTCATTTTGCTACATCATTCCCTACAAAACATCATTTTTACGTCAAGTTCTTTAAAAATTTGTTCCGTACGAGGAGTTCTGACCAAAACTTTTTTTTCATGTTTATAATCTTCATTTTTATAGAAATGCCGCAGGCTGTGATATTTATTTTTTTAAATGAATATCTATTTCATGTATGTAAATGTTTCATTTATCATTAATATTGTTAATCAATATTCCATATATTGAAGTGTTAAAAATCTGAAAAATTCTGTAGAGTAAAATCTTCTAAGACGGAATTGCATAGAAAAGAAAAAAAAAATGTGTTATTGATAAGTTCCCTACTTAGCAAGTGTGAATGTATTACATATTCTTTTCTTACTTATTAGTATATTAATTTTGCATGGATCAACACGTTTTTCAGTTTAAAACATGATTCCGTCATAGGCAGGTTCCTTTTCACACGTTTTACTATATTTTACTTTAGCTATATTTTAATAAGTGTAGAAATCTACTATTCTTTAAAAATAATAAATTTTAACGTTTAAGTGTAGAATAATGGCGATTTTAAAAAGTATGCAATTTTTGCAAATTTTTTTGACCCAGGCTTAATTAACTGACCTTTGAATGGGCCAGCAAGTCAGACAATGATTTTCATATGGGCTGGTTCAAAACTAGGACAGAAAGTTTTGGGCCGTGAAGACTAAGAATGAGACCAGTCCCGGCTCTGCACACAAAAAATAAGTTAGGCCCGGCCCGGCCCGAGCCTTCAGAAAAAAGTATGGCCCGGAACCTGTCCGATTGCCGTGAATGAAAATTGGCCCGGGCTCGAGCTTTGGGCCACGGCCTGGACCGTGCAGATCTCTAGGGTCAGGTATTCGAGAACAAAATAACGCCCGCTTTCAAAGAGGAACAGAAACTAGAGCTAGAGTATGTTTTACATTTTAAAGTGCTGTGCAGACGCCCACATACACTGTGGATTATATCATTCATTGAAACCACCTCCAGCTGTAATTACTGCCTCTACACTCTGTTAAAACTATTGGCATGCTATAATCTGGTTGGTGTTGGGAAAGTTTGTCATTGCAGACACATCTGTTGCCCCTGAGAGCAGCAACAGTGTTATGTGGTTAATTATTGGAGTTCTTCTACACAACGCCGCAAACATAATTGCCCATCGGGTTAATATACGGGGCGCTGTGAAGCTACAAACTGAGGATAATACGTTCATGAAAGTTTTTGGCCATCCATTATTCGGCTGTATGGGCTATGCGGTATGGTGCAGTCTTCTTGAAAAACGTACAGCCTCCCACGTACTGTAAAAGTAATCCAAAGTTTTAACACTTCGGTTTAAAAAACGGCGTTCACTCTGGCAACTTGAAAAAAGATATGGAGGCACCAAGACGCCTTCACGGATCTTGATCCTCTGAATCATCAGTGAGGCTAGACATTTCTGTGAATGACGGTCGGAACCTCATCGGGGATTTTACACAGTCACCTATCATTTTTCGATTCAGTTTCAGGACCTGAAAAAAAGTTTTTCTCATAGGAAACAACAGCATTCCTTACTCTTCTTGATTTTTAGTTTATTAAAAAGGCACTTGCCTCTGGTCACGTGGTTATCCCTGGTTCTCTGGGACAATATCTGTCCCCTCTTCATCACGTACGACTTCTAACAAAGATCCTCATGAATCACACGTGGGATGGTAGCGTCATCAACTTGTAGATCCCTAGTGGGTCCCCTCATCGACCTTCTATGTTTTTCATCGACGTGACTCTTGAATTCTGGTGTCTCGAGAACGTCGACAGTGTAGTTTCCTGTATTAAGGAGGCACAGGATCTTTGAGTTTGTCGAAACAATCAAAAACATCACCTTCTTCAAAATACCAAAACACAAACAATATGCAATTAAGTTTTTTTTCCCCTTCCTGCCTAAAGTATATATCCTTCACAACATTATACAGAAAAATAAATGTTGTATGTACAAAATTAATATTTAAATTTTAAATTTAAAAATTCATCTCACCAATGCGTGATTAAATGCTGCGCGCATGATCAAACTCTAAATAATGAATATAGAAAACAATGTTTGAACAAAATAGAATCATAGCACACCTACGTCTAACTGAAAACCAAAATATACGCAAAAATTTTTGTTTAAAATTTATTTTTAGCACAAAATAAAATAAATGTTCAAAAATCTGAAATTATTTTTCTAGTTTATCAAATGAAAAAAAATAATAAATAACCAAAATATGCGATTTTTTTTTGTTTTAGCCTGTAGGCTATAAAGAAACACAAATTTGGTTAATTTGTTTTAAGCTGTAGCTTACATAGTTTAAAAGTGACAATGCGCGCAAACTCCAAATCTAATCTGAGAATTTACTAATCTGAGAAAACGCTTTTTAAATTTTCAATATCTACAGACCTTCCATTATACTCACCATCTATAAATGAATATAACTCTAGCAGTAATGCAGATTTTTGAATGCGGCTTTTTGCATATTGTTTATTAATTTTAAAACATTTAGAATAAATCAAAAACCGAAAACTGATTTTTTGAAAGTTTAAAGGTCCTGAGCCCCCTTAAACGGCTGCCACATCAAACATGGCAGTTTGTGTTCGCTCCTTTCTTTAAAGACGAATGACGGACCGGGCGGTTTTCAGGAATACGACAATCTCTAATTCGGTACGTTCTTTTGTCTATGTGACAATGACACCATGCCTGTTCATTTCCTCAGTGAGTCTAGAATTTGATATACATTTATTAAAAACGCATGCAATAAATTTCAAAAGTTGTATTTCTGGATCCTCATATTGGTCCAAGGAAAGTAAGATATATAAATCAAAGCATCAGCCTAATATAGAAGATCCTGCAGCCCTCTATCAACTGGTAGCATTGAAAAATTTGTTTTAGGTTGCTCTTCCGATACCAAGTATCTTGGAAAGACGTTCCGATATCAGTAATTTCTGTCTGTTTCCACATACCAATCAAACCATTTCGTAAGCAGAGTTTAGTTAAGCAATAATCATTCAGAATTTTCCAGAAGCTAACATCCATATGAGATCATTCTGCAAGTCCTTATCATTACAACTTAAAAAAAAAATTAATATTAAAGTAAAGTCTTATATGGGTCGTTATTAGAGGAAAAGGTCCAAATACCGGCTAGGGTCCAAATACCGGCTACTAGGTGTTCTGAGAACTGAGTGCAACGCAGCCTAGACGTGATAGGCAGAGTTTGTAGCTTTAATTGAGAGAAGAAAATTGCGAAAAGGACGTCACTGAAGTGTGTCTCATTTACAAATAGTAAATACAAAAGTGTCGAATCGACGTAATCGGGTACGTCAAAAGTTTTTTACATGTGTGTTTCTCATTTTTTAAAAATATGAGTTGGAACCCGTCGAAATTTGACGAACTAAAATGTTAGAAATGAACTGTCAGATCGAATTTATAGTAGACGTACAAAATAATTACAATAAAAAATTCATCTAACATTGGTTGTCTCACTCTTAAAACAAATAATATTTTTAACCTAAAATTACCAAAATATTATTTCCACAAACTTCAATTGCTTAAATTATTGAAAAATTAAACTCTATTAGAATACGTAATCAAGATGAGTAATTATGATGAATTTATCGGTTGAGACTTTTATGTTTGTTTTTATGGGATGAAAAATCAGTAAAAAGGATTTCGCTTTGTCACATCATAAAATTTTCCCCCATGAAATCTAAATTATACGTTATTTTCACATTCCCATAATTTATATACGCACCACTCAAATTCACAATTTGAATGTATTTTAACGCGCAGTAGATTATTAATGAATGTATTTCTAAACTTAAAGTCACGTCTGTCCGATACAACTTTTCATGTGAACATTCGCGCAAACTTTAAGTTCTAATCTCAGTAACCGCGAAAAAAAAAATCAGAAATTTGCCTTTAGTTGTCATAGTATTGGCCATGTAGTATTGGTCAAATATTTAGTTTTATCAAAATAAATGATCGTTTTGTTTTAAATATGACATAATTTTTACTCACTGAATCATTTTGCCTAGCGTCTCAAACTCAGTATCAGCGTAATGTAATAATATTGAAATGTAACTGATTTATGAAGAAGAATGCGTGTTTCTTTTATGTCTGACATCATTTTCTGTTCAAAAATTATAAAAAAGTTACTTTTATTTGTATTGTAAAAATGGCATCAATAACGATATAATCAATAAAAATAATAAACCATGACTATTTCCCCTTTACTTTCAATATAAATGGAGTACTTCAGTTGCCACAATTACAAAATTTGTATTAAAAACTACAAAAAAATTAATATCTCAAAAATAAATTGAGATACAGCTTTCAAACAAATTGCATTTAAAAGAAAACTTTTTTCCTTACACGACGGTGTTAAAATTTAAAATGTGCGATGTTTAGAAATTTAAAAATTTGCCGTAGATATAATTGCAAAACCAAAATTTTAATTCAAATTTCAAAGTGTTGCCATTCGCAAAATGACGTATGCGTTACGCACAGATATGTTTGTCCTTTATAATATAGATACTGATCGTATATTGGCTTGAATTGTTGATGAAGTTATTTTTTAGACATATTTAACTCTCAACTGCCACGCGCACATTATTGGTATTTTATTATATGAATGAGTAATACCGGTTTTAACTTAAACATATCAGTTGTCCGAATACCGGCTACCTAGAGTGGTCTAAATACCGGCTATCCGGTATTTGGACCTCTCTCGGTTGCTCTGCATGAAGGGGAGGAAAATAAATTAATTTAAATAGTTCCATAATTAATAAATTATTTAAATGGTTCAAAAATAGTTCCAGTCCCATTTCGCAATATGAAAAAAGCAACTGTGGCCATAATTCTTCAGGACCGACACTGGTTACCGGATCACTTCCCAAAAAAAGTCTGTTGAATACTCCAAAATTGCCTGTAACAAATGTGAAGAGAAAGAAAAGAAAATTACGGAGTAACCAGACAAAAGAGGCAGAAATTGGATTTTAACCCTCTCGCTGCGCAACCCGAGATGTCCTCGAGCAACGTAAAAGTAGCAAAATTTGCACAACCCGAGATTTTCTCGGGGATGCAATTTTTTCCGTCTAATTAACCCTTCTTGATTATTCCCACCAGTTATTTTTTTATTGTAATTTTTGCCTTATTTAATCGGTGCATTTTCACGATTAAATTAAAAAAAATTGTTTTGAAAAACTGGTGACAAAAGAATAAAATTTTTAAAAGACGCTCGTCGCGTGAAGGGGCTAAATACGCAATTTTTTAAGCTATTTTGATAAAACAATTACGCAGCGAGAGGGTTAAAAAAGTGAAAAGTGAAAATATCCAACAGAGGAAGATGATGCAATTTGTGTCTTCTGTGTGGGTGCTTTCTCTGTGGACAAGAATGGGGAAGGGGATTCTGGGTTCAATGTTAAGAATGCGATATGTGGGCTGATAGGGGCTGCACCGACGCAGAGAGCGATATTATGTTTGTGATTTTTTCGGATAAAATAATTCTCATTTCAATCAGCAAGCTTTTTTTTTTGTTTTACACGTTAAAAAACAAAACTAGAAACATAATGGGAAGAAGACTGTGAGAGATAGTCGTAAAATTTTTTATAATTTTGACAAAAATACTTCTTTATTAAAAAATGCGTATTTTTTCTGTGCATAAGAAATGATATTAATCAATAAAATTTATTAAAATAATGTTCTTATTGCTTAATAATTGTCATTAGCTCTATTTATGTGATCTTTTGGAAAAAAAAAAACTTTGGTAGCCGGTATTTAGACCCCATTTTAAAAACTCAAAATTTGAAGACTTTCGGAATTTTGCTTTTTATAAACAGAAAACGCCTTTTAAACTGATTTTTTTTTTCTCTAAACATGTGTAAAACATTTCAAGGTACCCTGCTGTTACTTTTTATTTTATTAATTTTGAAAATTGTATGATCTAGATTGAAAACAAAAGTAGTAGCCGGTATTTGGATCTTTTCCTCTACTATAAAATTAAATTGGACAAAAATTAGAAACATTTTTTTTTTATTATTAAAGTTGCAATAAATATTATAAATTATATTAGATCTGAATTTGGTTTATCGTTATATTTAATTGAATGCCTGTATTTATCTATTTCAATACAGACAATTTTCTTTTCTAATATTAATCTATAATACAGCTTCATGCTGCAATAATTTCATGCTGCAATAATGAATAGTATGATAATTTGGTGATGCTTTTAATGACCATTTGAATACTGAAAGTGTGGAGTAATTACTTATACAAACGGGAAATTTATAATGAATTTATGGTACAAAATTCACATTCAACTTCAAAAATAGTTTTAATACGGCTTCAAATGCACTGTAAAAAAATAATGCCAGTTTTCCGGTAGGAATCGAAAAAATAGTTGCCCTTATCGTACCGGAATAATTTTCAATCCAGCTCGGAATAAAATCCGTAAAATACCGTTTTACTGACTATTTCCTTCTTTTTACGGAAAGTCCGTTTCTTGATCCGGGCTTGTTAGGTGATGCCGGTAAACTAACAGTGATTTGTATCACTAAACAAACCCGGATGATGAATCTATATGATAAAAGAAATAGTGCTTTTATAAGAAATATACCTACATTTGTTTTCAAATTTGCAAAAGAAGATTTAGGTAAATACATTGACAAACCAAATTAACAGATTTAATAACGTCAATAATATTGATTTCAATTTTGATAAAAAATCTTTTTAAAATTTTAACTGTTCCATTTTATAATAATAAATGGAACTTATTTATAATAATAATGACCATTTGAATACAGAAAGTGTGGAGTAATTACTTATACAAACGTGAAATTTATAATGAATTTATGGTACAAAATTCACATTCAACTTCAAAAATAGTTTTAATACGGCTTCAAATGCACTGTAAAAAAATAATGCCAGTTTTCCGGTAGGAATCGAAAAAATAGTTGCCCTTATCGTACCGGAATAATTTTCAATCCAGCTCGGAATAAAATCCGTAAAATACCGTTTTACTGACTGTTTCTTTATTTTTACGGATTTTATTCCGAGCTGGGTCGGAAATTATTCCGGTACGATAAGGGCAACTATTTTTCCGATTCCTACCGGAAAACTGGTAGCATTTTTTTTACAGTGTGTTCTTAACAAGGCTGTAGACATTTTTGTTAATATTTTGTTGCACGTTTACCTATGAAAGAGTTTTTTAAATGGAAATTTTATTTTTTTTAATCTTTTTAAATTGATTATAATGAATACATAAAATGTGAAAAATATGAATACGAACCGTCTAAAAAGAAAATAATTTAAATTCCATGTAGGATTTGCAAAATAATTTTATTTTAATAAAAGTTGATAAAGCATAAAAAAATTATGCTCTGTTATGAAAAAAGTTCTGTATAAAAAAAAAAAAAGAATTGAATTACGAAAGTTTTTATGTCAAAATTAAACGAATCAATGATCCAGTTGTTGAAAAGTATTTTTCTGGTAAAAACAATATTAAATCTTTTTTTTTTCATATGATATTAACTTTTCAATTTATCACAAACTACCATTTTCTTATGCTTAAATTTATCAAAGTTCCATGACAATTTCAGATTTATTTGTTGTACTTCAACAAGTATCTTTAGAAAATTTAAAACAACCTTAATTTTTTTTGTAAAGATTTTTGGTTTTCTGATGTTTAAATTAAAGAAAAATCAATTCGTGTCTGCTCTGTTGACAAAAGCATGAAGTTTGTAGACGAAATAAATTTTATTCCTCAGAAAATGCAGGTTTTCGAATTTAAGAACACTTTTAAAAATGTTTGATTTGATGTACTTTATAATATTTAAAGAAATGTTTATTCTTTTATAATTTTTTGTACCACCGAACAATTTTTCAGTTTGTGTTATTTTTGCTTTTCTAATAATTATATTGTTTTTAAACATTTATGTAGAATTCATATAGACAGTAATTATTCCTGTACCGCCACAGGACTTTTTCTGTTTTGTTAGAAATATAAATATTCAGTAAATTACAACATAAAATGAAATAAGCAAATAAATAAGTAGAATGCTAAAATTCATCTTTAAAACCAAACAAATTAAAATTACACTTAAATGGACTTTATTACTTAAAAGATGCTAAATAGTAAAAAGATTGTAAACCGAATTTATTTTAACCAATGTCAATTACTTCCGTGCACTTTAAGCTATACACATAGAAATTAAATATAGTCTGTTGTTACCAACGCTTTGCTTTTAAAATTTCCGTCTCCTGATACGGGGACTACGGAAAGTCCGTTTCTTGATCCGGGCTTGTTAGGTGATGCCAGTAAACTAACAGTGATTTGCATCACTAAACAAACCCGGATGATGAATCTATATGATAAAAGAAATAGTGATTTTATAAGAAATATACCTACATTTGTTTTCAAATTTGCAAAAGAAGATTTAGGTAAATACATTGACAAACCAAATTAACAGATTTAATAACGTCAATAATATTGATTTCAATTTTGATAAAAAATCTTTTTAAAATTTTAACTGTTCCATTTTATAATAATAACGACATATATAAATATTTTTAAGGAGATTAAAAAACATCAGTGGCAGCGATTTGGACTCGCTGCTTGACCTCACATGAATGCTGCTTCTGTAAATTGCTAAATGGATATTTATTCTTTAATGTCTGCTTACGGAACGTGTTGGAATGGGTATGAAAACTGACAAAAGCTACATATTTTGCCATGTCTGGCTAAGTTACTGTATTCTGAATACCAAGATGGAATACGTATTTCAATTCTTTTAGTTGTTCAACGCCTGCTCGATATTGGGTATGAGTAAGCTTAAAATTTTAACATTTATTAATTACTTTTCTTTTCTTGCAGTTATGAGTTCCATTGCATTTTATCCATTAAAGTGAAGATACTTTGAATGATTTTACGAAGTTATAGACACATTCTATAAGATGTCTTTTAATATTTTATTGACATTTTTAAATTGGAAATATTTTGTTGTATAGCAATAAAATTTTGTTCATGTTGAAGTAAATGAAGTACACATTTCAAAAGCTGTTCAAAAATTTATCTTTAAAATGAGTGGCGGTGGTGGGGGGGGGGGGGGATATTTAGACTTAAAAAAAAACGAGCTCAATTTATTGCAAGTAATAACAAAATCCATTATTTTCTATACCTATCTATTTTTTAAATGTGGTTCAATTTCATATCTTATATGCTTCGTATTTTTTTTAATTCTAGTGCCAACAGTTACAAGCAACCCCTTTTTTTGTTTTTGCGCATTTGACATATACTATATTATGTCTTGTTTTAATATTTATCTTGTACAATTTAGAAAGTTTTAGCTTTAACACATCCATTTAAGTTATCGACAGATATACTTCCCATTTACCTGAGTCATTACTGGCATATTTTCTTCTAAATGCAGTTCGTTTGAATATGTGAAACATAATAATAACGCAACGTAACACACCAGAATTATATTATTACTAAACTTGATCTATAAAAAGTAAAATAACTAATCGATATGTACGCTTGAAGGTGTGATGTTTTGAGGCAAATTTTAGGAAACACGTATAATACTGCATTATGAATAGCAGAAAGTGATTTTGCTTCGAAAATAAGAATAAAAATGTGAAAAAGCAATAACCAACGTACAGGTTCCGTCCCGCATTTAATAACATTTCAAATATCATAGTTGTACTAAATTTAGTGCAGACACGTTCGTTGAATGACTAAAACTTCTCTCTCTATATATATGTGTGTGAATGGGATGTGGTTAGAGGTTCCCATAACAACGCACGACAGCAGACAAGAAGGGTGAATCACGTTCCGATGAGAATTAACAAAGTAAACAAAACGCGGCACACAATAAATTTGATGACAGCGTGATTTCCATCTCTATCCTGGGAACAATCGAATAAGATCAGATCAGATTCATTCTGACGTTCGCTGAGTATAGATATCTCTTCTGAGTCCCGAAAGACGCGGAGTCCGGGCTAGGAGATCTGAATTATCAGAACATGCCGTATCGATTCAGAGGCAAACACCCATTTTCCCATTTAAAACCTATATATTTGTATATGTCCTGTAAATAGAATTCATGCCTTAATCCATATATTAAAAACGTTATTATTTCTATATAAGCGAGTCATCAATTTACAGTACCAATTACCCAAGGTAATTATATATGAGAGCCCAGCCGGTGGAAATCCAATCATTTTTAAAAAACCTTGGAATATAAAATATCAAAATATCGCACTACTGAAAACATTTTTGTGAAGTATTGAAGAATCGTCGCACGTTGGCTCGATGTTCCAGCGATAAGAAAAAAAAGAAAAGAAGAAAACGGAAAAAGACAGCATGAAGCTGACCTACATTTTCTTATCAAGCAGTCATCTGCTTTTGAGTCCGAGTGCGAAGAATTGATGCGGAATTGAATCTCAGACTCATTCTGACAATCGTTTAGGATAAATACCCTTTCTGGGTCCCTTAAAGAAGAGGAGTCCGGGCATCCCTTTTCCCACTTAAAAACTGTATGTATTTTGTACATGTCTTGTAAATAGAATTTATGCAATATATTAAAAACGTATTATTTCTACATAAGCGAGTCATCAATTAACAGCACTAACTACCCAAGTTAATTACGTATAGGGGAGATCGGGACTAGTAGGCGCAGTTTTTAGTTGTTAATTTTAATTAATTTTTTGTTTAAGTTTTTTAACAAACTTTAACTGCCCTTTTAAAGAACAGGCATTTGGCTATAAATACCCCGGAATTTTGAGTTTGTAGCTTTTGTAGTTTATGTTTAGCGGTAGCCTAAAATAAAAGGAAAATCGTGCGCCAACCTACCACGTCACGGGTCACGTTGCCTATACCAATGTGGTAAGTTGGCACACAATTAATAAAAATGTAAATAAAACTCAAATAAGACATGCAGTTAAGAGAAATCAATTTCATTATTACCAGCAAGTTTAAACAAAGGCGTTATCGCCGTAAAATGTAAATTCTAAACTATACAGACATAAAAATAATGAATAAAACATTAACATTGAGTAACTTCTATCCTACTCGATATCATCACCAGAGTTACAGTTGTCACAAATAAAAATTCGACGGTCTGCGTTTGGGCAAGCCTCATGTGCCCAAAATCTTGCATTGTAACCACTTTTCTCGGTGTTTGCTGTTTTTCAAGCTACCAGCACACACCAGACACCGAGCCAAATTGCTCCGTGTTCAATGCGCCTACTAGCCCCATAATAAATTTCTTCACAAAAGGGACACATAACCTTCTAAATATAAATAATCCAAGTAAATCACAAATGTGGTAGGTACAGTTTCCTACACTAAGAAAAACTGCACAGGTTAAATCGCAATTATTAAGATAAGTATTAGAAATTTGAAAAAGAATGAAGCAACAAAAGTGAGTTAAGAGTGAAACAGTCTCTCTGGCCGTTTCCAAATCAAACATTCCATTATCTCAATAACAACAACAAAAATTCAGTGTTTCCACTCACTAGTAACTAAATTACAATCTATCGTCAACACGCAGACGATTGGAATAATAAATAAAATTACGGCGCTGACACAGCGCCCTCGTACGGGAGATTTTAATTACGATCAGTAACATACTCCCGACCGTTGAAACCTGCAGGTTTCAAAACTACTCTAATATATAATATAAAATTACATAATACTACATATAACAATGCAAAGATATAATTAATAACAAAGGAAAAATGGCAAAATTACTTTACATTTGAATACAATAAAACATACTATAGAAATTAAACAACAAAATATATTCAAAATATACCAAATATATACATTAAAGAAATTAGTTTCCATTAATTGGAAGAGGACAAATACTTCTCACATCTCTCTTTATTATTGTACCGTTAGGCAGACGAATGTTCACTACTAGAACTTTTTTGTCCTTACCGAGAAATATCTCGGAAATCCTACCTGTTGCCCATTTTGTGCTGAGCATATTTTCATCTTTGATCAATACGAGAGAACCAATATTTATATTGTTTTTATTTATTTGCCATTTATTACGTTGCTGCAAGGTGTTCAGATAGTCCCGCTTCCATAATTTCCATATTTGCTGGCTATATTTTGTTATTTTTTGCCAGTTGCTAAGTTTGTTTTCCGAAATTTCAGTGAGCTGGGGTTCAATAATAGACGTTAAGGGCCTACCTATAAGAAAATGACCCGGTGACAGAGTCTCGAAATCGTCGAAATCTGATGACAATGGGGACAGAGGTCTTGAGTTCAAAACACTTTCAATTTCTAGAATTACTGTCAGAAATTCCTCTAAAGTGAGGTGCGCGTTACCAATTACACGTTTTAGATGGAATTTGAATGATATAACCCCTGCCTCCCAAAGACCACCGAAGTTCGGCGCTTTCGGAGGAATAAAATTCCATTCGATATTTTCCCTTGCAAAATAATCAGCTAATGCTTCATCTGGGTGTCTAACCAAATTGTGAAGCCTTTTCAATTCTAAGTTTGCCCCTACAAAGTTTTTTGCATTGTCAGAAAATATTTTTGAACACTTTCCCCTTCTGCTAACAAAGCGCTTAAAACAAGCAATGAAGGCTGCAGAAGTGAGATCTGAAACGAAATCTAGATGAATAGCTTTGGTGCAGAGAAAAACGAATATACATACATACACTTTATTATATGTACCTTTCCTTTGATTTTTGAATTTAATGTAAAAAGGGCCGCAATAATCAGTTCCAATAATGGAAAATGGAAATGAAGGTGTAACACGCTCTTTGGGCAAGTCACCCATAACTTGACTCGCTAATACAGGCTTGTTTTTAAAACAAGTGACACATTCATATGTTATTTTGCGACAGATGTTTCTACCATTAGTTATCCAAAATTTACGACGAATATGGTACAACAATGTTTGTGATCCTACATGTAAATACTTTAAATGAAAATATCTTACAATAATTAAAGTAAGGGGATGCTTACTTGGCAGAACCATAGGATGTTTTTCATTTGTTGTCAAATATGAGTTACCCAATCTACCCCCAACTCTTAAAATATTACTTTCATCTAAGAAACAATTTAAAGAATTTAGTTTACTTTTATTTGGTACCGAATTACCTTTCTGAAGACATTTTATTTCTTCCTGATACTCACTTTGTTGAACCATCTTTATCAGTGATAATTCTGCAGCATTCAATTCTTTAGAAGTAAGATGATCTTTCACTCTATTAACATTTCGAAGGTTATGAATAAATCTAAGCACATAACATAAAATACGAATGATAGTTATATAATTATTACTAACACTAATAATATAATCTAATAAATAATTTTGATCATAAATAGCTAGAGTAACTAAAGAGTTATCATTTTCACATTTAACTGTTTTCTTTAGTTCATCAGAATAGTCATCTGGCGAATTTTGGATGTTGCAGTCATTAGTTGGGAGAACAGTTTCTCTCAAAAAGGGGGGACCTTTAAACCACAAATCCTTTTCTAAGAGCATATCAACACTGACGCCTCTGGTAAGGAGGTCGGCTGGATTAGACTTTCCCGGACAATGAAACCACGAATTGGAGTCAGTCAAAGATTGAATCTCGTTGACACGATTCGCTATGAATGATTTCCATCTTTTACTAGAACCTCTAATCCAGTACAAAGTGATTTTCGAGTCTGTCCAGAAGAACACATCTGATGGCTTCTTATGATCTACTATTTTCTTGACTGCATTACCTAGTCGGGCAGCAAGTAAAGCTCCCAATAGCTCTAATCTTGGTAAAGTGATTTTTTTAAGAGGTGTAACTCTACTTTTTGAAGTCACAAGGTTAACTTCAATAGCATTTTCTTTTACAATTCTGAGGTATATGACAGTGCCGAAGGCTTTCTTACTAGCATCGCAAAAACAGTGAATCTCTACCACATCTGAATTTTCTTCTTTCGTTGAATTTAGCACAATTCTTGGAATTTTTAGGTCGGAGAGGCGTGGGATCTCAGAACACCATTGAAGCCACTTTTCTTTAACATCTATTGGTAGATCTTCATCCCAAGCAATTTTCCTCAACCACAGATCTTGAAATAGGCATTTCATGCGAATAGTATGAGGAGTGAGCAAGCCAAGAGGGTCGAATATTTTTCCAATAGCACGCAGGATGAAGCGCTTGGTGTTTTCATTTTTTGATAGCATTTCTAATAAGCCTTTTACATCTACGATAAAGCAATCTTCACTCGTATGCCAAGACATTCCTAGAACCTTTGTTGAGTCAAATCCTAATTCAATTGGGTTGTGTAGAGGCTGAGTATCAAACCCTTCTTGTTTCCATCGCTCCATCAAATCGTTATCATTAGTTGACCATTTTCTGAGTTTCATACTTGCCTCGCTCATAATATAAACAGCATTTCGAGAGATTTCTAACGCATCTTGCAAGTTGTCAGCACCAGCGATGAAATCATCAACGTAGAGGCACCTATCTAATAACTTTGTTGTTGTAGGATATCTAACTTGAAATTTCTTGATATGTTTTCTTAGAGTAGCAGCAAGAAGAAACGGGGAAGCATTCATACCAAAAAGAACTCGGTTGAAGCGATATATTTCTATACCTCTATCTCCAATCCATAAAAACCTCACTGCATCTCTGTCTTTCTCCGCTAGGGATATCTGCAGAAAGGCTTTTTCTATATCACCTATCAATGCTATTTTGTTTAATCTAAAATTGATAAGTAGATCGAATATGTTTGGATTTAGATTTGGACCTGGCCAAAGACAATCATTTAACGATAATTCGCCAACATCGTGTGAGCTGGCATCGAAGACTACTCTCATTTTTGTTGTCAGGCTTTGTCTAAAGACAGGTTGATGTGGAAGATAAAAAAGTGGTTTTTCCACTGGCTTGTGCGTTTCCGTTATTTTTTCTATGATTCCTTTATTTTCATAATCTTTCAAAGTCTCACAATATTGAGCACGAAGCTCTAATTTTCGCTTCATTTTCACTTTAAGACAGTTTAGTCTATTATTGGCTATTTTGAGATTGTCGTTCATTTCTCGCCAATCTTTTTTCCATGGTAAGGTAACTTCGTAACGTTTATTTTTATAAGATACAGATTTTTCGAATATTTCTAATGCTCTTTCTTCGTCAGTACATGTGGGATCGTCTTTTATCCCTAATGTTTCTAACTGAAAGAATTTTTGAACTTCTTTTGTCAAATCTTCATAGTTACAAACAAGCCCACAATCAGTATTTTGCGTGATTTGATTGTCAGGATTTAATACGCTTCCACAGGCAATGAATCCAAATACCGAGTTTTGGAATTTTAAATTAGAATTGGGGACTTCAATTCGACCGACTTCTAAAAGATCATAAAATATTTGAGCTCCCAAAAGAACATGAATTTTTCCAGGTTTGTAAAATTCTGGATCCGCTAATTTAATGTTATTAAGGTATTGTTCTGTTGGAACGTTAATCCGATTTACTGGAATAGTATCCGATATTTTTGGTACACAAAGAAGTTCTATTTCCGCCTTAAAATTTGAATTGTTCGAAATTAATGCTTTTACCTTGGAGTTAATATTCACGGAGATGCCATTTAATCCTGAAACCGCAACTTTTATTTTTTCTTTCTTAATTCCTAAATAATCAGCACACTGAATCGTAATGAAATTACTCATTGATCCAGCATCAATCAAACCTCTTAACGGCTTAAATTCACCAAATTTATTTTTAATATAAACAATGACAGTTGATAAGATGCCAGAACTTAAATAATTCATCTCACAAACAGATGTACCTGAAAATGCTCTTTCGTTAGAAATGTGAAATGTTGCAGCATCCGGGTCTAGATTTGAATGCGCTACGATTTGATTCTGGTTTTGGATATTGCAATCACTGACCTCGGGTTTTGAAATAAATTCATTTTTTCTATCGCTGTTTTGAATTTGCTTTTCATTTTCATTCTCGAAATGCAGTAAACTCGAATGTTTTTTCATACATTTCCGACAAGAATAAGTAGATTTACAATTTCTAACCGAGTGGAATTTTAAACAGTTAAAACAAATATTATTTTTCTTTACGAATTCATATCTAGAAGCCACTGAAAGATTTAAGAATTCTGGACATTTGTGCAAACCGTGGAATTCATTACTCTGACACTTAACACATTTAAATGTTTTTGAGTTTTTACCATTAGATGTAGATACCATACTAGTGATTCGTTGTTGAGCATTGCGTTTAGGAGTTACATTGTTTATAAGAGGTTTGGAAACTTGCAGTGTTCTCGCTTGTCTTTTTAAAAACTCGATTAATTCTTTTAATTTTGGTAGCTCGTCTTTTTTTTGTTCACGTTCAAACCATAATTTTGTGGACCCATCTAATTTCTGCCACAATATATAAGTTATTATTGTATCCGCAAACCCTTCAATTTTTTGATCGAGAATTTCTAGAGATCTGATACATTCACTGTCGGTATCTGCTAAATTAAGAATAGCACTAGGTGTTTCACTTTGTATTGAATTAATGGACATTAATTTTTTAATGTGAGCAAACACTTGTTGTCTTTTATTGGAATATCTTTCCTCTAATAAGGACCACGCTGTTTGATAATTATCATCTGAAATCGTTATACTTTGTACAACTTTTGCAGCTTCAGAATGAAGCGAAGATTTCAAATATGATAACTTTTGAGCACCCGAAAGTGCGCTATTATTGTGAACGCTAGATTTAAAAAGATCACTAAAATATATCCAATCCTGTACGTTTCCACTAAAAGAAGGTAGATTAATCGTGGGAAGTCGAACTTCCGTTACACCATTCTCTTGTTTCGGCTTTGATTCATTAAGAACATTTATTTGTTTTTGTTCCGCTCTTTTAATTTTCAACCAAGTTTCATCTAACTCTTTTTCAATCGATGATTGTTCATCGATATATCTATCAATTTCCTCTTCATCGCACAATGAATAAATTTTATCAAACATTTCTTTCAATTCTGTATTGAATTGATCACATTTCGTATTTACAAGTTCTAAAGAACATTCATCAGAGTCACTTAATTTAATTTCACTCACAAATTTAGTAATTTTACATTTTAAAACTCTTTTTTTTGTCAAAATATTTTTTAATTCAGTAGCCATGTTAAAGAAAAAGTCCTACCTTATTCGAAGAAACCAAGTCTCGTCGCTGATTCTTGACTCTAAAAGCAAACGATAAATCCGTTTACTTTGGCCTCGAAGGACCAATTATTGTTAAGAGTGAAACAGTCTCTCTGGCCGTTTCCAAATCAAACATTCCATTATCTCAATAACAACAACAAAAATTCAGTGTTTCCACTCACTAGTAACTAAATTACAATCTATCGTCAACGCGCAGACGATTGGAATAATAAATAAAATTACGGCGCTGACACAGCGCCCTCGTACGGGAGATTTTAATTACGATCAGTAACAAATTACTTACGATTACAAAAAACAGAAAAATTGTAATAAATGTCCATTGCACTTAAGTAACGCTGCAAAACTACAATGGGGATTGTAAAAAGCAAGAAGAAAGGTACTCTATGACTGGTTGCTCAATCTATCCACAAACAGGCGATTTACACTATGACGCAAAAGTTTAGACAATGAAGAAATTCTTACATACTTTGAAAAATATTTATTCAATTTTCAAATCACTGCTTGAAATTAATGTGCTGTACATATAAACAATATTTATAACAAAGAAAAGTGGAATTGTGCATATTGCAATAAATTAAATGGTAACAAAAATAAACTGCTGTCTCAAAAGTTTAGACACAAATTAAATAAAATCGAAATAAACAATTTTTAAAACCTGGTTGCGCATCCATGCTTATGTATTACGTCATATACACGAGATTGCATGGAAGAAACTAAATCTTGCATAGTTTGTGGATCGATATCGTACCACGCATTCTCAATAGATGTCTTAAGTTCCTTTTCAGAAGAGTATTGTCTAGCGTTGCTATAAACTTTGCGACACATGATGCTCCAAAGGTTTTCTATAGGGTTAAGATCTGGGCTACATGCTGGCCAGTCGAGAACTCTTATATTATGGGAATTAAACCAAGATTTTGAATGTTTTGCAGTGTGAATTGAAGCATTGTCTTGCTGAAATTCCCACTGAGGACCCCCTAGAAGCTCAGCAAATGGCAGTAGGTTTTCTTCTAATGTCTGTGTATAATGCTGTGAAGTTTGACGACCACTGGTGAAGGTCAGATATACTTATCTATTATAGCAAAAGGCTGCCCAAACCATCACCGAGCCCCCTCCTTGTCTGCGACTAAAAAAACGTCGAGGTTCCTTCCGCAAGTCATGCCAATACGATAAACAACCATCTGGACCATCCAGATTCCACTTTTTTTCATCGCTAAATATGACTGACTGCCATTTCTCTCCATATGACATATGCTTTCGAGCCCACATAAGTCTTTGTAACTTATGATATGGTTTCAGAGCTGGTTTCTTCTGCATTTTGCTATAAACGATTGTTCCTTTTTCCAAAATTCGTCTACGAATCGTATCCTTTGATACAGAGAGTCCCGATGAGCTTTGAACTCCACGTACGCTCATTTGTTGAGTACTCGCTAGTCTTTGTATCAGGCGATCCTCTCGTACATTTGTCACACGTGGCCTCCCAGACCGACATTTTGCTTTATATTCGGAACCACTCGATAAAACTCGATAAATAGATTTTTTTGACCTATTAATAATAGCAGAAATTTCAGAAACGCTCTTCCCTTCACCTTTCAACTGCCAAATCCTTAAACCTCATTCACTTGAATTTCTTTAGCTCTCGGCATGTCGACTATGAAGCGCAATCGTTTGCAGAACTTAAGTACTCCAAATTTGTGACATCATCGATTCTAAATTTGCATATGCCAGCGAATATTCAAAGAAATTTAGAATAGTGTCTAAACTTTTGCGACAAGCACATTTGAATTTTTATGAAAAAAATTAGTATTATAGCAAATAAAACGACTGTCTTTTGTACATAGCATTTTAAATCAGTTTTTGAATATATTTACAGGTTTTTGTAATTCTGACGTCATAATTCTACATTTTAAAGCTGAATGACGTCATTGTCTAAACTTTTGCGTCATAGTGTATGAGGACTGCGCCTACTTACCCTTGTAGCACACTAGCCCCGGTCTCCCATATATATATAAATTTAATACAAGAATCTCAAGTTGAGTGCTTACAGAAACTCAAATATAATATCATATACATTAATTTTATAAGAAAAAAATTTCTTAGTGAAAAATATCTCTTAGTCTATTTTCCACTGAAAGAGATTAAGTTAATTAACGTTTCTCGCCTGGGACGTAATATTTCAAACTTTCAGTAAGATAAGATATTTTAGACATTTTATAAATTAATACGTAAGTTCAGGACAGTAGATTTAAGGCAGGATTCTATTAGTGACTTTTTTTAGAAATTTTATGAAATCGAATCTTTCAAATATTTAATTGGCTTTGGACGCAAACATCAATGTCGCTTATATAAAAGATGTATTATTTAACTAAGTTATTACCAATATATATTTCCATTTTAAAATGAATAGAGTTAATTATTTGCATAATACTCATTTTTGCTCTAGAAAATTAATTAATGTAGGCACATGAACTCAAATGTACATTTTCAATTAAGTGTGTATTGATAGAACTGAAAACTTCAGTATGCAATACATGTATTTTTTACAAGATGTTTAAAGCTCAAAAAAATTTTTAGTGCTTTTTAGAAATGTATAATACAAATAATGATGAAACAGAAAAAAAAAGATTAACAAATAATATTTGATTAAATATTAAAAAAGAGTAAATATATGAAAAAACCCAATAAATTATTATTACTTCTAGGAAAAAGGCCAACAATTTTTGTATAACAAATTTTTGATATCATTAAAAATGGGATCAAGGTGCAAAAAAAAAAAAAAAAAATAGAGTTTTAAGAAGAAAAAAATTCATAACTTCGCCAATTTACAAGATATGAAATTCACTTAAATTTATTATACATTTTCGTTATCTTATCTACAACTTTTATATTTAATATTTTATCTATATAAGTTTTTGATAGGATCAACTCTTACAGCAAAAAACACAAAATAAATAAAAACAACAACATAAACAGGGAAGGGGGCTTGTGAAATAGGAAAAATAAATCATAACTTCGTCAATTCATAAGATCAAATTAGCTTAAATTTATTATAAATCTTAATATTATCTACAACTTTTATATTGACAAGTTATTGATAGGACCAACTCTTATAGAGAAAAATAGAGGTTAGAGAAAAAATTATCGAACTAAGCCAGTTCTCAAATCCAAAGGGGAAACTTTATGACATAAGTTTCAATTCATTTTTGTTCGGAAACGCATGAAACTGGAAGGGGTTGTTATACAGAAACTATGTAATTGAAAGATATTTTTCGTTTTTATGTAAAAACAATAAAGACTGTGAAAGTTGGCGGTTTGAACCGAATTTCCCGACGAAAGCAGAAAAACCAGTGTACGAAGGGAGAAAAACGGTTTGTGATAGGTCTGACAATTTTATACCTTTACGTTTAAAAATTTGTACGTCATTGTGTAAGAAAGTATCAGGGTTGTTGAGCAAAGAAGTTGAGAAAAGCCTTAATATCATTCTGATAAAACCAGCTCATAAACTCTTCATCAGCTCAAAACCGGCTCAAACTCTTCAAAAGCGGACAGATAAAATTGTTAAACTGGGTTTATCTCTAATCTTGATTTAGTTTTTTTTTTTTTTTTTTTGGTATAATTAGTATTTAAATTCAAAATTTACGCTCGCCTGTAGACAGGGATTTTTTACTGTGCAGCTCCTGTATATCATTGAATGCATAATGAATTTCGTATACACCACATATTATGCTAAAATTTAATTTTGGTTAAAAACGTGTAACACAACTTAAATTGCACTTTCAGCAGTTAAGAACCATAAAGAGCAATGTATCTTGTTCATATGTGCAGCTCTTATTTTTATTTATTTATGTTCCATAAATTTCTATTAGTATATAAAAAATAGTTCAGCAGGAAAATGCATAACAAATTAAAAACTACACCCTAAGCCGTTCCCTTTCATAGAAAGTAATACTCACGAATTCATTTGTGTAGCCCTATATATGATAAACAGAACAGGATTCTTTTCAGTAAGAATCTGATAGTTTAGTCCAGTTATGCATATAAAAAACATCAAGATTGAAATAGCGCAACAATATTAAAATATACTGCAAACGATTTATTCCTTACACCATTATGTAACAGAATCATTGTTGGTGGCCCTGTAAATGAATAATAAACGCTTCTAACTCAGTATTCTACAAAAAAAATTCTGTTTTGGTGCACTTCATAAATTATATTAATTTCATTATGTTTAAAAAGGTCATCATTATCAAAATTCACTTGAAACAATTTTATCGCATTGACCGTGATGTAACGGATCACGTTTTGACTGTCCCTGTAAAAAATCTATACATGCTACACACTTGATTTTTAATAGCAATTCGAATATATTTAACCAAGTTAGATTGAGTCCGGATGGCCAGACAAACCGAAGTTATAAACACTTTTCAAACGTGTCTAAAAGTATTAAAAATTATTTAAAAAAGAGTGATTGTTCCACAAAAAAAAAAAAAAAAAACTAAAATGCTTGCAATCTACGTCTTTCCTAGATTTAGAAACAAACCGCTTGTTTTTCTTTCTTCACACACATGTTGTTGATTTTTTCGTTATTTATTCCCGCGCACACCATTTCACAATTCGAATACTTATAGCTCTATGTAGCAGAAAAAATAAACATTTAGAGGCACCAACATCCAACTAGTCCTTATGTTTTGCACATCTGTGGGCTGAAATGAAACACTTTTGGTCATCAATGGCATCACTTTATACAGGGTGTCCGGTCTCAACCGTGTCCAATGGCTAAATCCTAAACCGTTACAAAAATGTTTTAACTGGGGTAAAGAAATATTTAAAAAGCGATTTGGGTCAATAAAAACATTTCTTAAAAAATTACGAAATTTAAATTTTTATACGGTCCCCCGGTTCTATAAGTTATATTTAGTAAAATTTTTCTTTTACACTGACAAGTAAGACAAAAAAAAGTCCCATTCATCTAACGCTAAAATTGATTGAGTTATGAAACTTTAAAAATGTATGACGTATGCCATTTTTCTGCTCTGAAAACAAATGAGTTCGGCTTGGATTTGAGGGGAAACATATCAAGTGCTTAAAGCATTCGAAGATCTTATTTCATGTGTATCTGCACTGTAAAAAAACCCACTGTAGATTAGCCAGAACAAACTCAATCACAGTGAATGGGCTGTATCTTTCTTTGGTTTCCTGACTATATAAACATGGAAAATACAGTAGTTGCGTAAAGTTGCCAGCACATTGTGCTGTTAATTTTACGCAACTACTGTATTTTTTAGCATCATTTTATTTAACAAAAATTCTGTTTTTTCCTTCTTTTTAAATGTTTATTACAAATTGTATATTTTGCATTAATATATCAGAATGACTAAAGATTTCAAATTTATATTGCAATGTTAATTTTACTCTCAACCATTTCTTAATATATCTGACGAAATTATATTTTGACTAAATTTGTGAATGACCCCTAATTTTTAAAAAAATTAATATTTAAAAAAAAAAAAACAGTTGACACATAAACATTAAACGAACATTCTACTAAGAATTAGAGTAGATTACGGGCATACAAACTTATTCCGTATGATTGTACGTGCCATACATTAGACAGACTGTTTAGATTCTAAAGAGACACTTTTCTGGTCTCCAAAGGGAAATTTTCAGAGGAACGTGTTGGATACTCTCACTACGTTTTATTAGTCTTTTCAAAATACTTTTAGATGCAATTCTTTGTACATATTTATGAATTTCATGTGCGGAAGTCCTAAAATAAAGATGACTAATTAGAGCGTTTAAAAGAAGCAATGCAATCAGAGCAGCCGTAATAAAAACATGAATCCGCCAGAAATTATTAAATGTGAAAGTATAAAAAATTGTCTTCCATTCTTAAGGTGTTTCTAAGCACTATATATATATATATATGTTACATTATTAGATCTAATTCCGAGATTTCCTTATCTAATTCTAAATTTCTACTTTATTTTCACTAAATCCTTATCCTTAAATAATCTCTATCGTTAACTCTGTTTAATTTCCTTTAATTTAATGTCTCACTTGTCTTAATCGCTTAAATATTACACTTTTAGTATTCTTAAATTAAATGTTCCATTTTCGCGCTTTTTTATTTCGAGAATATTCTTTTAGCTTCCATATTTACTTTCACGGGCATTTCTGAGGTTATCCTTTTTCCCTTCAAATTCATCCGTGTGCTCTGCCCGAACTCTTTATATGACGTGACATTCTTAATTATTCATTGGTTGAGAGCGCGACCTACGTCATATTTGTATTCTTACACGCGAGGAAAAAAAAATTGATACTCGGTGTGTTTCAGCAGATTTTGAAAGATTTGAGTCGATTTTCCAGACTACATCCATCCCCTGGTCACCGTCCTTTTATTCGATTATCTGGAACTTTGTTTAGACCTAATTACTACAACGGAGAGATGGCTAATAAATAATCTTGATGGAAACTGTGCCATTTGAAAGATGATCTAATAAAGTGCTGAGCTGATCTTATGTGTCGTTTTAATTCATTCTGGGGAAACTTCACGGAACGATGTATTCCATAGTCTTCACTCGACTACTGCAATTAACAAATTGTTATACTAATAAAACAGATTCAAATTATCTGTTATGACTACTTCTATTATTGCTGTATGTGATCCACAACTACTATCGAGATAGATAGCACTGCATTTTCAACATTGCACTACTGGTAACATAACAGCCAGTTATTTCGTTCACTAGTAAAGCCTCCCAATGTTAGAACAATGTAACAATTATATTCTAAATCATAACATGTATATATGTTACATATACTTTACATTATTCATTTAAATTATTTTAAATTTCCGGCATATTCAATATTTCCCTATTTCTTTATAATCTCTATTATTTATTTCTAGTTAAATTGAGTAACCGAGTGCATTTCATTCTGTGACTCGTTTCTGAATCTGATTAGTTCGTCATGAAGTTTGCATTTCAATCTGTATTCCTATGCAATTGCTAACAAAACAGTCATGCATGCTGTCAGAAAGATAATTATGTGTTGTTCGATAGCTTTAAACTCTTTTACCAGGTGCCTTATCGTCACGTAGAACTTCTAAATGTGTTCATTTAAGATCTTTTTAGTATGCAGTAGTAATTCGTTCTGTAGCCTGAAGGATCTACGAAAAATCTCGCAATGTGTGAGTTGTTCACATTTTTATGTGTGGCTGAATAAACATTTTAAAGTGATATTGCCCTCTGTTTTAATGGCGAAACCACCGGATTTCTTAACCTTTTGCCTTACTACTCATATGACCTGACCATCGAAATAAAATTTGATGCTTAATGAATCCCTGGTGTTTCGCCTATAATGTTATTAATATTAATAGGATAGGAGATACGCAAAAAGACAAAAACTCTGTGTGTTAAAAATATGTAGAAATCTTTATAAATTTGATAAAAATTGGTTATTTATTTGAACAGCCATCAAAAACTAATGAAGAAAAAACATTAAAGGAAAATTAGAACTTTAAAGAAAATTGTGTTTTTCTTCTAATTATCATTCGGCATTCTTCTACTTCATTCAACAATCGTTGGTTTTGTGATACCTGAGTTATGGAAATTTTCTGATCTTTAAATTTCAAAAAATTATACATATACAAAAAATACAACATACGTTAAAATATAATTATTTTAACTAATCTGAAACTTAACTAATAAAGTTAACTCAATCGTAATAGTTGTACGAGTTCTTTCAAACCGCAATTACCTTGAAATAAGTTTAAGTACTTTATATACGACCCCTGAAAGCATGGTCGAAATCATCTGTTTTGATATGCAAAAAAGTGGTATAAGTCATGCATTTCAAAGTTTCATAACTCGGTCAAGTTTGATGTTAAATGAATGGGACTTTTTATGTCTTACTTGTTAGTGTCACAGTAAATTTTTACTAAATATCATTTATAGGGCCGGGGGACCGTATAAAAATTTAAATTTCGTAATTTTTAAATAAATGTTTTTCTTGACCCAAATCGCTTTAAAAATAATTCTTTACCTTATTTAAACCATTTTTCTAATTGGAAGAATGCATCTAGGACCAACGGTTGCGAAAATAAAGGTCGGTCAGGTTATACGTGGACACACTGTATATTCTGGAGTTGCTTTTTCTTCATTCACTAGAGATAGAGTGTTAGTGTCGAGAGAATTTTTTTTTTTTAAAGATAGAGTGATTTGTACTCTGTATCTTTCAACCAATAGAAATATACCCTTATTCTCTGTATTGGATGTGTGATTATCATGTGAGTGTTTATCTCTACCCCCGTGACGCATAAATTCACAAAATTTACATGTCAGCTCCTCCCCCGTGAACTATGGAACATAATTCTGTTCCGCACATATGGAACCTGGGTTTCCATATGTGCATTAAAGAAAATTAAAAAAACATTCATTAAAATTTAGCGAAATTTTTCAAAATTTATATAGTCTTATATAGTCACAAAAGTCTAAATACAAATAATGTATACTACATTTATGCATAACTAAAGGTTCACAATTAAAAATTAATACTTTGTAGGACCTCCTTTGGAATCTATAACTCCTTGCATTATTTTTGGCATTGATAAAACAAAATTTTTCGTCATATCGGGAGTGATGTCCGACCATGCGCGTTTTCTTGCAATCTTGAAGTTTCCTTTACCTGTAATTCTGTGTTGACGGTTTTGACAATCAAGTTCATCCTAAATGTGCTCAATCGGGTTTACGTCTGATGACTGTGGTGTCGAATTCTGTTGTTTGGGTACTTTATAAAGGAGCCATTCCTTTATGAACTTAGCAGCATGCTTCGGGTCTTTATTTTGTTGAAAGATCCAACTAATTCCCAGTTCTAAATTCGAACGGCTGAGTGTAGATTTCTCTGTAGTATTTTTAAATATCCGAAAGGGTCCGTTGTACCATAAATAAACGATAAATTACCTACCCCATCCGCCGAAATTAAGCCCTAAACCATTTATTCCTCCACCATGTTTAACAGTTGGTGTCAAATTTTCTGGTTTCATTGGCAAATTTTTTCCATGCCTATCACAGGCAAAGATATTAATCTTACTCGCCATAGTAAATAACACTGTTTTCCAAAAGTTAAAGTCTTTGTAAATATGTTTAGATGCAAATTCTAGCCATTTTTGTTCGTTTGCAAATGAAAGGAGAGGTTTCCTTCTGGGAACTCTGCCATTGAAGCCTGCCGATCGAAGAAGTTCGACAGTTTCTGGATTCACTTTCTTGCCACTTGCCATCAATGAACAGCTTTTGGATTCACTTTCTTGCCACTTGCCAACGTAATGTGCCTAGTTAAATGTGAGGCACTAATTTTCGGATTTTTTTTAAAACTTTTCTTAGTGTAATTCTTGCAGCATGGTCCTTAAGTTACCTTAGACCACCACATCGAGATTTATTTTGCACATTTCCACATAAATTATAATTTCTAAGCATAGTTTGTACAGTTGCATGGCCTTTTCTTATAATTTTGGCAATCTTGCCATAAAATTTATTTTAGTTTCTTATTTTTACGACGAGATTACGCAGTTCTAAGCACGTTTCTTTTTCCTGATTCATCATTCACATTATATGCAATCCTTTACATACAATTAAATGGTCCGACTACCTTGGGAGAGGAGGATAAGTGTAAATAAACTTAACGTGCCTGTTAAAATTGAAAACTGAAAACGAGGTTCATATGCAAATTTTGTTAATAGCCAATCAAGTGTATGTAGAATTTTCTGACATTCTGATTGCAGTAAATATGCAATTTTTACATGTTATTATCATTTTTAAGCTTTTACAAAGCATTTGAAATCATTTTTAATATTACAATAATATACTAATGTACTTTTGTGCTTGGAAAATTTGAGTAGATTTGGTGAAACCTCTATTTTGATGGATGTATGTAGACATTTGTGACTGACTGTATATACGGCACTGCATCAAAATGAAAATAAAATATTAACCAAAATGTATCCATTAAGTCCAAAAAGCGAGTAAATGGTGTTTCTATCTGCTCAGAGGCAGAAATATTTTATATAATATATAATGCTGTGGAATTTATCTTTGTCGAAAACAAAAGAGCTTTATCGAAAAACGTTTTTTCTACCTTCTCTAGACCCACCATGTAATACCTCCTTGAAAGGTCATTGCTCCCATCATCCATTTGCTCCCATCCGCCTTATTCCTCTCTCTGCTACCCTCCATACGCGGCTAAATCAACACTATTGGTGTCATTTGACAGTTTCTCATTGCAGCGAAAATTTATCTTTCAGCTGCGGCAAGTTCCATTTAATTACACATATGACGTCAAGTGCTTTATAACATGACTGTTGACTGTTATAGAAACAAAAAGCACTTTTGGGTGGCATTTTCCATAAGATACTTTAGACAGAGGCTACGAAAGAAGGCACCCATTCCTCAAACGACCAAGACAAGATTTTTTTGGCTCGTAAAAAGTGTGTTGGAAAGGAATTTGAATGGGTCTCTTGCACATCATATTACTCAGTCTACTGTAACATCCAAAATGTATAGCCCGGGTAACATTAATATTATGCTAAAAGAAATACCCTATGTTATAGTACAATAACTCTGTGCCCAAAATCCTTATTAACGTTGACTCATTCCGATTCACACATAGGCGATTCTTCATCAGATTGAATCTGGTACCATATAAAAGCAATTGGAAAACTGGAGTCATCGAAAAAATTTTACACAACCGAAAAATATGCAAATTTCCCATACAATCAAGAAAATCGATAAAAATATCTTGTTATCACTCATCACTAATATATATTGTTATCTATTGCTTTTTTATTTGTAAGTTTTATGGAAAGCACTTTAATTTCAGATTTCTGATATAAATTTAAAATATATAATAATTAAACAAATAATAATGTAATTATTTTTCTGCATTAACATTCACCGAAATATTTGTTGTTAATGTTGAGATTTTTTCATAGCATCCTGTAGAATATTATTTCCTAGTGGCATACCTATAGCCTATTACTTTTAAAATATAATTTGTATATAACACTTATCCAAAATGTAATTTTTAAATGAAAAATGACTGCTATAAAGTTAAATATCCAAACTAATTATCAACGTAATAAAGTATTTCATAATTCAACTATATTCACATTCTAGAAAACAGTTGCAAATGTATTATGATTAGCTTTAAACTCATTTCTTTAGGAAAGCTCTAGATATAACAGTGTAATTATTATATGAGAAACTAAAGATTTATTAAGATCCTTTATTTGAAGAAATTTCCATTGTTTGTTTAATTAACGAATTTAGCTATACCGAATGATTCACTTAGGTTATTCGCATCAATTATGCAGTAAGTATTGTTCTTCGAAAAAGTTTCACTTTCCATCTTCAGATAACGTATTTAAATAAAACATTAATTAGACAAGAAACTCTCTGGTATCGTTATTTCTATTTTAATTTTAGGGTGCATTTCTGAACTATAATGTAATTAATTTTTCTTTCTTCTTAGCCCATTTTGTGTAAAATTAATTAATTTATTATGGTGATATTTAGTGTAAGATGCTTGTACGATGTCGATGCTATTCGCTACATTTTTGTGTTTTTTAACGCATTTTTATGAATTTGATCTGTTTGTCTTTCTTTGGTTTCGTCTGTCTGCTTATTCGCCCTCTAACTCTCTTAGACTTATCCAGGTTGCCATGTAATTATATATGTTATTAAGGTTTAGTAAAGAATCGCTGGTATTGAAAATGATGTGTATAGCCTTTATAGTACATTTACAGGGACCTACTTAAAATTTTTGCTTCATTATGATCTAAAAGAAAAGTAGTTAAGGTTCATTTTAGTGATGTTGCGATACTTGAAGCATAACGAGATCGAAATGCATAAGTTAGATGCAAAACAACCTGTCGGAGTAATGCTCTCATAGAAGAATGAACCTATGATCATAGCTGCTGTGACACCCCACCAAACAGTTATCTTTGGTGAATGCAAAGGAATTTCTTTGAATGCTCTTGGTGACTTGTTATCCAAAATTAGGCAGTTCTGGAATTTACAGTTCCATTCAGGTAAAAGTCGGCCTCGTCTCCCCATATAAGATTTTCCAGGGCCAAGCATCATCCAATTCCCTTCTGGCAAGAAAAGTGACAGCAAAAGTCAACCGCTTATCATGGTCGGTGTGACGTAACTCTTGTACACGGCTGATCTTGTACGGATAGAAGTGGATAATCTATCGTAGGATGTTCCATACCGTACAATAAGGCATAGCCAGATTAGGAGCTATCCGACGAGCGCTGGAAGTGGTAGAAATATTGTCTGGTGCTATGTGGACAATCGCCGTTGCAACTTCTTCGATTGTATCCTGTGATACGGGTTTTCGTTCTCTGCCTGACTGAACATTTAGAGAACCTGTTTTCTCAAACTCCTCAACCATTGCTTTTAAACCATTAACTGACAAAGGACCGTTACCTTTACGCATTTTTTGTGGTTTCTAAAAGCACGAAGAGCGGCTGGCGCATTGCACTGGTTGAGGTAAAAGAATTTGAATAGTAGAGATCGCTCGACTAAAGAAGGAGACATTATGAAAGATAACTTACAATGAAATTGCTTCTAACAGTAGCATATTACCTTTTAAAGCCGAACAAGCTGGCACTGGCCAAAAGATATAACATGAAATTTGAATAAAGAACTTCTTCTTCTGCTGTCGCTTTCTTTACCGCTCTGCAAGTGAAATTGCAGGTAAAGAAACTTTAGCAGTGTTTATGTAAATTTTTAGCTTTTTATAAACTGTTACCATTTTGATCTTGGATTAAATTGCTAAATTCGTTAAAAAAAACGGTAATCTTATTTCAGCATTGATTCTTCATATCTTGAAACTTCATTTTTTTAATCTTCCTACAAAATTTGACGCCGATTCTCGCAATTAGATCGTGATACAGAACACTCTGTCTACCGTCAGTTTAATTATGGCCAGCTTGTATATAAATTAAAGACTTGAAATGATGCATACTTATAGCTGAACACCTCCGATCACGCAACAAATCATAAATTTTGAAAAAAAGTCATATTATTTTAAGTAAATGAAGTAATTTAATAACCTAAGACCATTTTTACGATTTAGATTTTAAAACAGAAATTTAATTTCAGTCTTTTTTGCTGTGGCTATATAGCTGTGCGGGAGCGCAAGTGCGTGCTACGCAAAAGGCTCCCGGTTCGAAGCTTGGTGTCGGAGTTTGAAATTTTTTCACGATATAGATTTCATTATCTATCACAGTCGAATTAACAGAATTTTTGTATTTTTTTCTGCCGTTTTAATGCCAAAAGTTGTAAAATATTTTATTAAATATTTTTTTAATTCTGTTTTTTTTAATTATTTATTTATTTTTATTTTTTTTGAGTAATTAGGAAATTTTAAATTGACTACATTTCATTGTCTGACTGATTTAATTAAAAGAACTGTTGTATCTTTTTGACATTTTGAGTGTTTTTTTTTTTTTTTTAGCTAAAATTAAATCTTGTAATTCTAAAAGCTTTTTAAATATAAAAACATATACTGTGACAATTGTCTGAAATGCAGTTCTTGCATATTTTTTTAATTGATTAAAAAGTATCTCCTAATTGTAATAATTTTAAAATTAAATTTATTGGTGCTGCCCCTTGTGCTTTTATTGAAAAAGATTAAGGGTTTAACAGTTAGAAATTAACGATTTGGATTTATTGATTAAAGAAAAAAATTGTTTTAAAAGACATATTAAACGAAACCCTTTCTGCGATCTTCGACCATACTTACACATTTTTTTTTTCGTTTTTGTATTTAAATAGCTTTGAAAAAAAATCATTTAAATATGTTTAATTTTTTACAATTACATGCCTTTTCTGACATTTTTCACAGCGGAATCTTACTGGAAATAAATAAAATTATCCAAAACTAATTTTCGGATGTGTTTCTTTTAAATGGTTAATATTCGTAATATTTTAAACGGATTTAACCTTCGAGAAGTAAAAAAGAGTGTACATGTGGTTTAGCATTTTCCTTTTTTTTTATTTAAAGTCGATGGGCAATTTTTAAATAGGCCGAAAAAAGAGTGGAAGGAAGACCGTCGGTTGCATTATTTATTTTTTAATAGTTGTTATATTCCAAACTCTTTCAAATTTTGTGAGTAAAAAAAGAATTTTTCCGTAGCCTGTGTCAGGGCTTGATCGATACCGAAAAACATGTAAACAGAACTCTCGCTTCGAGTTCATATAAAAACAGAAGTATTCAATGTAACTAATTTAATCTTACTGATATTTTTAAGGTATGTTTGTTGTCTTATAAAATTATAAATGAAGTACTTTGAATGTAATAAAATAAAACATATATCAAAATTTATGTAACACAGTTTTCGAAAGTAAAAATTAGATGTCTTATCAAAATCCGGAAGATATCTTAACGTTGAATTGACATAAGAATATAATTTTCGCTTTAAAATGATCAGGAAACTTTGTTCTATGAAATGAATTAAGGATAAAACTATCACTCAAAGGAAACCTTATTAAAAAGACTCTCAAATTTTAAAATTTAAAAAACCCTAATTAATACAATTTTTTATCATTACAAATATTCAAAATATTAAACTATCTAAAATATATTAATTCATTCCATAGATAATGATGCTCTATGCATGAAAAAAAGCCATTCCATCAAATAATTTATTTTTAATCTTACGGATGGATAGTCGTCAAAAATCATGTCGTGAGAAAGCGCGACATAAAATTGCAATTTAATGGGTGCGGCTTTGAATGTGATTGTTACATAAGTGCTTATAACTCCGTTAAAAATGGAAATATTTTTATGCTGTTTCTTCGCTGTGTTCTGAAGTAATTGAATATTCAAAATAGATACTAAAAAACCGTTTTTTTTTTAGTTTTCAAACCCTGAGGTCCCTTTAAAAATCGTGAAACACATTTATATTTGGTTGCAAAGGCGAATGGAAGAACACTCTTTCTTCACACTGGTTATTTAAAAGTTTAAAAAAAAAGTTCTTACTGCAAGCCTTTGCAACAAATTCGTGAAAAATATTTGGTGTTTAGTTGTAAAAGGGATCTCTTTTTGTTTTCGATTCAGGTCATTTAAAATTAAAAATAAAATAATTCTTATTGCCCGAACTCTTTGTCAGCTATAAATAGCCAATATATTAAGATGTCATCGAAAACGCACTCTTAAAAAAACAAATTGCAAGTGCTCCTACGCACATTCATTTTGTCATTTCCCAAGCCAGCAGGCAGAGAAAAAGCTAAGTGCGTTATCTGTTTTTTTATTTGATATTTGTAGGTAGATTTCGTAATAAATACTACCTATTACATTTCTCCCTGTGTTGGAATATGATTCGGTGAAAACCGAAAAAAAGGCATAACTTCTTAATTATAATAAATATCAAATCAGTTTAAAGTTGTTATTACTTTTAGGAGAAGGGGTAAAAATTGATGTATGACTGATTTTTGATAAAATTTAAAATGGCCTCAAGAGGCGAAAAATACTGTTTTAGGTAGGAAAAATTCATAACTTCGTCAGTTCTTAAGATAGGAAATTCACTTAAAATTGTTTTCTTTTTTATATTATCTACAAGTTTTATATTAACAAGTAGGACCAACTCTTACAGGAAAAATAAATGAAACAAAAAAAAAAAAAAAAAGAGTTGAAGAAAAAATTATGGTGTACTCAAGTCCAAACGGCTTATTTTCTGACTCATTTTTAAATTAATTTTTTCTCTTAAGCACATCCAATTGACAGGTTCTTTTATTCAGAAACTATATATGTGCTTTATTGGTCTTTATATATATATATATAAAGGCAGAATATATATCAAAAATGCTGTCAAAGTGGTCATTTTGAAGCGAATTTCTTGAAGCGATAGTGCTGGAAACGAGAAAAATGATCGTACTGAGAAAATAATTGTTTATAAATCAAGTTCTAATTAATTGAAAGAAAAAAAAAACACAGGTCGCTTATAAATCACTTTTTTATTTTTTAAAATCAGTCAGAAAATGTGTCAGAAAATTTCGAGTTGTTGAGCGTGGAAAAATATATTTTTTTTTAAATACCGCTTTTATAGGATTCTAATAAAACCAGATCTTACCGAAAAATGAAATTAAAAATTTGTCAAAAGCAGCCAGATAAAATTGTAAATCTGCGTTTATCTCTAATTTTGATTTAGTTTTTGTTGGTGAAATTAGTACTTAATTTCGAAATTTACCTCCGCCTGTAGGCAGAGCCGGCAGGGATTTTTTATATTTCGCTTGGGCGGAACCGTACAAAATACGGAAATACGGATAACGATAGAAATTCGTACTGTTACATTTTAAACGTCAGAGTCCGTTCGAAAAAATATTAACATTAATCATTTCAAAGAAATTAATTTCAACAACACGTCGAAGTTATGTTTTTTTTTTTCATCCAAATTTTACGAACCTCGCATCCGTGTAATTTGTGTGCATTATAGTAAAGATTTTTTTTTTTTTGACACAAAATATTTTGTAACAATAATTTTTTGGACGAAGTATTGTCAAAGCAAGAATATCTCAATCCTTATATATATACATATAATAGAAAAATATTTTATGTTTAAAGCATATTTATTTCATTTCTATATTCTAATTTATTTGAAAATTGCTTTTCTATAAATTCTCTATTATAGAGTTATTTATTATATTTTACTCTATTATATTTATTTTATTGTCCTTTTATTATTTGTCCTATATTTTATTCGTGTCTAACAAAAATCATATTATATAAATGCAATATTATTAAAAGAAATCTACAAATTTATAATAGGATTATACGTATAATATAAAAATGTTGAATGCAATTTCAAATTTTTAACGAACAAATTTCGAGTAAAATATAAATGATCCACAAGAAAAAAATTACAAAACTTCAAAGAACAGGCTTTTGTTAGAATTTGAAAATAAATAAGCTACAGAAAATATTAATTATGTTATGGTGCCTTTTTTGTTGACAAAAATAAATAAGGTTTAATCTTTGAGCCCGAGAAATATACAATAAATTTAGATAGATTTATTTTATGAATTTCCTATTAAAATTTACAAAAACCAAAATATAATTCAATTCAATAAAATGTAACGAAATATTATTAAGAAATTTCATTTTTGTATGCAATGAAATAGGAAGGAATTTAAAAACACATAAATCTGTAAAAGTAATTCTTTATCAATTGATCTCAATATGCATCAGTGCGTGCGAATTTTGTGGTGCAACCATGTATATAATGCACATAATTTATACACATCACGTAATTCACTAAAAGTTAGGAAAGCTTAAAAATGTGTACCAAACATAAAAACGAAATTCCAGCAATTATCGATCTTAGTAAGTACTTTAACTGAATTATTTTGTGCGTCACTGTAAATAAATAATAAATGCAATCAAATCAATAATCTAAAGAAATGATTTTGAAGTGAAACTCAGTGATACATTTTAATTGCAATATGTTTGATGAAACATGATTAAAATCTATCGCAGCGATTTTTCTCCACAGATAAAGATGAAATGAATGGATTTTTGAGTCCCTGTAAACGACCTATAAATGCTATTTATTCTATACACCTGTAAATGCCTGTTCTAGTCAGCAACGCCTATCACTTTCAATATGTTTCCAAGATTATGGCATCCACAAAATGCACCGTAAATGATTTTCCAAATGATATAGACCAAAACGTAACGGAATATTTTGTGCAAACAGACTATAAACGCTGCACTGTTTATTTTCAACACCCACGAGTCGATACTAAACTTCATTTAAACTGTAAAAATTACAAGGCAATCTGAGCACATTTAGATAGTTTGGAGCTTAGAAAGACGGCAAATTAGACAGACAGAGAGCCAAAACTTTTAACATTGCTAGTGCTGCCATTAGGTGAAAACGATTGGCGATGATTTAGCTAGAATCGAAGTGGCAGCCAAACATTTACTCCACGCAGCCACACATTAACACAGGAGATAGTGAGGTACAAGGGAATCCGAAAAACCCAGGGAAAGCAGACGAGTTCTATAATAATGAGCAATGGAGCATCTCGATCTTTTCCTGTGAGAAACTCGTTGTACTGCTCTAGCAAGATGACGTTGCCACAGTACTCGACCCCAACACTGTTAAAAATATCCTTGTAAAATTACGCATAGAGGTCGGCAGCAGAGATTCCAGTCATAATCCGTAAAAAAATCCCATTTTGTGCATCCCGTAATTTTATGAGTCAAAGTAATACAAATGCTTGAAACAAGATATAATGCACTTTAAAACACAATAACACTTCAGTTACTGTTCCATAGCACGTAGCACGTTAGATAATCATCACATAATAGTTTTTTTGGTGGGTTAAAAAATATGTTACGGTCACGGATAAGTGACATTATTTTTCGAAACACGACTAAAATGAAGGGTTACACCCTAGCGGAGTAACATGTATAGGGTCGTACCATATTTTTGCTAAAAGATGGGCTAGAACTTTAAGAATATGTGGATTGCCCTTAATTTTCTATGTATCTAAGGGATAAGGCCGCTCTTTTAATGAATCAGACCGTTTTTCATCAAATAAGGCTGTTACCCGTGAAAATGGAAAAGCGAACGCTCATAAATTTACAGTTTTTTTCTGAGAGTGCAGTGATGACGTCGCACGAGCGATGTTAAGCGGTGGCCAATGATGGTGTCACGTTGCCGTTAGCACTTGTTGCCAGGAAGATGAGCGGCGTGACTGGCTTTGTACTAGGAGAATTTCCATAGGCTTCCGTGCTATAGATTTTTTCAGTGCTTCCATCTGTTGGTCTCGAAATGCGAGGACCAAGTTAGTGAAGGTGCATCTTCGTTTGTTCAAGGCCGCCAATTCAGGAGATGCGTGCGGCGACAAAGGTCGAACTGGAGAATAAAGTGACAGCAGGCGTTCTCTATAGCACCCAGTCGAAGACCAGCTCGATCGGTTCCTACAAAAAACTGTTACTGCCTCTGCAACATGGTGTTTCCACAGCTTTTTCCTTCTCTAATGTTCTGACTATGATGATTTCTTATAGACGCTTCTCCCACTTGTTGCTAATCCTTGAATAAGATAAAAAAAGTTTCTTCATTTGGCGTTCGTTTACGTTCTTGTGCTGCTGAAAGTTTACGGGAAATCAGATGGAGCTGAAATTCGCGTAAGTGGCTATGAATGCTTTCTTTAGCATCTCGATGTGTTTACAGCGTTTCTTTTGTTATAGTCGGCGAACGATGGTTGTTTGGGCGAAAATGTTTAAAAATCTCTTTTTTACAGATAGCTTACGTAACGTTTAACTACAACGTTTTTAAGTAAATGTATATTAAGTAAACTATTCAGTGCCACTATTAGGTACCGGTGGCATCTTAAAAGGAGTAATTTGCATTTAAAATAATTGGGCATTTAAATTATGAAAAGATTCCAAATTACGTTTGAAATACAACAATTTTGCATTACAGAATTTATTGTATTAAATAACAGCATGATATTGCATACACTTATTTTATAATGATGAGTACAGCCTTTTAAATTATAAATACATTTTGTATTTAATACTCGGAAATATATAAATTTTCTAATATTTTAATCGTAATCAGTTACGAGCTGATTTAATAAGTTTTCATAATTATGTACTCACTTAAATATTTATGTAAACCTTTCAAAAACCCTTTTGTAAAAAGAATTTACTGGATATTTTCATATTGTGGTATTTTATTAGATGTTATAGACATGCGTGAAAAGTGTGAAACTGATTAACGAATACATTAATAATTATCTAACAAATAAATACCTGCTTGATTTATAGGGAAAATAACATATTAATCAATTAATTGTGGTAATTAGTATTATTGTGAGCTTAAAATAAACTTTTTTCTATCCTTTTTATTTTTGTAACGAACGAAATTCCGTACCCAATAAAATGTAACGAAAAGTTAAGCTTGTGTTTTGAGAAAAGGAGGCTTGAAAATGCCACAACAACATGATTTACCGCAACCCATGACATGGCGTGTTATCGGGACAGTTGAATTTGGGGAAACACAATGAAGTGTAGTGGACGCTGTTGGATTTACAAGAAGTGTCCATGAAAGGCTGTGGAATCGATTCCAAGACACATGGAATGGTAGTCATCGACAAGTGCAAGGTCGAAAATGTGCTAACACAGAAACTGATGACCGATATATCCTGTTAACAGCTCGTCGAGACGGAACAGACAATGCTACGCAGATGCAAACACAGTTCTTCTTGGACACAGGGCAAAGGGTGTCCAGCCAAACAGTCCGAAATAGGCTTCATCAGGGTGGTCTCCATGTACGTAAGCCAATGGTCTGTATTCCGTTGACCTCAAGCCACTGTGTGGCACAAAAAATGTGGGGTACTGAACATCGAGTTTGGAGGCAACGTTGTTGGAGTCAAATTCTGTTTACAGACGAGTCCCGATTCAGTATGGATGTGGCATCTGATGTGTTTTGGCATGGAGAGAAAGAGGCACTCAAAATAATCCCACATTCGATCGTGAAATATCACATTACAGACGAGGTGAGTTGATGCTATTGGCTGAAATCAGCATAGTTGGGCGTACGGTCCCGCATATCATACGGAATAACAATTTGACGATCAGAAGTTATACAGACGAGATACTGAGACCTCATGTCGTATTTTATGTTGCAGAAATTAATGATTTCTTTTTTTCCATGCATGATAACGCCAAACTTCATACAGTTTGTGTTGTGGAAAACATGCTTGAAGCTAAAACAATAGAGCGTATGGAATGATCAACATGCTCTCCTGACCTAAATCCGATCGAGCATGTTTGGAACAAACGAAGACGCATTGCTGCTAGACCGAGGCCTCCTTTTACTGTCCGTGACTTGGATATTGCAGTTCTTGAGCAGTGGAACAGTATTCCCCAAAATCATACCGATAATCTCATCGCTTCCATGTAAAACAGGTGTGCAGCAGTCTTAGGTGTTCGAGGAGACCACTCGCCATATTAAAAATCTTGCATCATTTCTAAACAATATTATTTTTTTATAATTTACCTGAAAACAAATTGTTGCCCTAAACCATCTTTGCATGTTCTTTTTATTTTTTCAAATAACAAAAGCTCCCTTACAATTTTTTGCGTCTTTTTTTCTGTATTGCTCATTGATACACGTGTACTATCAATTTTATGCCCACACATGGCTGTCTTGCACTGTTCTCTTCACTTTTTTGTTTGCTCCCCTAATTTTTTTGAGCAGTGTATATGGAACCCTTGTTTTTTAAAGAATAGTGTAAAAACTTATCTCATTTAAAATAGGTAGCTGTAAAGAAATCAGCCGAGGAAATTATCTAAACTATGAATAATAATTAGATATGAATTTATGTGTTTCACAAAAATCCATCAATAACATAGGGCTGCGGTGAAAACTTTTCCTTGAAAAATAAAACTACTTACAGTATTTGTAAATGCAGATTTCGTGAAAAATATTTGTAGAATGGTAATTCGTTGAGTATCTTTTCATATCGAGAATTTCTATCTTGTTGATAATTTTATAAATATTGTCGTAAAAAAAACACAAGCCAACAAAAGTCATATCAGACTAACGTTCTTTCTAAAAAATGAGTAGGAGGCAGCCGTTAAGGAGAAGAAAGTGAATAAAGATAGTGTCTCCATGCTGTGTTATTGCCTGATGCGCTCTAATGGGACTTCTAACAAACAGTTTAAAAGTGTCGAGGAATCATGCAGCATTCTAATCAGAAAAATTGTACCTCAACATATATTAATAATTTTATTCGTTTCAAATTTTATTTAAAATATTTTATGGTAAAATATTTTAAAATTTACTGCCCTAATCTGAAATTTTTTTACTATAATTCAATTTAATTTTAACAAAATACTGTTGCAGCATAAGAAAATGTTTCCGATGTATTTTTCCATGCACCGTTTTTTACGTACAAATAAATTTGAATTAGTATTTGTATAGAAGGATTTATGTTAAAAATTTAAAATTTCGAGTAATGATGAAAAAAAATTAATGCTTAGCGATATGCAGATCACCTTATGCAACATATGACCTTCTTCCGACCTTAAATACCCTTCATTTTGTCTTCCTGTTGGGTAATAAAAACTTATTATTTGGATAATGACAGTAATATTAGGTAGATTTCATAAGAAATACTACCTATTGCAGTCGTCACCATGGTGCGACTTTTGAAAAATTCCTTTGCAACCTTTCATTACATGACCCCAGGAAACCCCACCCCACCCCCACCCGCCAAAAAACACCACCTGAAAAGTTTATATATAAATATAGACACTGATATACATGGATGTACTAAATTTTGTCCGCGCGATAAAAGTCGCAATTATGCACGGATCGTCTTGAACCTCACCGAAAACATTGAGATGACTAATATCTCGGCAGGGACTGTAAATGGGCAAAATCGGCCCAAGGGGGTGGAAATAGGGAGGGGTTTTGTGAAAACCAAAAAAAAAAAAAAACATAACTTCCTAATTATAATACATATCAAGTCAGTTTAAAGTTATTAATACTTTTGGAAAAGGGCCAAAAAATTATGTATCACAGATATTTGATAAAATTAAAAATGGGCTGAAGGAGCGAAAAAAATAGGGCTTTAGGGATAAAAAAAAATAATTTCATCAATTCACAAGGTGTTGAATCCCCTAAAATTTATTATAAATATTCTTAATATTATCTACAACTTTTATATTGACAAATTTTTAATAGAACCAACTTTTACATCAAAAACAAATTAAACAAAAATAGGGATTGAAGAAAAAATTATCGTATTAGCATAATTATTATACTTACACAAAAATGAAATTAAAAACACGTCAAAAGCGGCCAGATGAAATTAGTAAATTGGGCTTATCTCTAATCTTGAATTAGTTTTTGTTGCTAAACGTGGTACTAATTTCGGAATCTACCGCCTCCTCGAGGCCGAACCCACAGGGATTGTATTTAATTGTTATAGTTTTTTTTTATTTAAAGTAAACAAACTTGTATATTATGTTGCCAATTTTAACACTGGGTAATCAGCAATCACTCCTCATAGGATATTAAAAAAATGGTCATTTTACAATTTGTAACACAGACGCTTATTTCAGACTCGCATGCAGTTGCAATCATAGTATGTTGAATTTTTTGAAATATTTGGCTAAAATATAAGGATATTTCATATAGCACACAAATATAAATAGAATATGTGTATTTCAATAAATTTTTAGATAAAATAATATTAAACCATTGTTAATTCAGTGATGTTGTTAGTACGGCCAACAAAGATAAATAAATAAAATAATATAATTTCAAAATATATTTTAGAATACAAAAAGGCTTATAGGACTCATAGTAACATTAATTCATTATTTATTTAATGATTTTGTAAATAGGCTAACGAAAATAAATAAATTAATTAATATGATGACAAAATGATTTATATTACAGAGAAAGGCTTATTGGACGGATGATATAACGTAATTTTATTTTTTTGAGTCTTTCTTATTATTCAGAATGAAAAATGTTGTTTTTTCTTTTACATTATGATTTTTACAATGTAAGAAGTTTTCGATATATGAAAAACTTAATCTTACTTTATTCGCAAAACAATCTTTAAAATGGGATAAAATGCATTTTATATTTATATTTGATATATAAATTTTTTAAATGTTGAGAAAAAAAAGACCACACGAACCGAATAAACACTTTTAGTGAGTTTTCTTCAAACCATATATAGAGACTAAAGTGAATGCTCTGTCAGCAGAATCGTTTTTCTCTTTTTACACACAGCGTTCAGGGTTTTCTTAAACTTTAAAAGAGAAATTGCTTTTTTTTTCTGCCAATCCTTTCTATGTGACTTAATGTCTCGTACGTTTGTGTTTGTGACTTTTTTAAAAGGTTGTGAAAAAGTAGTTTTATTGCGTTTTAGGTATGCAAACATAAAGGAATCAAGAGAAAAAAAATAGATAAAAAAACTACACTTGGAGGTAAAGGAACTTTAAAGGTCATATTTTCATATATAAACATTTTAAATGAAAGGTTTATTCAGTAGAACTTAATAGAGCAATAAACAAAGCAGCACATTAGAAAATCCAACAATCATGAATTTTATTAAATATTTTTTAGGAATAATTTTTTTGATAAGAAAAGTTTCATGAATTTTAATTAAAATACACTCAGGCTTAAAATTAAGAGAATTTTCCGAATTGGTCTATTATCTCAGTACTACTTGACAGATTTTAATGAAATTAAGCAGGTACATAGGTTAATACACTGTTAAAAATTTGCAGCATTCTGGCAGGTCATTTGACCGTTTTTCCGAAAACGGTTACACAACCGTAATTTTAACATTATTCCGACCATATTATTGGCCATTTTATGGTCAGAATATAGTTAAATTATGGTTATGAAACCGTTTTTTCAAAAAATGGTCGAATGACCTGCCAGAATGCTGCAAAATTTTTAACAGTGTATAATGCAACAAAAATAAACATTCAGCAGTTATAATGCGCATGCATTATCGTGCGTAAGAATCATCAGCGTCGAAAAGTATAAAACAGAGCTTATAATATTGAACCAAACAAAAATGGGTTATTAGGGGATATGGTCCACTTCTACAAATTATACAGCTCTTACCACGTGAACTCATACCGGAAATCCGGCAGTTTGTGTGTCCCAGTGGCAGTTAGTCTCACACCTTCAGCAATGCTGTTTTCAGACGCTGTGTGTTTCTGGGAGAAGGAAAACGAGTTCCAGTTTTCCTCTCGAGAGCTTCCCAGATATGCTCTATAGTGTTTAGGTCTGGATATCTCGCTGGCCAATCCATGAAGCGTATATCCTCATTTTCCAGAAATTCGTCGACCAGATGACCTCTATCTGGGCGCACTTTGTAGTCCAATAAAATGAAATTAGGGCCATCGACATCTATGAAAAGGCGAACAGAGGGTGCCAAGGTATCCTTACACGGAACACAAGTCATACAGCCTTTGCCAAACACAGGGAGGGGTTTGCGCCCATACAATATGATGCTTGCCTACATCATCAAACCTCCACTGCCTTGTGATCTTTTTCTCGGATATTGGAAGGCAGGTAGTGTATCTCTTGTTCTCACCAGATGAAAGTTCATCAATAATTTATCCTTAGGCTGAAAGAGACTCATCAGTGAATAGGATGTTCCGCCATTGCGCCCTGGTCCAACATCGGTGATGTCTGCACCATGCTAAACGGGTTCTCCTGTGTGCAGAAGTGTGCGGGACACAAGAAGCAAGTGTTACTGAACAGCCCTCTGTCATGAAGCCTTCTGCAAACAGTAACAGTTGAATCTCGATTGCCTGTGGCCGCATAAAAGTCACGATATAGTTGAGAAGCTATTACACTCTTTTAAACCCTCGCTGCATTGAGAAATAGAGATCTTCGTTGGACGTCGTGGCTCTTGGAGGACCTTGACTACGATTTCTCTCTACGGATCCAGTGTCCTTAAACTGTTTCTAAAAGTTGGACATGACCATTTGCATAACATTGAAGTCTCTTGGAATCTGCACTTGAGAATGAACTGTTTACAGTCTCCTTGCAATTTAACACCCCATTCCATCATCCGAATTTTGGTGGTTACTCATTTTTACAGTTTTCTTTTGAATTTCATCATTTTTTTAAAAAATATAACAAGATATTCAGCAAGGTGTGAGAGCGAACAAAAGACGAAAATTGCCACGCTCGGTTATAAAGCCTGTTCTTCTACCCACTCAGACCATACACAAGTACACGCTTACTTATTCGACACTATAGAGTTGCATCTTTGTTTCCAAGCATTAGTTTTACCTTTTGTTTAGTTCTTTTTGTGAAATTCGACAAAATATGCAAATAATCCTAATTTTGAACATGAACGTATGAATACAACAATTTTAAATTGATTAATCTTTTTTAGTGCCGTTAGCTAGGCGTGATTGTATATTATCTGAATTATATGCTATTTGGACGTTAAGGTTTTTTTTAAACTTTGACTTAAAGGAGTTCAAATGTATTTGGCTACAATTTCAAATAAGTGTGCATAACCTAAGAAAGAGTTAGAGATTCGAGAAAATGTGCCTAGAACTACTGATGTGATTTTATATAAAACTGTTAAAAATGATATTTATGTTGTTCAATTCAAAATTGATGCATTGTAAACTGTAAAAAAAAGGAAATGTTTCTTAGTTAAGGTAACTATAATTTAACCTCAAACAAAAATATAAAACAACCTATTTGGATTGTTGCCCATGATTACGAAAATTGTTCTTTTCTTTTGAAACCCATGAAACCAATATGTTACCAAATTAAGAAGCATTTATAAAGAGAGATTTCATTTTGCTGCCACTGATTTTTGGAAAAGTTTTTGAATTAAATTTTATAATGTATTAATCAATTTTCTCAACACGGAATATATGTCAGTTTCTATGAATTCTCAAGTACACATTTTCAGTTCGACATACATGTCATAAAGACGAACTTAAGAATTAAAATCACTAGCATTAACATTAAAATTAATATTTGTTTTACTCCTGCATGTATAAATTTAATTACCCAGCTGCAAGTGTTTCATTTAGAATTGATAGCATCCTAAAAGCCGATTTTCCTTTTTGAGAAAATGATTAATGCACTATTAGAACTACCCGGAAATCTTTGAATAATAAGAGGCAACTCTAAATCCTGCTTTAACTCTATAAAATGTATGGATTTCTGTGTTTACTAAAAGTAATGTACGATTTTTGGAGTTATGGGTAATTTGGAAAAGGTTATGTATTTTTGTTCGTAGTTATATTATCACAGATTAAGAAACATTCGTTTCTTTTATTCAGTGCACATTATGTATCTATTGAGATTGTACAGTAATCTGTGCATTTTTATTTTTATTATAATGAAAATGAGATAATCTTATATCTCATTCGCATTTTAACCTTATCTCTCTGGGAAAAGCGCGATTTTTTGAAGATTTCAAAAATATGCAAATTTTTAGAAGATATAACTGCATGGCTTTTTATTATTCGTCTGGTTAATGTAATTTTGTCTGTCAGTATTATTACATCCAACACTCTATTAATGATGATAAGAATTGACTGGTGTATCTTCTTAAATTTATTCCTTTTTGAGGGAGAAAAAGAGCGAAGGGGAGAGAAAACGACTCATTTTGTCCTCCAAGTGGCTATAGAGAAAAAATAAAACATTAATAAAACCATCATTGCCAATTTTTGATAAAATGCGTACAGGGCTGTTTCCAAACCTATGGTCTACAGCGTAAAATAATGAATTAAATGTTCTAATATTCAAAGTTACATTTTGTAGGTTATCATTTTTTTTTAATTATTGCTGTTTAAGCGGGATTTTATAATATTCGAAAGTTTTGGCATCTCAATAAATATCTATAATTTTGGGTAAGTAACAACGATAATTACCTTTTTATTGAAAGTTCAGCTGTTCAAAAGTGTCAGGAAAATGTGCAAATGTATTCAAAATAACATGTTTCATATTTTACAATAATTGCACTGATTCCAGTGCGTTATGTGACAAACCAGTAACTTTTAAATTGCATTCTCATTGGTCTGTGCTGCCAAAATATATTTTTTTTTGCTTAATTTCTGTTCAAAAGGATATTTTTGAACGAAATAATTTCAAATTTAAATATGCAATTCCACTGAATTCATCTTACATTTGTTTATTTGCTATAAAAATATAAACATAGATTGTTAGAAAAAATGAAATACTCCAGTTTCCTAATTTTAACAGATTTTATGTTCTCCATTCATGTATTAAGTGTTATCCATAAATTTCTGAAAATAAAATTAAGACTATAGAAGAAGAAACACCGTAAACACATGCAATTACCAGAAAAATTATACAGAGATCTTAAATATAAAATAAACTCATATAATGTGCAAGAAAATTCTACAAAATATTTCAGGTTAGTTTCTTAGAAATTCTTTTCCACATTCTATATTAATTAAATGACATTAATTTGATACACAAGAAGATCCTCTTAGATAGCCAAGAAATAAAATGTCTCTAGACATCGAAACCTCATGATAGAAATGAGTTGTACAAAGTCATGTTTTAAAGCAAGCCGCCTTTCTTCATGTAAAAATTTATGTTTTCATATTTTTTGTAAATGAATTTATTAATATTTCTCATAAGTATTTATATGTTTTTGAATCTTAAAAAACTGAAATATGTTTGAATCTATTCTTTGTATTTCATACAGCATGAAAATTTGACATTGAATGATATTTAAAGAAAATATAAATTATTTTTTTTGCATCTACTCAAAAATAATTTAGATCATACATCGTATATTAAAAAATCTGAACCGACTAAAAAATATCTCTATTTACTGTATTTCATAAAAAAGGACAAATTTTAATTCTCTATGAACATGTTTTTCAAGTTTTTTTTTTTTTTTTTTTTTTTTTTTTTTTTTTTTTTTTTTTTTTTACAAATTGTTTTTGCTGTTTAAAAATATCTAGAATTATAATTATTTATTTTTAATTCTCAATTTAGCTATCTTCAGATAACCAGTAAAATTTCAGGGGGTGTATACAAGTATTTATTGAAATCTTTCTATACTAAGTAAATTTTATAATAAGAAGACACATTGCTTTTTTATTGCTGAAATTTGAAAAATTTGTTTCGTTTACTTAAATTAAGAAGAGAAAAGTGTTACAACATTTTACAGTATTGCTTTTTTAATGTCATATATTATATTGCGTTTAACAAAAAGTGACGATTCAGTTGTTTGTAGAACTGCGTATGTCAAAAAATATACTTCTTTCATTGTTACACCGTAAAATATAAATGCGTAAATTTACGCATTAAAACAGGTATTCTGATGATACAAAAACGATTTCTGCATGTGTAAATTACAAAATACACGCCCTGCTGTGTCAATTAAAAATACACATTTCCCTGTGTATTTTAATAACACATTAAGCGGCTCAAGTGTGAAAATGTTATCAGATAACTCAGAAATGCACAGTTTAACGTGTAAATTACACATGAGTACACATATATGTGTGTAATATACAAAACCGATGAATTTTGTGTAGATAGTTCATGTCCTACCTTATATTTTCGGATGTAAATTTGAACTAAATATTTTTATGGTCGCATAACAAATGTACATTGTAAGCAAACACGTGTGCTTGAAGTGTTGGTTCTCAAATTTGTTTTTAAATCACAAAATAACTTTAATTTTCAAACTGAAATGATATTTACTGCATGTCATTCCTGTTAAAGATGTTATGATTCCCTAAAATGGTATAGTCATAATTTATGAATAGAAAATGTATAATCTGTATGAATACATTGTAAAATGAAATTTTGAAAAATACGTCGTCGAAAAATCGTGTCGCAAAATTTTCTTATTTGTTGGATTTTCTTTATCTTCAATTTCAGTCACAAGTTTTGAAAGGTACATCTACATCAAGAATAAAAATTCTTTATTTAATTCAATCTACAGTAAATAAGCAGTACTTACAGAAACGGGATCTGAACTCACTATCTGTGACTTTCTAAGCCACCTACTTGAACATTCAGCTACTATTACACAAGCCAACTTTTTAAGTATCGATATTTATTGTGTTCAACTAAGTACCAATATTTCTGTGTAATATTCTGTTCTTATGCATATTTCTGCGTAATATTGTTACACATAATCATGAGTAATATTCTGTTCTTACACATATAGCTGTGCGAAATTCGTACACATACTTCTGTGTAATATTCTGTTCTTATGCACATATCTTTGTAATAATCTTACACATATCTCGGGGCAATATGCAAAATACACAGACATTTGTGTAAAATGCAAAATTTACAAATTACATTCACAAACCAATTCGGGGAACTCCGTAAACTTTTCTACCATTTACACACTTGTTTGAGTTTTTGAAGGTATGACAAATTACACACATTCATTTAGCCGATAAACACACATAAATACAGGTAAATTTTAGCGACAAGCATGTAAATTTTACGACAAAGGTGTAATTTTATAAATTTACACATATGTGTATGTAAAAGTGGCTTATTTATACATTTAGTTTTAGAGTGTATGTAACTTATTTTAATTTAGTTATTATATATGCAAGTAAATAATTGTTATTTATATTGATCATACAGAGTACGTATTTCTTACATGAAATATTTCCAGTTTTAAAAAAAAATGTATAAGTTAGCATAATGCAATAATTAAATTCTAGGATTTAATTTCGGTGTATACAAATTGTAAAACTGTAACTCGTAATTTTATTTTGTTAGAATGCATCCTAGAGATTAAAGGATTGTGTGATATAACAGTAGTTAACAAGAAAGTTAAAGAATAACACAGTTGTCCGGTTTTTCTTCTGTATAAATTTTGTTTATCAAGATGGTGCAGAATTTTGTTTTCCTAGAGAAATGCAACTAACAACTTTCTATTTATTTGTTTGAAATTTCAAATCAACTATAATTAAATAATAAGGTTTGAACAATTTCCAAATCTTAACGGTTATATTATTTTTTATAATACTATTATTAATAGTAAATGTTTATTTACTAACAGTTGTGATATACAATGCAGTTAATAAAAATAAAGTAATATTTCAAATATGTTGCAGAAATATTTTCATGAGTAAAATGCAATTTAGTGAAATTCATTTTTCATTTTAATTTGTATGTTACAGATAAATACATATTCATTCGCATATTTAGAACGATAAACAAACTATTCTCGAATATTAAAATAGAATGAAACTATTCGTGAATACAAAAATTGATATATTTCGTCAATTTTAGATATCGGTTCTTGTAAGTACTTTTGCTGCATATTAATGTTAGATTTTATCCTAAGGTAAAAGGGAAATAATTGCATGATTGAACATAATCCTTTTTGCCACACCTTATTTTTGAAATATGATATGTTTAATATAATTTATTCTAGCATGTGAATTGAGAAAATGTTTGAAGTAGATGCTTAACAAATACGATTACATTAGCATAAATTAATATTAAATTATTCCAGTCTGTTAAATCAAAATACAGCAATGATAATATCAATTTTATTAGAATAGCATTTATAATTTATCTGTGTTATTTGTTACTTAAACGGTAATTTGCCATCTTTTTTGTAGAATTTTTCTCAATGTTGATTAAACGCTGTGAATAAAAAAGTCATGATGACTGTCGTCATGCATCGTCAACTTTTCACAGTGTCAAAGAAGTATCTAAAAAAATGCATTTTAACAAATTTCAACGACCATTTGAAAAATGATTTTTTCAAAGACTAATATTTAAGACATAAAAAATCGCACGGAGTTGATCATACATTGCGTACGCCATGGACTACATTTTTCGGTACTGTAACTTTAAAACTTCTGCAGAGCTGGTCATACATTACGTACCCCATGGATTAAACATTAATATTCCTGGACCAATTTTAAATGAAATTTCATTCTTAAACTTCTAAACATCCCACAATATTACTTTTTACACCGTCGTATATAGAAAAAAAATGTACTTTAAATGCAATTTGTTTGAAAGCTGTATCTGAATTTGTTTCTGAGTTATTATTTTTTTTTGTAGTTTTTATTACTTTTTTGTCATAGTGGCAACAGAAGTATCCATCTCTGTTGAAAGTAAAGGGAAAATACAGATTACAGTATAGACCAATCAGAAAACGAATGAAATGCGGGATTTAACTAATAAAACGCTTCAGATATGTTTTTGATTCCCTACCCTGACCGAGGACAATAACCATTTTTCCAATTGGTTAATAAAGAATTTTGAAAAGTTATTAAAACTGAAAAAGCATTTTCAGTAATTACCAACTATTAATGATAAATTATTCGTAATCTCTTTTGCAGCCCTGTATACAATCATTACCTTTTTATAAACACCAAATAATATACCAAAATTTCAGGCAGCTAGAAAACACTTAACTGAAAAAGTACGTACAGTTAAGAACAATTAACGACAAAGAAATTACAATTTATTGATGGTACAAGATCCAAGCCCTTCTTTGCAGCTCTATATAGGAGTTTGTTTAGATTATAAAAAATTTAAAACGTGTTCTAAAATTTACTAAAAAATTACAAAAAGTACACGTAAGGCAGTGAAAAAGACATTTCTAGGAATTCAAACAAATTCACGGTTGTGTATTCGAACTCTTTTGTGAAGCTCTGTGTATTGCTTTTAAAGTTTATATACACATATCATGTTAAAAATGTTACATGCAAACGAATTTAATTCGAAAACAAATAATATTATTGTTAACGCTCATCACTCGATTGATATTTTATCTTAAATATTTACGCCGCCTTTAAAAGAACTAACGTTCCATGTTCTATGCACTATTTTCCTACAGAGAAGATTTATTTTGAACGATTTATAGCTATTATAAATTGCATTTTTTTAGAAATATACTACAGATTCGTTAAAAGAAAATTTCTATTATCATTTCTAACTGACCATAAATTAATCAATTTTTTGACCGTCCATTGACCGTCAACAAAATCTCACACCATAAATATATCTCACACCACGTTTTATAGGAAATAGTTTGTTGTGCATATCAATAATGCATATTCATTTTGTAATGTATAAAGTTGTGTAGCATCATTAAAATTCACTTCAACACTTATCGTCTACAAACAATAGTGTATTCGAAATCTTTTAAGCATCCGTGTAAAGTAACGCTAATTGATACGCAATTCATTTTCAATAGATAATATATTTTATTGAATGTCAATATCATATATATATATATATTTCCTGGATTTTGAAGTAATGCAACATCAAAAATTTATACATTTTTAAAATATAGCTTTTAAATCACAGTGTATCAAAATTCTTTTAAGTGTCCCAGTAAATAAAGTATAAATACTACAGTAGTTGACCAAAATAACATACATTCCTCGAAACTCCAAGTATATTCACGGAATTAGATAGTGAGAAGTGTGGCGGAAAAACAATAGACAAACCAACCAACATCGCAAACACTTTTCAGTGTTATTGTTAACTAGTAAAAATTTCCAAGAGCAGTGCAAATAACTAATTTAACATTTAATTTTAAACTGCATACAATGAATTGCGTTAAAAAAATAATCCTTATTTAATTACATTGGAAATACAGTTTATGTCTTATTTTTTTTTTTTTCATTTTAATTTATTATGAATTTGCATAATTCTCTTTTAATGGTGTAATTTTAATCCAGAACAAATTTGTAACTTGTTAGTAGGATTTCACAAAGGTATTATTATATTTGAATTTTGTTATTTTGACAGTACAATAAGTAAATTAAGTGTGTTTAAGAACTCAATATTTGTATTTGCTATTGTTTGAAATTTTTTTTTCAGAATTTCAAATGTTCGGGTACGAAATTACAAACAACAACAGTTGAAATTTGATTACATTTAATATTCTGTAAATCTAGAAAGAGTTTTGACTTTTATTTTCAGAATAAAGTTATGTACATACTTAAAGTTACATACAGAATGTCTTAAATGTGTCTTTATACATTAAAAAAATAATTAAAAATAAATAAACTATAGTATGCACTTACGGTTTTATATGTATACCATCAAGAAGATATCAAAGTTTTTTTTGTTTTGTTTTTTGCAGTGTTGTACGTCTTTGTCGTACTGCTGTCGTTTTTCAATGTTGCAATGTCCACGATTTCAAAGTAAGCACCATTAGTCGCGCTGAACACATCGAGTCTATACAAGATTTCTAACCACGTTCCATGAAGCATTTCAGATTCAACAGTCTGTATGCCTGCTGTAATTTGACTTATCAGTTCATCTGTTTTACGAATTGTAGATTGGTAAACAATGTTTTTGCGGCCTCTCTATAAATACGTCTACAATTATCATGTCTGGAGATCTAGGTGGCCACTGTAAAATATTGACTTAGCGTTATCTAGTTTACACTTCATTAAAAAAACTTTGATATTTTATTTAAGGAACATGAAAAAACGTAAGTAAATATCATTGTATGTTCATCTTTATTTTTTAAGAGTAATAGTACATTTCGGACGCCCAGTACATTCATAATTTTAATAGTACACATTAGCTGGTTTTTAACTGTAAATTAATTAGTATTAATAGAAATGATCTAACGGTAACCGAATTGCACGTTTCACAACATCAGAATTTTTAAATGCATAATTTTATTCCTTCTTCTTTTACCGTGCAGCAATTTTATTTAACACTATACTAATGTACAACTTCATCATCTTGTGAGAACAAGTCGACGTATAAAAACGTCATCATGCTTGTAATGCCATCATCTTTAAGGTCTTAACCCTTGCAACCTATTTAATCCTTCTCTTCAGCAAACTCAATTTGTGACGATCGGATTCAATGATTTCAACATTTGTTTCTCTCTTTTCTTTTCTTTTTTTTAAATTCCATGGAGGTGAGAAGATTGTATTGAAATTATTTGACGTAAAAATTGATGTACATTAAATTCTACTATCTCTCTTGCAGTAGCAAGGGTACACTGTACTAAAACCAACTGCTGACTGCAAATTGAAGTTTCTGTTTCATTTGTTGGTTTAAAAGATGATTTTTTTTTATAAACTTATAATATCCACAGTCATTTAAAAGAGATCTTTTTTTGTACTTCTAATATATTTTCTACAAAGCATGCCCCTGTCTGTCTAACGTGAGACTATCAGCATCAAGTTCCCAAACTGGATTGGTACTGATTTTACAGACCCCAAAAGGATGAAAGGTTGAGTGCACCCTGACCAATCGGGAGTCGAGTTCTCGACCTGTAGCGTTCCAGACCGGCGCGCTGACCACTGGGCTTTAACAAACTGCTACAGTACTTTAATTCGATTGGGATATTTTGTACAACACGCGCAAAAATGTGCTGATTTTTTTTATTTATTCTTCTTTAGTTAATACTACAGTCGATATAACTTTCTTAACAGTTTGACAGAGTATATCAACAGCACCCTATCACGAGATTTTGCAAAATAATACCTACAATAAAGCAGATTTATACAGTTCAAATAATTTTTTACATTGAAAAAGAATGTGAAATCATATATTAGGTATTTATTAATCTTATGTTTTAGATAAACTATATCTTTTAAATATTACAGACAGTGTTTTAGTCATACATAAATATATTTTTGAAAAAACCGAGACTGAATCAATATTTTAAAAAGAACTATTTTAAATATAATAATTAGTGACAAAATATTGTATAAATGGATTTATATAAGCTTTCTGTGTATACTCAGAGGATAAATAATTACGTAAATGACTGTCGTTGCTGCAATTCCCTTACCGGTAAATTGCGTTGCGTATATGAATACATTTTTTAAAGTTTTCTAATAAGAACAAGTATTTATTGAATTGTTATGATTTTAAAAAGAATTACTCTGCAGTAAATTTTCTATATTATTCATGAACTTAAATTTCTAACATATGCGTTATTGAGACTGAGCTTTTTTTGTAAAATTAAACATTTACTGACAAATAAATAGGATTTACTTTTTTTGCAACAAAAATTCAAAATTTTGCGAAATTTTTAATATTTAAAATATTTTTTAAACCCATGTTCGGTTTTTCAAAGAACTGCCCATTTACTACTTGTATTTATAACATATAAATCGCTTTTATTATATGTGTGATAACTTTTGAAATATATATATATATATTGTACAGAATAGTTTCGATTATATAAACGCAAGGTAGTTACTTGTACCTTTCATTAAAAATTGACTGTTATACTACACATACATTCGCATTTTCACACACGAATGACACACTTAACTTTGCCATATTTATTCTATTTTGGCATTCTATATATGAGTTCTCAAGTACCCAGAATGTTTACGAATTCTGAAATTTATCCTAGGGAAAACAAAATATTGATTTATTCTGCATAACATACCAAACCCTCTTAACAGGTATTAGAATTGAGGTATCATATGTTGAGAGAAATGATTTATTTAGTGGAAGTGATTTAGTCATGTTAATTGGAGAAATTTCTGAAATAGATGTTTATAATAAAAGATATATTAATGAATTAAATTTATACTATTTTTCATTAATAGCTGCAACGCAAGGTAAAATAAAAATCTAACTTTATTTGTTAAAATACATTTTCCAGATGCATGAATTTTTTTGGGGCGAAAGAAAGAAAATGGTAGCCTTGTTTTTTATTTCTAAAAAAAAATATGTTGTTAACAAATAAGACTGTTATATTAAAATGATAAAAAATATATATCCCATCACTCTAATTGTATACTAAATCTAATACAGACCATTGCTTGATTAAGGTATATACAGGCCTTTAAGAAATTTAAGTTTTGGCATTCACATTTCTATCTCAGACTTTTAAAAACAGATATTAAGATCTCAAATAATTCATATTAGTTTCAAACAAGATAAAGAATGCATCAATATAATTGTGAAGCATTTAGAAAGGAGATATTCAACACCATGTGTAAAATAATATTACAAGAAATAAATCTTAATGAGATAAAATTCAGTAAGATTTATTTAAATTATCGATTTAAAGGGTTACCCATTCGAGCAAAAATATAGTATATTACTTTCTGAAATACACACATACATAATAATAGCAATACAACTTAAATGAGAAGATCTACATTTTATTTTAAAAACTAATCAACTTTTTATTAAAAGTATTAAAATACAGTATGTAAACATAATAAGAGTTGAGATTAGATAGTAATTGTATTTAACTATCATAGTACTTTACTATTGTAACATTTTTTCTTATAAACGATAACATTATCGGAAAATCTGATATGTTTGAATGTTTTATGCCAGTAGAAAACTTAAAATGTTGCCGGCTCAATTATTCAGTCACTTAATCTTTCTATTTTGTAATCCATTACTAGTTCAGTTTCATAGGATTTGAACTACGTATACGCATTTTCTTGTTCTATGACAAGTATTTATATTAATAAATATAAATTATGGTTTAAGATGGCACTAAGGAGTTTCAGATATAAAGGTATTGGTATTACATCAATTTTAAAAACAAGTATTAAAAAGCACTAAAGTAATTCTTCAACTGATCAGTTAATGCTCTGTTACCCGGGTCTTTTTTAAAACAGATTTTTTCGCGATTTATTTGATAAACTTCACTCTTTTTTCTAATACATATACATTAAAAGCAAATTTCAACAGACTTAAAAGAATATTACTTGTAAAAAACAAATAGAGAGCTTTTCAAAAATCTTTTTAAGCATTCCAGACTACTTTGCTAATTCAAAAGTATTTATGTTTTTTTAAAAAGTAATATGCTCCTTTTGCAGGTAGGAAAATCAGAATGTACCAAATAAGCATTTTAAGAATTATGTTCTAAACATAAATCATAATGAATTTTAATATATTTATTTAGAAATTTTATCCACAAACATCATGCACATTTCACATAAATTCACATTGATTAAATCTATATTGAGTCATCATAGGCAATAATGAGAGTCGTTAATCAATGCATATAATCTTCGTTATTACTAAGTAATAAAATTGAAAGTAAACTCAATATAGCTAACTAAGGCTTGAATGTATATCGATTGAACTGGTTAATCATTTTTGCTGTAGGCTTTATAATTCTGTGTGTATAATTCTGTGACAATTTCGAGATTTTTAAATATAGATATTTTTTCGAAGACAAATACGAACTGATATAGTACTGAGTAATTTATCGTGCGCCAGAGAGTAGAGTAGAGCAGAGTTTTGAGCGGTAATAAACATAATTAATTGTTAATTCTGCTTCATTGCATGATTTTCCTATTTTCTTTGTATCCCAAATAGTTTTAAACATCAAATTTATCTCACTGATCCTATGTTTTTTTGTTTTTTTCAATCGTTTTTATATTAAAATTTATGTAATTGTTTAAAATTCAATCAAACACATATATTCATTTTATAAATTTGAACTTTATGACTGAGTGTTTGATTTCTTTATCAGTTCATGTTATTACATACCACTTTATCTATCCATATATCTTTCAATTTACATATCTATGAAAATATTACTTTTGTAATATACAGAAAAATTATTTGAGTGGTATTCCTTTAAAAGTTTCTCACAATCTCTTTAATTATATATATACTCAGTTCTCTATATTTCGTAACACACATATTTTTATTTTATCCATACTATAAGAAATCTGGATTTAGCCTTTTTGTAAAACATAGAAAATTCATTCGAGTGGTACTCCTTTCAAATATTCTTACTCTCTTTTTAGTTATATGTAGATTCAGTTAGTATAATTATATATAGACTCTATATTTCATAACATCCATATACTTTTATTTACATCCATATAGTATTTCAAAATTTCAAATATTTTTCGAGTAATTAAATTTCGAAATGCAGATAAATTTACAAATACGGAAATATAATATTTCTTCCGTAGATATACAATCGTTTATAGGGATAAAAATTTATAATTGTACATATTTTAGTTTAGAAGATTAAAATTTATGTGCATTTATGCACCAATTGAAATTCAATCTGCTCTTTATTTGCGATATATACACAAAATTTCATACTTTTAGAATATAAAGCATATTTAAAATGTTCAGTTCATATAATGAAATAAAGTAGGATTGATTAATTTTTAAACATTACCCCTTAGCATGTAATATAAAATTTTCTTATTTCTTTAAGTATATTTTAAGTTCATATACTTCACCGAATTATTTCTTTTAAATAAAAATGTTCTTTACATTTTTTCTAAATAAAACTTGTCAACAAATTTCATAGTAAAGTAAATAAAGGAACTCGAAAGATAAATATAGTAATTCTAAACAAGTTGCAAAGCTGCCTAAACATCAATTTGTATAATCATTTGACTTATCGCAGTTAAGGAATCATGATGTGTTCTTGTCCTTTTACGCTAATTATTCTTTCGGACAATTCGAACAATTTTCTAAGTAGAGAACATTTATCTTCATTCCATATGCCTCATTTAGTTAAATATATAAAACATTCGAATTCTAATAAGCCTGATACAGGGTTATTTGAATCAAACATTTTTAATTCTTTAAGTTGTATAAATTTGTAAATAAAAACCTATTATTTGTTTCAGTATCAATTTGTACAATTGCTTGATATATCGCAGTTAAGGAACCATGAGGTCTTCTAGTCCTTTTACGCTAATTATTTTGTCGGACAAGTCGACCAATTTTCTAAGTCGAAACCATTTGTCTTAATTCAATATGCCTCATTTAGTTAAAGATATATAACATTTTAATTCTAATATGCCTTTTAGAGGATTATTTGAATCAAACATTTTTAATTCTTTATGTTGTATAAAAATTTAAATGAAAACATCTTATTTGTTTGAGTATCAATTTGTATAATTACTTGATATATCGCAGTTAAGGAACCATGAGGTCTTCTTGTCTTTTTACGCTAATTATTCTGTTGGACAAGTCGACCAATTTTCTAAGTCTAGCACATTTGTCTTAATTCAATATGCCTCATTTAGTTAAAGATATAAAACATTTTAATTATAATATGCCTTATACAGGATTATTTGAATCATACATTTTTAATTCTTTATGTTGTATAAAATTGTTAATAAAAACGTCGTATTTGTTTGAGTGAATAACGTGATCGTTTTGATTTGACGAAATATATATATTTTTTTTAAATAAAGATTTTCTTAACAGTTGAAAATTTCCAAGTGGGTGAAAAAGCCCGGGCCAGGATTCAAACCAGGGATATCTTGACTGAAGCTGCCAATGCTCTACCGACTGAGCCATCCCGAAAGTGTCTGGAGGACTAATTCACAGAACTAACCAATAACGAACAAAATAAAAATTTTCCTATCTTTTTAACCCATAACTACTGTGAACGGTCTGACAGACCGCTCCAGATTTTCCCGCATGCATTTCCACCCCTTAGAATTGATAATGATCCTCAACCTTACCTCTACCTTCCAGAAACGGCTCCCCAAGGTCATATTACGCTTGTCATTCTGCTAGCTGCTTTTGTTATTTTTTATTTTTTTTTTTTTTACTCATTTCATAGCGAAAGCGGTTTGTCAGACCGCTCACAGTAGTTGTGATTCTGTTTTTGTCCGAGAAAAAACTTTTTATTTTGTGGATAATTTTATACTTTTTTCATGATATTATGGGAAAATTGGAATCTAATTATTCGAGAAAATGTCCAGTGTACCTAAACAAGCTGAAATTGAGGGGCCTGTTAAAAATTAGCCGGATATAGAATATTCAGATTCTGAATATTCTGAAAATGAATTTATTGAAAGTAATCACGATTCCCGTTCGGAATTATCATTGGATGATGAAGAAAATATTTTAAGTAACTCAGAGTATTTTTGTGGGGAAAATAATTTTATATGGACTACAAAAGAAAAAAAAAACATTTTTTTTTCGAACTCAGAAACATAATAATGTGGTGCTGCTGCAGAGTTTAAAAGGTCCTGCAAAAGCTGGTCATAAAGCAGTACCAGAAAAAACTTGTAATTTACACTGTGTTAAAAACGTTATAGAAATTATAGTTAGGTCGACTAATGAAAAAATTAAAGTATGTAAACTGCGTTATTCTGATGAAACGTGACACGAACTTACTTTGATACAGATGATATTGAAATAAAATCATTTCTTGGTTTATAATTGTACTCAGCAGTTTTCATATCAAATCGAGGGTCTGCTTCAATGTTTGAGAATGCAAGACACTGTCTGCAACTGAACATTATGTACTGTGTAGTATAAAAAGTATTGTTTTTACTTATTTTATTTCTACGTTGATGTATAAGTTCTCATGCATTTAATTCCATTTAAAAAAAATATGTAGATATCTATGTGAACTTTAATTTACGACCGTTTTTTATTTATTAACGATATTTTTATGCAAATATAATTTAACTTTTACTATTTAACTATACTTTTATAAGATAGTCATGCATTTTTTACAAAAAAAATTCATTTTTATTCAATGATTATTAGATGAGTTTAAAATTACATATTTCCTTTCCTCCATGTCCTACAATAAACTGCTTTTGGTTACTATTTCCATGTAGCGGGATACTAGTGTTTAGTCTTCAAAAATAAACTTCAAGTTTCGAAAAATGATTTATAAATTAATTAAGTAGATAAGTATTGTTAAACAAACCATTTTTTACCACTTAGTTGATATTTTATTCATGTTTTGATTTAGCGGTCTGAGAGACCGCTCACAGTAGTTATGGGACAATTTCTGTCACAGTAGTTAAGGGCTAATACTAGAAATATGGGACATTTTACTCAAGTTTTATAAAAATATTTTCTACCGGAATTTTTTGTAAAACTATTTAAATTATTTATTTAATTTTATTTTTCTATGTGCCTTTTAAAGTTATTTGATAAAAAATTTCTAGTTAGACACGAAATATATTCATTTGGTACGGGCCAAAATGGTCTCTCACCGTCATTCTAGCGTTAAAGAGAAAAAGTGTAAACGGAAATTCAAAATAAATCATACGTTCAAAATAAACCACAATTAAAATAAGCTAACATGAATAAAATTCAACACTTTAGAAAATATGTTAAAATAATTAAAACATCTTTATTTCTTGAAGATATTGCAGTTAAGGATCCGTAATATATTCTTGTACGTTTATGCTAATTATTTTGCAAGGCGATCTATGGGTTTTCTATGGAGATCACTATTTATCTTCATGCCATATGCCTCATTATTAAGAAAAACACTTGAATGATAGAAAACATTATACATAATTATCTGATTCAATCATGTTTTATTCTCTGTCCTGTACAAAATTGTGAGGGAAAAAAAACTTATTTGTTTAAGTGCATTTCATGCTTGTTTTCTTCTGACGAACTATTTTCTTTAAAAATAAAGAAATTCCTTTTGTTTTATACAGACAAAGTGAAAAAAAAATGAAAACTTGCTAAGGCAATTAAAGTAAGTTAAAATCAATGAAAGTCAAAATAATAAACACTTTAAAAATAAGTCTGAAATAATTTAAAAAATCTTTATTACTTAAAGGTACCACAGTGAGGGATCCATGATATATTTGTGTACGCATACCCTAATTATTTTACCTGTTTATCTGACGGTTTTCTAAGTCTAAATCATTTATATTCATGCTATATGCAAATTTAATTAAGATTTAAAAAAAAAAAACACTTAGAAGCTATTATTATACATAATTCTCTGATTCAGTCATCTTCTATTCTTTATCCTGTACAAAACTGTTAATAAAAACATCTTTTTTTTTTTTTTTTTTTTTTTTTTTTTTTTTAGTGAATTTCATGTTTGTTTTGTTTTAGCAATTTTTTTAAAAATAATGTTCTTCATATAATTTTATACATACAAAGAGTAAACAAAAATGTAAAAAATAAAACCATGCCAGCACAATTATAAAATGAGCTAAAATCAATAAAAGTTAAAATAATAAACACTATAATATCATAAGACAAAACGCAATATTTCACCTTCATTCAAACGCAAAATATATTATATAATGTTTTTAAAGTTCATGTAATATTTTTTATAATAAACATCTTAAAAAAATATTCTAAAATAATTTTTGAAATATTTATTACTTACAGATATCGCAGTTAAGGATCCATGATATCTTCTTGTACATTTACACTAATTATTTTACCAGCAAATCTACCGGTTTTCTAAAAAGAGATTGTTTACTTTCATGTCACATGCCTCATTAGGTTGAAGACATATCAACATTTGAGTGCTAGTAAGAATTATACATAGTTATCTGATTCAATCATGTTTTATTCTTCATCATGTATACAATTGTGAATGCAAACATCTTATTTGTAGAGTGCATTTTGTTGGCGCCACTGTTATGAAGTCACTTTATCTACCCACCCACAAACGTTTCTTCTTGTAACGAGTCAGTTGATGTCTTCTACGCCTCCAAAGCAGTCGCAGCTATAATAACACCGCGATAAAAATTAAAGAAAAAGAGCACTTAAAAATTTAACGAATTTATGTTTTCATGCTATACTGGCATAAAGAAACATTCGGTCTATATTGAGCATCTGATATTTATTTTCCAAGACAGAGAGTGAACATCGCAATAATGCTAAAATTGGGTTTACAGGTTTTTGTTTTCATTTGTTTCAACTTCGTAGTTTTACGGAACTTTCATTACGCTATTTAAACACTGATTCAACGATAACAATTTCCTTGATCAATACACTGGTAAACGAACTAAAAGTCTTTATTAGTAACAGAGTTTCCAATGTACAAACCTTGACTGAGAGCTACGCAGCAGTAATTAAACCACGTCGGTTGGGTCCTGAAAAACTTTAAAAAATAACCCTTTGGTGGGATGGTGTACCGAATTTGCCCAAATTTTCTAATGACTCTAGTGATTATATAGACATTTAATCTCATGAACAATAATCGCAAGAAACAATAAAAAGAATTGACAACACCTATTTAATTTCACTTTCTGAAAATTCCTTTGTAAATGATTTTTATAATATTAGTAACAATTATTTAACATTGATACTTATTCTTAGTTATATTTTTAGTTTCCTGTTTAACATAAAAAATATAATTGGTTGTCGTGGTCTGATCACAACAGGGGACTTCCGTTTTCAAAAACCTGCTTAATCAAAATTATACAGGTATCAGATTTTCATTGTGAGATTAAAACCATAGAAAAGGGGGGAAATTCCCAAAAGAGGATATGTGAGTTTTTACATCCTTTTTTTCTATGCATAATTTTAGAAGGGTAGGCGGTAGATTAAATAACGCTGATTTCTCGTTTGATAACAACTTTCCAATGTTATTCTCTACACATCACAAATTAACTTTATTCCTAATGATGCATTTTAATCTTAAATATTTTCATATTGGAGTTCAAACATTACTCTATATTTTAAAGCAAGAATTTTCACCAATGAGTGGCAGGTAGATAGACAGAAAAATTGTTCATTATCAATGTGTTAAAACTTCCTTCTGAAAGAATTACTCCTAGTTCGCCGTTCACTAATGTAGAAATTGATATTTGCGGTCCATTTTATATAAAACATAAGAGTCAAAGGAAGGCCATATTTCCAACGTTATGTTACGGCGTAAATGCCCTCAAATTTATTTGTTTATAATTTAACTCTGTTTATCTTTCATATTGCGAAATATAATTATAAAACTGATTTCTTTTGACAGAAGAAATCTAATCTGTTTATCTAAATTGTTTATAACCCTGAATCAATATTTATGAGTAACATTATGATTTCAAGGTCATGTAATATAGATTTATTTACTTTATAATAATTTTGAATTGATGGTGATTTATTAGTTTTATAATTACTTGGATGTCATTTAAATGAATATTATAGCTATTTAGAAGATTTATAACTGCATATTGTAATTTTTATTTTGATGTTTATTTTATATAATATGTATCATTTTTAAAATGGTCAGTCTTGACTCTGTAACCAAGCAGAGAACATGTAACATGTCCTGACTCTGTAATCAGAGATGCCAATTGTTAAATCATGGCTCTGTTTAATACAGAGTGTATAGTGGAAGTCCTGACTCTGCAACCAAGCAGAGAACACATTTTTTTTTGTATTGGCTCTGTTAAATAAGGAGAATTACTATTATGGAACAATTATTAACTTCTAATGATGAATAGAATTTACATGCTATTTCAGTTTTATTTAATAAACTATTTAACCTAATTGCTCTCCCATCTCACTTGGATTTTGAAAATTTATTTGTCAGATGAATTTCGGCGCCAACATTTATTTTTGAAAAATAAATGTTGGCGCCGAAATTCATCTGACAAATAAATTTTCAAAATCCAAGTGAGATGGGAGAGCAATTAGGTTAAATAGTTTATTAAATAAAACTGAAATAGCATGTAAATTCTATTCATCATTAGAAGTTAATAATTGTTCCATAATAGTAATTCTCCTTATTTAACAGAACCAATACAAAAAAAAATGTGTTCTCTGCTTGGTTGCAGAGTCAGGACTTCCACTATACACTCTGTATTAAACAGAGCCATGATTTAACAATTGGCATCTCTGATTACAGAGTCAGGACATGTTACATGTTCTCTGCTTGGTTACAGAGTCAAGACTGACCATTTTAAAAATGATACATATTATATAAAATAAATATCAAAATAAAAATTACAATATGCAGTTATAAATCTTCTAAATAGCTATAATATTCATTTAAATGACATCCAAGTAATTATAAAACTAATAAATCACCATCAATTCAAAATTATTATAAAGTAAATAAATCTATATTACATGACCTTGAAATCATAATGTTACTCATAAATATTGATTCAGGGTTATAAACAATTTAGATAAACAGATTAGATTTTTTCTGTCAAAAGAAATCAGTTTTATAATTATATTTCGCAATATGAAAGATAAACAGAGTTAAATTATAAACAAATAAATTTGAGGGCATTTACGCCGTAACATCCTCCGCCTCCATGAACGGAGTTCATCGAACAATTATAACTTACCAAATTTCCACTATCACATACTAAATAATCAAATATTAAATACAAATTTAAAATATTACCTTAAATGTTAAGTATAACTAAAATGAAATGCAATTAAATCCTACTACTTCTATAAAAAACAGTTTCTGGACCAACTAAAACTAGAAAAAGACATTAATATACAAAATAGTTCAGAAAGTTACAAAAATTAGACATAGAAAAAAATAATAATAATAAAGTTAGTTAAAATAAAGTAAAATTCTATTATATTAAATGTCCATCGGTAGAGGAGACAATTTTGTGATAGGGCGTTTCAGTTCACCAGTAGAAGTCTTTAATTTGACAACACGAACAATATTATCATCACCAGGAAATAGTTCAATTATTCTGCCCAATTTCCACCTTAATGGGGGCTGGTTTTCTTCCTTTATCAACACCAAGTCATTGATTTTTAAGTTCGGGTTGCTTCTAAACCACTTTGTACGTTGCTGCAATTGTGAGAGATAGTCTGACGACCACCTTTTCCAAAAACTTTGGAAAATCTTTTGTAGCAATTTCCAACGTTCCAAAGGAGTTACATAGGTAGAGGAGATATCAGGCTCAGGTAAGGAGGTCAAGGGTGCTCCTATAATAAAATGTCCTGGCGTCAGAGCCGTAAAGTCATTTGGATCAGAAGACTCAGCGACAAGCGGTCTTGAATTTAAGCATGACTCAATTTGTGCAATTAAGGTCAAAAATTCTTCATAAGTTAAAATCTGATCACCAATTGTTCTCTTCAAATGATTTTTCATTTGTTTTATTCCCGCTTCCCAAAGGCCTCCAAAGTGAGGGGCGGAAGGTGGGTTGAATTTCCATACTATCATTTCGTCAGTAAGATACTTGTGCAATTTTTCATCAGAAGCAATTAGAGACATCATTCTCTTTATTTCGCGGTCTGCCCCTACAAAATTTGTACCTCTGTCGGAAAATATTTCTAGAGGTTTTCCACGTCGAGCCACGAATCTTTTCAATGAAGCTAGAAAGGTTTCAGTTGTAAGATCAGTGACTAACTCAAGATGGATAGCTTTTGTTACGAAACAAACATACAGACAAACATAATGTTTAAAGGGTTTCACACCACGTCCCTTACGAGGTTTGATCAAAAAGGGGCCGGCTAAGTCGACTCCTACTCTTGAAAATACTCGAGCTTGTGTCACGCGTGCTGATGGCAGATTTCCCATCAACTGAGATGAAAGGTGTGATGAATTTCGGAAACATTTCATACATTTCCTTATTTCTCTTTTCACAGCTTCTTTAGCATTAATTATCCAAAATTTTTGTCGAATTGCTGAAATTGTCAATTGAGTCCCGCTATGAAGATGTTTCTCATGAAAATACTTTATTATCAAGTCTGTAACATGATGCCTTTTAGGGAGAATGATTTGATGTTTTTGATATTCAGACAAGTTTGCATTTTTTAGCCTACCTCCAACACGAAGAATATCATTTTCGTCAAGAAATGGATGTAAAGGAAGGAGTTTGCTTTTAGAATTTAGGATCTTTCTGGATTTTAGAATTTTCAGTTCGTCTCCGAATTCATGGTTTTGAATTAATTTCACAATAGCATTTGTTGCCCTTTCAAGTTCTGGAACAGTCAAAAAACCATAGACTCGTTCAGATGGGCATGTACTATTTTTGATGAATCTGAGGCACCAAGCCGTAATTCGTTTTAATTTAGACCAGGATGAAAATTTAAATAAAAGCTCAAATTCTGGAATATTTTGGGATATGGAGCAAACAAGCGTTTTACGTTGTTCTTGCAAGACCTCTTCATCAGGTAGATTAGGTTGAGTTTCAGGGGGAAATACTGGTAACGATTCTTCCTTCAGCCAGCTAGGACCATGTAACCATACCTCGTTATTAATCAATTCAGATGCAGAGCAACCACGAGAGAGAACATCTGCAGGATTTTCCTTTCCTTTACAAAATTTCCATTGTACAGGAGCAACAAGTTCCTGAATTTCGCGTACGCGGTTTGCCACAAAGGCCTTCCAGTTGTTAGCACTTCCTTTAATCCAGTGCAAGGTAATTTGGGAGTCACTTAGACAAAATATATTTTCATTCACAATTTTAAATATTTCCTTTAAATAATTCGCTAATCTTGCAGCCGTAAGTGCTCCAAGAAGTTCGATGCGCGGCAATGTAATTTTCTTGAGAGGCGCTACTCTCGACTTTGCTATTACAAATGAAGTTTCACAAGAAGAAGAATCACGTAAATAAGCCACTGACCCATACCCCTTTAAACTAGCATCAGAAAATATGAAAAGTTGAGCGGTTTCAGGATTTAATTTTGGGATAGTTACAAAATATTTTCTAAGAATTTCAAAATTTACCAAGTCTTTTATTTCATTATGCCATTTTCTGAATTTTCCACTTAAAGAATATGGTAATGTAGAATCCCAGTCAATTCCATGTTCCCAGAGTTCTTGCATTAAAAATTTAATTCTTATCACGAAAGGGGAAATGAGTCCAATAGGATCATAAATTTTTGCCACAGTTTGTAAAACAATACGTTTGGTAATAATTTTATGGTCAAATTCTACCAAAAGTGGTTGTATGTCTATTTTCAAGGTGTCACTTTGTGTTATCCATATAATTCCCAATACCTTCGAAAGATTTTGTTCAAGAGTGTCTTCCTCAAAGTTTATTCCATGTTCCTTCCATAAAAATTTTAAATCGGAAGAATTGGTTTTAAATTTTCTGAGTTTCATATTGGCCTCACTCAATATCTTCTCTGCACCGTTTGATAAAACAAAAGCTTCATTTTCTGAATCAGCTCCATGAAACAGGTCATCAACGTATAAGGAAGTATCCAGCATATTAACTATTTTTCCAAACAAATCTTTATACCCCTCAATGTGATGTTTGATGGTTGCAGAAAGGAAAAAGGGTGAAGTTGTTGCACCAAAAGTTACACGGGTCATGCGAAAAACCTTCAAAATGGGATTGTTACTAGTGATATTGTCAAACCACAGGAACCTCAAAAAATTTCTATCTTCTTGTTGTATCTGGATTTGCAAGAATGCCTTTTCTATATCGGCCAAGAAAGCAATTTTGTGGAGACGGAATTTTAAAATAATGTCCAATATTTTAGGATTTAGATTGGGCCCAGGAAATAAGCACTCGTTTAACGATTTTGCCCCCTTATCTTTGGATGACGCATCAAAAACAATTCTTACTTTAGTTGTCGATTTATCTTCCCTTATTACTGGTCTGTGAGGCATGTAATACGTGTTTATTTCATCTTTATTAAACTCACATTCTTCAATTATACCCAAACCACATTGTTCATTTAATATTTTCTCATATTCCTTAAGTAACCATTCATTTTTGCACAATTTTGATTTTAATCCCCAAAGTCTATGTTTAGCTACATCAAAATTGGATTCCAATTCATTTTTATTTACTTTCCACAAAAGTTTAGTTTCATATCTTCCATTTACAAAATTTAAATTATCATTAAATAAATCAAGAGCATCTAAATCCTTTTGTGAAAATAATTCATTTTTACTATCACAAATACCCAAAGACTCTAGTTTCCAAAACTTTTGCAAATCAAAATTTTCTATTTCATTAACAGATACAAGATGAGCATTAACTGTTTCGTTACCTTTAGAGTTTATTTTTCCCACTATTGTGTACCCAAAAAGTGTATTAGCTACATATAAATGGTCATTAATTTCTTCAACGACACCTCTCTGAACATTCCAGAAATAATCAGCTCCAAGTAAAATTTGTACTTCGGATTCCTCGGGCGTAGGGTCGGCTAACCTCCATCTTTTACTTTCAATGTATTTTATAACTAGAGGGTCAGAATTGGGAACCTTCAATGTTGTTGCACTTATCAAATCGGTAGCTAGCACCTCAACATCTATAAAACGATGATAATTCATTTTACTTCGCAATTTAATTTTAAAAACATCATATTCTTCTTCGCGACCTTGATCCATGCCAAAAGCGAATACAGTTAAATGTTCTTTTCTTAAAACAGGCAAATTTAATTCACGAGCTAATGCTTTTGTTATGAAGCTTTTTTCGCTTGCAGAATCAAGTAATAATCGAACTACCTTTGATTTAGAATTACCTTGAGCAGTTACACAACATGTTTGCAATAAAACAGCATGCTTAGAATTTCTAAAATTACAATGAGAATTAGATACAACTGTTTGATTTTGATTTTCATTAATTTCCGGTTTCAAACTTTTCTTAAAGCAAAATAATTTGTTATGTTCAGTGCTTTTACAATTTAGACATGGCTTTAATTTTATGCGGCATTGCGAAGATAAATGCGATTTCAAAAAGCATTTGTAACATCTACCCTCCTTACGTAACATTAATCTTTTCTTATCATCAGCTAAATTTTTACACTCGGAAGATAAATGATCATTACCTTTGCAAAATACACAAAAAACTTTAATAGTGGCATTTAAGGTATTAGCATGTTGATATTTATTTGATGTTTTCTTTTCACGAAATTCAGTTTTATTTTTATGTACAAAAGAAGAGGATGCATCATTTTTAGAACTTGTCATTGACAAAGCCTTTTCTCTACATTCTATTTCACATTTCAGAAAGGCAATTAGATCGGTTACATCTGACTCTTTGCTAGTATCACGTTTTCTATGATATTCAATCACTAATTCATGGGGCAATAGCTTTAGCAAAATAGGATTTAGCAATTGTCCATAAGAACTGGATGTTACCCCCAAATTTCTTAAACTTCTAATATTAACTTCGCACATGTCATGCAATCTTCTTAATGCATTTAAATTTGAACAATTTTTAACTGGTTCCATATTTAATAAATTAGTCATGTGTTTATTAATAATAACATCAACCTTACCAAAACGGTCCTTTAATAAATCAATACAAGTATCATAATTTTGTTCTGTCAAAGGAAACCCTTCTACTACATTATAGGCCCGATTACATAACAAGGATTTTAGATAAGCGAATTTTTCTATCTTAGATAGTGATTTATTCTGGTGTATCGATGTTTCAAAACAGTTAAAAAATTCGACCCATTCTTCGATTTCACCAGAAAATTTTGGAACATTTAATTTAGGCAATTTCATGGCAGAACTTGTTTCTGTTCCACTAGCAGAACCATTCAATGAATTTACACGACTAGTTGCTATCATAGAAACATTATCCTTTTTACATTTTCTTAATCTATTTTTAATTTTAAATTTAGCACTGATCAATTGGTCAGTGTACTTTTCACTATTAGCAATGTCCTTTTCATATTCTTTTAAGTCGGATATTTGAGCTTCAATATCACGATTCAAACTTTGGAAAGCCGTTTCTTTTAAGAGAAATATTTCTTGAAGCTCTAATAATTCATCGGTTTTCGTATTATCAATGTCATCATTTAATAATGTTTCTAATTTTGTAATTAATTTCGTGAAACTCGTTCGTTCAACAGAACGTTTTGCTTTCAGCTTTTCAAGATTTTCCATTTTAAATAAAGAATAATTCTTATTTTAAAACATTAACCATTCATAGAAAATGAAAAAAATATTTTCTTACCTGTTAATTCCAGGTAATGTAGATGGCATGTCGTAATCCAAATGGCACAATAATAATTCCACACTAATCACAGGTTGAAATATAAATCACACTAATCACATGTTGAAAAATAAATCACAGTTGTTAATCACAAATCTCTTTCACAATAGCTCACTATTATTTCCAAAAAATGTTTCGCGGGTTACTCGGCACCAAAAATAAATGTTGGCGCCGAAATTCATCTGACAAATAAATTTTCAAAATCCAAGTGAGATGGGAGAGGAATTAGGTTAAATAATTTATTAAATAAAACTGAAATAGCATGTAAATTCTATTCATCATTAGAAGTTAATAATTGTTCCATAATAGTAATTCTCCGTATTTAACAGAGCCAATACAAAAAAAAATGTGTTCTCTGCTTGGTTGCAGAGTCAGGACTTCCACTATACACTCTGTATTAAACAGAGCCATGATTTAACAATTGGCATCTCTGATTACAGAGTCAGGACATGTTACATGTTCTCTGCTTGGTTACAGAGTCAAGACTGACCATTTTAAAAATGATACATATTATATAAAATAAATATCAAAATAAAAATTACAATATGCAGTTATAAATCTTCTAAATAGCTATAATATTCATTTAAATGACATCCAAGTAATTATAAAACTAATAAATCACCATCAATTCAAAATTATTATAAAGTAAATAAATCTATATTACATGACCTTGAAATCATAATGTTACTCATAAATATTGATTCAGGGTTATAAACAATTTAGATAAACAGATTAGATTTTTTCTGTCAAAAGAAATCAGTTTTATAATTATATTTCGCAATATGAAAGATAAACAGAGTTAAATTATAAACAAATAAATTTGAGGGCATTTACGCCGTAACATCCATTTACCATAAATGTTATTTTGAAATTTTTATTTATTTCATAACAAAGCTGTTTATGTTGAAGTGCTCACTGTGTTAACATTAGAAGCAATGTTAGCATACGTAAAAGATTTTTTAGTAGGATAGGTAACATGTCCTTTATCTGCATGACAATGCCACCAATTTTGTTGGAGCCTGTGCAGAATTAAAACGTTTCACAAACATAATTAGAAACTCCACCCCCCAAAACTCACAGATGTTTGCACATTATTTAATAAGTGAGGAAATCGCCTTGAATTCCATTCCGCCGAGGTCAAACAATTTTGCTAGTTTATGGGAAGCTGGGGGTGAAGTCGTTTAAGCACCATAAAGAAAAATAGGAAACTCGCGATTAACTATTGAATAATTTATAAATGATTTTAAATAGTCGGCCTCTAACACCCATTTCTTCTGACCCTAATGATTTTGAAGTTTTAGCTTCAACCATTTTATTATAGGAAGACCTTATTGCGGTGTGTTTGAAAAGTGATAACCATTTGCCACAATGGTAATACTGCAATTTGAGAAGATAATATCATTCTAAATTCAGTGGTACCTTTGAAAGGTGTTAATCATCCATCTTGCAGGTGTGAAATGTGTAGAGTTGTAATGGTAGTTAATGGACTAGACGGTAAGAATAGAGTTGATTTTGTCAAAACTCCTCAAGGTTTTTTTAAAGAGAACATCAAAATTAACTGCTTCCTTTTCAGTAAATACAAAAATATTCTCATTAAATTTAGTTAAAATTAACACTGCATAAACATTGAATTGTAAACCAATTATTAAGTAAAAAAATGCTTAAAATTACCTAACTATTCATCATTTTTCTATTAAATATGTTATTTGTATTCTATGTTATTCATTATATATTTAGATATTGTATATTTAAATGTAATTTCAACGTGAGGTGAAATGTTAGCGCCACCGTAATTTTTTAATTTCTAAAACATTACACTGCGGCGCGTCACCCGTACATTCAAGCTGAGGCGCCGCACTTGTGCGATAGTTATGCCGCGCTTGTAATAAGAAGAGAATGAAATTATAAATAAGAATATTAAAAAAATATTCATATCTGGACTATAATTAACGATGTAATAAAAAAATGAAACTGCACTGGTTTCCAAAAATTAAAGAAAAGTCACAAAATGAGCGATAACACGTTCAAAAATAAACCTATTCGTATGAAATTTGCATATGTTGTTAACTAAAAGATGCTGAATAAAATTACAAAATGCAAATTAGTGGCGCTGCAATCGGATTACGGCATCTGTGCGGAGCTTAAAAATGCATGCTAGAGAGTACGGCTACTGGTGTCGCTGTGATTATGAGATAAGAAAACTGAGATAGCCAATTCATTATCATGACCTCGAAGTATCGTTTGTCCGCATAGCTACAATTTAGGAATATTGGAAAATTGGATGTAGGCCAAAGTCAGATAAAGGTGGCCAGATGGCTAAACCTGAGTCCTTCTGTTGTTCATAGGCTTTGGAAACAATTTCAAAACACTGGTTTGGCTTCCAGAAAGTTTAGCCAAAGGCGTGCAAGAGCTACGACAAGCACGGACGACCGATATTTGCGGTTATGTGTACGAAGGAACAGAACAGCAACCCCCTCTCATCTTAGAGCCTCCCTTGTTGTCGCCACTAGAAAGTTTGTATCAACGTCTACTGTGCCTAGAAAGCTTCATGAAGGTGGTCTTTACGCGATGCGACCAGACATTCGTGTGCCGCTCACCTCATGTCACCGGAGGGAACGTTTAAGATGGGCACGCCAACTTGTCCACCGGACTGCTGATCAATTAAGAATTTTTCTCTTTACAAATGAGTTCCAGTTTAGCCTCCAAAGCGATAGTAGGCATAGTTTGATTTGGATAGAACAGGGAGCACGCTATCATCCATCAAACATTCATAAAAAAGATTCGTATGGAGGAGGCAGTGACTTTGTTTGGGATGGTATGCCTTTGGGCGGACGTACAGACATCCATGTCTTTCCACGTGGAACTGTGAATGCTATCATCTATAGAGATAACATTCTTCATGCATATGTACACCCTTATGTCGATGCAACAAGTTAATGATTTCCTGTTACAGGACGATAATGCTAGAACGCACAGGGTTCACATCCTAGAAGATTATATTCAGCATCAAACAATTCAGCGCATGGAATGGCCAACGCGATCAGTGGACTTGAATCCCATCGAGAATCTTTGAGATGCTTCAGGAAGATGTGTCTCTGCTCTCAATCCCCCTCCTCAGGTCCTTGCCACGCTTACAACTGCTTTACAAGAGCAATGACTCGCACTTCCCAGGGAACTTATCGAACGCGTAATTGACAGTATCACACATAGCTGTAGGTGCTGTATTGCTTCTAGGGGTGATCATACTCCATATTAAAGGTACTTTTCCTATATCAAACTGACACATTTATTTTGTTTATTTTATAATTGTATTAATTTCTGAAACACCACAATCGTCTGGTTATTTCTTTTAATGTTATTTTATGCCTTACAATGTGTTGTGCATAGTGTTTCAGTTTTATTAAAATCTACTTGTAACATTTTGAGTAATCGCAACTTCTGTTGTTTTTCTTTAATTTTTGGAAACCAGTGTAAATGAGTACAATGAAACGTATTAGTTGATTCAAATTAAGAATTGTTTGCATACTTTCTTTATTAAAATTATCGATTTAATTTTTACATAAAATTTTATTTTCAATTTCAGCAACAACGTAACATCAATGTATTAGAGAGGTAAAAAAAGTAATATTGTGTTTATATATTTTATTTGTTAACCTTTTCGGGACCGGTGGCTTTTACACAAATTTTATTCGTTTGTTACCACTTTTTTAAAAGAAGTTGCCTTCAGTTAAATAATCATGAAAATTCTCTAATTAAAGAAAGCAAACATTACTTTTCTTTTTTACTGGTGCCATAAACAAATTTTGTATGCTCTTTATGAATGTGCTTATATGCACCTATGGTCCCGAATGGGTTAAGATACCTGTTTTTTCGACTACAATTTACAGAAAAAGTACAGTTTTTATGTAACTACATTTGACACGTGACGCAAAGAAGACAATTACAATTCCTCATTTTGTATCCCATTTTGCATGGTGCAGACGTTCGCCATCACATTTACCTGCTGTTGCTGAGGGGAATGGTGTAGCCATACACACAGTACTCTATACAAACGATACAATTAGTTTTGACTTCGAGATCATGCATGCATTTAGTAATTAGTGTATGAAAAGTATTTAAACCTAACGTGTTTAAAAGTTTGGACAGTGAAATCATGCACTTACGTCAAAATAAGGATTGTACTTCTTTCTACAAGTAAACAGCGAAATGGGATTCACGCTATACACTGGTTAAAATAATCTCATTGCGCACATATACTGTGCGTTTGACGACCATCTATCGATAATCACAGGAAATACAAGAGGTGCGGCATCTATCCCGTATGCAGCGACTCTTCCGGAGTTACCCTATACTGAAACTAAAATTATGAAAAAATTAGGGGTAGAAGACGTTAATTTAAACCTTTTAGGAAAACTATAGCGATAATCTTAGGTCACATAGTTTTTGGGAAAATTGCCTTTTTCAGTCACACACAAATTTCGATTTGCAGGCTTTCAGCAAAGGCGTTGAGGAGCTTTGGAGGTACCTATAGTCGCAGAATTATAAAAAGATTGTTCATAATGATTTTAGAAACAAAATTTGTCCGTAATTAGCCGAGATATTATACCTTCAAGATACAGACGGTTTGGACATACATAAAGAGATGGGCGTACTCTATGCTCATAGGATTTTAAAGCCTATATAAAACATTTAAGGATGTATTTCTGTAATATAATGCCCAGTTTCTAAATCATATGTACATTGTACGGAACCGTATGTGCGCGAGTAATACACGCACTTGACGGTTTTTATAAAGAAAAAGGGAAAAAAAATCAAATGTAAACATACCAACACAATTAAAATGCAATAAAATCAATAAAAGTGAAAAAGTGTTTAAAAAAATCTTTTTAAAAGAATTTAAAAAATATTACTTAATGATATCGCAATTAATGATCTATGATATGTTTTTGTACGTTTACGTTAATTCTTGTACCATGAAATCTAGGGGTTTCCTAAATCGAGGTCATTTATCTGCGTGCGATATGTCTCATTAAATTAAAGATATAAAAACATATGCGCGCTAATAATTATTATATATTATTATCTGGTTCAACCATGTTTCGCTCTTTAACCCGTATAAAATTGTCCATAAAATCGTCTTATTTTTTTGTGCATTTCATTTTTTTTTTCCGGAAATATGTTATTTAAAATAAAAATCTCACTTTCATTTTAAGGAGAAATTGTGTGTAAAAAATTCAAAAGAGGACATACCAAAATAAAAACTGAAACGTGCTAAAACCATTATAATAAAGCATATTAAAAACTGAGTAAAACAATTTCAACATAATTATCTGATTCAAGCATGTTTTATTTTTATCCTGTATCTTTATCCTAAATGGTGAATACAAACATCTTATTTATTTGAGTGCATTTCATATTTATTGTCTTTAGACGGACATATAACCTATAAAATAAAGATCTTGCTTTCTTTTTACGGAGAAATGATGTGAAAAAAATTCAAAAGAAAACATGCAAACAGAACTAAAAATAACGAAATCTATTAAATTCAAAAGTGAATGTAAAAATTGATAAACACATTTAAAAAGCTGTCTAAAACAATTTTAAAAAATGCCTAAAGATATCGCAATCAAGGAAACACGTGATGTCTTCATGTCTTTTTACGCTAATTATTTTGTCAGACAGTCTACCCGTTTTCTTAGACTAGATCATTTATCTTCATTCTAGATGCCTCATTTATTTAAATATATAAAAAACTTGACTTCTAGTAAGCGTTCTACATGATTGTCTGATTTAATCATTTTTTATTCCTTATCCTGTTTAAAATTGTGAAA